>JARQOD010000003.1:185295544-185355017 GCA_033576555.1 Oophaga sylvatica | reverse complement strand
CCCGGCCCTTTTTTTAGGGGGCGCAACGGATCAAAATAAAAACATAAAAACTTCCTTCTGGCACCGTTTTTCCCTTTAAAAAGATGCGTTTAAATTTTGCATTTTTTGGTCCTTTTTGTAAAAACCCGATTTTTTTCCGTTTTTCCCCGAGTTTTTCTCGAGGCTTAAAAAACAAAATTTTATAATGGCCCCAAAAAAAAAAGTATTTAAATGCCAAAAAAAAAAATAGATAAAAAACACAAAGACCAAAATATATATTTTTTAAAAAAAAATATAATATATGTCATTGAAAATTTTTATATAAAAAATTTATAATTTTACACTTCTACTTACTGTTTATAGCCCAAAATTCAATTGCCGGGCTTCAGTGAAATCACAGAAGCCGATTTTAAATGATATTTTTGTTTCCACACTTTAACCAGTAATTTCATTTTTTTTAATATTTGTTTGAAAAATAAATTTAAAACAGGGGTTAGGGGGTGCAATTTTTTCAACATGTGGGGTTAATTTTAAAGGTGTAAATTCTTGGGGAAAAAAAAAGGTTTTTTTTTGCTACGAATTTAACCTTTTTAATTAACCCCAACAGGTGGGAAATTTTGCACACATGTCTTTTAATTTTTTTTTTTAAAAATTGGGGGGGAGTCACCCAAACCAAAAAAAAAATGGGCCCCGTTTTAGACGGCGACAATCGGTTCAAATAAAAAATCACAAACCCCTTTCGGCATCCGTTTTCCCTTCAAAGATGCGATTTAATCGGTGTGTGTCCTTTTGTAACATCCGTTTTTAAAAATCCGTTTTGCGAGATTTTCTCGCAGGCTTAAAAAAACTACATTAAGGATCCAAAAGAATATTTTTTAAAATGCCAAAAAAAGGGGAATAGATTTAAAACAATATAAATATATATATATTTTAAAAATTTATTTATATATATAGTCATTGTGACATTTATAATAATAATTTATAGTTCTTTTAACCCCTTCTACATATTTTAAAAAGCCGTAATTAATTTTTCCCGGGTTTTCAGTGAAATCACAGAACCCCCCCAAAAAAGGGATACATTTTTTTACACATTTAACCATGAATTTTTCATTATTTTTATATATTTTGAAACATACAATTACATAAATATGTTGTTTTAAATTTTAACATTTTGGGGTTAAAAATTAAAAATGAAAAAATTTGTTTTTAAAAAAAAACGGCTTTTTTTGTACGAATTTACCCTTTTTAATTAAAAACCCCCACGGGGGGGAAATTTTTTCACACATAGTCTGATTTAATTTTTTGGGCAAATTGGCTGGAGTCACACCCCAACCAAAAAAAATTTGGGGCCTTTTTTAAAAAGGTGGGGCAATGGAAACAAAAAAAAAACATCAAAACCCTTTTTGGCATCCGATTTTCCTTCAAAGATGCGATTTAACCCCCGTGTGTGTCCTTGGGGAACATGTTTTTTTTTCCGGGGCTTGGAGTTTTTTTCGCAGGCTTGCAAAACTGACATATAATGGACCCCAAAAAAATATATTTAAATCCCCAAAAGAAAGAAAGATTTATACACTTTTTATATATAATATTTATTTTTTAAAAATATTATATTTGTCATTGTGACATATTATATATACAAAAAATTTTTTGGGTTTTACTTTTCTACATACTGTTATAGCCGGGGCCTAATTAATTTTTCCGGGGCTTCAGTGAAAAAAACAGAAGCCGACATGAAAAATACATTTTTCCCCCACATTTTTAACCATGTAATTTCATGTTTTTTTTATATATTTTTAAAAACATAAATTTTAACAGGAGTATATGTGTGCAAATTTTTTCAGATTTTGTGGGGTTTTTAATTAAAGGGAAAAAATTCTTAAAAAAAAAAAATGGGGGGGCCCCTCCCGCTTTTTTTTCTCCCCAAAAGAAAGAAAAGCAAGAAAAGGGGGGGAAAATTAATTTTAATACCTAGGGAGGGTAATTTTTTTTGTGCCCCCCTGGCTACTAACATCCCCCCCCAGACCCCCAAAAGGGGGCAAATCTAAATTTTGGATTCGCCCTTTCTGGCACTTTGCCGTCTTTCCCTTGGGGCCCTGTAGCGGTGGCGAAGGGTTTTTAATAAGGGGTTTAAAAAATGACCTTGAATTAAAAAAGGGTCATTTAAAACCCGGGGTTAAAAAATTTGATAGGGGGTTTTAAGACAACTTAATTTTTTTAAACCCCTTTTGTATAAAAGAAAAATCAAACACACCACTTTAAAAAAAAAAAAAGTTTAATAAAAAAAATCACACAGTTTTTGACCATATTTTTTTTTTTCCCCCTGCAAAAACCCCTTCCCCCGAAAAAAAATAAAAAAAAAAGAAAAAATTTTTCTCCCAAATTTTCCCATGTACAGTAGGTTCCCACGGTGTTTTCCATCAAAAAGGGGGTTAAAGGTTTTTCAGGTCGCAGAAAAACTAAAAAATCCCGTTCAGCCCCGTTTTTCCCCTGAATAATAACTTCCTCTCCCAGCGAAAGTAGAGGAATAGATTCAAAAAGGGTTAAAAGATTTCTTCCCAAAATTTTAATGTAGTGCCCTTTTATAAAGGGAAAGTGGAAAACTTTTAAAATTAACTTTTTTTTAGGGAAAAAACACCCCTCCTGTCCCCAAAGGGGTTTAATTTTTTAGGTTTTATTCATGACTTTGAGCGAGCATGCAGGATACTTTCCCCCCTTTGGGTTTTGGGGTCAAAAAAAATTAAACCCCTTTTGTGGGGGGGTTACAGCGGGGGAAAAGTGACAGATCGGCGGAAAAGGTAAAAATAATGTTGTTTTATTTCTTTTTCTTTTTTTTAGGGATCAATGGTTTTTGCAGGATTTAGTGTAAAATAAAAATGGTCAAAAAAATGGGGTTTTTATTTTTTTTAAAATTTTTTTATTTTTTAAAAGTGTGTGTTTTTTTTTTTTCTTCAATAAAATTAATAATTGATAGTTTTTAATTGACACTAACAATCATTAACCTGCCTTTTAAAACAAAACCCTTTCAATTGCAATGACAGTTTTAAAGGGAGATTTAAAACCCTTCGCCAAAACCCCCCCCAGGGCAAAGGGGGAAAGACGGGCAAAGTCCGGGGAAAAGGGGAACTAATTTTAAAAAATTTTCCCTTTCTGGGGGGGGCCCGGGGGGGATGTTTGTAGGCCCGGGGGGGGAAAAAAAAAGCACCCCCCCCCGGGGGATTATTTTTTGCCCCACTCGCTTTGCTTTGTCCCCTCTGGTGGAGAAAATTTCCCCCGGGGGCCCCCCCATTTTTTTTTTAAAGAAATTAAAAACCTTTTTAATTAACCCCCCCATGTCTGAAATTTTGCACAAATACACTCATTAAATTTTTTTGTTTCAAAAAATATAAAAATCATGAAATTTTTATGGTTAAATGTGGGAAACAATTTTTTCATTTTTTTGGCGGGTTTTTGATTTCACAAAACCCGGGGAAATTTAATTTTCGGCTTTACAGTATTAGAAGTTTTTGGAACTATAAATAATGTTTTATACATGCACAATGACTTTTTTATATATATGTTGTGTTCTAAAATGTATTTATCTATTCTTTCTAAAACTTTTAAAAAATGTCAGTGGATTTTTTAGTATAGGCGGGGATGGGGAAATTGGGGCCCGGTTTTTTTTAAAAGGCCCCGGGCGATTTCATCCAAGTCACCAGTGTGGGGTTTTGTAACAAAATTTTTATCGGGGCCCCCAGACTTGCATTGGCGATTGTCGACCGACAATCGGGGAGTGGCAGCATGCTGCGATTGTACCGGAAAATTTAAAAAAGGGCCACAAAAAATCTGGGGACTGGGAGTGCTCCATAGATTTTTAAAATAGGGGCCCCCCTGCAAGCGATATTTCATCGCATTGCAGTCGTCCGATTTTTCGCCAGTGTGACTCCGGGGCCTTTAAAAAAGCAAAAAGGCATGAAAGACCCCGGTTAACCCTATGTACAAAAAAATGTCATTTCATGTCACCCCCCCAAAAAAAGGGGACTTGGTTTTTTCAAAGGGTTAACCCCGTCTTTTTTGTCCTTTTTTACCCCAATTTTTTACAAACAATTAAATCAGACTACGTGTGCAAAATTTCACACCTGAGGGGTTAATTAAAGGTGTAAATTCGTTGTAAAAAAAAACGGAACTTTTTTGCTACGAATTTCACCTTTAAATTAACCCCTACATGTCTGAAATTAGCACACATATTACTCATGTAATTGTATGTTTCAAACATAATAAAAATACATGAAATTACATGGTTAAATGTGTGGAAACAATGTATCATTTTCATGTCGGCTTCTGTGATTTCACTGAAGCCGGCAATTGAATTAGCGGCTAAACAGTATGTAGAAGTGTAAGAAACTATAAATATTAGTATATATATATATGTCACAATGACATATAAATATAAATATATAATATATATATATATATATATGTGTATATATCTATTCTTTCTTTTGGCATTTAAATACTATTCTTTTGGAATCCATTATATGTCAGTTTTTGCAAGCCTGCGAGAAAATCTCGCAAGTCGGATGAAAATCGATGTTACAAGGTACACACACATGCGATTAATCGCATCTTTGAAGGAAAATCGGATGCCAGAAGGATGTGTGATGTTTTTATTTTGATCCGATTGTCGACCGTCTAAAACGGACCGATTTTTTGTGGTTGTGTGTGGACTCCAGCCTAATTTGCACAAACAATTAAATCAGACTATGTGTGCAAAATTTCACACCTGTAGGGTTAATTAAAGGTGTAAATTCTTTAGCAAAAAAAAGTCCGTTTTTTTTACAACGAATTTACACCTTTAATTAACCCCTAAAGGTGTGAAATTTTGCACACATAGTCTGATTTAATTGTTTGTGCAAATCAGATAGCAAACGACATGAAAAGACATGGTTTAACCCTATGTACACCAAGTGTCATTTCATGTCGGGTTTCTGCATTTTCACAAAAGCCGGCAATTGAATTAGCGGCTATTATACTATGTAGAAGTGTATGAACTACAAATATAAATATATAAAATATATGTGTCACAAATTCAATGAGATGTATAAATATATATGAGGTGTAAAATTGCTGAAAAAAAATGCGTGGGCTCCCGCCCCTATTTTCGCAACCAGACAGACAAAGCCAGTGAGTGGGGGCAGATAATAATAGCCCAGAGAGGGACCATTATTTTTGCCCCCCCCCGGCTACTAACATCTGCCCCCAGACACCCCAGGAAAGACAAATCTATAATTAGATTTCGCCCTTTCTGGCACTTTGCCCGTCTATTCCCATTGCCCTGTAGCGGTGGCGAATGGGTTAATATGGGTTAAAGCCACCTTGCTATTGAAAGGTGACCTTAAGCCAGGTTAATAATTGAGAGCTGTCAATTAGACAACTATCAATTATTAATCCTATTGCATGAAATAAAAATAAAACACACACACTTTAATTAAAAATCATTTTAATGAAATAAAGACACATGTTTTTGACCATCTTTTATTTTACTGCAAAAACCATTTCCTGTAATAAAAATAAAATAAAAAAGCAAAATTATTCTTACCTATCCCATGCACAGTCAGGTCCCACGGTTGTAATCCTTCAGAAAGGGTTAATGTTTACTGCAGGGACCGCAGCTAATGCTGCAGCCTCACAGTAAACCCCCAAATGAATGAGTTCCTCTCCTGCCTGACAGGAGAGTAAAGGCTGGGTGTCACATAACGATACACCAGCGATCCCGACAACGATATGCACTTGTCAGGATCGCTGTGTATCGCTACATGATCGCTGCTGAGCTGCCAAACAGGCAGCGATCTGGGACAGCGACACTGCGGGTAACATCGCTTAAGGGCCCGTCTCACATAGCGATATCGCTACCGAGATCGCTGCTGAGTCACTAGTTTTGTGACGCAGCAGCGAGCTCACCAGCGATATCGCTGTGTGTGACATTCAGCGACGATCAGCCCCCCTGCCGGGTATCGCTGATCGTCGCAGAACTGTCAGGACCTTTTGTTGATCGCTGGTTTCCCTCTGACAGGCACGCATCGCTGCGTGTGACAGGCGGGAGACCAGCGATCCGCTGGAACCAAGGTACACAGCGGGTTTCCAGGCACCGCGCAGCGCTTGGAAACCCGCTGTGTACCTTGGATACCAGCTCCCTGCATCAGGGCGCTGGTATCCAAGGTACACAGCGGGTTTTCTAGGCACAGCCCCGCACCTGGAAACCCGCTGTGTACCTTGGTTACCAGCGGATCGCTGGTCTCCCGCCTTTTCACACGCAGCGATGTGTGCCTGTCAGCGGGAAACCAGCGATCAAAGGTCCTGACATTTCAGCGACGATCAGCGATACCCGGCAGGGGGCTGATCGTCGCTGAATGTCACACACAGCGATATCGCTGGTGAGCTTGTGCTGCGTCACAAAACTAGTGACTCAGCAGCGATCTCGGTAGCGATATCGCTATGTGAGACGGGCCCTTAAGTGGAAAGCTTAATTGATTGCTTTCCACTTTCACTTCAGGTCAGCCAGGGACACAATCAGTGACGTCAGAGGGAACTGATTAACAAAAATAGGGGTTCCCTTCGAAAAAAAAATGGCGTGGGGTCCCCCCTATTTTTGTTAACCAGCCAAGATGAAGCAGACCGCTGAGGCCTGGATTTTCAGGCTGTTAAGGAGCCAAGATCCATGGACCTTGCCAGCCTGATAATACCAGGCCACAGCAGTCTGTATATCTTGGCTGATTAACAAAAATAGGGGATCCCTCGAAAAAATTGGCGTGGGGTCCCCCCTATTTTTGTTAACCAGCCAGATGAAGAAAACCGCTGAGGCCTGGATTTTCAGGCTGTTAAGGAGCCAAGATCCATGGACCTTGCCAGCCTGATAATACCAGGCCACAGCAGTCTGCATATCTTGGCTGATTAACAAAAATAGGGGATCCCTCGAAAAAAATTGGCGTGGGGTCCCCCCTATTTTTGTTAACCAGCCAGATGAAGCAGACCGCTGAGGCCTGGATTTTCAGGCTGTTAAGGAGCCAAGATCCATGGACCTTGCCAGCCGATAATACCAGGCCACAGCAGTCTGCATATCTTGGCTGTTAACAAAAATAGGGGATCCCCTTGAAAAAAATTGGCGGGGGGTCCCCCCTATTTTTGTTAACCAGCCAGATGAAGCAGACCGCTGAGGCCTGGTTTTTCAGGCTGGTAAGGATCCAATATCCATGGACCTTGCAAGCCGATAATACCAGGCCACAGCAGTCTGCTTAGCTTGGCTGGTTAACAAAAATAGGGGATCCCCTCGAAAAAAAAACGGCGTGGGGATCCCCCCTATTTTTGTTAACCAGCCAAGTAAAATGCAGACTGCTGCGGCCTGGTATTAAAAAGACTGTCAAGGCCCATGGATTTTGGCCCTCAACAGCCTGATAATACCAGGCTACAGCAGCCCCACATTTGGCGCATCAAAAGATGTGCCAATTGTGGCACTTTACCCGGCTCTCCCACTTGCCCTGTAGCGGTGGCAAGCGGGGTAATAAGGGGTTATGTCACCGTTGATTGCACGGTGACAATAAGCCCGGTTAATAATGGATAGGCGTCAATAAGACACCGATCCATTATTAATCCCAAAGTTATTAAATGTATAAAAAAAAAGACACAGCAAGAAAAAAGTCTTTTAATGAAATAAAAGAGACAACACAGTTTTCATTTCTTTTATTACTCTCTCATTCCTGCGACCCCATCGATCTCCTGTAAAAAAAGAAAAAAAACAAACCAACAGTATACCACCTGTCCGACGCAGTCCATAACGATAGTCCCCACGACGATCCAGCTCTGCTACATCGCAATGACAGGCAGAGCCTGTCATTGCAACGCAGCACAGCTGATTACCTGCTTCCCCGGCGGTGACGTCATCGGACTGACTGCTTTACGGCCGCGATTACCCAGCATCACTGCAGTTATCGCGAGAAACTGCATGTGACCGCCGGGGAAAGAAGATGGCGGCCATGAAGCAGTGCAGGACGTGACCGCCGGAGATCTTCTGCCAGGTAAGTGCCGCTGACTCCTGACAGACCCGACCGACGGACATGACAGTGACAGTGACATCCCGATTCCGGTATCCGATAAGACGAAAAATCGGAACTCGGAATCGGAATTCCGATACAGCTAATATCGGCCGTTACCGATATTTGCAGTATCGGAATGCTCAACACTAGTCAAAGGCTTCATATAATGATTAATTTTCCCTGCAGTATTGCTGGAAAGGAATTATAGGGAACCTGTCACCTGCTTTTCCTATATTCTAAATACCCCATTCACTTTGTCCTAATGTAAGCACATTTCTAAGTGTAATGTTATTCTTTCAAACACAGTTCTGTAAAAATAGAACCCTGTCCTAGGCTGATGCAAATCTCCATCAAGAAGACCTTTACGTTAACCAAGCTTGATTTTTGCATTAAGTGAAAGTCGGGGTGTGGCCTCACCCTCTTGAGCTGTAAATTACATTTAAAAATCTCCCCAGGCTGGTGCCCTTAGGTCGGGACCCGGTCCTTTTGTCTGTCCTTATTCACACACTGAGGTCAACTTTGACACATGGTAAAGGTTTTTAATATTAGACAGTGTAGGACCGTCTCGATCAGGATCACCTTGGCGACTGTGAGATGGCTTTCATGCTATTTTTGATCAAAAACAGTATTACTAAGAGCCCTGTGTTGTTTGGATGCACTTTTGCTTTCTGCTTATTTAGTCACAGCAGTGTTTATGTTTATTTTGCTTCTTCATGCGTTTATATGCTGTATGTATACCAACTTTTACCAAGCTCAATTTTTGTGTGTTTTTCTAAATTTATCGATGCGCACTGAGCGATCTATACTAGATCACTCAGTGCCTACAGGCTGCCATAGTTCTCGGCAGTGAGAACTATGGCAGCCTGCCGAGAACGATGATCTTTTGTGCTACATAAAAGATCATTCTACACAATGACCGAGCGTTTTGCTGCTTCATCAGGTGATCAGCAGCCTGTTTACACAACAAGATAATTGTGAAACGAGCATTTTTACCAACACTGATTAACGATTGCCATGCAGTGTAAATGCCCCTTAAGACTACTGAGCTGGATTATGTAAATCAATGTGTGCTACTTCTATATTAATGTTCTGTCCTTATGTAAGGTATAGGCAGGTACGCGGGATGCAGTGACATGCAGGAGGCAGATCAAGAGTTAACAGGGGGATTTATTACAGGGATACTCCACGCAGGGAGGTAGTAACGGGGAAATGGTTGGCAAAGTTTAAACAGCAAAAACGGGTTAAATAAAGATGGCACTTATCAGTCAGTTGCTCTCAGGGGATGAAGGCAAGCAGGATCCGCGATGACGTTGCAAGCGATGTGTGAAGACTCTGGCCTGGTTCCGGAGGAATGAGAGACACTGGCTCCGCTTACCACTCAAGTGGTAAGCGGGCCCGGACAGGCAGGGTCAGCACGGTTTGCCCCGGTGGCAGAACAAGTTTGGTCAAAGCGAGAGCGATCACTTTCCCTAGCGTTCTTCCGTCACTGGCGGACACTTGAGCTTGAGACACGCGAATCAACTGTTGGAACGCTCTCATTTGTGTGGTATGCGGACTCCACTGCTTCAGGACCGCATCAGAGGACTTACTGATGAGGAGGTTTCCGAAATCTTTTAAGACATTCATCTCCAGAGTAACAGCATGTCTACTATTTTTTTCACCATGGGTCAATACCACACCTTTCTGTCCCAGGTCTTTGCCACAAATGGTTATATGCATCCACACCACTCCTGCGACCGGAATGGGTAAGTGATTGGCAGCCATCAGCTTTATTACCAGGCCCCACTCGGGCCGCATTACTTCTGGAAAATGTCTCTGGAAATAAGCCTCCTGCATCGTAGTCACCTGTGAGCTCGTATACACCAGACAACGTATGGCCCGACCATCTATTTTCGGGCCAAATCACAGGGCACACTGAGACCAAATTTGTGAGACTTTCACTACTACCTCGCAACTGTTCAGGCCCCGGGTGACGTCCCCCAGACTCGGAGCCTTTTAGTTTAACGGACGACGGGGTTGAGGCCTTCCCCGACGTGGACTCCCTACTTATGTGTCCAAGCTCTCCACAATTAAAGCAAGTAAGGGGTCTCTGCCTATGGAACATTCTGGGCTCCCGTCGTACGTCCGGGTCACTCCTGTCCACAGTCGGAATCGAGGTTCCCCCAGCCTTCTTTACCGCAGCCAACTCGCCCCTAATGTCTTGAAGCTGTTTCCGCAATGCTTCCACACATTGGGGTTTGGAGATCTGTCTTACAGACACCTCACCACTCTGGACCTTCACTACCGGAACTGTCACCCCTTGCTCCCGCGTACGGGATTTACTCCCTATCTCAGAGAAGGTCAGGCGGGGGTTCACCCACAACCGCTCCCATAGAGCCTGTTTTGTCAATACATCAAGCAGGCCTGTCACCAACTGGTCCTGCAGCATCACGTCCGTAGGTCCTACGCCTATGCCGTCTTTTCTAATGATGGCAGTGTGTAACTCCTGCAGGGCATTCATGTACTGTGTCACAGTCTCCCCTTCCTGTTCATTCGACTGAACAACCGCATCCGTAGTTCCCCTACGTCCGTGGGTTCCCCGTGGGTCACCTCCAAAATTTGCAACACCTTATTAAAGGTATCCCGTTCCCTAAGGGGTCGTAGCATAATCGAGTCGCTGGCCTCTCCATCCAGTGCCATTATGCCCACCTCGGCTTCCAATGCAGGAGTCATGGGATGCATTCTCACATCCCCCTCAGGCGTTCAGTCCAGCTCCACAACATGATATTGTTCCCCACGAATTTAGGAAGATTACTCAACATTGCCCCCAGGAAAATTCTGGACCTGGGGCCGACCCCAACTGCTTGATCCGCCACCTCCATGCTGCTCAACTGCATCCTGCCGACTACGCCAAATGTAGGGTATAGGCAGGTACGCGGGATGCAGTGACACGCTGGAGGCAGATCAAGAGTTAACGGGGATTTATTACAGGGATACTCCACACAGGGAGGTAGTAACGGGGAAATGGTTGGAAAAGTTTAAACAGCAAACAAGGGTTCAATAAACGATGACACTTCGCTCTCAAGGGATGAAGGCGAGCAGGATCCGCGATGACGTTGCAAGCGATGTGTGAAGACTCTGGCCTGGTTCCGGAGGAAGGTGAGACACTGACTCCAGACCGTCGCGACGTATCCTGACGCTCCTGGAGGTGATCTGAAGGTTCCGGTGTGAAGTCTCAGCAGAGGGGAAGCGGAAGGCTCTGGAATGTAAGGGCCAAGAGGAACGAGAGAACCTGGGAGGGAGTCAGCCGACTCCGAGTCCGCTCCCAGATCCGGTCCACAATAAGCACCGCCAGCAGTCAGCGGTATGGTACGGAATGTTTCTGCAGTGTCGGGGGTTGAAGCAGTAAAAAGTCACACACTGGAAACAGTCTGCGTGTGTGTGGAGATTCGGCCCTCCAGCCTGGCTTTCAGGAGCTGAGGTGAGGAGAGCTAGTTAACTTTCTCCTGCTGCGGGCTCTGTCATCCCGTCAAAAGCCCTGCTTTCCCATGCTATGCTCCTTTTACATCCCATCCATCCCCTGCAGTCAGTTGCAAAGGTTGGTCCAGGTTAGAACGTCTTCCCCCTGGCAACAATGGTGTCAGTCTCAACAGTTCCGGCCCAGATTTGAGAGGAGTTCCCCGGGCCCTGTCCATCTCCCTATACTTAGCTGTATCTCTTATGGCGGCAGGTGATTATAAAGAGTGTACAAAATAGAGCACCGCAGCTCTGCACACTGCCTCTGTATCCAGCCACTATATAGGGTACAGTGTTTACATTCGGGCCGCCACCAGAGATGATAACTGATGATTGTTTGGGATTCCAGATGTCGGACCCCCACCAATCTAAAGTGTTTACTTATGCTAAGGAGAGGTCATCAATAGAAAAGTAGTGGACACCCCCTTTAAGATGTGAAATACAATTAGTTTGTTCTTTGAGATAGTAAATGTTCTCACATAATGCAAGCAGATGAAATGGGCTCATGTGCCCTATAAATAATTATATGTATATCTGTCATGTATACCCGATTAATACTACTTAGGGAAGACTGCTTTGCAAGTAGAGTTGCTACTAGCTACAAACAAGAATGACACATCTTTATCATTTTATCCCTGAAGCTCATCAGGTTGCTTTCACTTTGGGACTCTTTCATTTAAAGGAAACTCCTAACTATTGATCCATGTGATTTACAGTCTTCTAGCAAGAGAGGAGGCAGAAATGTCAGGTCCCATGAGGGACTTTTGTAACACATAGGGAAAAATAACCTTAGAGTTCTAGCAGAAGACTATCAAGTACCAAAGGGATCTCATTAGTGGAATCCATAGTCTGCTGGTCTACACTATGCTCTACAAAAGAGGACAGTTCGCTCTAGTATATGAAATATGGGTCATTTTAATGGTACATAACCAAATTAAAATACTGTATAACAGGATCATTATGGTGATATGTGTATTAGTAAAAGCGAATCTGTCACCAAAACCTATTAATATGGGCATACAAGTTACAGACATACCCATATGCCTCATAAATAGTAATAATTTTATTTCTATAGCGCCAACATATTCTGCAGCACTTTACATTACAGAGGGGACTTGCACAGACAATAAGACATTACAGAGTAATGCATAATTCTACAGATATCAAGAGAAATGAGGGTCCTGCTGGCAAAATTACAATCTATGAGGAAATAGGGGAGACACGAAAGGTGGATGATAACAATTGCTTTCATTATACGGTCCAGCCATTAATGTAATAAATAGGGTGTTCATGTAATGCTGCATGAATCGGTCATCAACCAGTATTTGTAAAAGTACAGACACAGAGGGTTGAAGGGTGTGTGAACAGATGCTATGAGGGATCAGAATTGTAAGAAAATGTTGGAAAGGCAAAACCGTAATAGTTACATAAATGAGGTGAGGCGATAGGCCAGTCTAAAGAAGTGCATTTTTAGGTCACACTTAAAACTATGGGTATTGGCAATTAATCAAATTGTCCTGGGTAATGCATTCCAGAGAAGTTGTGCAGCTCATGAGAAGTCTTGAAGATGGGAGTGGGAGGTTTTGATTATTGAGGATGTAAATGGAGAAAAAGATCCCGGCACTCACGTCATGAATAATTGCTATTTATTTCAATTCAGTGCATAGAAATCCAATTAGATGTTTCAGCTCATCTCAGGATTTCATCCAATTGGGATGGGGTGAAACATCTAATTGGATTACTATACACGTAATTGAATTAAACAGCAATTATTCAACATATGAGTGCTGGGACCTGTTTCTCCATTTGCATTCTCCCTCCACGAGCACCACAACTCAACACGGAGTGCCGACCTATTGCCTTTTCATTCTATTGAGGATGATAAGGGCCCGTCTCACATAGCGATATCGCTACCGAGATCGCTGCTGAGTCACTAGTTTTGTGACGCAGCAGCGATCTCCCCAGCGATATCGCTGTGTGTGACATTCAGCGACGATCAGCCCCCCTGCTGGGTATCGCTGATCGTCGCTGAAATGTCTGGACATTTTTTTGATCGCTGCCTCTCCCGCTGACAGGCACGCATCGCTGCGTGTGACAGGCGGGAGAGCAGCGATCCGCTGGTATCCAAGGTACACAGCAGGTTTCCAGGCGCGGGGCTGTGCCTAGAAACCCGCTGTGTACCTTGGATACCAGCGCCCTGATGCAGGGGAGCTGGTATCCAAGGTACACAGCGGGTTTCCAGGCACAGTGCAGCGCTTGGGACCTTTTCTCCATTTGCATTCTCCCTCCACGAGAACCACAAATCAACACGGAGTGCCGACCTATTGCCTTTTCCCAGTGATTTTATTAAACTGGAGCATTGGAAATGACATTCTTACTCTGCAGGTAGGGAGGGAGGAAGTCGGAAGTGCACCTTTTTTTGTGCACACCGGTGATCACTGGGAGAGGAAGTATCAGTGACTCGCCTGCGCAGAAGCTGTGTTAAGCCTATGCCCATAGAATGGCGGAACACTGAATATGAGCGACGGCAGTTGGAATGCGCAGGTGTGGGATTTCTGGCTGTGACCCTGATGTAACAGGGACACAGTGAGAAAGATAGAGTAATAAAGCTAAGAGGCAACGTTATCTTCCGGGCAATGTCTATCCCATAGCCTGGAAAAGATCATTTACATAAAGCAAGGCATCTGATATGAGACATTCAGGGATGACTTTTTTCAGCAGTGTATAACCTGTATGCCTATATTAAAAGGTTAGATAGGTCTAATGTGTTAATAGATTCCCTTTAAAGGGATTGTGACCAGCAAATTATTAGGAGAACATAGTGGGTATAAGGTATGATGATTAGCTCTCTACCAGAAAAGGAGAACGCTGTCTCACTACTGCCACCTATTGGAAGTAATTAGAAAAACAAACCAATGTTTCAACTCCATGGTCAGCCACTTCCCCTTTACTTTATGTCCTCCTCCTTTTGCTGTGCTCAACGTTGGGATACACAAGTTTCTCGGCATACCTCACTGTTATCATTCATGGCTTTTTAAGGTTGACTTAGACACATGTGGTCTCTGAGTATTTAACCAGCGTTGGGTTCAGTTGTGATTTGTTTTGGAGTTTACTTTCATCATCTGCAAACATCTGTCCAAATCCCTGTGGTTTCTACAACACGCATCTACTGCTAATTCGTAGTTTTTGTGTATAACTGCCCCCCATTGACTTATATTGGCATTCGTAGAATTTCATCACGGTGTCCTTCAATATGACATAAAAAATAGTTCTGTGTATTCTACTTGTCAAATTAGACAAGATTGCAGATGGAGTTTTTGAAGAAAGTTTAATAGAGCCTTAACTGAACATGCTGCTGCCCATAGAGTATACAGTCATCAGTAGCTGGTCACACATGAATGGAAGTCAAGAACAAGCACTTAGTCACCAATAGTGGATAGTGAGGCAGAAAACCATGCATAATGAGATCCAGACAAAGGCTCAGCAACAACTAGTCTTACAAAATATGAGGAGAAAAAGTAGTCAAGTCAAGACACATTGAAATCAAGAGATCAATGGACAATTACATGAGCGCATATAGAAGAAGATTATAAAGAAAGCCACACGCTATTTCTGACTCCACTAGGGTGCCACAGAATGATGTAAAATTGCTGCTTCTTGACTGGTAACAATGTGCCTGTACTGCCTGCTATCCAGCCTACTGCATGCTCCAATGTTACCAAATTACCAGTCCCAAACTATAGCAATACCCACCAATATACTGACTCCATTGTGCAATTCAATGAAAAGGAGAACCAGAGTCACTATGTATCACAAGATGCAATTTTATTTGTACAAATGAAGTTTTCAAATCAAAGGATTAAATACCCATATGAAGGTAACTCCTGACCAGACCGCGGCCACATACTCCGACGCGCGAGCGTTGATGTCGCTTCCTTACATCTGGGTACGTGGCTGCGGTCTAGGCAGGAGTTACCTTCATATGGGTAATTATCAACCATTTGATTTGATTACTTCATTTGTATGATATAATGAATACCGATGTTATTTTGTGCCAATCTGGGCTATTTACAAGCATGGTGCTAACTGGATCGATTCGTCTGGTCATTCTTTCTTCTGAGTTGAGAAGCTGGTTGATTTGACCCATTTTGTTTACCATGTGGCCATTTATTAATTGGGTCAATACTAATTACATGCGGTTTTTCATCATTGAAATCCTGTTCCTAGCCTTCAGCCACAGTATTATTGACACCTATGTGGATCACCATCCTTTTGTAAATCCAATATATATATATATATATATATATATATATACCTATATGTCGGTAAAAATCTTTTATAATTGTTAAATGTATTTATAGACTGAATTTTGTACAAATAAAATTGTATATGGTGATATATAGTGACTCAGGTTCTCCTTTTCATTGCATGCTCCAATGTATTGAGCAGCACATATAAAATCATTTTATTTATTCTCTACGGCAGGTGAACCAAAAATTATCACATCGTGTTGCAGACAACAAATGCTTGAACAGTATTGCTGAACTGGACCCATAAAGTAATTGGCCAACCTGGGTTATGGTGCTCCTGTCTATGCTGTACTGTTATAATTAATGAGTGGTTGCCGCTGGCTCTTCACCTTGTGTGAACATGTTATTATAATGGGTTTAGGGTAAACTGCCAACATTTATTGCTTGAAACTGCTGTAAAACTGTTTAACCCTTTAGCAAGGGTACACATACAGTGGAAGTGTGCCATCACCATAAGGTATGGGCTTAGGAAATTGGCTAGCTCCATACAAAGCAAGCGTCAGCTGTGTGATACAACTGGCACTCGAGAAAGACTGCTCTTATCAGAGCAAGGTCCCATCACAACAATTTAAAGGAGTTGTTAACTACTCAGACAACCCCTTCCCAATCAGCATGTTTACCCCCAGTAAAATAACAACACTTATACTCATCCTTCAAACATGCCTCAATCACACCCATTCTCAAAAAGACCTCCCTTGACCCATCCTCTGTGTCTAGCTATCGCCCGATATCTCTTCTCCCTTATGCCTCAAAACTGCTGGAACAGCATGTCCATCTTGAACTGTCCTCCCATCTCTCCTCCTGCTCCCTCTTTGACCGCTTACAATCAGGCTTCCGACTGCATCACTCAACTGAAACTGCCCTAACTAAAGTCACCAACGACCTACTAACTGCCAAGAGCAAGCGACACTACTCTGTCCTCCTTCTCCTGGACCTGTCTTCTGCCTTCGACACTGTGGACCATTCCTTCCTGCTACACATTCTCTCATCTCTTGGCATCACATGCTTGGCCCTATCCTGGATCTCATCATATCTAACAAACCGAACATTCAGAGTCTCCCTCTCCCACACTACCTCCTCACCTCGCCCCCTGTCTGTCGGTGTTCCTCAAGGCTAAGTTCTAGGACCCCTACTCTTCTCCATCTACACCCTCGGCCTGGGACAGCTCATAGAATACCATGGTTTGCAGTATCATCTCTACGCCGATGACACGCAGATCTACCTTTCTGGACCTGACCTCACCTCCTTACTTACCAAAATCCCACAATGTCTGTCTGCTATTTCTGCTTTCTTCTCTGCTCGCTTTCTAAAACTGAACATGGACAAAACAGAATTCATCATCTTTTCCCCCATCTCACTCTACCCCCCCACCAGACCTGGCCATCAACATCAATGACTGCTCACTTTCCCCAGTCCCGCATGCTCGGTGCCTCGGGGTGATCCTCGACTCTGCCCTCTCTTTCAAGCCACATGTCCAAACCCTTGCCTCCTCCTGCCGTCTCAAACTCAAAAATATTTCCCGGATCCGTACATTCCTTGACCATGAAACTACAAAAACACTAGTGCATGCCCTCATCATCTCCCGCCTCGACTACTGCAACCTCCTACTCTCTGGCCTTCCCTCTAGCACTCTGGCACCACTCCAATCCATCCTGCACTCTGCTGCCCAACTAATACACCTGTCTCCCCTTATTCCCCAGCCTCTCCTCTCTGCCAAGCCCTTCATTGGCTTCCTATGTCCAGAGGCTCCAGTTCAAAACCCTAACCATGACCTACAAAGCCATCCACAATCTGTCTCCTCCATACATCTGTGACATGGTCTCCCGGTACATACCCACATGCAACCTTCAATCCTCTCAAGATCTCCTCCTCTACTACCCTCTTATCTCTTCTTCCCACAACCGCATACAAAACTTCTCCCGTGCCTCTCCCATACTCTGGAACTCTCTACCTCAACACATCAGACTGCGCCTGTCATGGAAACCTTCAAAAAGAACCTGAAGACCCACCTCTTCCGACAAGCCTACAACCTGCAGTGATCATCAGTCTACTGAACCACCGCACGACCAGCTCTATCCTCTCCTAGTGTATCCTCACCCATCTGTGTAGACTGTGAGCCCTTGCGGGCAGGGTCCTCTCTCCTTCTGTACTTGTGTGTGCCTTGTATTGCTCACGTTTGCTGTACTTGTCTATATTTGCCCCTTTTCACATGTAAAGCGCCATGGAATAAATGGCGCTATAAAAATGTATAATATTAATAATACTCACCTCCGGAGTGGGCTCTTTTCCAGTGAAGTAGTCATGGAATTATGGAAATTACAGGATCGATAGACAAGTGTGAAGGATGACACCGGAGAGGTTATGCAGAATCCCATCGCTGCCACCACATGTGAGGAACCCGCTCCTCGACACCCAGTCTGACGTCACTATTACGTCAGATGGATCACGTTTTCCCCACTTTCACCAATGTGACATTCTGCACCCCTTTGTGACACGTAAGGTCAGATTGGTAGAATTTTACACAGACACCCCCTGTCCACATGGGCACAGGGAGGCATGGGAGTGAGAGGATGTGGCTCATTCAATCATCGACATTGCACCATACTTGCTTATAACCCTGACAGGCTGAGATGACCCTTTCATTAGCACCTGTGAAACAGAGAGCTACCAGCCCAGTAGGACTGCCAACAGTTCTTCGTTAGATATAAGACCGGTTAATTATTGGGATTATATTGGGTCAGAAACCATCCCAGTAGCATGGAAAGTTAAACCAAGAAACAGATGTGTCGATCCATGATTCGAGATAAAAGAGCAGCTCAAGGTTAAATTATATATTTAATCGCCTTCAGGGCACACTAGACAATCAACTATATAAACAATAGTTGCACATATACAATGGTCATATATGCCAATGCACATAGTGGTAGGACAAAAGATATAAGAAAAATATATGTCAATTATATGTGTGTGTCCTGGACCCCAGGGGGCATGGGCCTCCAGATGTCTCCTTAGTCACTTCTCAGCACATTAATCGACAAAGCCCACACTTTCAAAATGACCAGCAAGCATACTAGAGAGAGAACCCACATGGCCTTACACTAGCCTTCATCCCCTTTGGGTCACTCCCCTCCTGAACCTTAATCCCCTCCCCTTGCCTCTGCAGCTAAAAACTTCAAAACATAAGATGAGTCATAATTTCTTAATAGACGGTCCTAGGGAAGCAGTTTTAGTGCCATTGGATCCGACCGGGCCCCTGCTATGCATTAAGACCAAACACAGCTTTGCTATATGGTTTTTATTAGCTGTTCTATGTATCTTCACAACCATAGGTGCTGAAATGGGTGAAGTCCCAGGAGGGTGTTGGCCATGTTCCAAGGGTCCTTGAAACACGATGTATGGCTAGGAAATATAGTATCTCCATAACTCCTTATGGAATTATTTTTCTGGGATGTTCTAGAAGGTATCTCCAGCTTAAGAAGGACTCTATATGGCAAGCAGGCCTTTGTCCTGCTTTGAGCTGGTCAAGGTGTGAGATCTGTCACTCACAGCCTTTGAGGCTTGACCCCCCCTACTAAGCTAGTTGCACACTGAAGAGGGCCTAGGTGTTATACAGCTGCACACTGAATGGGTTTTTATAATCACATGCACCATAGGATACAAATGATTAACATGAAATTAAATCTCCCATATTCTTCACAATATATAAATGATAAAAAAATGGAAATACAATTGTCAAAACATCTCAATTTATTCAGTATTGAGTATGAGCATCAGATGCAAAAATAAATTGGCTGTAGAGAGCCGATTGGTATCTCATGAGTTAGCACCTAAGCCTAAAATGTTACTTCTATGCATACTTGCCAAAGCTCTGGTGGTTGGTCTTCTTAGCAACAAACTGTACACTGTGTAAGATAAAAGCCTCTCACAGCTGGAGAATTAAAGAATATAGGTAAAGCAAGTCAGCTGCAAACTTGCTTATTTTCATGTTGTGTAAAAAGCTATATCAATTTCATAACATGAGAATATCCCTTTAGGCTCAAGAATTTTTTGAGAAACTGTAAAGTTTGTGCCTGTCTTCCTCAATCTCAGTAAACCTATTACAGGTTAATCCTGCTATGCCTTTGTAAATTATTGAATCTTCCTAAAGCTGTGAGGAGTGTTTGCGAGAGGGCGACACAAAAGTTCTGCCTGGTTTAAAGCCCTGCCCACACATACATGTGCATTTATCCCATATATGAATAAGAACCATAGAAAAGTGAAGCCTGTAACAAATGTCCTTAAGTAGAATCAGTTGGTGTCCAAGCAATAGCTTGAGTTGTAATTATATTCCTCAAATCAGCGAGCCCACTTTAAATATCCATTAGCGCCACAGGTTTTCTTCCTTAGAAACCAACAATATTCAGTTGATTTGTGGAATATATTATGGTGATTTATGTAGTAAGCAGCATTGACATGTGCACAATTACAATTATTAGCTTTCTCAAATGTGGCCAACACAGCCTGTGAGCCTTCCGACTCCAGACTAAACATCATTTAAATTCCAGGGCAAGAGAAATGTCTTTTTATCTTAAAGTAATTACAAGGCAATCATTAATAAGGATATTCTTGAATCCGATGGAGGCAGAAATATTGAGCACATCCATTTATCAAGCATTTTAAATAAAGACGCAGACAGTAAGGTGATTGCGAGTAATTGATATTTGCATCTATTTACCGTTGTCATGTTGAAATTATATATTATTTTTTTACATAATCATCATTGAGAAGCAGTGCCATAGCAATAAGATTTCTACACTATCTCTTACAGCCACTGGATTTTGAGACCCAGAAGGAGCACTCATTGGTTCTGGAAGCCCAAAATCGTTTTTTGGATCCTCGTTTCTCCGATCTGGGAACTTTCCGAGATCAAGCTATTGTAAAAGTGGCAGTGCTGGATGTAGATGAACCTCCTCAATTCCATCCATTGAGTGGGATAATTGAAGTGTCAGAGGATGCACATGTTGGCTCTGTGATTGGGATAATCACAGCTACTGATCCAGATAAAGCGAACAACTCCATCAGGTATCATGCTGAGCGTATTAAAGAATTGCTGCTCATGTGGAAGAATTCTTATTCTGCACTTGTCTTGGATGCCCCAACCTCATGTTGTATTGTCGTACAGCTTACCAATTTGCATGCCAAATATTTTAGGCATCATAAATTAATGTGTCAACCAGTTGCAAAGATTGAATAAATGCCTTACATAGAGTTTCTTAATAAATTATATATTGAATAGTATCTAGGGAACAGCACCACAAAAAGCAAAAGTGATTACCACCATAACATGCCCAAATAATAACAATATGAAGGAAAGGGGTGTTAAACAGTGGGTACGGAAAGTATTCAGACCCCTTTAAATGTTTCACTCTTTGTTTCATTGCAGCCATTTGGTAAATTCAACAAAGTTCTTTTTTTTCTCATTAATGTACACTCTGCACACCATTTTGACTGAAATAAAGCAGAAATGTAGAAACTGTAGCAAATTTATTAAAAAAGAAAAACTGAAATATCACATGGTCATAAGTATTCAGACCCTTGCTCAGTATTGAGTAGAAGCACCCTTTTGAGCTAGTACAGCCATGAGTCTTCTTGGGAATGATGCAACAAGTTTTTCACACCTGGATTTGGGGATCCTCTGCCATTCTTCCTTGCAGATCCTCTCCAGTTCGTCAGGTTGGATGGTGAACGTTTGTGGACAGCCGTTTTCAGTCTCTCCAGAGATGCTCAATTGGGTTTAGGTCAGGGCTCTGGCTGGGCCAGTCAAGAATGGTCACAGAGTTGTTCTGAAGCCACTCCTTTGTTATTTTAGCTGTGTGCTTAGGGTCATTGTCTTGTTGGAAGATGAACCTTCAGCCAAGTTTAAGGTCCAGAGCACTCTGGAAGAGGTTTTCATCCAGGATATCTCAGTACTTGGCCGCATTCATGTTTCCTTCAATTGCAACCAGTCATCCTGTCCCTTAAAGCTGAAAAACACCCTCATAGCATGATGCTGCCACTACCATGTTTCACTGTTGGGATGTATTGGGCAGGTGTGAGCAGTGCCTGGTTTTCTCCACACATGCCGCTTAGAATTATCACCAAAAAGTATCTTCGTCTCATCAGACCAGAGAATCTTATTTCTCATAGTCTGGGAGTCCTTCATGTGTTTTTTTGCAAACTCTATGCAGGCTTTCATATGTCTTGTATTGAGGAGAGGCTTCCATCGAGCCACTCTGCCATAAAGGCCCGGCTGGTGGAGAGCTGCAGTGATAGTTAACTTTGTGGAACTTTCTCCCATCTCCCTATTGCATCTGTGGAGCTCAGCCACAGTGATCTTGGGGCTCTTCTCTCACGATTTCTCAGTTTGGCTGGACGGCCAGGTATACGAAGACTTCTGATGGTCCCAAACTTCTTCCATTTAAGGATTATGGAGGCCACTGTGCTCTTAGGAACCATGAGTACTGCAGAAATTCTTTTGTAACCTTGGCAAGATCTGTGCCTTGCCACAATTCTGTCTCTGAGCTCCTTGGCCAGTTCCTTTGACCTCACGATTCTCATTTGGTCTGACATGCACTGTGAGCTGTGAGGTCTTTTTATAGACAGGTGTGTGCCTTTACAAATCAAGTCCTATCGTTTTAATTAAACACAGTTTGATTCCAATGAAGGAGTGGAATCATCTCAAGGAGGATCACAAGGAAATGGACAGTATGTGACTTAAATATGAGTGTCTGAGCAAAGGATCTGAATAATTATGACCATGTGATATTTCAGTTTTTCTTTAATAAATTTGCAAAAATTTCTACATTTCTGTTTTTTTCAGTCAAGATTGGGTACAGAGCATACATTAATGAGAAAAAAATGAACTTTTTCGAATTTACCAAATGGCTGCAATCAAAGAAAGAGTGAAAAAATTAAAGGGGTCTGAATAATTTCCGTGTACCCACTGTATAATGTAAGGGCTCGCTCACACGAGTGTATAACTCAGATGAATGCTATCCAATGTTTTATCGGATAGCACCCGGACCAATGTTATACTATGGGGCAGTGCAGATCTGCACACCCGTTCAAGTCTTTGGGTGCGCTGAAATCATCAGACTGTATCCAGGTGTCATCCGAGTGCAGTCCGATTTACGTGGACACAGTGGAGAAGATGGAGAAATTAAGTTCTCCGTCTTCTCCACACTTGTGATACTATTCTCTCATCTAGAGAATTGAATCACAGTAAACTGATGCTCGGCATAATATCTGATCAGAGTTTGAGCAGAGTATCAGTAACCATAATCTGTCCATTTCTCTTGGAAGAGAGAATCAACACTCATGTAAGTGAGCCCTAAAAGTGATACTGCTATGCAATTGATAAGAAGGTTGATGGTGGTGAAAAGCCTTGGGTGCTAGGTCATCTGGGGGCGCTCTCTCAGCTTGTGTAAATGCACATGTTCACACCCTTAAAGGAAGTCTGTCAGCTCAATCTGATAATATGAACTAAGCAGAAAGATATGCATCCACTATAAAAATTGCACTTTTAGTCTATGTGCCCATGATCAGGAACTGCTGCGGGTTTGACACTGCATATCTATGCAGCATCAAACCTGGAGCGGCCAGATGTTACAGCATAAAGGATGAGATTTCTAGAAATCCCATGTCCACTATATGTCCACTGACGCCTGCAGGTCACCCGCGGACACGGATATGCGGCTCATCTTATACATGCGGTGAGTCTGCGCAAGAGAAATTACATCAATAGAATGTATTGAATACGTGAATTCGCACGGTTCAATAAACGCATGAGGATCTACCTGCGTTCAGTAGACGGCTGCACTTTGGACGCAGTGAACATGCTCTGTGCCCAAAGTACTGATACTTTCAGATAACGCCTTCTCAATCCATGTCTTTGTCCCTAGTAAAATAATTAACAAGATTTATACTGACCTCCATTGTCGGCGCCATTTCAGCGGTATCAGCAATGTCTCTCCCGGTGATTGTATAACATTGTTAAGTCATGCAACCCCTATGACCAATCAGCAGACGCTTCTCGATCCTCGCATTCAGACATATCACATACATCTGGAGGAAGTAAGAACTTCTGCTGTCTCACTTACTCCAGATGTATGTGATACGTCTGAAGGGAGACTGAGGCAGAGAGATTGATTGGCTGCCAGGATCATGTGATGTAACCAGGGCCAGTTCCAGGTTTTCGTGCGCCCCAGGCGAAATAATTGCAATGGGCTCCTTTAACACATACCACAATTCATGATTCACAGTTATGGCAGAGACCCTGTATAATGCTCCATACAGTATAGGATGTGCCCCATAGAGTATAATTATTATTATTTTTATATTTTATTATTATTTTTATTATTTTTATAGCGCCATTTATTCCATGGCGTTTTACATGTGAAAATGAGCCCCATGTATTGCTCCATACAGTATATTGAGCCCCATATAAAGCTCCATACAGTATATGATGGGCCCCATATATCGCTCCCTACAGAATGGGCCCCATATAATGCTCCATACAGAATAGTCCCCATATAATACTCCATATATAATGGGCCCCATTTGATACTCCACATATAATGGGCCCCATATGATGCTCCATATATAATGGGCCCCATATGATGCTTTATATCATGGACCCCATATGACGCTCCATATATAATGGGCCCTATAAGATGCTCTATATATAATGGGCCCCATATATGATGCTCCAGTATATGATGGGCCCCCATATATGATGCTGCAGTTTATAATGGGACCCATATGTGATGCTCCAGTGTATAATGGGCCCCATATATGATGTTCCAGTGTATAATGAGCCTAATATATGATGCTCCAGTGTATAATGGGCCCCATATATGATGCTCCAGTGTATAATGGGCCCCATATATAATGCTCCACTATATAATGGGCCCCATATATGATGCTCCAGTGTATAATGGGCCCCATATATAATGCTCCACTATATAATGGGCCCCATATATGATGCTCCAGTGTATAATGAGCCCAATATATGATGCTCCAGTGTATAATGGCCCCCATATATGATGCTCCAGTGTATAATGTGCCCCATATATAATGCTCCAGTATATAATGGGCCCCATATATGATGCTCCAATGTATAATGGGCCCCATATATAATGCTCCAGCATATAATGGGCCCCATATATGATTGTCCAATGTGTAATGGGCCCCATATGTGATGCTCCAATGTATAATGGGCCCCATATGTGATGCTACAGTGTGTAATGGGCCCCATATATAAAGGTCCAGTGTATGATTAGTCCCATAAATGATGCTCCAGTGTATAATGAGCCCCATACAGTAATGCTCAAAAGTTCACATAACCCAGCAGAATTTTTTCTTTCTTTGCCTTTTTTCAGAGAATATGAATGATAACACCAAAAGGTTTTCTCCACCCATGGTTAGTGATTGGGTGAAGCCATTTATTGTCAGACTATTGTGTTTTCTCTTTTTAAATCATAATGTCAACCCAAAACATCCAAATGACCCTGATCAAAAGTTTACATAGCCCATTTCCTAATACTGTATATTGCCCCCTCTAACATCAATGACAGCTTGAAGTCTTTCGTGGTAGTTGTCGATGAGGTTCTTTATTTTCTCAGATGGTAAAGCTGCCCCCTCTTCTTGTCAAAAAGCCTCCAGTTCCTGTAAATTCCTGGGCGGGCTAGCATGAACTGCATGCTTGAGATCTCCCCAGAGTGGCTCAATGATATTGTGATAAGGAGACTGAGATGGCTACTCCAGAACCTTCACTTTGTTCTGCTATAGCCAATGACTGGTCGACTTGGCCTTGTGTTTTGGATTATTGTCATGTTTGAACATCCAAGTACGTCCCATGCGCAGCTTCTGGGCTTATGAGTTCAAATTTGCCTCCAGTATTTGCTGATAACGTGCTGCATTCATCTTTTCTTCAACTTTGACCAAGTTTCCTGTACCTTTGTAGCTCACACATCCACAAAACATCAGCGATCCACCTCCGTGCTTTACAGTAAGAATGATGTTCCTTTCATCATAGGCCTTGCTGACCTTTCTCCAAATGTAACAATTTTCCTGGCAGTTGTGGACGACATTTTTGTTGGTCTACCTGACCGTGGTTATGTTTTTACAGGGCCCCTGATTTTCCATTTGTTAATCACAGTTTGAACACTGCTGACTAGCATTATCAATTCCTTGGATATCTTTTTGTATCCCTTTCCTGTTTTATACAGTTCAACTACCTTTTCCCATAGATCTGTTGACAATTCTTTGCTTTCCACATGACTCACAATCCAGAAATGTCAGTGGCTGGATGAATGATGCAAGAGTCTGTCTGGATCCCAGAAACTCACTCAGCTTTTATGCATACACACTGATTACAAGCAAACGGGTCACAGGTGAGGATGTTACCTTTAGTAGCCATTCAAACCCATTTGTGTCATCTTCTGTGCTTGTTATCAGGCCAAAATCACTAGGGTATGTAATCTTTTGATCAGGGTCATTTGGATGTTTTGGGTTGTCATGATTTTAAAAGAGAAAACACAGTAGTTTGACAATAAATGGCTTCACCCAATCACTAACCATGAGTGGAGAAAAAGTTTTGGTGTTATCATTCATATTCTCTGAAAAAAGGGCAATAAAGCAAAAATTCTGCCGGGGTATGTAAACTTTTGAGCACAACTGTATATGATACTCCATATAGATGGACACATATAAGATGCTCCAGTGCATGATGGATATATTGCTCCAAACATAAAAAAATAAAATACTCACCTCTCGTCGCTGGCCTCTGCTCTGCTCCGGACTCCTCAGCAAAGCCATCTTCCGGCTCTCTACACTGTGACTGTTTGACGTCATCTCACCCGCTGACCTGAACGTCACAGTCATTAGACACGGAAGTCGCCCCAGTGGTGGAGCGGGGAGAGTAAGTATCGCAAGTGCTGGGGCCCTGAACACATGGGGGGCCCACTCACGGGCACTGGCACTGGCACAGACACCCATAGCCAGACACCCATAGCCAATAGTGAATGGCCCCCCCGCCTGCTCTGGGCCCCGGCACTTGCCCAGGTGCACAAGGTGCTGATGCCGCTTAGGGATGTAACAATGTTACACAATCCCCAGGAGAACCAGTGTTGACACTGTTGGAATGGCATCGGCAACAGAGGTCAGTACTAGTGATTTGCGAGTATGCTTGTTGCTCGGGTTTTCCCGAGCATGCTCGGATGGCCTCCGAGTATTTGGAAGTGCTCGGAGATTTAGTTTCTGTCGCTGCAGCTGAATGATTTGAAGCTGCTAGACAGCCTGAATACATGTGGGGATTTCCTAACAAACAGGCAATCCCCACATGTATTCAGGCTGTTTAGGAGCCACAAATCATGCAGCTGTGGCGACAGAAACTAAATCTCCAAGCACTTCCATATATTTGGAGACCACCCGAGCATGCTCGCTCATCACTAGTCAGTATAAATGTTATTATTTTACTGAGGACAACTGTGCTGATTGAGAAGGTGTTGTCTTTGAGTCAAATATGGTAATCAGAGTTTTTGATGTACACCTGGCCAAGAGGCTCACTGCACCATACTACTCACTGATTTTGCATCCCCACCTCCATCACTGATGATTGACAACATTATAATAAGCACTGTCTGCAGAAAAAGCTCAGCAAGTACTGTCAGCAGAGGTAGCGATTAGAAAATTAAAGGTGCAGTTTTTATATGGACTATATCGCCTACAAGGCAAGACACTTATCTTTGTACATGGTGGTTCAGTGGGTAACACTGTAGCGTTGCAGCGCTGTGCCCCAAGCTCGAAATCCCACTAATGACAACATCTGCAAAGAGTTTATATGTTCTCCCCGTGTTTGCGTGGGTTTCCTCCCACAATCCAAAGACATTACTAATAGGGAATTTATATTGTGAGCCCAAATGTAGACCGTACTGATATTGTCTATAAAGCGCTGTGGAATATGATGACATCATATAAACAAACATGTTAAGTCCTAGATAGAATTTTACAAAAGATGAGTATTTCCTATTGATGTCTGTGACACCCTCTGACAAGGATCAGAAATTCTACTCTAGTAAATTTTGATGACTAAAAATAGTTACAGTTATATTGACTCAAATGATATAGCGCAGAGATATCATGACAAAAAGTGTAATTGGAAACCTAACTTGACATTCGTCAATAGCTTGTGCAATGTTAATTGTTCTTAAAGTGAATCTGTCAGGCATTACAGACTCCCCCAACCGCAGCAGCATGAATCACAGCCTGGATGCATGATTGCAGCCACATAGATTATTGATTTACAGGTCTCTCAATCGCACGTACATAGCAAGAGACATGTCAAACACCTGCAGCAGCATTTGGAATAGCCGGCCCGAGGAGGAGTCAGACTAGTCTGGTCTCCTGCAATAGTCCCCGGCAAGAGACTTTGGCCGGAGTCACACACAACCACAAAAAATCGGTCCGTTTTAGACGGTCGACAATCGTATCAAAATAAAAACATCACACATCCTTCTGGCATCCGATTTTCCTTCAAAGATGCGATTTAATCGCATGTGTGTGTACCTTGTAACATCCGATTTTCATCCGACTTGCGAGATTTTCTCGCAGGCTTGCAAAACTGACATATAATGGATCCAAAAGAATAGTATTTAAATGCCAAAAGAAAGAATAGATATATACACATAGAGCACATATATATATATATATATATATATATATATATGTCATTGTGACATATATATATACATATATTTATAATTCTTACACTTCTACATACTGTTATAGCCGCTAATTCAATTGCCGGCTTCAGTGAAATCACAGAAGCCGACATGAAATGATACATTGTTTCCACACATGTAACCATGTAATTTCATGTATTTTTATATATGTTTGAAACATACAATTACATGAGTATATGTGTGCTAAATTTCAGACATTACAGGTGTAAATTCGTTGAAAAAAAATGCGTGGGCTCCCGCTGTATTTTCTCCACCAGACAGACAAAGCAAAGCGAGTGGGGGCAGATAATAATAGCCTAGGGAGGGTACATTTTTTTTGTGCCCCCCCTGGCTACTAACATCTGCCCCCAGACACCCCAGAAAGGGCAAATCTATAATTAGATTCGCCCTTTCTGGCACTTTGCCCGTCTATTCCCATTGCCCTGTAGCGGTGGCGAATGGGTTAATCTCACCTTACTGTCACCTTAGTATTGAAAGGTGACCTTAAGGCAGGTTAATAATTGATAGCTGTCAATTAGACAACTATCAATTATTAATCCTATTGTATGAAAGAAAAATCAAACACACACAGTTTAATAAAAAATAAGTTTAATTAAATAATCACACAGTTTTTGACCATATTTTATTTTCTTGCTAAAACCATTTCCTGTAATAAAAATAAAATAAAAAAGCAAAATTATACTTACCAATCCGATGTACAGTCAGGTCCCACGGTGTAATCCATCAGAAAGGGTTAACAGGTTACAGGTCGCAGAGAGCTAATAATGCTGTCTCAGACCTGTATTCCCCTGAATGAATAAGTTCCTCTCCCAGCGAAAGTAGAGGAATAGATTCATGAATGGAGCTTAATTGATTTATTGCCAATTTAACTGTAGTGACCTGACCTAAAGGGAAAGTGGACACAATCAATTAAGCTTCATTCATGAAACACATCCTCCCTGTCGCCAGGAGAGGAACTTATTCATTCAGGAGCTTTGAGCTGAGCATGCAGGATTACTTGCACTGCTTGGCTCAAAGCTAGTTAACCCTTTGTGAAGGATTACAGCGTGGGACGTGACAGATCGGCGGAATAGGTAAGAATAATGTTGTTTTATTTTTTTTTCTTTATTTTAGGAGATCAATGGCTTCGCACGGATTAAGTGTAAAATAAAATATGGTCTAAAAAATGTGTTTTTATTTCATTAAAATTATTTATTCTTAAAGTGTGTGTGTTTTTTTATTTACTTCAATAGGATTAATAATTGATAGTTGTCTAATTGACAGCTATCAATTATTAACCTGCCTTAAGGTCACCTTTCAATACTAAGGTGACAGTAAGGTGAGATTAACCCATTCGCCACCGCTACAGGGCAATGGGAATAGACGGGCAAAGTGCCAGAAAGGGCGAATCTAATTATAGATTTGCCCTTTCTGGGGTGTCTGGGGGCAGATGTTAGTAGCCAGGGGGGGCACAAAAAAATGTACCCTCCCTAGGCTATTATTATCTGCCCCCACTCGCTTTGCTTTGTCTGGTGGAGAAAATACAGCGGGAGCCCACGCATTTTTTTTCAACGAAATTACACCTTTAATTAACCCTTACATGTCTGAAATTTTGCACAAATACACTCATGTAATTGTATGTTTCAAACATATATAAAAATACATGAAATTACATGGTTAAATGTGTGGAAACAATGTATCATTTCATGTCGGCTTCTGTGATTTCACAAAACCCGGCAATTGAATTAGCGGCTATTACAGTATGTAGAAGTCTAGGAACTATAAATATATGTATATGTACATGTCACAATGACATGTATATATATATATATAATGTGTTCTATGTGTATATATCTATTCTTTCTAGTCTTTATTAAAGCTGTCAGTGTGATTTTACAGTATAGCCGGGGATGAATTGCCGGCTTTTCTAAAGGACACCGATGCGATTTCATCGCAAGTCACACAGTGTGGTCCGTTTGTAATCCGATTTTTCATCGCTCCCATAGACTTGCATTGGCGATTGTCGACCGACAATCGGTGACAATCGCAGCATGCTGCAATTGTACACGGACGTTTAAAACGGACCACAAAAAAATCTGATACTGGGAGCTGCTCCATAGATTAACATAGGTCCGACTGCAATGCGATATTTCATCGCATTGCAGTCGTCCGATTTTGTCGCCAGTGTGACTCCGGCCTTTCAGAGAATATACCTGGTTGCAGTCATACAGACAGGCTGAGGTTTGGGCTGCATCAATTGCCTGACAGGTTCCTGTCGTAGAGAAAAATAAAGACCTCTCCAGAGAGAACTTAATATTGGTCAGATGGATGATGCTATCCATGCCATATTTCATCTCTATAGAAAGGTTAGAAATGTGATAGCAAACATGACATCAAAATCTCCTGCCTGAAACCTCCAGGTGCAAATATATTCTGAAACCTAGGGACCTCATAGTCTTAAAGACCTAGCATTTCTCACAACCAGCCACCCAAATGAGCCCTTCAAGGGTAGGTAATTAAAAATCAGACTTTGGGGTTTTGTCATTTGTCGGTTGTGGAAGACACAGTACTCTGTGGTTCTGTCAGTTGCTCCAAGGAGTTGTTCTAAGGAGTACTTCGGCCTCGTCGATCACTCGTCAGTCAATTGCATAGCTGTCCTGACAATTGAGACAGTGGGGTTGCATCCCGACAGTCCCCTTTAATCCTCTCCAGTGAGATAACCTTTGGCAACAAGTTGTCAAAATGTTGCATTGTGAGTCATGATAAAATCTTTGCTACATCTGTATCTGTTGCTAGAAAAGCTGAGGGAAAATCAATATGATTTCCAATACAATATCCGTAGTGTTGGCACAAAGACCCAAGTAAGTAAATCTGCCGCTTATGTAGCACTACAGTTATAAGTATAGAGTGGGGCTGTGAATATTGCTGACGTAGCTCACAGTAAGATTTCATGTATGCAACCCCTTCCTTCTGCCTCCTTCTTATTCCCTCTCTTACTTCTGATCTTCTCACTTCATATCTGTTTGGCACTGTCACCCAGATACACACTGGAAAAAACATCTGATGATGGGATTTTTGAAATTGATGAAGAGTCTGGTGAGATGAGGATAACCAAAGCCCTGGACCGTGAAACCTCTGGATGGCACAATTTGACGGTGCAGGCCAAGGAAGCAGGTTAGCTCAAGTCAATAATTATTTTTTAAGCTCATATCACTTTTTATTTTTCCAATTTCCATTAGCAAATATATTTATTAGCTGCAGGCTCCTCACTCTCAGCTGTCATGTCAATCACTCATCAGTTAGGGAAGTCATTCTTTGAGTGCACCCCTATATTTTATCTATTGAAGTTGTGTTATGAGAAGCTATTAATACATCCTTTACAATGTATTAAAGGGGATGTCTGGCCTTAGGGTACAAATCTATGTGACTACTCTATGTGACTACTGACTTTTGAATTCTCACATTATGTGCACTGTGAGCTCTGGGGATTCTCCGATGCCGGTAGCTGTGGGCCTGTGATTGGAAGAATACAATTTTCAAACATACGGTCACGTGACAACTAGATGGGCATGGCCTCGTTCATTCAGTGCAAGTGTATTGAGTGAGGCCAGACATGTGTAGCTGGAATGTGCCTGAAAGTATGCAAATCACATACCTGCGATCACATGACCGCCCGCTCCCGGTGCCAGCACCTTAGCATGCTCACAGCGCGCAGTGCATGCAATGTAAAAATTCACAAGTCTGCAGTCAATAGAGTGACTGCAGACTTGTACCCCAGGCCAGACATCCACTTCAATATAAAAAAGAATACTATAAGAGTTGGAAACAAGCTTGGACATTTACACACACTGCATTAAGTGGCGTCACTTGCCTTTTTATGCTTTTAGCTTTTTCTCGTGCTCTAGATATGGCATTTTTATCAGGCAGTTTACTTTTTTCACATCTCTGTGTATGTTTATGACATTAGCTTTTTTACGTATATGACCAACTTAACCGCTTTCTGAAAAGGGACATACCGGTATATCCTATAGTAGGTCGGACGCAGGTTTAGGAGTAGTTAAATGCTGCTGTCAACCTCTGATTGAGTTATTTAAGTTCTGTCATTTCCTATTGTCCTTACCTCCCCAAATCCAGCTAGAGGCAGCACTGTGCTTCATAGAAGAATATCATTACTTCTATATACTGCAATACTGTAGCAATATAGTTCATAGACCATACAATTAAATGATTCAAGGGACTAAATGAATAAGGAAAAAATTACAGAACAATTATTTTTAAAAATATTTATAAAAGTTTGAATCGCCTCCTTTTCTCAATTCAAAAGGCAACAAATAAAAATTAATCATTTTTAGTATTGTCACAACTGTAAAAAAAAATCTATGAAAATATAAAGAGAAAAAAATTGAAACGGCAAAACAGCCATTTTAAGTCACACCTCCTCCAAAAATCACAATAAAAAAAGAAATTATTGACAGAAAAGTAAAAGCTGTGAGCATCAGAAAATGCTAACAAAAAAAACTTTATGAATTTTTTTACCTACTAAAAAAAAAGCTATGCAAATTTGGTGCTGATGTAATTTTACAGAAATGAAGAATTATGTAGTGGGCGCATGTATTGGGCATTTTAGATAGCATACCCTACTATGCGTAAGATTGATTTTTAGTGTGTGTTTTCGATCTAAGCAGTACTGAATTGATTACTTATTTGTTGGATCCAGTATCTACACCCTATGTGTCTTGATTGGGAAAGTCATCGTAAATATTTCTTAGACGTGTTGCTAATTTTAATTATGTACAATAAAATTTGCTCTAATTAGCTTTAACCCCTTAGTAATGGTGCCAATGTTGACCTTACTGATCCATCAAAACTTTTTAGATCTGAGCAGTGTCACTTTATTGAGATATGATTTAGCTTTTATCCTAAGTCACATTACAATACTCGTTAAAGGGTTAATTGTGACTTGTAGGATCACTACTTCCAATAGGTGGCGCTATAGAGTTCAAGTCCTCTTTTTCTCTTAAGAGGCATTTTGCACTTTATGAGGTAATAACTCTTGAACGTTTCAACAGATCCCACTGATTCTGAGATTGTTTTTTTCAGGACACATTGTACTTCATGTTGGTGGTAAATTTCGGTCGATATGATTTGACTGTATTCATGAAAATATAAAAAAAAGTACACAGAATTTTAAAATTTCGCAATTTTCAAACTTTAAATTTTTCTGCCCTTAATTCAGATAATTATACCACACAAATAATAAATAACATTTCCCACATGTCTACTTTACATCAGTACAATATTTGTAACATATTTTTTTGTTAGGAAGTTAGAGGTTGTGATGGTGGGATATGGTATGTGGATATCATTATGTTTGTATTAATATTTTACTGATTTTCATGTTCTCTTGTAGGATGAGTTGTTATTTGCTAATTGATTAATGGCTGTTGTTGCCATCTGATATCAGCCCCCACAGTACTGTACTATTATCTTTCCACAATATGCTAATGACATATTGACCTAGCTTGTTGAAACAATGAGCCCCTTCGACCTTCCCCCCCTCGACCTGTGAATCAGGAGAGGGACTTTTAAATATATCAGGGAAGTGAGAGAGGAATTGAGATCCTATGTGGAAGGAACACAGCACCTCAGAGAGATAGAGAGTATATGGACTATGTTATCCTTGTCTGCTGGATTGTTGGACTCTCATCTCCCAGGGCTTTTATCCTGTCACTGAACTGCATTCAGGCTCTGGACTATTTTATCCTTTGTGTGGTGGATTGTATATGGACCTTTCATATTTTTGCCTAAATAAAGGTCTTGGGATTGTTCACTTTCTTCTCTTGCTCTGTTGATTGTGTGATACCGGAGAAGGACCCGATTTCTCATTTTTCCAACAAAATTTACAAAACTATTTTTTTTAGGGACCACCTCACATTTGAAGTGACTTTGAGCAGTCTACATTACAGAAAATACCCAAAAGTGACACCTTTCTGAAAACTGAACCCCTCAAAGTCCTCAAAACTACATTCAAGACGCTTATTAACCCTTCAAGGTGCTTCACAGGAATTATTGGAATGTGGAAGAAAAAATGAATATTTTACTTTTTTTCACAAAAGTTTTGCTTTAGCCTCATTTTTTTACTTTCACAAGGTTAAAGCCCCCGTCTCACACAGCGATCTCGCTAGCGAGATCGTTGCTGAGTCACTAGTTTTGTGACGCAGCAGCGAGCTCACCAGCGATATCGCTGTGTGTGACATTCAGTGACGATCAGCCCCCCTGCTGGGTATCGCTGATCGTCGCTGAATGTCCTGGACATTTTTTTGATCGCTGACAGGCACGCATCGCTGTGTGTGACAGGCGGGAGACCAGCTATCCGCTGATAACCAAGGTACACAGCGGGTTTCCAGGCGCGGGGCTGTGCCTAGAAACCCGCTGTGTACCTTGGATACCAGCGCCCTGATGCAGGGAGCTGGTAACCAAGGTACACAGCGGGTTTCCAGGCACCGCGCAGCGCCTGGAAACCCGATGTGTACCTTGGTTACCAGCTCCCTGCATCAGGGCGCTGGTATCCAACGTACACTGCGGGTAACTAAGCGATGTTACCCGCAGTGTCGCTTGTACTGATCGAAGCCTGAGTTGCCTGTTTGGCAGCTCAGCAGCGATAATGTAGCGATACACCAGCAATCCTGATCGTTGTCGGGATCGCTGGTGTATCGCTATGTGAGACCCGGGCTTAACAGGAGAACATGGACCCCAAAATTTGTTGCGCAATTTCTCCTGAGTGCGACAATTTGGGCACACAGCAAGGCTCAAAAGGGAACCAGTACCGTTTGACTTTTTGAAAGCAAAAATGTCTAGAATCGACAGCGGGCACTATGTTGCATTTGGAGAGACTCTGATGTGTCTAAACAGTGGGAACCTCCCCACAAGTGACCCAATTTTGGAAACTGCACCCTCAAGGATTTTACCCAGGGGTATAGTGAGGATTTTTAACCCAAAGGTACTACACAGAATTTGATAACATTAGGTTGTCATATTGATTAAGTCGTTATTGGTGTTGAGCTCAAGTGCTTGCTACATGAGTTTGCATCTGGGTGCTCTGGTATGTATCAAGTATCGTGGGTGCTTGAGCGACCCCGATGCAAACTTGAGTAGCGAGCACTTGCACTCAACACTAGTCATCATATTGTCATAATTTTTTTTTACTTTTGAATTAAACATAACCCCAACGCTAATCCTAACTGTAATCCAATCCAAGCCCTAACCCTAGCCCAACCCTAACCCTAGGCTAATCCCAACCCTAATGGCAAAAGAGTAAAATAAATAAAATTTCTAAAATAAAAAAAATGTAATCTGACTATAGGGATGACACAGTGGGGATGACATACTAATTATTGTCTTGCAATGATTAAAATGAATCAATAGGAAAAATCCCTGCTGTAGCCGGTTGCGGGCCAGCAGATCTCAGTGGGCGCACTGCACATGTGCCCACAATTTTTTTTCAGGAAGAGGCTGAGGGCCAGGGGACAGAGCTGGAGGACTGGGGATGGCGGAAGCACCAGGGCAGGTCTGGGGACCTAATTTCTCTATCTTATGACATATATATCATGTCAGAAGAGAGATAAATGTTTGTAATAGTTGGCACACTTTTTTTTTTACTTGATCACCGTTATTCAATAAATAACCAGAAAAAACAGCCTTGATCGTGTTCTCCAGTGTCTTAGCTACTCCCTTTAGCGCTGGGAAGGCAGGAATAAGGCCCCTTAACGGTTGCTGTTTTAATGCGTATTGGCGGTCATTAAGGGGTTAACATTTGGAACGCTATTGCCAGCGCCCCTGCATGCTTCCCCTTACCCCTCCATGTGTGATCCCTGGCGTGCTCCCTGCTTCCTTCCTTTTCTGAGTCCTGGTGGCGCGCCTAGGGCGCCCGGTCCCCTGCTCTTGAAGGGGCAGCGCACATATAGTAAAATTCCTTAAATCCTTTAGCTGAGAGGCATTTTGTATAAGTGTTCACCTGCAAGATAGCTTCCAGCCAATAGCTGGGAGGCATATTGTTTAAAAGGCACCCTCACCAATAGGGATGTGCCAAGCAACACATTGAGTTATTAGGTAGTATTGTGTTCTACCAGTAAATTTGTAAAGTCCCCTGGTCCCAGTGTGGCTATTGTCCTGAACCCGAAGTCCCTGATCTTGGTACGGCCAGTATCCTGAACCTGAAGTCCCTTGTCCTGGCGCTGCTAGTCCTGAACCCAAAGTCCCTGGTCCTAATACGGCCGGTGCCAGAACCTCTTCCCCTGGTCCATGTGCGGCCAGTCCCTGAAACTATATCTAAGACATTTGAGTATGAACGTGAGTATCCTGTATATCCGGACTGCTACAGCTAGTCTCCAAACACTGCAGCAGCATCGGCAGCACCAGTATCCTGAAGTCGCTCAGGCACTATCTGAATCAGTCCTGTCTCTCCGTGTCAGTAATCGTTCTGCAGAAGACCTAGAATCTATTAGTCTGAACAGAGTCTATGTCCATATCCATGTCTGCGTAACTGACCCCTGGGATCAGCATCTGCAGTACCAGTGACTACCTAGGAGTGGAATCTGGTGGCTACTTGCAGTCAAGCCTGACACCACCATTAGGAGCTCCAGTGAACATCTGTTAGCTGCTGAGCACACTCCTTCTAGGTAAGCCTGGCCCGGTGGCACAGTGTGTCCACGAAATCATGTGCACCACCTGTGTGCTTAACAATATTCTGTTTTGGTTTCTTGGTCAGCACACAATTATGAAGTTGCTAATATTTATTTATTTTTGGCATAGGAGAGAGCTTTTTGTATATTCTTATATGACTAGCTCCTGACTCTACGATGTATTCAGTCAATCAGGTTTGTGTTAATTGAAGATTTGTTAGGTCAATGAATGCCAAAAAACTAAAAACAATGTCAGCATTGCGTTCTTTTCAACAGTTCAACCCACTTGTAATATTATTCCCTTTTTTCAGTACTTTATATGATAAAGCGAATTGTGTCATTTAAAACTACAACTCATCCCACAAAGAACAAGCCTTCCTATGACTATGTTGACGTAAAAATAAAAAAAGTTATGGCTCGAGAAAGGTTGGGGAAAAAATTGCAGAGACGAAAATTTGTCAGAAAAGGGTAATCTTTGTACGCTAAGTTCGAGGCTCCAAATCTAGGAAATTAAAATAATTATTTATGAGAATTTTTTTTTTAGATTCCCCTATTGCTGTATTTATCATGTATGTCAACTAAATGTATGTACAAATGCATTTTTTAAGACCGTTCTCTAACTTACAGCTTGTGCTTGCATTTTGTCCATTGCAAATATATAATATAGTATTTCACGGATTGACATTTTAATTGTTTTTAGATAATATTATTACATGTGTTTTAGCATAGTGTTTGTATATAAGGTTATATAATGTCTTTATTTTAAAAAAAAATACAGTAGTTCATTCATTGCCGTAATGTTTCCTACAGATGACCCTGAAAAAGTTTCTATCCTGTCTCTGAGGATACGCATCCTGGATGTAAATGACAATCCTCCAGAGCTAGCTTCACCCCATGAATCTTCCGTGTGTGAAGATGCTCTTCCAGGGCAGGTAATGTTCTGTCATTTATCCCTATATAGAAGTAAATAAAGGGACAGATATTTTTTGTTCCTTAAATCATCACTTCTACCAATCTGCTGATATCTAACCTTGCACACCCCTATTACAATGACGAATGGGAAAACTTCTTATGAAATACTTTTTTTATGGTGAATAACACTATATTATAATAGTGCATTCTGTGAGATCCCCAAGCCATACCAGAAGCTTTCCTCTTCTCACTGTTGTGACACATTAGACTGTCTTTTTATGTCAGCACCAAATAATACCAATAATGTCAGCACAAGATTATATCTAGCCAATATAACCTGTATACTAACCAGATTTTTGCCTTTTTATTTGTGCTTCATGCCTAGGCTCTGTTAAATGCTATGTAGTATTTTCTAGCTTTTTCTGCCTCTAATAAAATGAATGGAAGCAAGTAAAAATGTTTGTTTTTCGTATTCCTTAGGTGGTCATTTTGACCGGGTCAAAAGTTTTGCTAGTTTTTGCTCTTATTTTATTTCCATTGCTCCCTTGATTATTCTTTATTTTGTTTTACTGGTTTTTTAATTCACCCTAATGGCCCTAGAGATATGGGCATGTTTATCCAGTGCCATTTTGATGGTCTTTATCAAAGGGGAGTTGCTCACAGGAAAATAATGCAGAGTAGCCTAAAGATATGCCCCCCAAAGAATCATGTGAGCCATGCCCCCTTAATAAAGACCATAAAATTTGCAGTAAAAAAAGGCTTTTCTCTCTGGAACTGTATGGGGAATTTAAAAAGGAAATGGATGAATCAGAGGAGCTGTGGGAATAAATAAGAGGAAAACTGGTCACCTTTGACCTGGTAACAAGTCCTCTTTAAAGGCAAGATATAACACAATTAAAGTGACCCATCAGTTCATAAAAATTGCACAATGGAATGTAGATTGTATAATTGACATACCTGGAGCCCTCATTTTTACTGTTTCTGGCATGGGTTGTCATTTCCTCTCTATTTCTTTAAAATGGCAACCATATTATTAGGCAGCACAATTAGTGGGGTAACTTGAAGCTTGTTGAGGCTTATGTAATGCATTCTATAACAGAGCCCCCAACTATCATGGGTCTTTAATAGTAGTGGACTCTCATATGAGCCAAGAGAATCTTTTGGGTCCCACACAAGGATCCAGGGCCTGGGTGCAGCTGTAACCAATGCTTCCACTATAATTATGCCTTTGCACCCTAGGCACACTGTGCTTCAGTAGGCACATTCCTTCATCTCTTGGATGGACACAGTGCTGATGTTTGTCGAGAGCATGGGTGCTCCTTAGACAACCAAGGCATAGTATACATGAGTTCAGACATCAGTAAATTGGGCAGTATATTGGCTATTTTAACTAACACCAAATAATTTATGCATTTTGATTCTAAAAGTAAATGACCTTATTAGAAAACTTGCATTTCTCCTTTGTATTGAAACATGTGTTATCTATCCTTACTGAGCTTGGACAAATAATCTGTGCTCCCTTTGCTGTAGCTGATTCAGACCATCAGTGTGGTGGATCGAGATGAGCCAATGGGGGGCCATCGATTCTACTTCAGACTTGCTCCAGAACCCAGCGCCGAGCATCACTTTACTCTGCTCAATGTCAAGGGTGAGCCATATGCTGGTCACCTCCCATATATCTACTTTAATCATGCCATCCATGATATCCATCCATTCACTTTCTTGCAAATACCATCAATTTGTTTGTAGTGTGTCATGTAACATTATTCTTCGTGATATTTATGAGATCAATGTTAGATAGCCCAGTTTTTACACTACCCTTACCAAAGCTACCAACAGTTTTTAGGGTTCATGCACATAGCTTTATTATGTATCCATTATTATAAAGCCTATAATTGCATAAGGACCCATAATGTAACTCGGAGGAAACAATGGTTCTCTCACAGTTGTACTGAACTAGACCTAGATTACTATCAGATCCTACAGTGATCTAAGGGTACTCTTCCACGTTAAGGAAACTTGGCGTTTTGGACGGAGCGGAAAGTCCGCTCCGCCCAAAGCCCCGCCCCCTTGTGAACGTGCGGTGAATCCGGATGTGCTCATTGAACACATCCGGAATCGCCGCAGCGCTACATAGGCCTGTGTTATTTCCCTTGCGGCGACGCTCCGTCACCGCAAAAGGACAAGAACATGCTGCGATCTGAAAAGACGCGCCACATGTCCATTTACGCAGGTCTGACACCTGCGTGTTTTAGCGCATAGTGGAGACGGGATTTCATTAAATATCCTCCACTATGCTGTAACATCTGGACGCTGCTTGTTTGAAGCTGCGGCTGTACACAGCGTCAAACACGCAGCGTTTCCTGAACGTGGAAACATACCCTAAGTCTGGTTTGGTGGATGGGTGGGAGATTCGGGTATTGATCAATGTTGGATACTGTTTTAAGACAAATTTCTGGAATTATTTAATTTTTCCCAACACCAATTGAGATCATTTTGTATAGTTCTCCATAATTGGGCTCCTAAAAACAAATCACAATTGAAAAAGTTCAGCTAAAGAAATGCTTCTACCATTCTTGCCAGGCCAATCTGTTTTACAATGAAAAGATTAACGTGATTAGAAATCATAGCCTTTACAAACACCAATAAAGTACCTTACACAAATCCCAAAGCTCCCCTGATTCTGACACTCTTTTCTGTTCCGCGTTGCATTATTTAATTGCAGAGATATTCACGTTTGTTATTTTTGGAACACAGTGAAATCTCTTCTGGCAGTTCAACTGGGTGTTTCTTCATCTCTGGGAGTGTACGCTGTCATCTCTCCCTCCCAGATGCTGTCAAGCACAGCTTAGCAGCTTTATCTAACACTCTATCAGGCTCAGAAGGTGTAGAGCTGTGATTGGCAGCATTTAGGAGGGATGCGTAAAAGAACACGCTCCAGGAAGTGACTCTGAAGAAATACACAGTTGAACTACAAGCAGAGATTTCACATACTGTGCTACAAAAATAACAAATGTGAATATCTCTGCAATTAAGTGATGCAGCGCAAAATGGAAAGGAGCGTCAGAACCAGGGGAGTTCAGAGATTTCTACAAGGTATTTATCTCAATTTTTACAGCGACAAGTTCTCTTTAAGCAGAGATATCTCTCAGTTGGGTTATCTTTTGAGTCTTACAAAGAAAGAGGGTTAAAGGTTACCTAATTGCAGGAGCTGTTCTTTTATGTCCAACCAATAACATCTATTTTCTACATTACAGATAACACAGCATCCGTACATACACATCGAATGCCATTTGATAGAAGAGAGCAGGACATGTTTATCTTGCCAATACTAGTTGTGGATGGAGGTACTCCAGCTTTGAGTAGCACGGGAACTCTTACCATTCGGGTGTGTGGGTGTGACAGCACAGGTGCGGTGCAGTCATGTAACACAACTGCCTATGTGATGGCTGGGAGTCTGAGCCCGGGAGCGCTTATTGCCTTGTTAGTCTGTGTTCTCATACTTGTAGGTAAGTTACAAATGTTTTTATTACCTTTGTATATTCCAACTTCACATCTACCTTACTTCATCATATTACATTATTTCCAAATTCAAACATAGCTATAAATTATTTTTACCAGTGCTTTATAAAAAAAAATAACCATTGCTCCCAATTGTACCCCTGCCCAAACCGTATGCTTTATTTGGACATTTTGGTTTCATAGAGGGGGTAATTTTCTTAGGAGATCCCTCAATTAGCCAATGTGGAGCACTGAAGGTCTCTGATTTTGGAGAACTAACAACAACCATGTAACACCACATTTCTTCTGCATGTGCAAAATACAGTTATATGAAAAAGTTTGGGCACCCCTATTAATCTTAAGCTAAATGTTTTATAAAAATTGGTGTTTTTGCAACAGCTATTTCAGTTTGATATATCTAATAACTATTGGACACAGTAATGTTTCTGCCTTGAAATGAGGTTTATTGTACTAACAGAAAATGTGCAATCTGCATCCAAACAAAATTTGACAGGTGCATAAGTATGGGCACCTCACCAGAAAAGTGACATTAACCCCTTACTGCCATCGGACGTACTATCCCGTCCATGGTACCTGGGCCCGTATGACCATGGACGGGATAGTACGTCCCGAGCGATCGGACGCGCTCCCGGGGGGAGCGCAGCCGATCGCGCCCGGGTGTCAGCTGATTATCACAGCTGACACCCATGACTGTGTGTCAGGAGCGGTCACGGACCGCTCCCGGCACATTAACCCCTTGCACACCGCGATCAAACATGATCGCGGTGTACTGGGGGCACAGGGGAGGATCGCGCAGGGTGGGGGCTCCCTGCCGCCCCCCTGAGACCCTCAGAGCAGCGCGATGTGATCGCGCTGTTCTGAGGGCTTCCTCCCTCCCAGGACCCGGATCCAAGATGGCGCCGGGGTCCTGGAGGGAGGCGGCTACCTCAGTGCCTGCCGAGAGCAGGCACTGAGAAGCCTGCTGCACTGCCTGAGCGATCGCTGGTGTGACAGAGTGCTGTGCACACTGTCACACCAGCGATCTGATAAAATACTGTGATGTCCCACCCTGGGACAAAGTAAAAAAGTTAAAAAAATAAAAATAAACATGTTTTAAAAAAAAATCCAAAATAAATAAAAAAAAAAATATATATTCCCCAATAAATTCACTTCTTCCTGTAAATAAAAAAAACAAAGCAATAAAAGTACACATATTTGGTATCGCCGCGTCCGTAACGACCCCCCCTATAAAATTGTCCCACTAGTTAACCCCTTTAGTGAACCCCTTAAAAAAAAAAAAAAACGAAGCAAAAAATCAATGCTTTATCATCATACCGCCGAACAAAAAGTGGAATAACACGCGATCAAAAAGACCGATATAAAAAACATGGTACTGCTGAAAACGTCATCTTGTCCCGCAAAAAACGAGCCGTCATACAGCATCATCAGCGGTAAAAAATAAAAAAGTTATAGCTCACAGAATAAAGCAATGCAAAAATAATTATTTTTTATATAAAATTGTTTTTATTCTATAAAAGCGCCAAAACATGAAAAAATGATATAAGTGAGGTATCGCCGTAATCGTACTAACCCGAAGAATAAAACTGCTTTATCAATTTTACCACACGCGGAACGGTATAAATGCCTCCCCCAAAAGAAATTCATGAATTGCTGATTTTTGTTCATTCTAACCTCCCAAAAATCGAAATAAAAAGCGATCAAAAAACGTCACATGCTCAAAAATGGTACCAATAAAAACGTCAACTCGTCCCGCAAAAAATAAGACCTCACATGACTCTGTGGGCCAAAGTATGCAAAAATTATAGCTCTCAAAATGTGATGATGCAAAAACTATTTTTGCAATAAAAAGCGTCTTTTAGCGTGACAGCTGCCAATCATAAAAACCCGCTATAAATAGTAAATCAAACCCCCCTTTATCACCCCCTTAGTAAGGGAAAAATAATAAAATTAAAAAAAGTATTTATTTCCATTTTCCCATTAGGGTTAGGGTTAGGGTTTTTGGCTAAAGTTAGGGTTAGGGTTGGCGCTAAAGTTAGGATTAGGGTTAGGGTTGAGATTAGGGGTGTGTTAGGGTTAGGTTTGTGGTTAGGGTTGGGACTAGGGTTAGGGGTGTGTTGGGGTTAGGGTTGGAGTTAGAATTGGGGGGTTTCCGCTGTTTAGGCACATCAGGGGCTCTCCAAATGTGACATGGCGTCTGATCTCAATTCCAGCCAATTCTGCGTTGAAAAAGTCAAACGGTGCTCCTTCACTTCTCAGCTCTGCCATGTGTCCAAACAGTAGTTTATCCCCACATATGGGGTATCAGCGTACTCTGGACCCCAAGAGTTATTGTGCAATTTGTCCTATTTCTTCTGCTACCCTTGGGAAAATAAAAAACTGGGGGCGAAAATATCATTTTTGTACAAAAAAAATATTTTTTTGTTTTTACGGCTGTACATTATAAACTTCTGTGAAGCACTTGGGGCTTCATAGCGCTCACCACACATCTAGATAAGTTCCTTGTGGGGTCTATTTTCCAAAATGGGGTCACTTGTTGGGGATTTCCACTGTTTAGGCGCATCAGGGGCTCTCCAAATGCGACATGACGCCCCCAGACCATTCCATCAAAGTCTGCAATCCAAAACGTCACTACTTCCCTTCCGAGCCCCAACGTGTACCATACAGTAGTTTTCTCCCACATATTGGATATCAGCGTACTCAGGACAAATTGGACAACAACTTTTGGGGTCCAATTTCTCCTGTTACCCTTGTAAAAATAAAATATTGGGGCAAAAAAATCATTTTTGCAAAAAAAAAAAGGATTTTTTATTTTTACGGCTGTGCGTTATAAACTTCTGTGAAGCACTTCGGGGTTCAAAGTGCTCACCACACATCTAGACAAGTTCCTTGTGGGGTCTATTTTCCAAAATGGGGTCACTTGTGGGGGGTTTCCACTGTTTAGGCGCATCAGGGGCTCTCCAAATGCGACATGACGCCCCCAGACCATTCCATCAAAGTCTGCAATCCAAAACGTCACTACTTCCCTTCCGAGCCCTGACGTGCGCCCATACAGTAGTTTTCTCCCACATATTGGGTATCAGCGTACTCAGGACAAATTGGACAACAACTTTTGGGTTCCAATTTCTTCTGTTACCCTTGTGAAAATAAAATATTGGGGGCGAAAAAATCATTTTTGTAAAAAAAAAAAAAGATTTTTTATTTTTACGGCTGTATGTTATAAACTTCTGTGAAGCACTTCGGGGTTCAAAGTGCTCACCACACATCTAGATAAGTTCCTTGTGGGGTCTATTTACCAAAATGGGGTCACTTGTGGGGGGTTTCCACTGTATAGGTGCATCAGGGGCTCTCCAAATGTGACATGACGCCCCCAGACCATTCCATCAAAGTCTGCAATCCAAAACGTCACTACTTCCCTTCCGAGCCCTGACGTGCACCCATACAGTAGTTTTCTCCCACATATTGGGTATCAGCGTACTCAGGACAAATTGGACAACACTTTTGGGTTCCAATTTCTTCTGTTACCCTTGTGAAAATAAAATATTGGGACGAAAAAATCATTTTTGTAAAAAAAAAAAAGATTTTTTATTTTACGGCTGTACGTTATAAACTTTAGTGAAACACCTGGGGGTTAAAAGTTCTCACCACACATCTAGATAAGTTCCTTGAGGGGTCTAGTTTCCAAAATGGCATCATTTATGGGGGTTTCCACTGTTTAGGCAGATCAGGAGCTCTCCAAACACGACATGGCGTCCAGCCAATTCTGCGTTGAAAAAGTCAGACGGCGCTCCTTCCCTTCCAAACTCTGCCATGCACCCAAACAGTGGTTTACCCCCACATATGGGGTATCAGCGCACTCAGGACAAATTGCACAATAACTTTTGGAGTCTTGTTACCCTTGGAAAAATAAAAATTGGGGTGAAAAGATCATTTTTGTGGAAAAAATATGATTTTTAAATTTTACGGCTCTACGTTATAAACTTGTGTGAAGCACTTGGGGGTTCAAATTGCTCACCAAAGATCTAGAAAAGTTCCTTAGGGGGTCTAGTTTCCAAAATGGGGTCATTTGTGGGGGGTTTCCACTGTTTAGGCACATCAGGGGCTCTCCAAATGCAACATGGCATCCAATCTCAATTCCAGCCAATTTTGGTTGGAAAAAGCCAAATGGTGCACCTTCCATTCCGAGCTCTGCCGTGCGCCCAAACAGTGGTTCCCACCCACATATGGGGTATCAGCGTACTCAGGACAAATTGGACAACAACTTATGTGGTCCAATTTCTCCTGTTACCTTGAGAAAATAAAAAATTAGTGACTAAAAGATAATTTTTGTGGGAAAAAAATAGGATTTTTTATTTTAATGCCCGGGCATTATAAACTTGTGTGAAGCACTTGGGGGTTCAAAGTGCTCACCAAAGATCTAGATAAGTTCCTTAGGGGGTATAGTTTCCAAAATGGGGTCACTTGTGGGGGGTTTTCACTGTTTAGGCTCATCTGGGGCACTGCAAACGGAACATGACCCCCATCAACGTCTGCATTCCAAAACGTTACTACTTCCTTTCCAAGCCCTGCCGTGCACCCAAACAGTTTCCCCCACATATGGGGTATCAGCGTACTCAGGACAAATTGGACAACAACTTTTGGGGTCCAATTTCCTTGGGAAAATTCAAAAATTTGGGACTAAAAAATCATTTTTGTGGAAAATTGTTTTTTTTTTTTTCACACCCAGGCATTATAAGCTTTTGTGAAACACTTGGGGGTTCAAAGTGCTCACAACAGATCTAGATAAGTACCTTAGGGGGTCTAGTTTCCAAAATGGTGTCACTTGTGGGGGTTTCCACTGTTTAGGCGCATCAGGGGCTCTCCAAACACGACATGGCGTCCAATCTCAATTCCAGCCAATTTTAGTTTGAAAAAGTCAAACGGCGCTCCTTCCCTTACGAGCTCTGCCGTGTGCCCAAACAGTGGTTTTCCCCCACATATTGGGTATTTGCGTACTCAGGAGAAATTGCATAACAACCTTATCTGTCCATTTTCTCCTTTTACCCTTGTGAAAATAAAAAAAAAGTTTGTAAAAGATCATTTTTGTGGCTAAAAAGTTAAATATTCATTTTTTCCTTCCACGTTGCTTTAGTTCCTGTGAAGCACCTGAAGGGTTAATAATCTTCTTGAATGTGGTTTTGAGTACCTTGAGGGGTGCAGTTTTTAGAATGGTGTCACTTTTGGGTATTTTCTGCCATACAGACCCCTCAAAGTGACTTCAAATGAGAGGTGGTCCCTAAAAAAAATGGCTTTGTAAATTTTGTTGTAAAAATGAGAAATCGCTGGTCAACTTTTAACCCTTATAACTTCCTAACAAAAAAAAATTTTGGTTCCAAAATTGTGCTGATGTAAAGTAGACATGTGGGAAATGTTATTTCTTAACTATTTTGTGTGATATATTTCTCTGTTTTAAGGGAATAAAAATTCAAAGTTTGAAAATTGCAAAATTTTAAAAATTTTCGCCATATTTGCGTTTTTTCAAAAATAAACGCAAGTTATATCGAAGAAACTTTACTTCTAACGTGAAGTACAATATGTCACGAGAAAACAATCTCAGAATCGCGAAGATCCGTTGAAGCGTTCCAGAGTTATAACATCATAAAGAGACAGTGGTCAGAATTGTAAAAATTGGCCCGGTCATTAACGTGCAAACCACCCTTGGGGGTGAAGGGGTTAATATTTAGTAGATCCTCCTTTTGCAAAAATAACAGCCTCTAGTCGCTTCCTTTAGCTTTTAATGAGTTCCTGGATCCTGGATGAAGGTATTTTTGACCATTCCTCTTTACAAAACAATTCCAGTTCAGTTAAGTTTGATGGTCGCCGAGCATGGACAGCCCTCTTCAAATGATCCCACAGATGTTCAATGATATTCAGGTCTGGGGACTGGGAAGGCCATTCCAGAACATTGTAATTGTTCCTCTGCATGAATGCCTGAGTAGATTTGGAGCCGTGTTTTGGATCATTGTCTTGCTGAAAGATCCATCCCCTGCGTAACTTCAACTTTGTCACTGATTCTTGAACATTATTGTCAAGAATCTGCTGATACTGAGTGGAATCCATGCGTCCCTCAACTTTAACAAGATTCCCGGTGCCGGCACTGGCCACACAGCCCCAAAGCATGATGGAACCTCCACCAAATTTTACTGTGGGTAGCAAGTGTTTTTCTTGGAATGCTGTGTTTTTTTTACGCCATGCATAACGCCTTTTTGTATGACCAAACAACTCAATCTTGGTTTCATCAGTCCACAGGACCTTCTTCCAAAAAGAAATTGACTTCTCCAAATGTGCTTTTGCATACCTCAGCCGACTCTGTTTGTGGCGTGCTTGCAGAAACGGCTTCTTTCCATCACTCTCCCATACAGCTTCTCCTTGTGCAAAGTGCGTTGTATAGTTGACCGATGCACAGTGACACCATCTGCAGCAAGTTGATGCTGCAGCTCTCTGGAGGTGGTCTGAGGATTGTCCTTGACTGATCTCACCATTCTTCTTCTCTGCCTTTCTGATGTTTTTCTTGGCCTGCCACTTTTGGCCTTAACAAGAAATCTCCCTGTGTTCCTCCATTTCCTTACTATGTTCCTCACAGTGGAAACTGACAGGTTAAATCTCTGAGACAGCTTTTTGTATCCTTCCCCTGAACAACTATGTTGAATAATCTTTGTTTTCAGATCATTTGACAGTTGTTTTGAGGAGCCCATGATGCCACTCTTCAGAGGAGATTCAAACAGAGAACAACTTGCAAGTGGCCACTTTAAGTAGCTTTTCTCATGATTGCATACACCTGGCTATGAAGTTCAAAGCTCAATGAGATTACAAAACCAAAACAAGTGCTTTAGTAAGTCAGTAAAAAGAAGGTAGGAGTATTCAAAACAAGAAAATGATAAGGGTGGCCATACTTATGCACCTGTCAAATTTTGTTTGAATGCAGACTGCACATGTTCTGTTAGTACAACAAACATCATTTCAAGGCAGAAACATTACTGTGTCCAATAGTTATTAGATAATCTATCAAACTGAAATAGCTGTTGCAGAAACACCAATTTTTATAAAACATTAAGCTTAAGATTAATAGGGGTGCCCAAACTTTTTCATATAACTGTATATGGCCTTTCGTAACTTTCCTCCTTGATAACTGATCTTCATTTGGAGAAGAGGGTTACAATATAAAAACACAGCTAGGAAACATTAACCCTAACAATCTGATAGGAAAATTCCCAATGTAGGCCAAATGTAAGAGCTCAAAACACATTTATGGGTTATACAAAAGTCTACCTTCTGTTCGGTAAGATCTGTGCTGGTAGGTCGGCTTCTCAAATTAGGAAATGCGATTTACAACATTCAACCATTTGGCTACTATTAAAAGATAAGAGGGCATTCATTTAGAGGCTATAGATTTTCTAGCTATCTATAGTGATTGGGAGACTGCCAGCTACAGAAACTCATCACCCTGCATCTCATCCAGACAATCGAAAACATAGCAATGGATCAGGAGTCATTTGAGCAATCCAAAACCAATTTATCTTGGGGCAACTCCATAAGAGATGCATTAAATCTACTGTACTCTGCAGACATACTCGACACCTAGAATCATCACTCAGCGTTGTATGATAGGTCCTAAGTGTAGCACTATCACTCAATAAAGGGATGTCACTTATGAAATATAGAGCAAAACCACCGGTAGAGATTTTTCTCATATTAAAAGTGGGATGAAGCAGGCTATTTTTTGACATTTTTAATCAAAGAGATCCTTAGGCCCTTATCTATACATGGTGACAAATGAGCCAAATAATGGAGTATTTCTGATCTGACTTTGCACACTATAGCATACCTCTAAATAATACAAATAGTTATCTAACAGTTGGCAAATCAATATTACTTAAAGCGGTTTTCACTTTAAGAAAACTGGTCTCCAAATGCTTTACACTTGTAAAATAACAAAGAACAAATAATACTCTCCACCGCTGCTCCGGTCTTGGTTTTTTGGCCGCAGTGTTCACGTCACGTCATCAGCGCACATCACCACTGCAGGCAATCACTGAGATCAGCGGCTCTATCAATGTAGACCGCATGAGCCATGAGCTCAGTGATTGGCTGCAGTGGTGTCACGAACTGTCATTGTGAGATCATAACTGCAGCAAAAAAATAGAGATCACAGCGGTGGCGGAGAGCTGACACTTGTCCCGGGGTGGATGAGTACCTACTATATTATTAAAGCTTTTGAGGTCCACATTTCCTAAGGAGGAAAACCTCTTTAATAGTTTAACTCTTCACGGCCTAAAGTTCTTTTATCTTAGCATTATGACACAGCTGAAAATAACAATTGTTTTTCACAATTTGTTAGGATTCTACCATGCTGTATGGAGAAGGAAGAGTGTGGGGTGATCAGAGGCATTAATTAAAGCCAGTCTTAACTTTTACTAGGAAATTGTGATATGTTTTAAGGGATTTACTTGCGAATGAAATGTCTAAATAGCCGGCTATAGTATGAAACACAAAAAAAAGTATGTTCACCTTTCCAATCCCCTGTTCCTCCTATGCTGACATTCCCCTGGCTGGAGCTGTTATATGTCAGTGATAAGTGGTGAAAACAACACACCATTGGGGAAGCTAGGCAAAAAATGGCTGCAGATTGTCATGGAAACAGTGGTGATGGAGTGTCAGTCATTGAAAAGGTAACTATGTCTCCTGGTCCTAAAAAAGCGTTCATTGAAAAAAGCTTAGCTATTATTATAGTAAGGAGAAATAAACGAGAGCACTGAAATAATGAATAACGGAGAGTACGAAACAGAGAGTTAATTGTACTCACATATAATACATGGTGCCCGATCCAAGGCCAGCATGTATCATTCACTCACTGTATAATGTCAGTCACCTGGTGTTTGCCACCTAATATGAGAGCAGCATAATGTACAGATAGAGACCCTGATTACAGCAGTGTCACTTACTAGGCTTCTTGCTGTAGTTTTGATAGTATCACTGTTTTAACAGCAGGAGATTGTAACTAAAGAACTAGTAAACCTGCTGCTGTGTAGTCCTCCATATTCATGAGCTATGTATAACAAACTCCACCCATGCCTCTGATTGGCACCTTTCTGCCTATACACAGTCAGTGTACACCAATCAGTGGTGTGGGTGGGGTTATACAGAGCTCAGTATTCAGAGAACTGCTAGATCTGGAGCAGATAAATCCTGGTGACAGATTCCCTTTAAAAGGCAATTGGGAAAGTAATCAGATATCACAGGCATAAATATATATTTTTGGCAAAAAATAAGGGAATGGCGACAGTTTAAAGAACATTCCTGTACATATCATATATACAGTACGTGTTTCAATTGATGAAAGGAGATGTAACAAATACCACCACTGAAGTTCTATTCTAGACTAAAAAAAAATGTATGTCTTTTAATCCTTGTTAAAGCAGTAATCGCTGCCATTAAAACATCTGAAATGAGCATAAAATGTTATAAAATAAAACTAAAAATGAGTCATACTTACCATATTGATAGTCCAATAATGCCTCTCTGATTCCTATGCTTCCCGTTTCCACACAGGTATCTAGAGTTCCCTGCAGCTGATCATTTGCCGTCAATCGCTGATTGACTGCATTAGTCATGAAGCTAAACTACACATGATCAGAGAAGTAGAGACCGGTGTGGATGTAGAAGGTTGGAGTGGTAGGGGATAGCCAATATTTGATTACTACTTTTTTCATTTTATTCTGTTCTAAGCTGTTTTCAGATTTTTTATGGCTGACTACACAAACATTTTAATATTGAGGCTGAAATAATATTCTGAATAACCAGCAAGATAAAGCTAGCACTTTTTGAGCAAAAAGTTCTTTTTCACAAGGCATACCTTGTTAAACAAGGTAGCTCCAAAGTTACATGGATTCAGAGTGCGTAGAGGTTTGTTGGTTGCATTTTAATATTTTACTTAACGATATCATTTTAACATTCTCTTATTTTATTGTTTACAGTGCTGATCCTTCTTATCCTAGCTTTAAAACGACACCACCAGGGTCATCTCTCATCAGATGAAGATGAAGACATGAGGGATAACGTCATCAAGTACAATGACGAAGGAGGTGGAGAACAGGACACAGAGGCATATGATATGTCAGCCTTGCGCAGCTTGTACAATTTCAGTGAAGGAAGTGAGGCCGGAGGGGACAGTACTCTTGCTACTCAGCGTCACCCCTTGCCTCAGTGGTTCCCAGGAGCTGAACTGGACTTCTCACTGTTCAAAGACTACATCAGTAGAAAAGTGAGGCTCGCAGATCAGGACTCATCAGTGCCTCCTTATGATTCCTTCCAGACTTATGCCTTTGAGGGCTCAGGCTCCAGTGCTGCATCTCTCAGTTCAATCAGCAGTTGGTCTACAAGTTCAGAACAAGACTTTTCTCAGTTGGGTTCTTGGGGTCCCAGATTTCGTCAACTGGCAGCTCTATATGCTGGACACAAGGGACATGAAGAAAGCCAGAGCTCCTAGCCCAAGTTAATCCCTCAATTTTCAGGGTACCAAGACCTTATGCGCTAATTACAGGGGCATATTTGCTCCATATTTATTACATACCAATATCTAAACACCATATGACATTGCTCTACTATGATCATTAATTGTTTCATTCCACTGGTGCCCGGTTATTTACAGATCTCTCCCACCCTTGATATTCATGTTCCTTACCTTCTCTGGCAAGATCAAAGCAGTCCATAAACAATCTCTAATCATTCTGACACCATTTCACATGTACTTTTTCCATCAAAAAATGTATAACAATGTATAACACTTAAGTAATTATTTTAACAATTTTGTATTCCTTCATTAATTTGGCTTCCAGGCGACTTCTTGTCAAAAATTATTTCCTAATATCTCATAGGTATGTGTTAGATCTCATTGGGAATACAGACAGTGATTTCCAGAATATAGGAGTTGCAGTACTCTAAATAATACACGAACACCTTGAAGCCTTGGTTTGATAAATGAGTTTGCACCATTGAATCAGATAGTTGAGTGTTAAGAGGTCCTAGTGATTGAAGTGTTTAGAGGGGTTATCCAGGACTTTTTTTGTTTTTCCTATGATGCTAAGCACTTACTGCAGACAAGCTAGCCACCTTCATGAGCTGCACTAGGACAATCTCTCTGGCTCAGATCACTAATTGAGCGTTTCTGACAGTGATTCTCCTGTAAATTGATAGCCATTTAATGATGAGTGAGTATGCTCATTGCTCGGGTTTTCCCGAGCACGCTCGGGTGGTTTCCGAGTATTTGGAAGTGCTCGAAGATTTAGTTTCTGTCGCCGCAGCTGCATGATTTGCGGCTACTTGAAGGCCTGAATACATGTGGGGATTGTCTGTTTGTTAGGGAATTCCCACATGTATTCAGGCTGTCAAATAGTCGCAAATCATGCAGCTACGGCAACAGAAACTAAATCTCCGAGCACTTCCAAATACTCGGAGATCACCCGAGCAACGAGAATACTCGCTCATCACTAATAGCCATCCGAACCTATCAAAACCAGTGAAGCCTAACGCAGCAGGGAGGAACTTGTTGATCAACATGCCATCGTCAATGACTCCCCATCAACGGGGCAGAGCAGAATAAAAGGAACTGATCTATCAATGTGACATTGCAGGAAGCAGGAGAATTGCTGGCAGGAGTGATCCATAACCGCTTTGAGCTGGGAGAGATCGTTGCAGGGCAGTACAGACAGGTTCTACCTGCTGATAAGTGCTTAGCCCCCTAGGAAAAATAAAAACAGTACCTAATAACCCCCCCTTAAACAGTTTGGAATGGGTGTGCTATAGTTTTAGTAACTGATTAAGGTCACATTTAACAGACTCCATTCCATACATTTGATATTGTGACATATAGCTATGATATGACAGAAGATAGGTATTGGGTGGTTTTTGCCTTAAAGAGGTTATCCCACAAACAATACAGTTGTCACCTATTCCAAAGATAAGTGTATAATGGATGTGGGGGGCTGACTGCAAGAACCCCCACTGATCATGAGAACAGGGGACCTTTGCCCCGGTTGAGAAAGGAGCAGTAGTATGTGACTGCCATTACTTTCTCTGCTTATGATAACAGTGGTCAACAACCTTTTGGAGCTGCCAATTCAAAAACATGAATTTTTTACAATTAAAAATTTGTTGCATGATATGAAATAAGCAACTAAGGCATTTCAGGTAAGACATAAAGCAATGAGCAATGCAGTAAAGAAGGTAGGCATAACCATTGCTATCCAGTACACTGCAACATCTGAGAGCTTCACAAAAGATTTAGCTGAAGCCAAATCAAACCTGTAAAGTGAGTTTACATTTTTCTCAGACTATGTAAAAATTATTCACATTTTTTTTCATTCCTACGGTTGTTTTTAAAAGTTTTTTGGAGTACATGAACTTTTTTTATATACATTAATGCATTCATCTCCTGAGCAACTTTCTCCTCATGTTGCTCATTGCTTCCATTATCACCAGCTGGGACTCCAGACTCCAAAACAGCTGAATCTAACAGGGTAACCTCAAAGGATTGACAGTGATCCTTAAGAGGGCGTATCTGCAGTATTAGCTGTCATTGTAATAAACTTTCATTGTATCAACTCTTCAACCTGTGATCTGTCATCTTCATCTATCGCCTACACAGTGCAGTTCTAATGACTACGTTTCCCACAGTGCACTACCACAACTCCAAGAGGGATTGTCATTATTTATCATGATTCCTCAGAGGACAAAATAAAAGTTTCTTCTACTAAATTTTTATTGCGTGTCTTAAATGTGATCAGAAACATTATTATATCTATTTAAAGGGTAACAGATGGTAACACTCACTACTAACTTTGGTGCATATCAAGTTGAAGGACCCGCTCTATTGACCTTGTGAACAAGCTGTGGCTACTAGATGCCTACAATGAAAGCCGCCACTTATGTGATGGCATCCGTGGCTCTTCTTTTGATATGTGACATGTGCGTAATGCTGCAACATTGCCATCAGACCAGGCCGGCTAAACAAAAAGATCCATCAGTAAAGAGGCCGTTCTCCAGGACTTCCATTCAGCCACCACAACTCTACTTACTAGCAAATATAACTATAAACAGGTCAAAAGAAATCAAACTTGGTAGACAGATGGCCAGCTGATGTCACAAAGTAGGAGAACAAGAAAGAACTAGTCGGTAACAAACCAACAGTTAGCTATAACTAACCCTACACACCTAGTCAATGTTTGGGTACAGCAGAACTCCAACCTTCTTTAAAGATATTTTGGAACTATGTTCTAGGACTTAGAAACCCATCCAGATGGGTCATTGTCTGGTCATTGATAGTGTTTTATACATTGCTGACTTTGATGTTAATAGTAAATGCCAACAATGCCCAAATTATAGCCAGGGGCCACATGTGACCCTCATGTTCTGAAGTGTGGCCCAAAAGAGGTAAGGAAAGTCATATGCAGCTGCCTTTCCTAGGATGATGATCAGATATAAGTGTAATGAAAACCAAGTGCTCAGCCAAATAATAAAAATCAGAAAACTTGGCAATTTCTTCTACTTTGTTTTAGGGGGGACTGTGGCATCTTTCCAATTTAAAAATTTGAGCTATGAGTATACGCATATTCATGTATTTTATATATAGTATGCATATTTTGTACAGGTTAATCACCAGCAACCTGCAAAGTGCCAATTCCAAAAGTCATATTTTTAGTAGCAGTCTATATTGTCTTTTTCTTAACATTTAGTAGTAAAGTCAGTGTTAAGTCTGCAATTTTAGTCTTTTAGTGATCAATGGGTTACTAGAACTTTGGTGCCCGATAATTGACTTGTTGTTCTTTTCTGCCATGAATGTTTGGCTGATTGGTATTGTGTATTAATGTAGCATTTTGGAACTGTTACATTTGCTAGTCAGGACAGACTAACTTACTGTAGGTAACACTGTTAAAGTATTCGGCTCCCTTTTCTAATTCCAATACTACTAATGCTAGTGCTTCCTGTTGTTCATAACTCATCTGTCTGTAAAGAATTTGCCAGAAGATGGTACATATTGGAATGCCAGGTTTTTATCATTTAAAAAAATCATAACAAGAAAAATCATTTCTGAATTTTTCCACTTTTAATGACACCTATCTGTACAAACCCATTGAGAAACAAACTGAAATAATTTTGAGTTGGAAAATAAAAAGATAAAACTAAAATAGTTTGGTTGCATAAGTGTGAATGCTCTCCTATAATTGGAGATGTTGTTGTGTTCAGAATTAGCAAATCACATTTAAACTCATGTTAAATAGTAGTCAGTTCACGACTGCCGCCATCTATAATGACTCTGATTAACTCCATGTAAAGTTTAGCTGTTCTAGTAGGATTTTTCTGACATTTTCTTAGTTTAATTTTACAGAAAAAGCCATGATCCACAAACAGCTAACAACACAGCAAAACGATCACATTTTTAACCCCTTAACGAGAAGCGGTATTTTTGGTTTTGTATTTTCATTTTTTGCTTCACTTCTTCCCAGAGCCAAAATTTTTTTATTTTTCAGTCAAAATGGCCACATGAGGGCTTGTTTTTTTGTGGGACAAGTTGTACTTTTGTAGGACACCATTGGTTTTATCATGTCGTGTACTCAAAAACGGAAAAAAATTCAAGTGCGGAGAAATTGCAAAAAAAGTGCAATCCCACAGTTGTTTTTTTTTTTTCACCATGTTCGTTAAATGCTAAAACTGACCTGCCATTATAATTCTCCAGGTCATTATTACTTCATAGACACCAAACATGTCTAGTTTCTTTTTTATTTAAGTGGTGAAAAAAAATTCCATAGTTTGTTTAAAAAAAAAATGCGCAATTTTCCGATATTCGTAGCTCTCCATTTTTCGTGATCTCAGGTTGGGTGAGGGCTTCATTTTTGTGTGCCATTTTGGTGCAGATACGATCTTTTGATTGCCGTTATTGCATTTTAATGCAATGTTGCAGCAACCAAAAAAACGGAATTCTGTCATTTTGAATTTTTTTCTCGTTACGCCGTTTAGCAATCACGTTAATTCTTTTTTTATATTGATAGAGCGGGCAATTCTGAATTCGGCAATAACAAATATGTGTATGTTTGGTTTTTTATTGTTTTATTTTGAATGGGGCGAAAGGGGGGTGATTTGAACTTTTATTTTTTTTATTTTTTTAATATTTTTAAAACTTTTTTTACTTTTTGCATGTATCAATAGTCTTCATGGGAGACTTGAAGCTGCACTTGTCTGATCGGCACTGCTACATACAGATGATGATTAGGCGCTCACAGCAATCCAGCAGTGACAACTATAGAGGTCTGCTGAAAACCTCTAGTTGTCAGGCCAACTCATTGGTGACCCGCAATCACGTGACGTGGGTCACGATGAACAGGATTTCCGGCACGCTTGCTGGAAGCGCGAGTTAAATGACACTGTCAGAGTTTGACAGCGGCATTTAACAGGTTAACAGCAAACGGGTGGATCGCGATTCCACCCGCGGCTGTTAGAGGCACATGTCAGCTGTTCAAAACAGCTGGCATGTGCCGGTAAAGATATGGGCTCACTGCCGGAGCCCACCTCAAAGGGAGGAAGTCCAACATTGGCGTACTATTATGCCCGATGTCAGAAAGGGGTTAAAGCTATCAGTCAGGAGAAGGATACAAAAAAAATTCCAAGACATTAGATAGATATATTTTGCATTTAATCCTTCAGGCCTCTGCTAAAAAACTGAAGAGGAATTTCACCTTTCAGCACAAAAACAACTATTAGCATACCTCCAAATCAACCAAAGAATGACTTCAACTAGAAGATGATCAAAGTTTTGGAATGGCCCAGCCAGAGTCCAGACCTGAAGATGGTTGTATACAGGAAATGCTCTTGCAATCTGATATGTTTAGATAAAGAGTGGGCGAAGATTTCCCATTCTAGATGGGCCACGCTGACTCCTACCAAAAAAGTGTGAATGCTGTCATAAATTCAAAGTGTACTTGAAAAAAGTATTAGTTGATGGGTAAGCATATTTATGTAACCACATTTTTAAGTTCTGTATTTTTCTTTTTGCATCCTAAAAGTTTCCAAATTGTTTTCAGCTTAATTACAACAGATTTGAAAAGGTCTGAATAAATTTCTGGGTATGATTTATATGATTATTTTACATGACAAAAGCATGGTATTATAACAGAGGTGTGTAGACTCTTCTTTATATCTACTGTATACAGTTATGACCTTGAAATTGTACACTTTCGGCCATGACTGTATATACTTTTTCTTCTAGCAGTCTGGATTAAAGTTTGTTCTTCTTGTCATTTCTAACAAAGGTCATACATTTGTTGATGCAAATGCTTCTTACTTCTAAATAGACATACAGATTAAAGATTAATTGAGGCTAAAAACACAATGGCAATGGTTGTTGTTCTCTGATCCATTGGGAGTCAACAGTGGCGCACCTATAATGAGGCCAAATTGAACATTTGGCCTCAGGCGGCAGGGAGACAGAGAACGACAGCCACCCTGCAGTCAAATAACTTGGATCCAGGAATCCTGTTTGTCATTGAGAGAAGATAAGAGGGAAGAGCTGCAGGACTGGGGAGGAGGCTGCCTGACTACTTTCACTTTTAATATAAACAGCAGTTGGCTCTGCCTCCTCCAGCCCTGAAAGTGTGATCGTCCATCTACCGCTCTGAAGCAAGTGATTGTGTCTGTGTTCATCACATACCTGACCTTCAGAAGATAAACGCTCCCTCCTCTATCCTCCTGGCACAGTAGTGTTGAGTCCCCATGGTTGTGTTACCTTACACACCATGCCCTCACAGTCTGCACTTTCAGCTTTGTGAAGGGACAGACTGCTCACAGGACATGGTGACCAAGCACAACAACCATCTCCTGCTGTAATACTATTGTAGGAACTCGAGGATTCTGATAGCGTGGGGCAATGAACAATCAGAGACGGGTTTCTTTGAATGCAAATAATGTATTTGTGAAACAGCAAAACACCCAAAAACAATATTCAAACAACCCGTAGTGACATGCAATGAGTCCATATATATATACACAAGTCCAGTTATATGAATCCGGATATATAAGTCTTTGAACCTCTATAGCGAGGGTGGTAAAGTTCTTACGACGGAGTCCTCACACAAATGTGACCACAAGGTAAGTCTGATGCACAGATAACGTGGCTGGATTTACACACTGCTGGTGTGTGAAGAGTCAGATCCAGGTATGAAGAAAACACAGGGAGGTCCAGGAACAAGTTAATCTCAGTTGTGGCTTAATTCAGTGAAGTCCAACAACAAGTTCATATGTCAGTAAGGTTCCAGTAACAGTTCCAACAGCTCTCACCAGAGGTAATGCACAAAGGGTTAAACAGCAACAGTTCAGAAACACAGTTCTTATCAGATGGAGTGAACCAAGGGTTAAATTCCCAAGTCAACAGTTTAGTGATAACACAGTACTTTGTGCAACTTACATATGCAGAGAATGTCCAGAGCCATGGATAGAAACTGCTGTGGCTGAGAAACACCTGAAGATAAGGCTATGCACTTTCCTGGTAAATACACAAAAGATCTGTGAGGAACAAAGCAGCTGGGTTGCAGGGAAACGGAAGCAGAATATTCCAGCAGTGAAACCAACACCTGAGCCAGGCTTTAAACAAACGAACAGGAAGTAGGGCACACAAAACAGCAAACTCCATTTTAACAAAGGGCAAAATCATTGACAAAGTTACCTAGAAAACCCGGAATACTGAC
>JARQOD010000003.1:185150233-185295444 GCA_033576555.1 Oophaga sylvatica | reverse complement strand
GTACTGAAGGAGATAGCAGAAGAAATTCTTGAACCCTCTCTATAATCTTTGAAAATTCTTGGAGAACAGGAGAAGTCCCAGAAGACTGGGGAATAGCAAATGTTGTTCCTGTCTTCAAAAAGGGGAAGAAGGTGGACCCAGGGAACTATAGGCCAGTGAGTCTGACTTGTATACCAGGAAAGATCTTTGAACAAATTATTAAACAACATGTATGTAAGTACCTGGATAAGAATGAAGTGATTAAACAGAGTCAGCATGGGTTTGTAACTAATAAGAAATGTAAGACTAACTTAATTTCCTTCTATGACAGAATCACTGACTGGGTGGATCAGGGAAATTCTGTAGATATAGTATATCTTGACTTCAGCAAAGCATTTGACAAAGTATCTCACACAATCCTTATTGAAAAAATGACTAAGTATGGAATAGACAAGGCAACTATTAGGTGGATTCATAACTGGCTTAGTGATCGGTCCCAAAGAGTGGTCACAAATGGCTGCATATCCAGTTGGAAGAATGTCTCAAGTCGGGTACCACAGGGCTCTGTCCTGGGCCCTGTATTGTTCAACATCTTTATCAATGATTTAGATGAAACAATTGAGGGTAAGCTGATTAAATTTGCTGATGACACAAAGCTAGGAGGGATAGCTAGTACTAGAGAAGAGAGAGAGAGGATTCAAAAAGATATAAATAAACTGGAGCAGTGGGCAGCAACTAACACAATGGTTTTTAACAGGGAAAAATGCAAAGTACTACATCTGGGCAATAAAAATGAAAAAAGCATATACTGAATGGGAGGAATAGGGCTAAGCAACAGCACATGTGAAAAAGACTTGGGTATACTAATAGATCACAGACTGAACATGAGTCAACAGTGTGATGCAGCAGCAAAAAAGGCAAATACAATTCTAGGATGTATTAACAGAAGCATACAGTCTAGATCACGTGAAGTCATTATTGCCCTCTACTCCTCTTTGGTCAGACCTTATCTGGAATACTGTGTCCAGTTTTGGACACCACATTTTAAAAAAGACATCAATAAACTGGAGCAAGTTCAGAGAAGAGCAACCAGAATGGTGAACGGTCTGCAAACCATGTCCTATGAGGAACGGTTGCATGATTTGGGAATGTTTAGCTTGCAAAAGAGAAGACTGAGAGGAGACTTAATAGCTGTATACAAATATCTGAAGGGCTGTCACATTGTAGAAGGATCATCTTTATTCTTATTTGCACAAGGAAAGACTAGAAGCCATAATGGGATGAAACTGAATGGGAGGAGACACAGATTAGATATTAGAAAAAACTTTTTGACAGTTAGGGTGATCAGTGAGTGGAACAGGCTGCCACGAGAGGTGGTGAGTTCTCCTTCAAAAGAAGTCTTCAAACAGAGGCTGGACCGATATCTGGGATGATTTAGTGAATCCTGATTTGAGCAGGGGGTTGGACCAGATGACCCAGGAGGTCCCTTCCAACTCTACCATTCTATGATTCTATGATCATTGCTGTCCCCGATAAGACTCACAATCTAAATTTCCTTACAGTATGTCTTTGGAATGTGGGAGGAAACCGGAGAACCCGGAGGAAACCCACACAAACACGGGGAGAGCATACAAACTCCTTGCACATGTTGTCCTTGGTGGGTTTTGAACCAGGATTCCAGAGCTGCGGTGCTAGCCATTTCTATTGGTACTTGGAGAGAGCCCTTTTAAGCTGCAAAAATGTTTTTTCTCGTATAACACAGAATACTGTAATTACTGTACTACATTATAATTTTTATTGCACCTCTCACTCAAATCATATAATTTGCTGTTTAACTACTTTTACCCACCGTATATATAATATTTACTATACACATTGGGTTCTCAAACCAGCACAGGATATATACTGTATGTTGCAGAATGAATGTTAAGTGTTGGAGACCTTCTGTCTTCTCTGTTCTCATACAATGGCTTGCGAAAGTTCCCCCCCCTTTGCAACATCTTCACAACCTGAAATTTCCCAGGATTTTTTAAAGGTGTGAATCAGTTCATGTAAAGAACATGCCTACAACTGTGAAAATTTGTTTTTATATTAATTGTGAAGAATAGGACAAAATATCTGAAAACTTCCGTGTGCATAACTATTCACCCCCCTAAAGTCAGTACTTTGTAGAGCCTTCTTTTGCGGCAATTACAGCTGCATGTCGGCTTGGATAAGTCTCTATGAGCTTTACACATCTTCCTACTGGGATTTTTGCCCATTCCTTAATGCAAAACTGCTCCAGCTACTCCAAGTTAGATGGTTTCCTTTGGCGAACAGCAATCTTCAAGTCTGACCACAGATTCTCAATTGGATTAATGTCTGGGCTTTGATTAGGCCATTCCATAACATTTACACGTTTTCCCTTAAACTACTCGAGTATTGCCATAGCAGTATGCTTTGGGTCATTGTCTTGTAGGAAGGTGAAGCTCCGTCTCAGTCTCAAATCACTCCCACTCAGAGTTCAGACTGCCGCTCAAACAGCCGAAACTGGTCGACTTGCATGGGTTCAGAGCAGACTGTAGGAAGCTAGGAAACAAGTGGTCTTTGGAAAGATGGAGCTAGGCGTGATGGTTTCTTCATATGTGTCACTACTTCTGTTAGCTCCTGGAAGCTGGGAAGGGAAGATGTGGCAGGAGATTCGTGACTTGGCTCATCGATGACCCCTTGGAAGGCCACCAGAAAGGACTGTAGGTCCAAGGTGAGAGGATCCATTCTCTCTCACAAGGGGTTGAGCCACGCTAGGGCATCTCCTGCTAAATAGATCATAAGGAATCCTTCTTGAGCCCGATCGGAGGGAAAATGATGACCAAAAAGTTTGTGAAGCTGCATACACTGCTCCACGAACTCACAACATGTTGAGGATACCCATCGTAGCGTTGTTGATCAGACAGGACAGGTTCCACTACAGGAGCACAAGTTGCAGGTTTAATAGGCACGGCTGCAGGAACTGTAACTTGGGCTGATGCAGCGAATGTTGGGTATCCAGCATCTGTAGATGAAAAGAAAAATGCTTCCTGTTGCCCCCGTTGGCAAAACACTAGTTGATGTAAATATGAGAGCAAAGCCCCGGGGGCTCAGCGAGGACTATGGCCTGAACAAACTGTTATGAGGGCAGGTGGAGCACGTGGTTCATGGACCTACTGTACCCTGAACCGAGGAGAATCTGCAGTGGCATGGGTCAGCAAAAACCTGACTCTTCGCTATGGCACCTGATGGTGGGTTTAGACTTGGCTGCGGTTGGATGCTAGGTGCTACTCCAGGACAGACATCGGACGCATGGCAGTTGACTTCCAAAGGGACAGGACACTGTAACGGCAGGTGCAGGCAGGTTCTGTAGGTATTGTAAGGTGTGGACCTTCGGTAACCAGTACCCTGGCTACAGAGAACGCAGATAGGAAATGCTGAGGACTCTTACCCGCAGCTACGAGGGGTCGAAGGTCCGGTGTCTTGCATGGGTACGGTCAGCCAGGATCCGGGACCTGAGGAGAGCGGAGGTGATGTGAAATACTTAGCAGCAACAGGACCTTCGGTCACGTGACCACGTGTCAGAGAAAGGGGCGGAGCTACTGCAGAGCCCCACTGGGAGCCGGCAGCAGCGCAGGAATGCGGCGGTGAAGAGGAAGAAACATTAGTCAGATCAGCAAAGCAATAAGACGTAGCCAAAAGGTCACACACAGAGAGGGTGGTGAGGTACAGAATCAGCAGACGGAAGACTTTAACAGGGACGGGACCAAGTAGACATACAAAGATAAGCACGAAGCACAGGCAGAACAGGGTCAGACACTCAGCTCAGAGTAGAAACGACAAAGAATGACCCCACATTGAGGCTATAAAAACCCTCCCAAGATCCCAAAGAGAGACCATCCACATTAACTTTTAAACCACCTAACCTGCAAACTCAGTGAACCATGACAGGTATACTGTCTGGCACAGCTTTAAACAGTTGATTTTCTCTAGACATTCTCATAGAATTCATAGAAAATGTTATCTCTTGAATGACTATTTCCACTGTAAGTGGGGGTTATCAAGTTAAAACAAAAATCAGTCCATTAGGAATGTGAGTGGGAAATATTGGGGTTTCTAAAAGCGTATTATACTCTATTTGCGCTTAATTGTTTTTCCAGTTTCTAAGTCAGTTAGGAATGATTCCGAGCAGGGGCCGGCATTCCGTAACGGTGGCAATTCCTTCATCCAAAGCAGGTACATTATGATGAACTTTTGGACTGCACAGGGCCCATATATTGTTCTTGCACAGCGGCCCACTTCTGTTTGTGTCTGCCACCGAATCCGACCCTAAATGTATCTAATAAGCGTTAACTTTGGAGTTGGACTGCTCTTATAGAAGGGTCATTTTAATGCCTATGGTTTTAGAATGGAATGTCATAAAAGCTGCTGTAGGTAGGTGTTATGTGTAGGTACCTCAACGCTTTTAGAAGTATAGTGTATTTGTTGAGGATAGTGGCTCTTAAAATGGTCCTGTTTCCCACAAGTAGGGTTCAGACACTTCGAAGGAGACCACCTGACAGAGGTGTGAAGAGCTGTGGACTCCAGCAGTTTGGTCATGGCTGGCTAAAAATGGGGTGTGTTGTCTCAGGGCCAAAGAATCCCCCATAGAGCTGTGAAACTGGAAGCTCCGACTTGTACTAACATAGTTTACCTCAGGCAATGGAGACTAGTCCAACTGTAGGAGAGATACATAAGTGGAAGATGTCTGTCTATGCCAAGCATTGTTTATGTCAATCATTTACCTCTGCTCAATTTTCTGCCTTTTGTGAAAACATTTTGTATCCACCAATAGTGCTGTCCTTTAGGAGACTCTGTAACTATCAAGTGTATTGCCTCTTCAGTGTAAATTTATCTTAAACTACTCCTATTGTATGTCTGCGATCTTTCTGCCAACCCTAAGAGGTTACACCAGACACCACATGCTACCATGGACCTATGGACCTTTGTATTCAACTGAGTACCATTGGGATGGTGGGGCGCGCCACCATCTTAATTGTTCATCTTACGGTAACCATGGAGACACAGTTCTATTTAGGAACTGTCTATACAAAATGTTAGTGCATCTTTAATTGAGGGAAGTTGCAAAGCACAGTAGTCTTAATGCTTGTGTCCTTATGAAAAATAACCAATTGTGCTGGAAAATTCTAAACACAAATTACACATTTAAACATAAATCACGTTTTTATGAATTGTTCATAAAATTTTGAATAGCTGGGTGAATTACCTGCTTTACCTTTGTGTACTGGCTTTGGGTAGTTTTCTATTTATTTTAATATCCCACTAAATTATGCGAGATGGTCATTATTACACTTCACAATTAAAAATGTGTATATTTTGAAGAATAAAGAAAAATTTAATTATGTAACACAAAATAGACACAAAGTAAGCAAAGCACAGAATTAGAAATGTATTATTTTTATGTAGACGTTAAGAAGTTGAGATTTTCTTTAAGGGAAGACATCTATTCTATTCTTCTGCTTTAATAGATTGTCCACCAAGCAGCCAGAATTTATTACTTTGACCGCAACCCGATTGCTATGCAAAACACATTTAAGAATACTTTTACCATCATTTATAAACAGCCAGTTCCAGAAAAACTAAAAGTATCAGGAAAAAGGAAAAACGGTAGTACCTTGGCATTACATACAAATGCATTTTAATGAGCAAAATCCATGCACAGTGAATAAAAAAGAGCTCAAACTCTGTATGTTCATAAATTATCCTTGTTAATGTAGGAGGACAAAATAGAAAGTATTTTTCTACATGAATTTACGTATTTAGACAAATGATAATTAGTATCTGGTTTTGCAAAAAGTAAAGGGAACTTGTCATGTAAAAATGTATTAACTGCAGATATGGGCTCTAAGAGCCCCTAGATTAGGAAATTAACCTTATTCCCCTTGGGAGAATCGGGCTTTTAGTCATAGGGCTAGGTCGGCAAGGCTACAGTCACTTCTCAGTACATAGTGAGGGCTGGCTGTAACCACACCCCGGCTCTGACTGACATCTGGCTCAGCATTAGGCTAGGGCAGTGTTTCCCAAACTCCAGCCCTCACGGACCCCACGGGTTACGTTTTCAGGATTTCCTTTACATTGCGCAGATGGTGGAAGTATCATCAAGGCATCAGGAATTCTCTCACCTGTGCAACACTATGGAAATCCTGAAAACATGAGCCGTGGGGTCCGTGAGGACTGGAGTTTGGGAAACACTGGGCTAGGGTCACACCAATAATAAATGACTAGCACACATAGTGTATACATGGAGATTTGTATATGTAAAACAAAGTATCAAATAAATCCAGATACACCTACAGACTATATATAGAAAAAAGATCAACTGCAGATAAATATAACAATTACCACCACACCACAAAGCAGTCAACTGATCAAATAATTGATGCAAAAATACTTTATTAATATACGTATGCAATAAAATAGAATTTAACCAAGTGATAGGTAGAAGCAGAGAAACATATTGCCATAATATACAGGAGCAAAATCACAAAAGAGCTATGGAGCCCTGCAGTTACCCTGCTGTATATAAAGGAAGAGACTGACAGCAATGATAAAGCTGAATAGCTGGTGCACCGCAGGTACATATATCATAATAACCGCTTAAGACAGTCACCCATATAAACAACGGTGGAGAACCACCTAACAACATGAACTAAGCCCATAAGTGGAGCGCAAAGTAAACATACCGCAATGGATGATCAGGGAAACTTGCAGGGTGATCCACAGCTGACCCCGAGCACGTTTCGGAGAATGAACTCCTTCCTCAGGGTAAGTGGTTAAACGGAGTAATGTGAGTGATTTTATATACAAGAACCCGGAAGTGGAACCGGACACATGGCGCATGCACAGAACATCGCACATATGGACCTAGCAGTGCGCACGCTGCCACAACGGCATCAGTCAAGAGCACGTGGGGCCCCACATGATCGGACATAGCCATATATGGCAAGCGTGATGCAGCAACAGCCCACAAGTGCGGTGCATGAGTAGTTGGTAAATGTGGGAAGCAGATGGTATAATAAGACGCTGAAAGAGGCGCCTTTGCCGCAATAGTATACCGGACCCGATATAGAACACTGATACAAATAATCAAAATGCAACATTTGTATAGATAATACAATAAATGATGACAAATATAACAAAAAATAAAAAATACAGATGAATAAACAAAGTAATCATAGTAATATGCATAATAATAAACATAATAATATAATGAAATAATCAAAATGTAGCATTTGTATAGATAATACAACAAATGATGACAAATGTAACGAAAAATACAAATGAACAAACAAAATAATCATAATAATATGCATAATAATAGACATAATAATATAATGAAATAATCAACATACAACACATATACAGAGATAAAGAATGGGGTATATAAATATGATACTAATATCATATAGTATCATAACGTGTCCAAGAGTCCGCATAATTTCAAATATGCCAAGAAGGAGCTGGAAAATACGCCACATCCAGAAATAGTGAAGGGTACAACTTCCATGTATATGCCACTTTATTAAATCCTAGAAAGATAAAAACTAATTAAAAAACCACTAAAAGACAGTGATGATACTGCTGAACATGGCAATGTACCATAGCGAAATATATTAACCCAAAAAAGGAACAAAGGAATTATTCTCATTTAATCCCGTAGGATGGACTGTTTTTAGTTTCCAAATCCAGCGTGTTACCATTTGACCCAACCTTTTGGACAGATTACCACCCCTAATATTAATGTTAAGGACATCAATTCCCCTAAATCTGAACAAAGTGCCATCACAATTGAGAAAAGATTTAAAGTGACGAGGAATTGTCGTCAGGGTGGAGGGATCCGTGTGTGTGGCAGCAGCTGCAATCCCCAAAACATGTTCTCTGATGCGTACTTTAAATTGTCTGGTAGTCATACCGACATAAATCAGTCCGCATGGACACGTAGTACAGTCATGGCCAAAAGTTTTGAGAATGACACAAATATTATATTTTCACATGATCTGCTGCCCTCTGGTTTTTATGTGTGTTTGACAGATGTTTTTATTACAGACAGAAATATAATTGCAAACATATGAGTAACAAAAGCTTATATTGACAGTTAGAATGAGTTAATGCAGCAAGTCAATATTTACAATGTTGACCCTTCTTCTTCAGGACCTCTGCAATTCTCCCTGGCATGCTCTCAATCAACTTCTGGACCAAATCCTGACTGATAGCAGTCCATTCTTGCACAATCAATGCTTTCATTTTGTCAGAATTTTTAGGTTTTTGTTTGTCCACCCGTCTCTTGATGATTGACCTCAAGTTCTCAATGGGATTAAGATCTGGGGAGTTTCTAGGCCATGGACCCAAAATCTCTATGTTTTGTTCCCTGAGCCATTTAGTTATCACCTTTGCTTTATGGCAAGGTGCTCCATCATGCTGGAAAAGGCATTGTTGATCGCCAAACTGCTCTTGGAGGGTAGGGAGAAGTTGCTCTTAGAGGACATTCTGGTACCATTCTTTATTCATGGCTGTGTTTTTAGGCAAGACTGTGAGAGAGCGATTTCCTTGGCTGAGAAGCAACCCCACACATGAATGGTTTCAGGATGCTTAACAGTTGGCATGAGACAAGACTGGTGGTAGCGCTCACCTTGTCTTCTCCGAATGAGACGTTTTCCTGATGTCCCAAACAATCGAAAAGGGGATTCATCAGAGAAAATAACTTTACCCCAGTCCTCAGCAGTCCACTGCCTGTACCTTTTGCAGAATATCAGTCTGTCCATGATGTTTTTTCTGGAGAGAAGTGGCTTCTTTGCTGCCCTCCTTGAGACCAGGCCTTGCTCCAAGAGTCTCCGCCTCACAGTGCGTGCAGATGCACTCACACCTGCCTGCTGCCATTCCTGAGCAAGCTCTGCACTGCTGGTAGCCCGATCCCGCAGCTGAAACACTTTTAAGAGATGGTCCTGGCGCTTGCTGGTCTTTCTTGGGCTCCCTGGAGCCTTTTTGGCAACAATGGAACCTCTCTCCTTGAAGTTCTTGATGATGCGATAGATTGTTGACTGAGGTGCAATCTTTCTAGCTGCGATACTCTTCCCTGTTAGGCCATTTTTGTGCATTGCAATGATGACTGCATGTGTTTCTTTAGAGATAACCATGGTTAACAGAAGAGAAACAATGATGCCAAGCACCAGCCTCCTTTTAAAGTGTCCAGTGGTGTCATTCTTACTTAATCATGACAGATTGATCTCCAGCCATGTCCTCATCAACACCCACACCTGTGTTAATGGAGCAATCACTGAAAAGAGGTTAGCTGGTCCTTTTAAGGCAGGGCTGCAATGATGTTGAAATGTGTTTTGGGGGATAAAGTTCATTTTCTAGCCAAATATTGACTTTGCAAGTAATTGCTGTTAAGCTGATCACTCTTTATAACATTCTGGAGTATATGCAAATTGCCATTAGAAAAAGTGAAGCAGTAGACTTTGTAAAAATTTATATTTGTGTCTTTCTCAAAACTTTTGGCCATGACTGTATAATAGATGATGTATCTGGTTGTGCAGGTAATTCGCTGTTTAATTTTAAAATTCCTGCTACCATCAGAATTTGTAAAAGAATTGCAGCGATCAACATTGGAGCATGCCACGCACCTCCCACACGGGACACAACCACCCCGAATTGGGATGGCATCCAAAACGGTGGTTCCTTTTTGTTTGTCATAATGGCTATGTGAAAGATGATCCCGGAGGTTTTTAGCCCTTCTAAACGTGATAAGGGGTCTTTTTGGTAAAATTTTACCCAGAATAGGGTCCACCATAAGAATAGGCCATGCCTCCTCAAGCACAGACCGAATTCTCCCGGACTGTAAATTGTAGGAAGTGATAAATCGAAATTTCTCATTAGATTTAACTCTCGAGGAATTACCAAACAGGAGATCATTGCGTAAGGTTGACGGTTTGTGTTTAGATGAGGGTTCTCTTTTAGTTTCAGCAGACGTCGAATCTTTATACACCAGTATTAGACACCAAGATGGTTTATCTGCGGTTCGATTCTTTTTGGAAAGTTCTTCTTTATCCATTGGCGTCAATGGAAACTAAATGGATTGGAAACTGATTTGGAAACTAAAAACAGTCCATCCTACGGGATTAAATGAGAATAATTCCTTTGTTCCTTTTTTGGGTTAATATATTTCGCTATGGTACATTGCCATGTTCAGCAGTATCATCACTGTCTTTTAGTGGTTTTTTAATTAGTTTTTATCTTTCTAGGATTTAATAAAGTGGCATATACATGGAAGTTGTACCCTTCACTATTTCTGGATGTGGCGTATTTTCCGGCTCCTTCTTGGCATATTTGAAATCATGCGGACTCTTGGACACGTTATGATACTATATGATATTAGTATCATATTTATATACCCCATTCTTTATCTCTGTATATGTGTTGTATGTTGATTATTTCATTATATTATTATGTCTATTATTATGCATATTATTATGATTATTTTGTTTGTTCATTTGTATTTTTCGTTACATTTGTCATCATTTGTTGTATTATCTATACAAATGCTACATTTTGATTATTTCATTATATTATTATGTTTATTATTATGCATATTACTATGATTACTTTGTTTATTCATCTGTATTTTTTATTTTTTATTATATTTGTCATCATTTATTGTATTATCTATACAAATGTTGCATTTTGATTATTTGTATCAGTGTTCTATATCGGGTCCGGTATACTATTGCGGCAAAGGCGCCTCTTTCAGCGTCTTATTATACCATCTGCTTCCCACATTTACCAACTACTCATGCACCGCACTTGTGGGCTGTTGCTGCGTCGCGCTTGCCATATATGGCTATGTCCGATCATGTGGGGCCCCACGTGCTCTTGACTGATGCCGTTGTGGCAGCGTGCGCACTGCTAGGTCCATATGTGCGATGTTCTGCGCATGCGCCATGTGTCCGGTTCCACTTCCGGGTTCTTGTATATAAAATCACTCACATTACTCCGTTTAACCACGCCCCCTGAGGAAGGAGTTCATTCTCCGAAACGTGCGTCGGGGTCAGCTGTGGATCACCCTGCAAGTTTCCCTGATCATCCATTGCGGTATGTTTACTTTGCGCTCCACTTATGGGCTTAGTTCATGTTGTTAGGTGGTTCTCCACCGTTGTTTATATGGGTGACTGTCTTAAGCGGTTATTATGATATATGTACCTGCGGTGCACCAGCTATTCAGCTTTATCATTGCTGTCAGTCTCTTCCTTTATATACAACAGGGTAACTGCAGGGCTCCATAGCTCTTTTGTGATTTTGCTCCTGTATATTATGGCAATATGTTTCTCTGCTTCTACCTATCACTTGGTTAAATTCTATTTTATTGCATACGTATATTAATAAAGTATTTTTGCATCAATTATTTGATCAGTTGACTGCTTTGTGGTGTGGTGGTAATTGTTAGGGTCACACCAGCATATATTCTCTCATCCAAGAGAATCAGGTCAATTATGCAAATCTCACTCTGATCAAACTCTGAGAGTGTGATCATAGTGTGCGCAGATTCTCTCGGATGAGGAGAAGGTGGAAAAAAACATTTCTCCATCTTCTCCATTTTTTCAGTCTGTGGAAATCAGACTGAAATCAGATGCCATCCGAGTTCAGTCTGATGTGCCCATGGACTCATTGACTTGCATGGCAGAGTGCGATCTGAATATCAAATCAAACTTGGGCATGCAGCAATTTTTTTCTTCTGACCTGCTTGCTCCAAGGAAAAAATCTAACTTGGATATAGCCACATTGGTCCTAGTGTAATGTTTTGTCGGATCGCACTTGGACAGAAGATGTAGACATATGCCCAAATCCTTAAAGCTGACTGTCAGTCAATACATTGGATTGAAGCAGTTTACAAATGGAATGCCCTGAACATAAGTGTAAGGAGGTGGCGGGGAACCTCGTTTGCCTCCCCTCCACATGGGATCTACTGACCCTTATTGTAATGTATGTGTTGTGCATTGTTCTTGCCATGTACATATTAAAGCTAGGGACAGAAGGGGTTAACCTGGGAGGTTTGGCTAACAGCAGAAAAGGGAGCAGGAAGCTCATTCTTACAGGAGAGAGCCCGGGCACGTTTGCCCCGGGCAGATGCTCAGCTGCAGCTGGGAGCCTTGCCTGGACCCCAGTAGGGGTAAAGGGTGCTGCCCCAAATCTTTGGACAGCACAACGGACACTAGGACTAAGTAAGTGCCTCGCCGAAGTGACTTCAAGCGTCCAGATTTCGGCATATGGACTATCTCCTCTTTCGGCTGCCGTGGCTGCTGTGGGTACGGCCGTGGACATCGTTAGGGAGAGAGCAGGAAGTTAATGCTGCACTTTATTCATCTCTTTTATTAAATTGTTTCATGTTGGACTGCAGTTGTGCCTGGAATTGCGTCTGTCCTGTCCATTTCTGTACGAGGTGCCGGAGTGTACACTGACTGTGGCTTAGTTGACTCGGCTGGGACTACCACCCCAGGCCACCTCATTACATAAGCATTAATATAAAACAGGAAAAAATAAAAACTTTTTATAAACTATCTTGTTCATATCCCATGTTACAACTTACATTACACACAAAAAAGCTGCATTAGGCTTTATTCACACAGCAGTATTTTTATCAGTATTTCGTCAGTATTTGTATGCCAAAACCAGGGGTGTCTCCAAAACAAAGGACAGGTGTTAATATTTCAATTATAGTTTTTGCCTGCAAATTTTACTCCTGGTTTTGGCATACAAACACTGGTGCAAAATACTGATGTGTGAATAAGCCATTAAAGGGAACTTTTTAATAATTTGTGCTTTATAAACTGTACATTCCTGCACATAGTAGCAATAATGTACATAAGCACTTTTTTTCACCACTTTTTGAGGCAAAAATAGAGTATCGAAACTGTACTGGTGCCTAAAGTTGCTATGTAATCTGAGAGTAGCAGAATGTAGGAGCAGAGACGCTGATTCTAGGCATGTGTCTCTTACTAGGTTGTATGTTAAGCCCCCGTCTCACATAGCGATATCGCTAGCGAGATCGCTGCTGAGTCACTAGTTTTGTGACGCAGCAGCGAGCTCACCAGCGATATCGCTGTGTGTGACATTCAGCGACGATCAGCCCCCCTGCCGGGTATCGCTGATCGTCGCTGAAATGTCAGGACATTTTTTTGATCGCTGGTCTCCCGCTGACAGGCACGCATCGCTGCATGTGACAGGCGGGAGACCAGCGATCCGCTGGTAACCAAGGTACACAGCGGGTTTCCAGGCGCGGGACTGTGCCTAGAAACCCGCTGTGTACCTTGGATACCAGCTCCCTGATGCAGGGAGCTGGTAACCAAGGTACACAGCGGGTTTCCAGGCACCGCGCAGCGCCTGGAAACCCGATGTGTACCTTGGTTACCAGCTCCCTGCATCAGGGCGCTGGTATCCAAGGTACACTGCGGGTAACTAAGCGATGTTACCCGCAGTGTCGCTTGTACTGATCGCTGCCTGAGCTGCCTGTTTGGCAGCTCAGCAGCGATAATGTAGCGATACACCAGCGATCCTGATCGTTGTCGGGATCGCTGGTGTATCGCTATGTGAGACCCAGCCTTTAGTGTTTCAATAAAATCAGAGTTTTATTGGCAGGAAATTATCATTAGAGGACTAGTTGTCTCCTGCCATGTAGTCCTCTTGCTCTGTGTAACCCCATCCCCACCACTGATTAGCAGCTTTCTGTCAACGCACAGTGTACACAGAAAGTTGTCAATCAGTTTTGTGGGTGGGGTTAATCGGAGCTCATCATTCTGCAGCTAATAAACTAGCAATTTTATCAAAACTACAGCCCTACATTTTGCTGCTCTCAGATTTCTTAGCAAAAACCTACTGACAGATTCCCTTTAACCTTCTTATCATACAACTGGGTGTCTCTGATTGTCCACCTCTCCACTGCTGAAACTGAGATAATGTTATCAACCCTGAACAAAAGAAACAGGTTAAGGAGGGTCTGGTCAAGGGAAGAAGGTACAAAAACCAAAAGCTATTCAACAATAGGAGCACGATGCGAAAAACTATAGCAATAAGGGATACAAATTTTGATATTTGCTTTGCAACTTTGTCTATATCTTCCTGCTGATTTTTTTCAGAATTGAAATATTTGTTCCGCTCCAATCTCTTTCACATCAAGAGGTAAGAGACATCAACTAAGGCCGTGGTCACACTTGTGAGTGCAATGCGAGAAACTCGCGCGAGTCTTTCGCCTCAATACCTGGCACTGCCGCCGGCACTCGGGACCGGAGTGTGCAGCTGCATGTATTTCTACGCAGCTGAACACTCCGGTCCCGAGTGCCGGCGGCAGTGCCGGGTATTGAGGCGAGATTCTCGCATTGCACTCGCAAGTGTGACCCCGGCCCTAGCCTCATGTAATGAATAGGACAAGTGTGCAATACCTCCTGATCATGTTTGTTTCCCAGCAGATACTTTATGTTTAGATGTGATGTGATCAGCTCCACTGTCCCTCACGGCTCGTTCACATGACCATATTTTTGGTCCGTGTGCTGGAAATGAAAACACACACAACGGACAAATGTTATTCAATATCCAGGTGAAAAATATGGGTGCGTGTGAAAACAAAATGTGCATGTGAAAAATGTGCGTGTGTGAAAAATTGCAGCATGTACTAGTTTCTTCTATAATTTGGATGATATATATAGATATATATATATACACTACTAAAAAAAATAAATGGAACACTTAAACACCAGAATATAACTACAAGTAAATCAAACTTCTGTGAAATCAAACTGTCCACTTAGGAAGCAACACTGATTGACAATCAATTTCACATGCTGTTGTGCAAATGGAATAGACAACAGATGGAAATTATTGGCAATTTTCAAGACACACAATAAAGGTGGGGACCACAGACCACATCTCAGTACCAATGCTTACTGTCTGATGTTTTGGTCACTTTTGAATGTTGGTTGCGCTTTCATACTCGTGGTAGCATGAGACGGACTCTACAACCCATACAAGTGGCTCAGGTAGAGCAGCTCATCCAGGATGGTACATCAATGTGAGCAGTGGCAAGAAGGTTTGCTGTGTCTATCAGCGTAGTGTCCAGAGGCTGGAGGCACTACCAGGAGACAGGTGTTAGAATCAATATAGTTTGACAATCCACCATCTTGTTGTGGTTTCTGGCTGCTGGTCTTTTTCCCCTGGTGCAGGTAATTGTATCACCCTTTATTACCCTGCACCTGCCTCTCAGTCCTTGCTGGACATCAGTGTTAATCCGCTTGAGTTCTGTCTAGGAGCTTTTATAGCTTTGTGTTAATTTGTGCAGTTCTGAGAACTCTAGTTCTGCTTGCTTAGTCTTTTTGTTTTTCCTTTTGTTTCTGCAGCTTCCTCTATTTCCCTGCTAGGAGGTCACCTGTCTTTGTTCCCAGTTCCTAGGTCTTTCAGGGATTCCCTTCCCCATCTTTAGGTCTTTGCTTAAGTCTAGACTAGGATCGTCGGTGGGTCTATTCGCAAGGAATAGGTTGACCGCTCAATCGTAGGGATTGAGTCTAGTCCTAGTGCAGAGTCAGCTTCCCCCCGCTGTATTCCTGAGTTGCAGACCCATAACAACAGGCCAGTACACCAGGAGATGTGGAGGGGGCCATAGGAGAGCAACAACCCAGCAGCAGGACTGCTACCTCCATCTTTGTGCAAGGAGGAACAGGTGGAGCACTGCCAGAGCCCTGCAAAATGACCTCCAGCAGGCCACAAATGTGCATGTGTCGGCACAAACAGATAGAAACCGACTCCATGAGGATGGTTTGAGTGCCCAACATCCACAGATGAGGGTTGTGCTCACAGCCCAACACCGTGCAGGATGCTTGGCATTTGCCACAGAGCAAATTCGCCACTGGCACCCTGTGCTCTTCACAGATGAAAGCAGGTTCACACTGAACACATGTGCCCAACGTGACAGAGTCTGGAGACGCCGTGGAGAGCGATCTGCTGCCTGCAACATACTTCAACATGACCGGTTTGGCAGTGGGTCAGTAATGGTGTGGGGTGGTGTTTTGATTCGGTAACCGAGGAGGACAATAGCAAAAATAGGCTAGGCAACCAGACACCCAGAGAGGTTGGTAACTTAGCGGATTGCAGACCCCTAAACTGACAACACAACTAAAATTAGCCGTGGGATGTACCTATGATGACCTAGACGCCTCGACATAGCCAAAGAGTTAACTAAGCCTAAAGAGAGAAAAGGGGAAAGCTCACTGCCCCGGAGTAGAGCCCCAAAGGAATAAATAGCCCCCAACATATATTGGCGGTGAGTCAGATGAAGCACAAACACAGACAGAAAATAGAGTAAGCAAATGCTCGGGCCCAAACTGTCTAAATAGAACAGAACAGAAAAGGATCCTGTCTGCAATCAACAAAAACCCTAAGAAAAATTCCAACACGTCTAAAATGCAAAAACACTGAGGCCACACGACCTCTCCCCCACTATATCAGAACTCTGGTGTGAACTGGATGCAAAACAGCAGGTACTGAAATAACAGGGAACTAAAATACAGAAAAACTAATATAATCTGTGGCAATGAAAATAGATTCCAGCACGGGCCCCAGCTGAGGGACCCGGCTAAACTCACACAGCAAGGCAGAGAACAGAAAAAGCAAAAGGGAACAAAATGCCACAGAAATAAACAGCCAAAGAACTTATCTGAAAGATGCAGGACACAGCAGGGAGCAAGCAGACTTCCAAATGGCTCAGGAAGAAAGCAAATCACCGTCAAGAATCATAGGAAGGCTGCTCACTTAAATCTCCCCAGTCAGTAACACCTGATTTCCAATCATCCCTCTCAGGTGACAGCAGACCTCTGTCAGCCAGAGCAGCATCACCACCAGCAGCAACCACCAGAGGGAGCCCAAACTCAGAAGTCAGATTAAAAGTGTTCACAACAGGGTGGCATTTCTTTGGAGGGCCGCACAGCCCTCCATGTGTTCACCAGAGGTAGCCTGATTGCCATTAGGTACCGAAATGAGATCTTCAGACCCTTTTGATACCATATGCTGGTGCGGTTGGCCATGGGTTCCTCCTAATGCAGGACAATGCCAGACCTCATGTGGATGGAGTGTGTCAGCAGTTCCTGCAAGATGAATGCATTGAAGCTATGGACTGGCCAGCCCATTCCCCAGACCTGAATTCGATTGAGCACATCTGGGACATCATGTCTCGCTCCATCCACCAACGACACATTGCACCACAGATTGTCCAGGAGTTGGCGGATGCTTTAGTCCAAGTCTGGGAGGAGATCCCTCAGGAGACTATCTGCCGCCTCATCAGGAGCATGCCCAGGCATTGTAGGGAGGTCAAACAGGCACAGGGAGGTCATACAGGCATGTGGAGGCCACTCACACTACTGAGCATCATTTTGACTTGTTTTAAGGACATTACATTCCACTTTAATTTTGTGGGTGACTCCAAATCCAGCCCTCCAATGGTTTATAAATTTGATTGGTGATTTTGTTGTCTGCACATTCAACTTTATACAGAACAAAGTATTCAATGAGATTATTTCATTCATTCAGATCTAGATGTGTTATTTGAGTGTCCCCTTTATTTTTTTGAGCATGTATATATATATATATATATTTTATATATATATATACATATATATATATGTATATATATATATACATATATATATATATATATATGCTCAAAAAAATAAAGGGGACACTCAAATAACACATCCTAGATCTGAATGAATGAAATATATATATACTGCTCAACCATTTTAGTCTATAGGAGCACAAAAAAGATCAAATGCTATACGGAGCCAAAGGATAGCATCCACTTTTTACAGATACATTGCAATTCTGTAACATGGGAAATTGTAAATGGTCATGTAATTAATTAGTACCTGCTGCCCTTAAAAATGGATTGTACACAGATGACAATGGAGAAAAAATTAGTCTCACTTTTCTGGATGGATTTTTATATATGCTCGTGTGAACTTACCCTCACATGCAAAAGTGCAAACAGGATCTGGGTAGCAAAAAAGCGCAACAGGGTCTTATCCTATAGCAACAGGTACTGTATTAATGAAGAGTACTTGCTCATCTGATGTGGTTGTCTAGCCCATGTGAGAGCAGGATTTATATTTATCTACCCTGACTGTATTATGGATATTCTACATATATTCTCTCTTTCCTTGGGAGATGAAGTCTATGATCAGATAAGGGGGTCTCAGAAATGTCTTTGTCTAACAGACTTAGGCCGGGATCACTGTTATAACCCTCTTGTTAGATTTTGTTTCAGTTTGATGTCACATGACCTTTTTTCCCTATTTAGTCTGGCTCCGCCCTTCTGGCTTTGCTGGACTTCATTGTATTATCTACTCTTAAGCTAGCCGGGTGCTTAGGTGCCTTACTCTGTCAGTTTTGCTTGATCTTAGGATCTCTTAGTATTTGTTTTCTGTTTTATTTTTCCTGCTACAATTTCTGTTAGGAGGTGTCCACCTTTTCACCCAGTCCCTAGATCTTGTAGGGATTCCTCCCTCGCAACTATAGGTCTTCGTTCAGACTAGCCGAGGACTTTAGTGGGTCTGGTCGCAGGATCAGGTTCCCCGTTACATCGTAGGGATCCAGCTCAGTCCTATTGTAGGGACAGAATTCCCACCTTTCCTTAGTGCTTGTAGCATATCATAACAATCACACTTGCGAGTGTGATGCTAGAAACTCTCGCAAGTCTCTCGCATCAATACCCAGCACTGCCTCCGGCTCTCGGACCGGAGCGTTCAGCTGTATAGAAATACATGCAGCTGCACCGGTCCGAGTTCCAGTGGCAGTGCTGGGTGTTGATGTGAGAGACTTGCACGAGCTTCTCGCATCACACTCGCAAGTGTGACCCCGACCTTAGAGAAAACATAGGAAAGTGAGAGAAAACAAAAGTAAGTGAGAGACACACCTAAACTTTTCAGTTGGGTGTAGACAGAATTAACTTTAGCCAATAAGATGTATGTATGCTAATGTCAGCACGTATTTAAAGATAAGATAAGCCAATTATATTGTTACAATGCATGAATACTAATAACCTATATAAGATGGTGATATGAGGTAATAAAGAGAGATCTGCTTTGATGCTCAATGTATTAAGGTACTGCCACACTTAGCGATCTCGATAACGACGCAAGCTAACGAGATCGTTGGTGTGATCGCTTTTAGGTCGCTAGTAGCTGCCAAACAGATCTCATAAACGACTCATCAGCAGTCAGCGATCTCTTTAACGACTTTGGCGGTCGTTAGGATCTGTCATTAGCATGTACTGAGCGCTTCTGATTCATAGGAATTTCCAGCATCGCTCCTGGTCTCTGCGTCCTGCTAGCCTGCTTTGCAACTTCTGCGATCCTCTCTGTGATGCAAAAGAGAACCTACAGATATTGCGATCCACTCCGTGATGCTTAAAAATATGCGTCACAAACGAGGTCGCTCGTCATTCGCAAAAGGTGCTAAACACAGCGATATAGGCTCACCAGCGGGACGCCAACGATCAAAAAACGGTCCAGAACGCTAGTGAACGATCAGCGACATCACAGCAGGGGCCACATCGTTGCTACATGCCACACACAACGAGGTCGCTAACGAGATCGCAAAATAGTGACGTTTTAGTGATCTCGTTAGCGATCTCGTTAGCGATCTCGCTTAGTGTGGCATACCCTTTAGAGTGGCTCTTCATTGCACGTATTTGAATTTTACAATTTAATTTGGAACAGGCACAATGTCTCAGAATGTCCCACATTATGTGGCGATGACACCCACAGCAATTACAGAACCACGGTCACAAAACCAAAAGAGTTCGATGAAAGAAAATTTAGTGATTTTTCTGCGCTGCTGGTGGAGTCCCACAGGAAGGATCCAGGATGCACAGAGGTTGGAAACATGCGGTTTTACTATTGACACGTTTCAAGGTTATCAAACTTCTTCCTTAGGATATAACCACAACCTGGATTCTTTTTGAGACTCCATCAGCAGCGCAGAAAAAACACTCAGTTTTGCATCACAGATGCAGAAGTGAACAGTGCCAAATACACCCCTTAAACGTATCGTTATAGGCGGAAATAGGATGAAATTATTTCTGCTCAATATTAATATTAACATATTATTTAGAATTATTGTATATTAATATTGATTGTATCACCTAATATTTAGCAGAATTAAGTATGCTGACATCCCCCTATATACCGCATGGGCCAGCACACAAACCCCCTATATACTGTATGAGCCCCCCACACAGCCCCCAATATACTGTAAGAGCTGCCATACAGCCCCTATATCCCATAACAGCCCCCATAGCCTCCTATAGAGCTTTTTCACCGCAGCATAGTCTCCTATATACAGTAAGAGCCCCTACACAGTCCCCTGTATACCGTAAGAGCCCCCACACAGCCCAATATATACTGTAAGAGCTACGATATAGCAACTATATACCGTAACAGACCTACATAGTTTCCTATATACCGTAAGAACCCCACATAACCTCCTATATATTGTATGAGCCCCCAGATAGCCTGTTACAGTGACTAAAATAAGTATTTTATACACTGCCAATTTTGCAAGTTTTCCCACCTACATAGAATGGAGAGGTCTGTAATTTTTATCATGTGTACTTTGGTCTTGATAAAACACTGTGGACCAATACCAGCAGAGTCTGGAGGTAGAGTGGAGAGGCACACAATAAAAGCTACTTGAGGTCTAGTGTGAAGTTTCCACAATCAGTGATGGTTTGGGGAGCCATGTCATCTGCTGGTGTAGGTCCACAATGTTTTATCAAGACCAAAGTCAGCGCAGCCGTCTACCAGGAAATTTTAGAGCTCTTCATGCTTCCCTCTACTGACAAGCTTTTTGGAGTTGGAAATTTCATTCTCTAACCTGTCCACACTGACAAAAGTACCAATACCTGGTTTAAAAACAACAGTATCACTGTGCTTGATTGGCCAGCAAACTTGCCTGACCTTAACCCTATAGCGAATCTATGGGGTATTGTCAGAGGAAGATGAGAGACACGATACCCAACATTGCAGACGAGCTGAAGGCTGCTATCAAAGCAACCTGGGCTTCCATAACACCTCAGCAGTGCCACAGACGGATCACCTCCAGGCCACGCCGCATTGATGCAGTAATTGATGCCAAAGGAGCCCCAACCAAGTATTGAGTGCATTTACTGAATATACATTTCAGTAGGCCAACATTTTGGATTTTAAAATCATTTTTTCAAGCTGGTGTTATAAAGTATTTGGTGTTATAAAGTAATTTACTGAGATAATGACTTTTGGGCTTTCATTGGCTGTAGGCCATAATCATCAACATTAACAAACAAACACTTGAAAAAAATTTGTACTGACTCTATATAATATGAGTTTCACTTTTAGAATTGAAGAACTGAAATAGATTAACTTTTTGATGATATTCAAATTTTGTGAGAAACACCTGTATGCTTCAAGTGTGTTCATAAACACTAAAAATGCACACATTCTAGTCTGGTTTAACCCCTTCACCCCAAGGGTGGTTTACACGTTAATGACCGGGCCAATTTTTACAATTCTGACCACTGTCTGTTTATGAGCTTATAACTCTGGAACGCATCAACGGATCTTCGCAATTCTGAGATTGTTTTCTCGTGAGTCGTGACATATTGTACATCACGTTAGTGGTAAAATTTATTCGATATAACTTGTGTTAATTTTGAAAAAAACGCAAATATGGCGAAAATTTTGCAATTTTCAAACTTTGAATTTTTATTCCATTAAAACAGAGAAATATGTCACACAAAATAGTTAATAAATAACATTTCCCACATGTCTTCTTTACATCAGCACAATTTTGGAACCAAAATTTTTTCTTGTTAGCAAATTATAAGGGTTAAAAGTTGACCAGCGATTTCTCATTTTTACAACAAAATTGACATAGCCATTTTTTTTTTGGGACCACCTCACATTTGAAGTCACTTTGAGGGGTCTATATGGCAGAAAAAACCCAAAAGTGACACCATCCTAAAAACTGCACCCCTCAAGGTACTCAAAACCACATTCAAGAAGTTTATTAACCCTTTGTTAGGGTCTGCGGAACGCACCTAATAGATATTGTTGAGAGGTGCGTTCGCAGCCTGGGGTCCACCGTGCAGGCGAAGCCCGCTGCTAGTAAGATGGCGTAAGTAGTGAACTCTGTTATCCCACAGAGTCGCCAAAATAAACGCCGTAACGCGCTGTGGCAATATGTGCGAACTCTGTTAATCCACAGAGCTGCTAGAAGAAGTGCCACAGCGCTACATGGCGATGTGTGCGAACTCAGCTAACACCACTGAGTCGCAAAATAAACATGCTAGGGCGCTGTCTAGCGTTGGAAGCGAACCCTGTTGCGTTACAGAGCCGCTGAGACAAACTTCTGTGTCCTGTTAGGCACCCAGGTACACAGTGACTGCTAAGCGAACATAGAACGTGATCATGCGCTAATGTCCTCGCAGGAGACACCCGCAATCTATGGCGTCTGAACGCCAAGCCCTGAATACGGCAATCAAACTCCTCACCAGTTATGTCAGTAATCTAGGGCATTGTCACGAGTGGGTCGCCACGAAGATCGTCGCAATTTCACACCCGGACTTCTCACAGCTGAGTTGTTGGTGCTTTGTGTTTGTTGGCAGTGAGGGAGTTAATTCTTTCTCTCTCATTGCTAGACTAGGCCCAGCCTCGCCGGCTGCAGTTAATGATGCACTAATGAGCTTCCTTTAAATCTCTGCCAGTCTGTTGAGGAAGTGTCGGTGAAAGCATTCATTCAGACCAGCAGAGCGGATCGTTTCTGAGAAGACTTAAGCTAAGAGTGCCTGTTGTGGTTTATCCTCTCCTCGCTTATTGTTTATCTCCTTAACCTTTTGTGTTCCCCCTGTACTTGAAGTTTTGTATGCAAGGCAGTATTTACTTTACCCCTTGTCTGTCTCGTTTGTCTTATACTGTTTGTAAGCTGTGACCTGCCCATTCCCTGTGGTGGTAATCAGGGTCCTTCTCAGGACTAGATTACAGTGGTCAGGGATCTACAGGAGACAGGGTTGCGCTGGCGGCCTGGACCTCTGTACCATTAACAGTACCTCCAGTTAGAGGGACTAGTCAGGACCCCAGTTTAGGGTCAGCATAGACCCCGGTCCACCTCTATCCTGAGACAGCGTGACATTTTCACCGACCATACTAAAGATTCTCCCCAGCCACCATGGATCCAGTAGCCCATCTAGCTCAGCAGTTGCAGAGTTTGTCCATGGAGCTGACGGACGTTAAATCCAAGGTTTTGTACCCCCGGGAGCAAGCCAGATCTGAACCTAAAGTGGCTCTCCCGGACAGGTTTACTGGTGGGCGGGACAAGTTTTTTACTTTCCGGAAGGCATGTAAATTGTATTTTCGGCTGCGGCCTCGGTCGTCGGGGAGTGAGGATCAGAGGGTGGGAATTGTCATCTTGCTCTTACAAGGGGACCCTCAATCCTGGGCATTCTCTCTCCCCCCGGGCTCCCCGGCTCTCCAGTCAGTGAACCGATTTTTTACAGCCCTGGGTCTGGTATATGATGACCCGGATCGGGTCTCCCTTGCTGAAATGAAGTTACGTAAGATACAGCAGGGAGATCGTCCGGCGGAGGAATTTTCTTCAGAGTTCCGTAGGTGGGCCACGGATACTCAGTGGAATGACCCGGCTCTTAGGAGCCAGTTTTGTCAAGGTTTATCTGACAAATTAAAAGATGTGTTGGCTCAGTATGATTCTCCCCCGTCACTGGAGGCCGCTATGGCTCTTGCAATTCGCATTGATGGACGGCTTCGGGAGAGGTGCGGGGTAACTCCGCCCCCTGTGATGACTCCACCTCCTTCTAAAGTCCCTAATATTGAGGTTCCCCTGGTTTGTTCCGAGGAACCTATGCAGTTGGGAGGGACATCATTCCGAGGGAGGGGATCGGTGGTGCGCCGCAAGACAAGAAAGTGTTTCTTCTTCGGGAGAGAGGGACATTTTATTGAGGGGTGTCCATCCCGTACTGTACTGAGCAAGAAGTCGCCGGAAAACTATTAATCCCAGGTTGTGTGGTGGACGACAATCTGGGAGTATGTATTTCGTCCCCAGGTCCGTCTCAGTTTCTCGTACCAGCGGAGGTGGTGGTAGGTACGAGAACTGAGAGGATTTCTGTTCTTCTGGATAGTGGGGCAGGGGCTAATCTGGTGGACGCTCGGTTTGCCCAGGTTCAAGGTATGCAACTGAGTGTATTAGCCAAACCTATCCCCATATTCTCTATCGACGCCAGGCCTCTCGGTCAAGGTAGCTTTTTGCAAGCCGTGCATAACATTGACCTTCGAGTGGGGGCAATACATAAAGAACTATTGTCTTGTTATGTGTTGGAGGGTCTTCCCACTCCTATTGTGTTGGGTCTTCCTTGGTTAACTAAACATAACCCAGTTATTAATTGGCAATCCAGAGAGATAAGCCAGTGGGGTGAATTTTGCAATAAAAACTGCATGAACACGGTCATCGGTGCGGTCGTACCTAGAACCTTACCACCTTTTCTGGTGGACTTTGAGGATGTTTTTTCAGAGGAAGGGTGTCAAGAATTACCTCCTCATCGCGAGTATGACTGTTCTATAAAATTGCTCCCTGATGCTAAATTACCTAAATCTAGGTTGTATAACCTTTCTGGTCATGAGAGGCAGGCTATGAAGGATTATATTTCGGAAAGTCTGGCTAAAGGGCATATTAGACCTTCATCTTCCCCGGTGGCCACGGGGTTCTTCTTTGCGAAGAAAAAAGATGGAGGCCTACGCCCTTGCTTGGATTTCTGTGAGCTTAATCGGATTACGGTCCGAGATCCGTATCCGCTCCCACTTATTCCAGATCTCTTCAATCAGATTGTGGGCGCCAAATGGTTCTCTAAGTTGGATCTCAGGGGGGCGTATAATCTGATTAGGATGAAGGAGGGGAATGAGTGGAAGACGGCGTTTAACACTCCGGAGGGACATTATGAGAACCTTGTCATGCCATTCGGTCTGACTACTGCCCCGGCGGTGTTTCAACATTTTGTTAATGACATCTTTCGCCACCTAGTGGGACAGTTTGTTGTCATTTATCTGGATGACATCTTAATTTACTCGCCGGATCTTGTGTCTCATCAGGAGCATGTGAGACAGGTGTTGCAGATCTTGCGAGATAATAAACTGTATGCCAAATGGGAGAAGTGTGTTTTCGCCGTACAGGAACTTCAGTTTTTAGGGTTCCTGGTGTCAGCTTCCGGTTTCCGTATGGACCCTGGGAAAGTGAATGCAGTGCTTGAGTGGGATCTGCCAGAGGATCTTAAGGCACTGCAGCGTTTCCTGGGGTTTGCTAATTACTACCGGAAATTTATTCGTAATTTCTCGTCCATTGTTAAACCTCTCACTGACATGACAAGAAAAGGGACGGATTTTTCAAGGTGGTCTGACAAGGCTTGTCAAGCATTTTCCTCCATGAAAAAATGTTTTGCTTCGGCACCTGTACTCATTCAACCGGATGCGTCACAGCCGTTCATTGTGGAGGTGGATGCGTCTGACGTAGGGGTGGGTGCGGTATTATCTCAAGTCCGTCCCCTGGTAAATGGCATCCGTGCACTTTCTTCTCTAAAAAATTGTCGTCCGCTGAGAGGAATTATGATGTCGGCAATAGGGAACTCTTGGCCATTAAGTTGGCTTTTGAAGAGTGGCGTCATTTTTTGGAGGGGGCAGTCCACCCGGTCACCGTCATTACTGATCACAAGAACCTACTGTATTTAGAGTCTGCAAAACGTCTGAATCCCAGACAAGCTAGATGGTCGTTGTTTTTTACCAGGTTTAATTTTGTCGTCACATATCGTCCTGGGTCAAAAAATGTAAAGGCTGATGCCTTATCTCGCAGTTTCCCTGAGGCCGGGAAGACGGATGACCCGGTTCCTATCCTTCAGGAGGGAGTAGTGGTGTCGGCTGTATGCTCTGAGCTTGAGAAGGAGGTATTGGAGGCTCAGGGGGACGCCCCTGTAGGACCTCCAGGGAAACTGTTTGTTCCAGATCAGTTAAGACAAAAGGTTATCGAGGCACATCATAATTCTGCTTTGGCAGGACACCCAGGGAGTAAAGCAACTGTGGATCTCCTTTCACGCCGGTTTTGGTGGCCTAACTTAAATAAGGAGGTGGTAACTTTTGTCGCGTCCTGTGGGGTTTGTGCACGCTCTAAGACCCCACATACCCGTCCGTCTGGGGCCCTCTTACCTTTGAAGATCCCGGAGCGTCCATGTACCCATCTGTCTATGGACTTCATTACGGACCTCCCTCCGTCTTCAGGTAAAACTGTCATACTAGTTGTAGTTGACAGGTTCAGTAAGATGGCACATTTTATTGCTCTTCCTGCTCTTCCTAATGCTAAAACTCTGGCGCAGGTGTTCATTGGGGAGATTGTGAGACTTCACGGGTTGCCTTCCGATGTGGTGTCAGATCGGGGGTCTCAGTTTGTGTCCAAATTCTGGAAGGCATTTTGTTCACGGCGGGGGATGCAATTGTCATTTTCTTCGGCTTTTCATCCGCAGACCAATGGTCAGACAGAGCGTCTGAATCAGAGCTTAGAGACATATCTCCGGTGTTTTGTCTCAGAGAACCAGGAGGACTGGGCTTCTTTCTTGCCTCTGGCAGAGTTCGCTCTTAACAATAGGCGAAGCGAGTCTACTGGTAAGTCCCCATTTTTTGGGGCATATGGTTTTCACCCCCAGTTTTGTACTTTCAATGGGGGGGGCTCTTCTGGGGTTCCTGAGGAGGAACGATTTTCGTCGTCACTTGCTTCAGTGTGGAGAGGAGTACTGAATAATCTGAGTACTATGGGGAACCGATACAAACGTATGGCTGATAGGAGGAGAGTGTCTGGTCCGGACCTAAGTGTGAACGATCTGGTATGGTTGTCTACCAAGAATATAAAACTTAAGGTTCCCTCCTGGAAACTGGGTCCCAGGTTCATCGGGCCATACAAGATCAGTGCTATAATTAATACGGTGGCATTCCGTCTTGACCTCCCTCCTACGTTTAAAATTCACAATGTGTTCCACAAATCGTTGCTTAAGAGGTATGTGACGCCAGTAATACCATCACCTTTACCTCCTCCTCCTGTAGTGGTCAATGGTAACTTGGAGTTTCAAGTGTCGAAAATCATTGATTCACGTCGGAATCGCCGGTCCCTTCAGTACTTGGTTCATTGGAAGGGTTATGGTCCTGAGGAGAGGACATGGGTTTCTGCATCGGATATTAACGCAGACCGATTAATTAGGGCCTTCCACACAACTCACCCAGATAAACCTGGCCCTGAGGGTCCGGAGGCCCCTCGTAGAAGGGGGGGTACTGTCACGGGTGGGTCACCACGAAGATCGTCGCGATTTCACACCCGGACTTCTCACAGCTGAGTTGTTGGTGCTTTGTGTTTGTTGGCAGTGAGGGAGTTAATTCTTTCTCTCTCGTTGCTAGACTAGGCCCAGCCTCGCCGGCTGCAGTTAATGATGCACTAATGAGCTTCCTTTAAATCTCTGCCAGTCTGTTGAGGAAGTGTCGGTGAAAGCATTCATTCAGACCAGCAGAGCGGATCGTTTCTGAGAAGACTTAAGCTAAGAGTGCCTGTTGTGGTTTATCCTCTCCTCGCTTATTGTTTATCTCCTTAACCTTTTGTGTTCCCCCTGTACTTGAAGTTTTGTATGCAAGGCAGTATTTACTTTACCCCTTGTCTGTCTCGTTTGTCTTATACTGTTTGTAAGCTGTGACCTGCCCATTCCCTGTGGTGGTAATCAGGGTCCTTCTCAGGACTAGATTACAGTGGTCAGGGATCTACAGGAGACAGGGTTACGCTGGCGGCCTGGACCTCTGTACCATTAACAGTACCTCCAGGTAGAGGGACTAGTCAGGACCCCAGTTTAGGGTCAGCATAGACCCCGGTCCACCTCTATCCTGAGACAGCGTGACAGGCATCTAAGACACCGACCCCGACCAACTAGCATACCAAGCTCCTCACCGATTAGGTCGGTATTGTAATGGCGTATTTCAGCCGCCCTCACCACACACACGCATGACCATACTGGGGCAAAGCATATAAAGGATGACACTAGCGCATGGCGGCTCAGCCATGTCACCCTTTTATAGTAACAGCTACAGGACCTGCCAGAAACAAGTACCAATGAGAAACTGTTCCAAAACACATGTAGTTTCAGGACCTTCCTGGTGGACCAATAGGAGCTGCTGCAGTACCTGAACATGTGACCCCTGATCTCCAATGAGAGATCTTACCCTGGGCATGCTCAGAAGGGGAAACGCAGGACTTCGTCCCAAAGATGTCTGCTCCAGCACTGGCTATAATAGCAGATCCAGGAGAGGCAGAAGCAAGTCTCTGCACAGTATTGGAATGAGCAAGACGCTGGGACCGACATCTCTGCTGAGCAGGCTCCACTGTGGACAGAGATGGATGGGAGACCGCAGCGGGACTGGTTCGAGACTCCCCTTGTGCAGCAGTGGGAACTCGAACCCTAACATTAGGGCCCCCCTTCTTTGGGCCTTGTTGCGCTCAAAGGCAGCGATGAGCTGCGGAGCATGAACATGCTCGGCAGGCTCCCAGGCCCATAACCCCTCCAATCCACCACATAAAATTTTTTTCCTCGTACCACCTTACACCCAACAATGGCGTTCACCTCATGATCATCGGTAGATGAACCCGACGTCCCTGCAGATGACTCGGAAAACTGGGACATGGCCACGGGTTTCAGGAGGGACACGTGAAAGGTGTCGGTGATATCAAGGCGAGACGGAAGGGCTAGGCAGTAAACCACCGGGTTCATCAGCTCAAGAACTTTAAAAGGACCCAAAAAGCGAGGTGCCAACTTGGTGGACTCTACACGTAGCCTGATGTTTCGGGCAGAGAGCCACACTAGGTCACCCGGAGCAAAGTAGGAGCGGGGTGCCGATGGGCATCGGCCTAAGATCTCATCCTCTCTTTGGAGGCCTGAATGGCATCCTGGGTGCGGTCCCAAATGTCCCGTGCCTCCACAGCCCAGTCTGCCACCCTGGAATCGGCAGAAGACACGGGCATGGGCACTGGTACCCGCGGATGCTGACCGTAGTTCAGGAGGAATGGGGTCTGTCCGGTGGAGTCAGCCACAGCATTATTTAGAGCGAACTCAGCCCACAGTAGCAAGGATGCCCAGTCATCCTGCCTGGCAGAGACAAAATGTCGCAAGTATGTGACCAAGGTCTGGTTGGCCCTCTCTACCAACCCATTCGTCTCGGGATGGTATGCAGAGTAGAGATTCAACTCAATGCTGAGTAAACGACACAGCTCTCTCCAGAACCGAGATGCAAACTGGGGACCTCGATCACTGACAATTTTGTCTGGCATACCGTGTAGGCGGAAAATATGCCTAATGAATAATGCTGCCAAGGCCCGTGCAGACGGTAACCGTGGTAACGGCACCAAGTGCACCATTTTGGAGAAGTGGTTATCACCCAGATGATGGTGCAGCCCCGAGACTTGGGTAAGCCCACCACAAAATCCATCCCAACCATCTCCCAGGGCCTGTCTGCCACCGGCAAAGGGAAAAGTAACCCAGCTGGCCGTTGTCGAGCTGACTTATTCTTGGCGCAGGAGACGCACGCCTGAACGTATTCCCTGACGTCACGGACCATATGTGGCCACCAGTATGTCCTCGCCAGCAACTCAGATGTCCTCTTTGCCCCAAAATGTCCACCCACCCTGGACGAGTGTGCCCAAGAGAGTACCTCCGGTCGCAAATTGATGGCACAAAAGTCTTGCCTGGAGGCACAGACTCGAGCGAAACCGGGGCTACAGTTCTTAGGCTCTCTGTGGGGACAATCAGCCGAGGCTCCTCCTCCACCTCCTCAGAGGACACCAGGGAGCGAGACAGAGCATTGGCACAAATGTTCTTCTCCCCGGAGAGAAAATGGAGGGTTAAATGGAACCCGGAGAAGAACAGGGACCATCTGGCCTGATGGGAATTTAGCGACTGGGCAGTCTGTAAATAGACCAAATTTTTGTGGTCAGTGAACACTTGAAAGGGAAAGCGAGCCCCCTCCAGGAGATGTCTCCACTCGGAAAAGGCCAACTTCATGGCTAGCAACTCCCTATCCCCAATGGAATAATTCCTCTCCGCTGGTGTGAAGGTCTTGGAGAAGAAGAAGCAAGGATGTTTATGACCTTGAGCATCCTTTTGGAAAAGGACTGCTCCAGCACCAACGGATGAGGCATCTACCTCCAATATAAAAGGTTTATCAACCTGGGAACGATGTAAGATAGGAGCGCTAGCAAAATGGGACTTGATTGAAGTAAAGGCCTTGGAGACCTCCTCTGACCACAATTTGGGATTGGCTCCCTTCTTGGTGAGGGCTACCAAGGGAGCAACCAACGTAGAGAAGTGGGGAATGAATTGGCGATAGTAATTAATGAACCTCATAAAGCGCTGCACCGCTTTAAGAGAGTGGGGTTCTTGCCAATCCATTACAGCCTGTAGTTTGGCAGGATCCATAGCCAATCCCTGAGTGGAGATAATATAGCCCAGGAATGGCAGAGACTCCTGCTCAAACACACACTTCTCCAACTTCGCATATAAGGAATTCGCCCGCAAAAGGTCGAAAACCCTGCAAACATCTCTCCGGTGGGTGTTCATATCTGGAGAAAAGATAAGAATGTCATCCAGATAGACTACCACAGAGGTGGCAAGCGTGTCCCGGAAGATGTCATTTACGAAATTTGGAAGACGGCTGGAGCATTACAGAGCCCAAACGGCATCACTTGGTATTTGTAATGTCCATCTCTGGTATTGAACGCCGTCTTCCATTCGTCCCCCTCACGGATGCGGATAAGGTTATAGGCACCACGAAGATCCAGCTTAGTAAATACCCTTGCTCCCCGGAGCCTATCAAAGAGCTCAGATATTAGGGGCAAAGGATATTTGTTCTTAACGGTAATGGGGTTAAGACCCCTGTAGTCTATACACGGTCGTAATTCTCCATTTTTCTTCTGCACGAAGAAAAATCCTGCCCCTGCTGGTGACACTGACTTCCTAATAAACCCTCTTGCCAGATTTTCCTGGATGTATTGTGACATGGCCTCCGTCTCAGGAAGGGAGAGAGTATACACTCTTCCCCGAGGGGGCTCCGTTCCAGGCAAGAGGTCTATAGGACAGTCATAGGGGCGATGAGGCGGAAGAGTCTCCGCTGCCTTTTTGGAGAATACGTCCGCGTATGACCGATAAACCTTGGGGAGAGAAGCAAGGTCTATAGGTATCTCCGTGGTGGAAACCTGAACATCCTCTCTGAGACATCTGTCTCTGCAATGATCACCCCAACCCAGTATTCTCCCAGAGGACCACTCAATATGGGGAGAGTGGTGGCAAAGCCAGGGTAATCCCAACAAAACCTCATCCATTCCCTCAGGAAGAACAAAAAGGGATATATTCTCCTGATGAGAAGGGGACATAGACAGAGGTAGTGAGACAGTCTGGTGGGTGATTTGTGAGGGCAGGATTGCTCCATTCAATACTCTCTCCGATATTGGCTCGGCGAGCGTCACCAGCGGTATGGAATGGCGAGAGGCAAAGGAGGAGGACATAAAATTCCCCTCTGCCCCAGAGTCACACAAAGCTTGGCGGGAAGAGTGGATGAACCTAGAGAGATTAACCCTTTAAGGAGCACTTTCGGAGCAAAATCCCTCGCGTCTAATGACCCTGCACCCTTGGTCACGGAACATGACCGTTTACTAATTCGCTGAGGACATCGGTTGGCATAATGTCCTGGCTGCTGACACACTCTACAGACCACGGATACTCGAGTGGTCCGAGACTTAGATCTCACTCGAGTAGTCTCCACGGTCCCTGGGGAGTCGGACGCCTGAACGGGAAATTCAAGAGGTTTGGCAAAGGTGGGTGCCAGCCGAAACCTCTGCCTACACTGGGTCCACTCTAACCTCCGCTCGTGAAAACGGAGGTCGATGCGGGTAGATATAGAAATGAGTTTCTCCAGTGTGGCAGGAATCTCCCTGGTAGCCAAAGCGTCCTTTAGATGGTCTGCCAGTCCTCTCCAGAACACTGGAATAAGAACTTTATCTGGCCACTCTAATTCAGAGGCCAAAGTCCGAAATTGGACTGAGAACTGGCTGACCATGGACAAGCCCTGTGACATTGCCAGCAGTTGGGAGTGCCGTATCGTGCGTGACCTGAGGTCCTAAAAAGACCTTTTTTCAGAGCCTCCAAAAACCGAGGAGCACTCCGCACCACACGATCGTCGAGCTCCCACAGCGGCGTTGCCCACTCCAATGCTCTGCCCGACAGAAGAGACACAATAAAAGCCACTTGTGCCTGTTCTGTGGGGAAACGTGTTGCCAGAAGCTCAAGCTGTACAGAGCACTGACTCACGAATCCCCGACAATGTTTACTGTCACCCGTAAACTTGTCTGGAAGTGGGAGGTGGGATAATGTCAGAGCAGAGGTAGCAGTGGACAAACTGGCTGCAGCTACGCTAGCAGCCTGAACAGCGACTGCGGTAACATCCACAGCTGAGGTTGTGCGCTCAAGGACCGCCAGCCTACCCTCCAGCTGCTGGATATACTGCTGTAGACGCTGGTCGTCCGCCATTTTACTAGCCAGACCCTGGCGCTAGTGTTATGTTAGGGTCTGCGGAACGCACCTAATAAATATTGTTGAGAGGTGCATTCGCAGCCCGGGGTCCACCGTGCAGGCGAAGCCCGCTGCTAGTAAGATGGCGTAAGTAGCGAACTCTGTTATCCCGCAGAGTCGCCAAAATAAACGCCGTAACGCGCTGTGGCAATATGTGCGAACTCTGTTAATCCACAGAGCTGCTAGAAGAAGTGCCGCAGCGCTATATGGCGATGTGTGCGAACTCAGCTAACACCACTGAGTCGCAAAATAAACACGCTAGGGCGCTGTCTAGCATTGAAAGCGAACCCTGTTGCGTCACAGAGCCGCTGAGACAAACTTCTGTGTCCTGTTAGGCACCCAGGTACACAGTTGACTGCTAAGCGAACATTGAACGTGATCATGTGCTAATGTCCTCGCGGGAGACACCCGCAATCTATGGCGTCTTAACGCCAAGCCCTGAATACGGCAATCAAACTCCTCACCGGTTATGCCGGTAATCTAGGGCATCTAAGACACCGACCCTGACCAACTAGCATACCAAGCTCCTCACCGATTAGGTCGGTATTGTAATGGCGTATTTCAGCCGCCCTAACCACACACACGCATGACCATACTGGCGCAAAGCATATAAAGGTTGACACTAGCGCATGGCGGCTCAGCCATGTCACCCTTTTATAGTAACAGCTACAGGACCTGCCAGAAACAAGGACCAATGAGAAACTGTTCCAAAACACATGTAGTTTCAGGACCTTCCTGGTGGACCAATAGGAGCTGCTGCAGTACCTGAACATGTGACCCCTGATCTCCAATGAGAGATCTTACCCTGGGCATGCTCAGAAGGGGAAACGCAGGACTTCGTCCCAAAGACGTCTGCTCCAGCACTGGCTATAATAGCAGATCCAGGAGAGGCAGCAGCAAGTCTCTGCACAGTATTGGAATGAGCAAGACGCTGGGACCGACGTCTCTGTTGAGCAGGTTTCACTGTGGATGGAGATGGATGGGAGACCGCAGCGGGACTGGTTTGAGACTCCCCTTGTACAGCATCGGGAACTAGAACCCTAACACCCTTCAGGTGCTTCACAGGAGCTGAAGCAACATGTAAGGAAAAAATGAATAATTAACTTTTTAGTCACAAAAATGATCTTTTACAAACTTTTTTTTATTTTCACAAAGGTAAAAGGAGAAAATGGAGAAATAAAGTTGTTGTGCAATTTCTCCTGAGTACGCCAATACCCCATATGTGGGGGAAAACCACTGTTTGGGCACACGGCAGAGCTCGTAAGGGAAGGAGCGCCGTTTGAGTTTTTCAAACCAAAATTAGCTGGAATTGAGATTGGACGCCATGTCGCGTTTGGAGAGCCCCTGATACGCCTAAACAGTGGAAATCCCCCACAAGTGACACCATTTTGGAAACTAGACCCCCTATCAAACTTATCTAGATCTGTTGTGAGCACTTTGAACCCCAAGTGTTTCACAAAAGTTTATAATGCCTGGGTGTGAAAAAAAAAAAAAACAATTTTCCACAGAAATGATTTTTTAGTCCCAAATTTTTGATTTTTCCCAAGGAAATTGGACCCCAAAAATTGTTGTCCAAGTTGTCCTGAGTACGCTGATACCCCATATGTGGGGGGGGGGAAACTGTTTGGGAGCACGGCAGGGCTTGAAAAGGAAGTAACAATGTTTTGGAATGCAGGCGTTGATGGGGGTCATGTTCCGTTTGCAGTGCCCCAGATGTGCCTAAACAGTGGAAACCCCCCACAAGTGACCGCATTTTGGAAACTAGACCCCCTAAGGAACTTATCTAGATCTGTGGTGAGCACTTTGAAACCCCAAGTGCTTCACACAAGTTTATAATGCCCGGGCATGAAAATAAAAAATCCTATTTTTTTCCCACAAAAATTATCTTTTAGTCACCAATTATTTATTTTACCAAGGGTAACAGGAGAAATTGGACCACAAAAGTTGTCCAATTTCTCCTGAGTACGCTGATACCCCATGTGGGGGGAACCACTGTTTGGCGCACAGCATAGCTCAGAATGGAAGGAGCACCATTTGACTTTTTCCAACCAAAATTGGCTGGAATTGAGATTGGATGCCATGTTGCATTTGGAGAGCTCTTGATGTGCCTAAACAGTGGAAACCCCCCATAAGTGACCCCATTTTGGAAACTAGACCCCCTAAGGAACTTATCTAGATGTGTGGTGAGCAATTTGAACCCCCAAGTGCTTCACATAAGTTTATAACGTAGAGCCGTAAAATTAAAAAATTATATTTTTTCCACAAAAATGATCTTTTCACCCCAATTTGTATTTTCCCAAGGGAAACAATACCCCAAAAGTTATTGTGAAATTTGTCCTGAGTACGCTGATACCCCATATGTGGGGGTAAACCACTGTTTGGGTGCATGGCAGAGCTCGGAAGGGAAGGAGCACCGTTTGACTTTTTCAGCGCAGAATTGGCTGGACGCCATGTCGTGTTTGGAGAGCTCCTGATCTGCCTAAACAGTGGAAACCCCTCACAAATGACACCATTTTGGAAACTAGACCCCTCAAGGAACTTATCTAGATGTGTGGTGAGAATAATATAATAATTATTTTTGCATCGCTTTATTCTGCGAGCTATAACTTTTTTATTTTTTTGCTGATGGCGCTGTATGGTGGCTCGTTTTTTGCAGGACAAGATGATGTTTTCAGCGGTACCATGTTTATTTATATCTGTCTTTTTGATCGCGTGTTATTCCACTTTTTGTTCAGCGGTATGATGATAAAGCATTGATTTTTTGCTTTGCTTTTTTTTTTTAAGGGGTTCATTAAAGGGGTTAACTAGTGGGACAGTTCTATAGGGCGGGTCGTTACGGACGCGGCGATACCAAATATGTGTACTTTTATTGTTTTGTTTTTTTTATTTACAGGGAGAAATGAATTTATTGGGGAATATTTTTTTTTCCTTTATTTTGGAATTTTTTTTTTACACTTGGGATTTTCTTTTTTTTTTTAACTTTTTTACCTTGTCCCAGGGTGGGACATCACTGTAGAATGTCAGATCGCTGTTCTGACAGTGTGCACAGCACTCTGTGAGACCAGCGATCTCACAGGCAGTGCTGCAGGCTTCCCTGCAGGACCCGGCGGCCATCTTGGATCCGGGGTCTTGCAGGGAGGAAGGCCTCAGAACAGCGTGATACATCGCGCTGTTCTGAGGGTCTCAGGGGAGCACGCAGGGAGCCCCCTCCCTGCGCGATGCTTCCCTGTGCCTCCGGTACACCGCAATCATGATCGCTGCGACGTACTATCCCGTCCATGGTCAGATTGTCCCGGGTTTCATGGACGGGATAGTACGTCGCATGGCAGAAAGGGGTTAAAAATGACCCATCACCTCCTGGCAGTGGCGTACTGCTAATAGCAGCAGAGCCCATGTGGACGTTTAAGTGGCCCGTGAGTCTGGGAGGCTCAGTGCCAACGCTGGCACGAGGTTCCACCCTGCACGACTTTCAACTGTATTCGCATCCTGGATTTAGATACAACAACCCTATAAGTGATTGTAGTAATAAAAAAGTCCAAAGACCATTCATATAAAAATATAACAAGATTTATTACACAAAAACATGATAATACAAACGCAAGGAATAAAAGTACAACAGGGAAAAGGTGATGGCACACGATGTCACAAAAATGCAATCTCACATTAAAAAAGTCACAAGTCAGAGGTAAGGATGTTACCTTTAGTAGCCATTCAAACCCATTTGTGTCAACTTCTGTGCATGTTATCAGGCCAAAATCACCAGGGTATGTTAAGTTTTGATCAGAGTCATTTGGATGTTTTGGGTTGTCATTATGATTTAAAAAGAGAAAACACAGTAGTTTGACAATAAATGGCTTCACCCAACCACTAACCATGAGTGGCGAAAAAGTTTTGGTGTTATCATTCATATTCTCTGAAAAAAGGCCAAGAAAGCAACAATTCTGCCAGGGTATGTAAACGTTTGAGCACAACTGTATATGAATAGTCCTTTGGCTATAGGGTTCATATACAGTGAAATGCCCCTTCTAACTGATTGCCTATTTGGCTATTATCAGTAATTATTATTATTTTTGCATATTTCTAAATATGCTTTTTGTTTGAATACCTTTGATTATAACTGGATTTAGATACAGTTGAAAGCCATGATGGAAGAGGGAGCCGTCAGCTGTTGCTCCCCCTCCATGCTTCTCCTCGTGCGTTTGATGTCTCAGCGCAGTGGGTGTGATGACCTAAATACATTACGACAGCTGTGCTGGGCAGTACAGATCACACACTGTAGAGACCAGAGCAGTGGGGGAATGGGGAAAGGTATGTTTTTTTAAACTGAGTACTATGTGGGTGCCATCATACTACTTGAGGGGCCATCATACTATTTGGAGGACTATTTGTGGGGCCATCTTACTATTTGGAGGGCAATTTGTGGGGCAATCATATTATTTTTAAGGCTTTTTTTCGTCCATCATACTATTTGGAAAGCTATATGGGGATTATCGTACTATTTGGAGGGCTATGTGGGGGGCCATCATAGTATTTGGAGGGATATTTGGAGGCCATAAAACTATTTGAAGTCCTATATGGAGGCCATCTTACTATTAGGCGTGCTATGTGAAGGCAATCATGCTACTTTGGGGGCCATCACTCTATTTGCAGGACTATGTGGGGAGCCATCATACTATTTGAAGTGCTATGTGGGGCCATCATACTATTTGGGGGGCATCATACTATTTGGAGGGCTATATGGGGTTCATCATACTATCTGGAGGACTATGTTGGGAGTATTACACTATTTAGTGGGCAGTGGGGAGGGTTAATTATAATATTTACAGGGCTGTGTGGTGGCCATTATACTATTTGAAGGGCTTTGTGGTGGCATTATACTGCTTGGAGGGCTGTGTGGGGGCCAAATATACTGTTTCGAGGTCTGTTGGGTCAATTATACTACTTGAAGGTCTGTGTGGGAGCCAATTATACTGTTTTGAGAACTGTGGGGGCCAATTATACTGTGTGCAGGGTTGTGTGGGGGCCATTATACTGTGTGAAGGGTTGTGCGGATGTCTGTTATACTGTGTGGAGGATGGTGAGGGGGCCATTATACTGTGTGGAGGGTTGTGAGGTGACCATTATACTGTCTGGACCGCTATGTGTGGGGCCATGATACTGTTTGGAGGGCTAGTGGGGACCATTATAATGTATGCAGGCCATTATACATTGTGGAGGGTTGTGTGGGGGTCACTATACTGTATGGATGACCACAATATTGTATGGAGGGCCACCATACTGTATGTAGGGCTGTGTTGGGGCCATCATATTGTGTAGAGGGCTGTGTCGAGGCCACCATACTGTGTGTGGGACTATGAGGGCCATCATGTTGTTTTGGGGTCACTGTGGGGGCATGATTCTTTTCTGGGGGTACTACAGAGTCATTATATTGTGCATGTGGAGGAATTCCCTGTGGGTGTATCTGTGTTTGGGGGGCATATTTGTTGGCAACAAACTTTACGGGACCATGAAAGTGTTATCTTAATGTATAGGAACACTAAGGGGCTTCAATAGGGGCAAAATTACATTGTAAGGGCTTCAAAGTTGTGGGATATGCTCTTCTGTGATCTCGTTGAATATTTTCTTTTTTTTTTGTGAGGGTGGGACCACTTAGGACTTCTGCTATGAGGCCCCATGATTTCTATGTATGCCCCTGCCTCCTGGGAAACCTCAAAAAGTAAAGGTAACCTAAATATAAACCTTTTGAGAAAGATCTTAAATATACAAGAACTTGAAAAAGTGTTCATACCCCTTGAACTTTTCCACATTTTTTCACGTTATACCCACAAATATAAATGACTTTTAATTGGCTTTTATGTGATGTACCAACACAAAATAGCAAGTATTTGTGAAGTGTAAAGGAAATGATACATGGTTTTCTAAATAGTTTAAAAATATACATCTTAAAATTGTGAAATTTTCTTCCGCCCCTTGTAGTCTAATATAGAGATGAGCGAACCTTTTAAGATTTGGTTCAGTTACGATCAGCGAACTTCCCAATGTTCACTGAACAGTTTGCCGAACATATCTGAACCCCATTGAATTCAATGGGAGGCAAACACATAGACAACACCTTCAGGGTGGCTCAAAAGCTGCCAAAACATCTCAAATTAGGGGCAGACACCAAAGAAAGTGGCATCAATTGACCCATAGTATAAATAGTATAAGTGCGCATCATGGATGCCTGGGACATTCATCAGTAACAGGAGGATGAGCGACAGGTGTAGGCCTGGCACTCTGAGAGCCTTGACAAATTAAGGCAACACACTTGAAGGAGACCCAACTTGGAGTCCAAACATTTCCAAAAATTAGAGGCAGACACCAAGAAAAGTGGCATCAATTGACCCACAGTAGAAATCTTATACAGGTCCTTCTCAAAAAATTAGCATATAGTGCAAAATTTCATTATTTTCCATAATGTAATGATTACAATTAAACTTTCATATATTTTAGAATCATTACACACCAACTGAAATGTGTCAGGTCTTTTATTGTTTTAATACTGATGATTTTGGCATACAACTCCTGATAACCCAAAAAACCTGTCTCAAAAAATTAACATATTTCAACCGTCCAATAAAATAAAAGTGTTTTTTAAAAACAAACAAAAAAACCATCAAATAATAAAGTTCAGTTATGCACTCAATACTTGGTCGGGAATCCTTTTGCAGAAATGACTGCTTCAATGCGGCGTGGCATGGAGGCAATCAGCCTGTGACACTGCTGAGGTGTTATGGAGGCCCAGGATGCTTCGATAGCGGCCTTAAGCTCATCCAGAGTGTTGGGTCTTGCGTCTCTCAACCTTCTCTTCACAATATCCCACAGATTCTCTATGGGGTTCAGGTCAGGAGAGTTGGCAGGCCAATTGAGCACAGTAATACCATGGTCAGTAAACCATTTACCAGTGGTTTTGGCACTGTGAGCAGGTGCCAGGTCGTGCTGAAAAATGAAATCTTCATGCTTCCATCGGCTGAAATGCTTTATGGAGATGAAGTGCTCCAAAATCTCCTGATAGCTAGCTGCATTGACCCTGCCCTTGATGAAACACAGTGGACCAACACCAGCAGCTGACATGGCACCCCACACCATCACTGACTGTGGGTACTTGACACTGGACTTCAGGCATTTCCTTCTCCCCAGTCTTCCTCCAGACTCTGGCACCTTGATTTCCGAATGACATGCAAAATTTGCTTTCATCAGAAAAAAGTACTTGGGACCACTTAGCAACAGTCCAGTGCTGCTTCTCTGTAGCCCAGGTCAGGCGCTTCTGCCGCTGTTTATGGTTCAAAAGTGGCTTTACCTGGGGAATGCGGCACCTGTAGCCCATTTCCTGCACATGCCTGTGCACGGTGGCTCTGGATGTTTCTACACCAGACTCAGTCTGGAATCAGTCCTTCTCCACAATCTTCCTCAGGGTCCGGTCACCTCTTCTCGTTGTACAGCGTTTTCTGCCACATTGTTTCCTTCCAACAGACTTCCCATTGAGGTGCCTTGATACAGCACTCTGGGAACAGCCTATTTGTTGAGAAATTTCTTTCTGGGTCTTACCCTCTTGCTTGAGGGTGTCAATGATGGCCTTCTTGACATCAGTAAGGTCGCTAGTCTTACCCATGATGGGGGTTTTGAGTAATGAACCAGGCAGGGAGTTTTTAAAAGCCTCAGGAATCTTTTGCATGTGTTTAGAGTTAATTAGTTGATTCAGAAAATTAGGGTAATAGGTCGTTTAGAGAACCTTTTCTTGATATGCTAATTTTTTGAGACAGGTTTTTTGGGTTATCAGGAGTTGTATGCCAAAATCATCAGTATTAAAACACTAAAAGACCTGACAAATTTCAGTTGGTGTGTAATGAATCTAAAATATATGAAAGTTTAATTGTAATCATTACATTATGGAAAATAATGAAATTTAGCACTATATGCTAATTTTTTGAGAAGGACCTGTAATGTCGCAGCACTTAGCCATGGGCCATGCATGAGACAGGGTCTAGGCCAGCATTTATAGCTTTGAAATTAATTTGAAATTAAGAGGTGGGGAAAGACCGGCATAGGCTTGCTGTGCTGGGATCCCTGATACCTCATGCAACAGCTCAAACTGCTTTTCTGTTCAGTCACACTCAGGTGGCACAGATATCAGCTTCATAGACTACTATTGTTAGAAACATGTAAGGGTAGCAACACAGGTAGAATATAAGCGCAGGCCCGCCAGTCTGGGAGCCCTACTGCTACAGGCAACACACATGATAGAGAGACCCAACTTGGAGTCCTAACATTTCCAAAAAGTTAGGGTCAGACACCAGAAATAGTGGCATTAATTGACCAATAGTGAAAGTGTTATAATGGCGCAGCTATCAGGCATGGGCCATGCATGAGACTGGGTATTGGCCAGCATTTACAACTTTGAAATTAAGTTGAAATTAAGAGGTGGGTGAGGGGCCGGTGTAGGCCTGCTGGGCTGGAAGTGCCCTGCCAAATTCAGGCAACACATATGAAGGAGACCCAACTTGGAGTCAAAAGATTTCCAAAAATTAGGGGCAGACACCAGGAAAAGTGGCATCAATTGACCCACAGTAGAAAATGTAATGACGCAGCATGGGTGGATGAGACAGGGCCTGGCACAGCAGTTCTAGCTTACAAATTGATCAATAAGAGGTGAATGAGTGATAGGTGTAGGCCTGATGTTCTGAGATCCCTTCCTCTATAGGCAACCCACCAGATAGAGAACCAACTTGGAGTCTCCACATTTCAAAACATTATTGGCATACACCACTAAAGTGGCATCAATTTCCCCAGAGTAGAAAAAGTATAATGAGGCTCTGACACCCCTTCCACTACAGGCAACAAACCAGATGGAGACACATCTTGGAGTCTCCAAATTTCAAAAAATTATTGACGCACACCACTAAAGTGGCATCAATTTCCACAGAGTAGAAATATTATAATAAGGCTCTGACACATCTTCCTCTAAAGGCATCCAACCAGATGGAGACACACCTTGGAGTCTCCACATTTCAAAAAATTATTGACACACACCACTAAAGTGGCATCAATTTCCACAGAGTAGAAATATTATAATAAGGCTCTGACACATCTTCCACTAAAGGCAACCAACCAGATGGAGACCCAACTTGGAGTCTCCAAATTTCAAAACATTATTGGCATACACCACTAACGTGTCATAAATTTCCGCAGAGTAGAAACATTATAATAAGGCTCTGACACCCCTTCCACAACATGCAACCCACCAGATGGATACACAACTTGGAGTCTCCACATTTAAAAAAATTATTGGCACACACCACTATAGTGGCATCTATTTCCCAAGAGTATAAATAGTATAATGGGGCACTGAGACCACTTCCACTACAGGCAACCCACCAGATGAGGACCCAACTTGGAGTCTCCACTTTTAAAAAAATTATCTACAAGGCGTACCACTGTCCGGCTGACAAAGAAAGGGAGTTGAGTAGCCTGTCCAGTAACATAGGGTGTCAGTTGTATTTGGATAGGACAAGCCAGTGTTTGTTCAGTAGAGCTTTCTGTAACATTGCCACCCACCTCACGTATCCCTCGAACACCAAACCTATTCCCCCTTCCACCACAACCTTGCTTTTTTCCAGATTATGTTGGATGTACCCTTTACCTTTTTAACCAGCAGTTTCACAACCCTATGCCCAGACCTGTCAGTCACCTGTCACTAAATTAACAATCAGTAGTTATTGTCTGAGATAGTGTGGCTGGACCACAGAATTAGCAAAAAAGATCTATATGCTGAAATGTGAACTGGTGGCCAGACCACACAATTAGCACAAAGGATTTAGACTTTGAAATGTGGACTGGTGGCAGGGCCACAGAATTAGCACAAAAGATTTATATGCTGAAATGTGGATTGGTCATGGGACCACACAATTAGCACGAAGGATGTAGATGCTGAAATGTGGACTGGTGGCTGGGCCACACAATTAGCACAAAGGATTTAAATGCTAAAATGTGGACTGGTGGCTGAATCAAACAATTAAAACAAACAATTTAGATGTTGAAATGTGGACTGGTGGCTGGACCACACAATTAGCACATAGGATTTAGATGCTGAAATGAGGACTGGTAGCTGGGCCACACAATTAGCGCATTAGCACAAAGGATTTAAATGCTGGAATGTGGACTGGTGGCTGGACCACACAATTAGCAGTCCAGATTTATATGCTGGAAGGTCAATTTGACCCAGGATCCTATCTATCTGACCTAGCTTAGAATAAACCGCCTAGCTAAATATCTGACTATTTGCAGCAGCATCAGCCTCACTACACTGTTACAGTCACAAAATGGTGCCAAAATCACATTTCCACTTTTTATATGCAGAGGGACATGTAACTTTGGCAGCCAATGGCACAAGTCCTTGTGACTGGACGCTGTGGATGGTTTCTGCGCCCTGATTAGCTGCCAGAATCTCCATACATTAAGTTAATAAAAAAAAAATATCAGTCCGCAATTTCTCTGACCTCTCTTCAACCCCTCCCCTCATCAGACACGTCCCCCACGCTCATCATACAGCACCACTATCCCAGTCAAAGCCTTAACAAAAGCATTAGTGCAAACTTGATCATTTACTGAACTCTGGACGAATTTTGTCGATTTTGAGGAAAATGCTTGGGATTCTGAATACAAATCTGAATGTGCAACATTCGTGCTGAATTTGAGGTTGGTGAACATTTTCTGAACAAGTTCGCTTATCTCTAGTCTAATACCCTTAAATAAAATTCTGAGTGACCAACTGCTTCCAGAAGACACATCATTATTAATTTTGAGTCCACCTGTGTGTAATTTATTCTCAGTTTAACTATCTGTTCTGTGAAATCTTTAGAGGCTTGTTTGAGAACATTAGAGATCAAACAGCATCATGAAAACTAATGAAAACACCAGACATATCAGGGATAAAGTTGTGAAGAAGAGTAAAGCAGCAGGGTTAGGTTATGGAAAAAAAACAAGCTCTGAACATCTCACAGAGCACTGTTCAATCCATCATCCAAAAATGGAAGAAGTGTGCCACAACTTCAAATCTACCAAGATAACCTAAACTGACATCCCAAGCAAGGAGAGCACTAATTACAGAAGCAGCCAAGAGGCCCATGGTTTCTCAGAAGGAGCTGCAGAGATCCAAGTTCAGGTGGGAGAATCTGTCCAAAGAACAACTATTAGTCATGTACTCCACAAATCTGGCTTTTATTGAAGAGTGGCAAGAAGAAATCCATTTTTTAAAACAAGCCATAAGAAGTCCCAATTGCAGTTTGCAGAAACCCAAGTAGAGGACAAAATCAAAACATAGAAGGTGCACTTGTCAGATGAGAACAAAGTATGACTTTTTGGGCAAAATGCTAAATGCTTTAAAGGTGGAAAACTAACACTGCACATCACCATGAAAACATTAGCCCCACCATCATACATGGTGGTGGCATCAAGAAACCTGGTCAGAGTTTATGTGAAAATGGATGGATTTAGATATAGGACAATCCTGGAGGAAAACCTGTCAGAGACTGAAAAAGACTGGAGACTGGAGCATAGATTCACTTTCCAGCAGGACAACAACCCTAAACATACTGCTAGAGCTACAGTGGAATAGTTTAGATCAAAGCATATCATAGATTTGCAAAACTGGTAGAGAAATACTCCAAAAGACTTGCAGAAGTAATTGCAGCTATAGGTGGCCCTACAAAGTATTGATTAAGGGGGGCTGAATACAAATGTATGCCAATATTTTCAGATTTATATTTTTAAAATAATTAGAAAACCATGTAACAAATCTTTGCTACTTTGTGCTGGTGTATAACATAAAATCCCAATAAAATACATTTAAGTTTATGGGTGTAACATGAAAAATTGTGGAAAATTTCATGGGGCATGAATTATTTTTCAATGACATTCATGCGTTTCTATGACCTGCATGCCCATATAGGTGGCGTATTAGGGTAGATCCTGCTGGCAGAATTCTTTTAAGCCCAATTCAATTGTCTTTACTGATAAAGAAAAATATATTAAAAAAAACACAACCAAATAGCAAAAATAGTTCACCTTTATTGATATTACATGTTTTTAATAAAATCAGTTAAAAAGCGTACAACACTCACAGTAAAGGAAGAGTAATGATTCATAATTCATTAAACAATGTGTAGTAAATTCAAGTCACAAATGGCATAAAAACACCATATTAGCCAAGCGCTGCCAATAAACTGTAAAGGCTGTCACTCATGAATAAATACTTAAAAGAAGTCCAGACCAGAATAATGTAAAAAAAAAAGAGTCCATGTAATGTAGATACTGACAAACACAGCAGCTGATCCCAGACGTACATTACAATGTTTGCTTCTACCAGGGAGTACGTCTTTTAGGGAAGTCTTTACCGACATGTTGGAGCTTCTACTTCTACTTTTAGTAATATTAATGACTGTCAGACTGTTGCCTATTTTATAAGTATGATTTTGAACCATTGCTGATTTTGACGTCTGTAGTTCTCTCAGACTTCCTCCTGTGACATGTGGTAGTCCTTCCCCTGCTCCTGGGCCACCGGTAGTCCTTGCATTGTAATATCCTGATCATCCTGATCTTCTTCAGGAAGGTTGATGTTGAATTCTACAGGTTTAATAGGCTGCTGTTCATTGTTTTCCTTAGGTGGAGTCTATGAAAAATAAAAAAGGCAAAAATAATCATGGCAACAATGCTGTCGGTATTGAGTTCTTATATGGATCCGCCCCTACATGGATGCTAGTCTCTTTCTTACCCGTCTTTTTTTGTTCTTGTCCTTACAATATGATTTCCTAACTAAAAGAAAAATAGTAAAAAATGAATCAACCTTTGGAGAATATTAGGTAAGAAATAAGATATCTAATAAGATGTCAATTTATATTGGTGTCATCAAGGTGATCCTGTTAGGACTCACCTCTGTTCGGCTGAAAGTCTATTTCATCAGGCCACATAGGTGTTACATGGACAATCTTTATTAATAATAATAATCTTTATTTATGCAGTGCCAACATATTCTGCAGCGCTTTACAGTTTAACAGTTTCAAACACAAGTCATAAGTAACAACGTTAACAATACAGTAATTAAAGCAAAATGAGACAACCCTGCTCGTGAGAGCTTACAATCTACAATAAGGTGGGGAGATATAAAGTACAGGTGTGTATATACAATGGTGCATTTACAATGATGGTCCAGCCATCTTGAGGGAGTGAGGGATGGAGAAAGTGAATGGGCTACACACACGCACACTTACACATAAAATGATTTTGATTAGGGAACGTGATAGGCCACTCTGAACAAATGTGATTTAAGGGAGCGCCTAAAACTATGCAAATTGTGGATGGTCCTAGTTTCTTGGGGTAGAGCATTCCAGAGGATTGGCACAGCGCGGAAGAAGTCTTGGATTCGGGAGTGGGAGGTATGGATTAGTGCGGAGGTTTGTCAAAAGTCGTTTGCAGAGCACAGCAGTCAGTTAGGCAGATAGACAGAAATGATGGAGGAGATGTAGGGGGGTGCTGCACTGTGGAGAGCTTTGTGGGTGAGAACAAGTACTTTGAATTGGATCCTGTAGTGAAATGGCAGCCAGTGTAAGGACTGGCGAAGAGCGGACACATCTGAGTACCGATTAGCCAGATGGATGACCCTGGCTGCTGCATTAAGGATGGACTGGAGAGGGGAAGTCGAGTAAGGGGAAGGCCAAATAATAGAGCGTTACAGTAGTCCAGGCGGGAGTGGATCAGGGCGACAGTGAGGGTTTTTGTTGTTTCCATGGTGAGAAAAGGGCAGATTCTAGAGATGTTCTTTCGGTGTAAGCGGCAAGAGCGGGCAAGAGATTGTATATGGGAGGTGAAGAAGAGATAGGTGTCAAACATAACACCCAGACAGAGCAGCTGCTGCCCGGGTGTTAGACGGCGGGAGCAGAAGAAGTTCAGTTTTGGAGAGGTTGAGTTTCAGATAGAGAGCAGACATGATGTTGGAGACTGCGGACAGACAGTCACTGGCGTTCTGTAGTACAGCGGGGTAAGGTCAGGGATAATGTGTATAGTTATGTGTCATCAGCATAAAGATGGTACTGAAAACCAAATCTGCTGATGGTCTGTCCAATTGGGGTCGTGTAGAGAGAGAAGGGAAGTGGGCCAAGGACTGAGCCCTGAGGTACCCGTCAGTGAGAGGAAGAGGAGAAGAAGTGGAGCCAGAGAACAAAACACCGAAGGAGCGATCATCTGATTGCAGAGGTAGCTTTAATTTGAAGGGACTCTATCACCAGGTATTTGACACCTAATCTGATAGACCCTGATTTGAACGATGTGTTACTTACTCAGCTGCTTGCTGTAGTTTTGACAAAATCACTGTTTCATCTGCCACAGAGTATCACTAGAGGACAAGTAAACCTGCTGCCAGGTAGTCCACCATATTCATAAACTCTATATAACCCCACTCCCGCCACTGGTTGACAGATGTCTGTTTACACTGCGCAGAAAGCTACCAATCAGTTGAAAGAACTGCTACATTTGCAGCAGATTAAACAATGATTTTATCAAAACTACAGCAAGCAGCCAAGTAAGTTATATATCGCTGAAATCAGATGGGGTAGACAAAAATGGTAACAGATTCCTATTACCAAGAAAGGGGAGTGACTTTGAGAACTAAAACAATTATGGTTTATATCCTTCTTACTGTAAGGTTCTGGTTGGTAATAGCAGCAGAGCTGGGTTTACACGTGAGATAGCTATTGGATATTTCACTTAGCTCTACAACAAACAGTATGGGAACAATTTTAAAAAATGGCCAAATTTGGGGGCAATTTCTTTATTAAAAGTCACATATTTTGGGCTAATAATCATTCTTGCAATTGTGTTTCATTACAAATTTTGGCTTTTACAGGCTTTTTGTTTTCCTACACTATCAACTTGTATGTGAGAGGAGCTTGGAAAAAGACAGATAAAAATTGCAAACTTTCCTGGTAACTGTCAGTAACAGCTCACTGACAGAATCTCAGGTAAAGAGGTCGGGAACTTCTCTTGTTAGTGCCGCTTTCCTCACACACCGACCAGCACTTCTGTCCATACAATGGCAGCTGGCGGAGGATCATGTGACCAGAGAGGTCTATTGGCCTCCTCCAATAGAAAAGCAGCTTTCCTATGTGAGGTGATTCAGAATTGGAGGAGGCTGATGGACAAGTCTGGTCCCATGAGCCACCACTAGTAATCATGGACAGAAGTTCTGGTCAGTTTGTGAGGAAAGCTGCACTAATAAGAGAAAGTGGCCGACCTATAACTGAGGATCCGTCAGTGAGCTCATTCTGACAGTCTAACAGGAGAGGTGTAACTCTTTTATCTGTCTATTTCTGAGCTCTTCTCAGCTGATTTATGGCCACAGCCCACATTACAGTTGAATGTGCAGCGAAACAAAGAACCTGTTACAGCCAAATGGTGCAAAATTTGCAATGAAAACCAACAGCAAAAATATTTTTTAGCCTAAGATACATGCCCTGAATGTGAAAAAAAACCTTAAACTATGCATAAATATTTTAATAGACAAAGGGGGAATTATCCTCTAACAGACACCCCTGAAATTTTTCATGCTCAATCCTTCTCAATGTCAGGTATCAGGGAACTGACACTGCGTACGTAAACATTAGACTGTAGACTACACTACAAAGGGCAAATATTAATGTAAAGTGTATGCTCAGTTCCAGTGTTCTCCTACATAGGCAGCAGGTCTCGTTTTGCTGTTACTTTCCGTTGTGAATATATTTGTACTTACTAAAGACTGTAGCAGGCACAAAAAGTGCCACCAGGACCACCATGATGACTACAACGTATACCCAAGTATTGGATCTAGGTTCTGGAAAGGAAAGAAAAAAATCACATTATAACAATCAGTTGTGGACTCCACAGCTAGCAGTGGCTGTGGCCAACACAATACTCCACCACATCCACATAGTATACTACTGTCAGCCTTTGCTCAGCTGATGCACGTTATCACAGTACCTCTCTGCATGCAGGCTTACAGTCAGCCAAAAATATTTTAACACAGCTACTCACTATCTTTGTCCAAAACCTCCTTATGCCAGTGCACAGAGGCCATGCTCAATATCTCAGAGTGCACACAGGTGGAGCATACAGTCAAATCCTGCAGCCCAGCATAGCTGCCATGATCAGTATCTCACAGTGCCCACAGGTGGAGCATACAGTCAAATCCTGCAGCCCAGCATAGCTGCCATGATCAGTATCTCACAGTGTCCACAGGTGGAGCATACAGTAAAATCCTGCAGCCCAGCACAGCTGCCATGCTCAGTATCTCACAGTGTCCACAGGTGGAGCATACAGTCAAATCCTGCAGCCCAGCACAGCGGCCATGCTCAGTATCTCACAGTGCCCACAGGTGGAGCATACAGTCAAATCCTGCAGCCCAGCACAGCTGCCATGCTTAGTGTCTCAGAGTGCCCACAGGTGGAGCATACAGTCAAATCCTGCAGCCCAGCACAGCGGCCATGCTCAGTATCTCACAGTGCCCACAGGTGGAGCATACAGTCAAATCCTGCAGCCCAGCATAGCTGCCATGCTTAGTGTCTCAGAGTGCCCACAGGTGGAGCATACAGTCAAATCCTGCAGCCCAGCATAGTTGCCATGATCAGTATCTCACAGTGCCCACAGGTGGAGCATACAGTTAAAACCTGCAGCCCAGCACAGCTGCCATGCTTAGTGTCTCACAGTGCCCACAGGTGGAGCATACAGTCAAATCCTGCAGCCCAGCACAGCGGCCATGCTCAGTATCTCACAGTGCCCACAGGTGGAGCATACAGTCAAATCCTGCAGCCCAGCATAGCTGCCATGATCAGTATCTCACAGTGCCCACAGGTGGAGCATACAGTTAAAACCTGCAGCCCAGCACAGCTGCCATGCTTAGTGTCTCAGAGTGCCCACAGGTGGATCATACAGTCAAATCCTGCAGCCCAGCACAGCGGCCATGCTCAGTATCTCACAGTGCCCACAGGTGGAGCATACAGTCAAATCCTGCAGCCCAGCATAACTGCCATGATCAGTATCTCACAGTGCCCACAGGTGGAGCATACAGTTAAAACCTGCAGCCCAGCACAGCTGCCATGCTTAGTGTCTCAAAGTGCCCACAAGTGGAGCGTACAGTCAAATCCTGCAGCCCAACACAGTGGCCATGCTCAGTATCTCACAGTGCCCACAGGTGGAGCATACAGTCAAATCCTGCAGCCCAGCATAGCTGCCATGATCAGTATCTCACAGTGCCCACAGGTGGAGCATACAGTTAAAACCTGCAGCCCAGCACAGCTGCCATGCTCAGTATCTCAGAGTGCCCACAGGTGGAGCATACAGTCAAATCCTGCAGCCCAGCATAGCTGCCATGATCAGTATCTCACAGTGCCCACAGGTGGAGCATACAGTTAAAACCTGCAGCCCAGCACAGCTGCCATGCTTAGTGTCTCACAGTGCCCACAGGTGGAGCATACAGTCAAATCCTGCAGCCCAGCACAGCGGCCATGCTCAGTATCTCACAGTGCCCACAGGTGGAGCATACAGTCAAATCCTGCAGCCCAGCATAGCTGCCATGATCAGTATCTCACAGTGCCCACAGGTGGAGCATACAGTTAAAACCTGCAGCCCAGCACAGCTGCCATGCTTAGTGTCTCAGAGTGCCCACAGGTGGATCATACAGTCAAATCCTGCAGCCCAGCACAGCGGCCATGTTCAGTATCTCACAGTGCCCACAGGTGGAGCATACATTCAAATCCTGCAGCCCAGCATAGCTGCCATGATCAGCATCTCACAGTGCCCACAGGTGGAGCATACGGTTAAAACCTGCAGCCCAGCACAGCTGCCATGCTTAGTGTCTCAGAGTGCCCACAGGTGGAGCATACAGTCAAAACCTGCAGCCTAGCACCGCTGCCATGCTCAGTATTTTACAGTGTCCACAGGTGGAGCATATAGTCAAAACCTGCAGCCCAACACAGCTGCCATGCTCAGTATCTCAGAGTGCCCACAGGTGGAGCATACAGTCAAAACCTGCAGCCCAACACAGCTGCAATGCTCAGTATCTCACAGTGCCCACAGGTGGAGCATACAGTCAAAACCTGCAGCCCACACAGCTGCCATGCTCAGCTATCTCAGAGTGCCCACAGGTGGAGCATACAGTCAAAACCTGCAGCCCACACAGCTGCCATGCTCAGTATCTCACAGTGCCCACAGGTGGAGCATACAGTCAAAACCTACAGCCCAGCATAGCTGCCTTGTTCAGTATCTCAGAGTGCCACAGGTGGAGCATACAGTTAAAACCTGCAGCCCAGCACAGCTGCCATGCTTAGTGTCTCACAGTGCCCACAGGTGGAGCATACAGTCAAATCCTGCAGCCCAGCACAGCGGCCATGCTCAGTATCTCACAGTGCCCACAGGTGGAGCATACAGTCAAATCCTGCAGCCCAGCAAGCTGCCATGATCAGTATCTCACAGTGCCCACAGGTGGAGCATACAGTTAAAACCTGCAGCCCAGCACAGCTGCCATGCTTAGTGTCTCAGAGTGCCCACAGGTGGATCATACAGTCAAATCCTGCAGCCCAGCACAGCGGCCATGCTCAGTATCTCACAGTGCCCACAGGTGGAGCATACAGTCAAATCCTGCAGCCCAGCATAGCTGCCATGATCAGTATCTCACAGTGCCCACAGGTGGAGCATACAGTTAAAACCTGCAGCCCAGCACAGCTGCCATGCTTAGTGTCTCAAGTGCCCACAATGGAGCGTACAGTCAAATCCTGCAGCCCAACACAGTGGCCATGCTCAGTATCTCACAGTGCCCACAGGTGAGCATACAGTCAAATCCTGCAGCCCAGCATAGCTGCCATGACAGTATCTCACAGTGCCCACAGGTGGAGCATACAGTAAAACCTGCAGCCCAGCACAGCTGCCATGCTCAGTATCTCAGAGTGCCCACAGGTGGAGCATACAGTCAAATCCTGCAGCCCAGCATAGCTGCCATGATCAGTATCTCACAGTGCCCACAGGTGGAGCATACAGTTAAAACCTGCAGCCCAGCACAGCTGCCATGCTTAGTGTCTCACAGTGCCCACAGGTGGAGCATACAGTCAAATCTGCAGCCCAGCACAGCGGCCATGCTCAGTATCTCACAGTGCCCACAGGTGGAGCATACAGTCAAATCCTGCAGCCCAGCATAGCTGCCATGATCAGTATCTCACAGTGCCCACAGGTGGAGCATACAGTTAAAACCTGCAGCCCAGCACAGCTGCCATGCTTAGTGTCTCAGAGTGCCCACAGGTGGATCATACAGTCAAATCTTGCAGCCCACACAGCTGTCATGATCAGTATCTCACAGTGCCCACAGGTGGAGCATACAGTCAAAACCTGCAGCCCAGCACAGCTGCCATGCTTAGTATCTCAGAGTGTCCACTGGTGGAGCATACAGTCAAAACCTGCGCCCAGCACAGCTGCCATGCTCAGTATCTCAGAGTGTCCAAAGGTGGAGCATACAGTCAAAACCTGCAGCCCAGCACAGCTACCATACTCAGTATCTCAGAGTGTACACAGGTGGAGCATACAGTCAAATCCTGCAGCCAAGCACAGCTGCCATGCTCAGTATCTCACAGTGCCCACAGGTGGAGCATACAGTCAAATCCTGCAGCCCAGCACAGCGGCCATGTTCAGTATCTCAGAGTGCCCACAGGTGGAGCATACAGTCAAAACCTGCAGCCCAGCACAGCTGCCATGCTCAGTATCTCACAGTGTCCACAGGTGGAGCATACAGTCAAATCCTGCAGCCCAACACAGCTGCCATGCTCAGTATCTCATAGTGCCCACAGGTGGGGCATACAGTCAAAACCTGCAGCCTAGCACCGCTGCCATGCTCAGTATCTTACAGTGTCCACAGGTGGAGCATATAGTCAAAACCTGCAGCCCAACACAGCTGCCATGCTCAGTATCTCAGAGTGCCCACAGGTGGAGCATACAGTCAAAACCTGCAGCCCAACACAGCTGCAATGCTCAGTATCTCACAGTGCCCACAGGTGGAGCATACAGTCAAAACCTGCAGCCCAACACAGCTGCCATGCTCAGCATCTCAGAGTGCCCACAGGTGGAGCATACAGTCAAAACCTGCAGCCCAACACAGCTGCCATGCTCAGTATCTCACAGTGCCCACAGGTGGAGCATACAGTCAAAACCTACAGCCCAGCATAGCTGCCTTGTTCAGTATCTCAGAGTGCCCACAGGTGGAGCATGCAGTCAAAACCTGCAGCCTAGAACAGCTGCCATGCTTAGTATCTAAAAGAGCCCACAAGTGGAGTATTCAGTTAAACTCAGCAGCCAAGCACAGCTGCCAGAATACAGCAAACAGTACAGTCCCTTTTTGCGCATGCCCTGCAGCTCTGTATGAGCAAAATTACAATAGCTGATTGCAGTGCCCCAGCAAATATTAGCAAATATATGTAACAAACGTGCATATAGCAGTATATTATGTTCTGTGCATATGGTAATATTACAGCTCCATGTAGGAAATACAAATTCAGAGGAAAGTTCAGGGATAGGAAACTCTTAGAGGAAATCAGTTAAGTCTTTCCAAGTTTTTCTCAAAGATTTCCCAGGTCAAGATCAAATACATTCATGACCTTAAATATACAGTTTATGCATGGATCCATGATACGGTCATGTGCATATAGTCCTAAATATATACAGTATATATATTATATATATATATATTATATATATATAAATTTCACATTACATTTATTGAATATGCAATGTGTGGAAGAAACCAATAAAAGTCTGGGGCTCATCCATTGTGTATTGTTAATTCACTGGTTAACTTCTACCAATCAAGCCACCCCACAATTTTTGTAAAATGTATAATTATACTAATTTGTCTTTGGATTTCTCATAATTTTCAAGTGTTTAAGGGGTAAAGCTTCTTCTTGTTGACAGCACCCAAGTGACATAGGAGGACCTATAAGCCAAGCTATGTTCCACTGGAAAATTAAACATGCAAATAGCTTGTTCAGAGAGCCAGAGTACAAGAATTCTAGTGTCAGCTATTGAAATTCGTAATCCTAAAAGTCAATATCAACCCTTTAAAGAAACTTGCCAGATAGGCTAAGATGCCAAATTAGAAACTCCTATTGCAAACATATGTTTCAGGGTGTTTGCTCCTCTTCAGTTCAAAGCAAGAGAGCTGGTTGACTAGGTGAGAGGTCTCTAACACTCTTCTTTTCTTAAGTCATATGGCAAAGACCTTTTAAATGGTCAACATTGACTTTTAGTATTGCTAATTCTAATAGGTGTTCCTGTCATTTTCCTCTATAAAGAGACTGTCATCAATTTGAAGTAATCTGAACAAAGTAAAAGAGCAGCATTCCCCATCAAACTCCAGTCATGCAAGGCTTAGGCAATATTATATTACAATTTCACGGACTTTTTACCTGTAACAAGTTTCTCCTTTTTGCAGTGTTTTCTTGAGCAAAATGTGAAAATATATCAATCTAAATATGACATCCCATTAAGCGAGGATCATAACTCACCACAAAAAACATCAGTAGATGGAGTTCCTTTCTGTAGTATCATATCTGCATCTCCACATCTAAAGCAGAAAAAATAGTTACGGTATCAGACAAATTGTATTTTTTGTAAAAGAAAAAGTAACATTGCAGGTAAGAAACTAAATTAACAAAGCACTTGGCCAACACTCTCATGCATATGAACGCTTGTCCAAAGTTGCATGTGTTTTCAATAGGGAGAGTTGAATTAAGCCCCCCATACACATCAGATGGCTGTTTGCACCATCATTTGTCAGACGGCTATATTGACCGTCTCTCCCTTAGACAAGATCTCTCACTCTGCTAAGTGGTCTTGTGTACTCTATGAGAGAATCGCTTCCAGACAGCTCTGGTGGCGGCTTTCCTTAGGGAGAAAATAGGATCGGCAGTCTGAAATCAGACATTCTGGATCTTTAACCCCCAAAAAATCATCTGTTTGGAATCCCCTGACACATTACACTGTGGGTGAAACTGAACAATATCAGTGGTTTTGGAAAACATTAATCTAATGTGTATGGGTGGCTTAACCCTTTTACCCCTGAGGGTGGTTTGCACGTTAATGACCGGGCCAATTTTTACAATTCTGACCACTGTCCCATTATAAGGTTATAACTCTGGAACGCTTCCATGGATCCCGGTGAGTCTGACATTGTTTTCTCATGACATATTGTACTTCATGATAGTGGTAAAATTTCTTTGATGTAACTTTATTTGTGAAAAAAGCAGAAATTTGGCAAACATTTTGAAAATTTAGCAATTTTCCAACTTTGAATTTTTATGCCCTTAAATCACAGAGATATATCACACAAAATACTTAACCCTTTAACTCCCGGAGCTTGTTTCGATTTTTCATTTTCGTTTTTCGCTCCCCTTCTTTCCAGAACCATAACTTTTTTATTTTTCCGTCAATATGGTCGTGTGAGGGCTTATTTTTTTGTGGGACGAGTTATAATTTTGAACGACACCATTGGTTTTACCATGTCATGTACTCGAAAAGGGGAAAAAAATTCCAAGTGCTATGAAATTGCAAAAAAAGTGCAATCCCACACTTGTTTTTTGCTTGGCTTTTTTGCTAGGTTCACAAAATGCTGAAACTGACCTACCAATATGATTCACCAGGTCATTACAAGTTCATAGACACCAAACATGTCTAGGTCTCTATTATCTAAGTGGTGAAAAAAAATTCTTAAGTTTGCTAAAAAAAAAGAAAAAAATGTGCAATTTTCCGAGACCCTTAGCGTCTCCATTTTCCGTGATCTGGGGTCCGGTGAGGGCTTAAATTTTGCGTGCCGAGCTGACGTTTTTATTGATACATTGATACCACTTTTGTGCAAATACGTTCTTTTGATCGTCCGTTATTGCATTTTAATGCAATGTCGCGGCGACCCAAAAACTTTTTTTCTCGTTACACCGTTTAGCGATTGGGTTAATCCTTTTTTTTCATTGATGGATCGAGCGATTATGAACGCGGCGATACCTAATTTGTGTTTGTTTGATTTTTCTTTTATTGTTTTATTTTGATTGGGGCGAAAGAGGGGGTGATTTGAACTTTTAGTTTTTTTTTTTTAAATTTTTTAAACACTTTCTTTTTTTACTTTTGGCATGCTTCAATAGCCTCCATGGGAGACTAGAAGCATGTCACACTTGATCGGCTCTGCTACATATGGGCGATGAGCAGATCGCCCATACAGTATGTAGCAGATTTACTGCATTGCTATGAACGCCGACCACCGGGCGGCGCTCATAGCAATGTGCCTGAAACAATCATAGATTGTTGTCTATGAGATCTCTGGTTGTCAAGGAATCGCGGTGCCGACCCCCGATCACGTGACGGGGGTCGGCGATGCGCTCACTTCCGGCCCGGAGGCTGGAAGCGCTAGTTAAATGCCCGATGTCAGCTTTGACAGCGGGATTTAACTAGTTAATAGGCGCGGGCGGATTCCGCTCGCGCCTATTGTGGGCACACGTCAGCTGTTTATAACAGCTGACATGTCGCGGCTTTGAGGTGGGCTCACCGCCGGAGCCCACCTCAAAGCAGGGGATAATTACTGATTACATACTATTCAGTCATCGGTAAGGAAGAGGTTAATAAGTAACATTTCCCACATGTCTACTTTACATCAGCACAATTTTGGAAGCAAAATTTTTTTGTCAGGAAGTTATAAGGGTTAAAAGTTGAACAGCGATTTCTCATTTTTACAACACCATTTTTTTGGGGGGTAGCACATCACATTTGAAGTCACTTTGAGGAGTGTATATGATAGAAAATACCGAAAGGTGGCACCATTCTAAAAACTGCACCATTCAAGGTGCTCAAAACCACATTCAAGAAGTTTATTAACCCTTCAGGCGCTTCATAGGAATTTTTGTAATGTTTAAAAAAAAATGAACATTTAACTAAAATTTACTTCAGATTCAATTTTTTTTATTTTCCGATCTTTTCGCCCCCCATTTTTTATTTTACCAAGGGTAGTAGGAGAAAATGGACCCCAAAAGTTGTGCAATTTCTCCTGAGTATGCTGATACCCCATATGTGGGGGTAAAGAAATGTTTGGGCGCATGGCATAGCTTGGAAGGGAAGGAGCGCCATTTGACTTTTTTAACTCAAACTTGACTGAAATTGAGATCAGATGCCATGTCGTGTTTGGAGAGCCGCTGATGTGCCTAAACAGTGGAAACCCCTCCACAAGTGACACCATTTTGGAAACTAGACCCCCAAGGAACGTATATGGATGTGTGGTGAGCACTTTGAATCCTCAACTGCTTCACAGAAGTTTATAACGTAGAGCCGTGAAAATAAAAAATCATATTTTTTTCCACAAAAATAAACTTTTCACACCCAATTTTCTTTTTTACCAATAGTAACAGGGAAATTGGACCCTAAAAGTTGTTGTGCATTTTCTCTTGAGTACGCCAATACCCCATATGTAGGGGAATACTACTTTTGAGGCACAGTGTAAAGCTTAGAAAGGAAGAGGCGCCATATTGGAGTTCATATTTTGCTGGAATGGTTTGAGGGTCCATGTCAAATTGGCTGAGCCCTTGAGGTGCCAAAATAACAGAAACCCCTTATATGTGAACTCATTTTATGAACTACACCCCCAATGAATTCATCTAGCGGTGCAGTGATCATATTAATGAGTCACCCACCAGGGCCTGTGAGGTACTCGGCACCGAGCCCGTTCACTTCTATGGGGGATGTCACGGCGACACAGCTCGGTCTATGGCCCTGGGCGCTCACTGAAAAGGGGGATATTTACAGGGGATTAAAGTATTTGTAAGAAATGTTCGTGACGCCACCTGTGGTACCTGGTCAGTGTGACCAGCGCTGCTGTGTAGATCCGCTGAGGGGTTGTTACTGGGCAGCAAGGTGTTAAGTCTTCCACAGGCAAGACTGGGTCCCTCAGGGTAGCGGAATGTGTAGGGGTGCAGGATGGAAGTTCAGCAGCAGGAGCAATAATGTGAACACACACACAAAAGTCTCTTTCTGTACCTTTACTGAAGATGTTGTTGCAGGCACGTCCCGGGGTACTGCAGGGTGAAGGATGCACGTCCAGTTCTTCCCACTGAGTAGGTGTAGGGCCTCCTTACACCTGTAGTGTGAGTTTCTGACCTGTATGAAACGAGGCCTAACTCTGTCTTCCACTTTACATGCCCGGCTGACTTTGTGGTAGGGCCCTCTCTTGGATAGAACAGTGTCTCTAATGGTTGCGCTGACCAGACTCCTGTCTTCCTGACCCCGGTTACGTATCAACACTTGTGGGCCCCTGCGACTTGAAGTCCCGCAGGGTCTCCAGTATCTCCTGCTACTCGTGTAGATTCTAGCAAGCTCGGACCCGGTGTCCGGTTATTCAGAGTAGAGGTAAGCAATCAATGCTATTTCAACCTCCGGTACTCTCTTCTTAATCCACTCGCCTTTCATCCTACTCCGACCTTTAACATAAGCACACTAGCAGTAGATGGCTGATTCTTCTCCTTTCTTCACCGCTCTCAAAGCGTCGGCACGCTTGCTCACTGAACTGAACTCAGTTGACTCAGTTCTGACTAGGCTAGAGAGGCTATCTTTCCACTGGTACTAGCCTCCACACGTTGAACTAAGCTCAAAGCTGCAGTCTTCAGGTTCTTTCAATAACTGCTGTTCTCTTTCCCTCTTTCTTTCTAAACTCTGTCTGAAGCGGCTATCAGGATTTCCGTCTGACCTGCACCTGGCTTTGCAGACTCACTGATCTGTGCTCGCCCCTAGAGCTAACTCTCCACTCTCCAAGAGAACTAACAACTTCTCACTTCTGTGTAGAATCACCAACTACACTGAACTCGTTCTGAACTAATCTGAGCTGTCACTGCAGGCTGCAGCCCTCAGACTAGACTGTCTGCTCTTCAGTGTCTTCACCATCCTTATATACTCTGAAAGTCTCCCTCTGGTGGCTCTAGGGATTGGTGAAGATGTGTGAATGAATATCAGGTCTCTTGTGGTTGTTACCTTCAGTGCATCCTCCTGGGGAATAAGATTCCAAGTGCAGCTGGGCTCTACATTAACACCACATGTGCCTCACAGAATTTTATACCACTGAGCAGTGAAGAAAGAAAAAAATAAATTTTTACCACTAAAATGTTGCTTTAGCCCCAAGTTTTTAATTTTTCTAAGAGTTAATAGGAATTTTTTTTACAACACACTGAGGTCCATTCTTACCCGAGTGTGCCTATGCACTACATGTTTTCGGGAGATTTTACTGTTATGGTTTGCAGGTGCCATGACTCACTGAGAGATCCCATGAGATGCCAGAACAGCAGAACCCCCATAAGTGACCCCATTTTACAAACTACATCTCTCAATGAATTCATCTACTGATGCAGTGATCATATTGACACCAAGGGTGTGTCACAGAATTTTATACCATTGGCCAGTGAAGACTATATAGCTACATTTTTACCACCAAAATTTTGTTTTAGCCAAATATTTTACATGTTCACACAAGAAGTGGGTAAAAAGGGCACCAAAAATTGTCCCACAATTTCTATTGAATGTGGCAATATCCCATATGTGGCTGTACAGTACTACTTAGCCCTACGGAGAGACTCGGGAGGCACAGAGTGCTATTTGCCTATTCAAGTGAATGGGTCTGTGCACATGTCAGTGTGTTTCCATGGACCGTGTGCCATTGGGCAAAACACTCTGACCTGTCCGTTTTTTAATGTCAGCATGGGCCACAATACGTCCCACACACGTGCATATGCATAACACACATGGATGTCATCTGTGTGACACGCATCGCCGGCAGAGCAGGGGAGAATGATGAGAGCCGAGTTCAGCACCCGGCGCAGGGGAACAGCGCTTATTGTAACGCGTCTTCCCTGGTGCCCGTCCGTGTGGTACTGATGTGGCACACGCATGACACAGGTGTGCTGCAAGTATTACACACACGGATACTGACATCTCCAGTACCGGAAATATCAAGACTGGTGAAAGAGGCGTTATAACGGGTTTTTATGTTTGGCAGCTGTCACACACTAAAAGATGATTTTTATTGCAAAATATAGTTTTTGTATCACCACATTTTGAGGACTATAATTTTTCCATATTATGGCCCACAGAGTCATATGAGGTCTTGTTTTTTGAGGGACGAGTTGACGTTTTTATTGGTGCCATTTTCGGGCACATGACATTTTTTAATCGCTTTCTATTCTGATTTTTGGGAGGCAGAATGAGCAAAAAAGAGCAAGTTATGAACTTCTTTTGGGGGGGCGTTAATACTGTTCCATGTGTGGAAAAATTGATAAAGCAGTTTTATTCTTCGAGTCAGTACGATTACAGTGATACCTCATTTATATTTTCTTTATGTTTTGGCGCTTTTATATAATAAAAACTATTTTATAGAAAAAATAATTATTTTTGCATCGCTTTATTCTCAAAGCTATAACTTTTTTACAAGATGATGTTTTCAGAGGTACCATGTTTATTTATAACCGTCTTTTTGATCGCGTGTTATTCCACTTTTTCTTCGGCAGTATGATGATGAAGCATTGTTTTTGCCTTGTTTTTTATTTTTTTTTTATGCTGTTTACTTCGGGTATGTTTCCACGATCCGGATTTCTTCAGTAATTGCAGCATCCAGATGTTACAGCATAGTGGAGGGGATTTCAAGAAATCCCGACTCCACTATGCCTAAAAATACGCAGGCGGCAGACCTGCGTTAACGGACATGCTGCTCGTCTTTTCAGATCGCAGCATGTCTTTTCCCCTTGCGGCGACGCTCCGTCGCCGCAAGGGAAATAACACAGGCCTATGTAGTGCTGCGGTGATTCCGGATGTGTTCAATGAGCACATCAGGATTCACCGCGCGTTCACAAGGGGGCGGGGCTTTGGGCGGAGCGGACTTTACGCTCCGTCCAAAGCGCTGTCTTTCCGGACCGTGGAACCACAGCCTAAAGGGGTTAACTAGTGGGACAGTTTTATAGGTCGGGTTGTTGCGGACGCAGCGATACCAAATATGTGTACTTTTATTGTTTAGATTTTTTTTTCATTCAAATATTTATTTAGTGATAGAATATATTGTTTTTTTATAATTATTTTTGATTTTTTTTTTAAATATTTTTACAATTATTTACATTTTTTTTTAACTTTTTTACTTAATACCAGTATGGGACAATCATTTTTTGCAGTCTGATCGCTTCTATAGCATGCAGATGAAGCAGCATCGCAATGCAATAGAAATTGTCAGCTCTGCACTGACAGAGAAACTGGCTGATCATGCACTGAGCATGATCAGCAACTTTCCTCACTCTGGTGACCCGGATGTCGTCATGACATCTGGTCACCATGGCAACGATCGGGACCCCGCGTCACTGATCTCTGGTCTCTGATCCAAAGTCAGAGAGGTTGTCAGCCCTCTGCCAGTTTCCAGAATGATGCGATCGTGTTTGATCGCAGCATTTCAGGGGATTAAAGTGCCAGGAGTGGACTGTGACCAGCCCTGGCACCTAGTGGCGGATGTCAGCTGTCAGAATCAGCTGATACCCAGCGGCGATCATGATGATGTAATATTCCGTCCATGGTCAAATTGGTCCAGGTCACATGGATGGAATATTACAGTGGGTATGGAAAGTATTCCGACCCCTTTTACTTTTTCACTCTTTGTTTCATTGCAGCCATTTGGTAAATTCAAAAACGTTCATTTTTTTCTCATTAATGTACACTCTGCACCCCATCTTCACTGAAAACCCCCCAGAAATTTAGACATTTTTGCAAATTTATTTAAAAAGAAAAACTGGAATATCACATGGTCATAAGTATTCAGACCCTTTGCTCACACACTCATATTTAAGTCACATGCTGTCCATTTCCTAGTGATCCTCCTTGAGATGGTTCTACTCCTTCATTGGAGTCATCTGTGTTTAATTAAATTGATAGGACTTGATTTGTCAAGGCACACACCTGTCTATATAAGACCTCACAGCTCACAGTGCATGTCAGACCAAATCAGAATCATGAGGTCAAAGAAACTGGCCAAGGAGCTCAGAGACAGAATTGTGGCAAGGCACAGACCTAGCCAAGGTTATAAAAAAATTTCTGCAATACTTAAGGTTCCTAAGAGCACAGTGGCCTCCATAGTCCTTAAATGGAAGAAGTTTGTGACCACCAGAAGTCTTCCTAGACCTGGCCATCCAGCCAAACTGAGCAATCGTGGGATAAGAGCCTTGGCGAAAGAGGTAAAGAAGAACCCCAAGATCACTGTGGCTGAGCTCCACAGATGCAGTAGGGAGATGGGAGAAAGTTCCACAAACTCAACTATCACTGCAGCACTCCACCAGTCAGGCCTTTATGGCAGAGTGGCCCGATGGAAGCCTTTCCTCAGTGCCAGACTTATGAAAGCCTGCATAGAGTTTGCTAAAAAACACATGAAGAACTCCCAGACTATGAGAAATAAGATTCTCTGGTATGATGAGACAAAGATTGAACTTTTTGGTGATAATTCTAAGCAGTATGTGTAGAGAAAACCAGGCACTTCTCATCACCTGCCCAATACAATCCCAACAGTGAAACACGGTGGTGGCAGCATCATGCTACGGGGGGTGTTTTTCGGCTGCAGGGACAGGATGACTGGTTGCAATTGAAGGAAACATGAATGTGGCCAAGTAAAGAGATATTCTGGATGAAAACCTCTTCCAGAGTACTCTGGACCTCAGACTTGGCTGAAGGTTCACCTTCCAGCAAGACAATGATCCTAATAACGCAGCTAAAATAACAAAGGAGTGGCTTCAGAACAACTCTGTGACCATTCTTGACTGGCCCTGCAAGAACCCTGGCCTAAACCCAATTGAGCATCTCTGGAGAGACCTGAAAATGGCTGTCCACCAACGTTCACCATCTAACCTGATGGAACTGGAGAGGATCTGCAAGGAAGAATGGCAGAGGATCACCAAATCCAGGTGTGAAAAACTTGTTGCATTATTCCCAAGAAGACTCATGGCTGTACTAGCTCAAAAGGGTGCTTCTACTCAATACTGAGCAAAGGGTCTGAATACTTATGACACTGAGCAAAGGGTCTGAATACTTATGACCATGTGATATTTCAGTTTTTCTTTTTTAATAAATTTGCAAAAATTTCTACATTTCTGTTTTTTTCAGTCAAGATGAGGCGCAGAGTGTACATTAATGAGAAAAAAAATGAACTTTGTTGAATTTACCAAATGGCTGCAATGAAATAGAGAGTGAAAAATTTAAAGGGGTCTGAATACCTTCTGTACCCACTGTATGTCCGATGTCAGAAAGGGGTTTAAAGGGGTTTTCCCATGAACGAAAGCTCATTTTAATCAATAGATCTTGGAATAATAATAATTTCCACAATTGAATGTGTTTAAAAAAATGTTCCTGTGCTGAGATAATCTTATAAATGTTCCCCTGCTGTGTACTGTGTAATGGCTGTGTCTGTCTGTGCAGGAACATGGTCTGATCATACCACAGCTCCTGGGCAGAGGAGGAAGCAAAAGAGTATACAGATATTACTGCACGTGATCACAGCTGATAATTTGAAGTAAAAAACTGTTTAAAAACAAGCAGGGAAATATTTTATTTCACAAAAAGAATCCGCTATGATCCCATGCTGAAATGTCTGTATACCCTTTTGCTTCCCACCCCTGTCCAGGAACTGTGGTATGATAATAGCCATGTCCCTTTACAGTGAGACACGGCCATTACACAGTACACAGAAGAGGCACATTTATAAGATTATCTCAGCACAGGAACATTTTACTTAAACACATCCAATTGTTGAAATTATTATTATTCCAAGATCTATTGATTAAAATAAACTTTCATTCCCAATAAAACCCATTAAAGCCTCTTTCAGATACTTCTTCTCACTAGGATGAAAAAAAAGATTGAGCATTTAACTTCAGAATGCTGGGTCCTTCTCTCCCCCAACATCACCTGTCATGGGAGTATGATGAGGCTCCCATGCAATTTAGATTTTCAGCAGGCCATGCTGAAATGGACAGATTTAGCTGACTTTTATCTAATGTGTATGGGGGCCTTATATGCTATACTTGAAGGGCCTGCCTGATTACAAAATCAATTTATGAAATGTTAATTGAATTGATGTCTTGTTGATCTTGTTAAAGACCTTCAACTTTTAGTCACTTTCACATTGAAGAATATCCAGTGCACATCCCATAAATGTTCAGGGTGGAAACACAACATGTATGGGCCCATGTAGATAATTTGGCCATAACTAGTGGTGATTGATGATATAGCAAGTTGATCAACATTCATTTAATTACATTTGTGTGTTACAATTATCGTGGGGTTTGGCAAATAATTGTATGCTGCATACAGATTTCATTATTGACGACAGCACAGCACATCCCTGTTTACATGAGGGAATGTGCTGCTGACAACGTGATCAATGACAAACAAGCATTCTACAACCTGTTATTCGATTGCAAGAAGTGTTTACCAGGCTTGAACAATTGGGAACGAAACTTTGTATGAACGGTTATTTAGGAGATCATCGTTCTGTGTACATGGACCTTTAATTGATATTTAATAGTTGCCATTATGGCCAGAAGTACAGCTTTGAGAGGACATTCCTTCCCCTTTGTGAAGGGAATCCATCCTAGTCCTTTAAGAAACATTATCTGAGCTCAGTGAAACAACAGTATCATTGATTGCAATAGCATCAATTGTCCCAGAAGCCCACTCATCATTGTTTCCATAGGGTCATTCTCTTCATGATTTGTAACTTCTTGTCAACATAGTCGCATGTTCCCTACTACACACAGATAGAAAACCCACTTCCAAATTTGTAAGCTCTATAAATCACATACTAAATAAAAGGAAACAGGTGGCTAAAAAGCGCCAACATATTCCGCTGAGACTATCACCATTTACACTATGTCCTGTCCGTAACTAGGCAGACAATCTTTTTTTTCTATCTCGGATACGTTCTTCTTGGTAACATGTTGATATGTTCCCTACTGTACACACACAATGACCCCACCTCCAAATTTGTAAGCTCCGTGAACCACACAACAAATAAACTGAAACAGCTAGTTGTATAGCGCCAACATATTCCACCGAGACTGTCACCATTTACATTAATTCCTGTCCTTTACTAAGCTCATAATCTCCTTTTTCTATCTTGGATATGATCTACTTGGCCAAATAATGATATGTTCCCTACTGTACGCACATCATAAACCCACCTCCAAATTTGCAATCTTTACCAACCACATGCAGAACTGTTATAACACTTGGTTGCATAGCGTCAATATATTTTGCTGTCTTCTATGGAGATTGTCACCATTCACAATAGTTCCTGTGCTTAACTAGTCTCGTAATCTAATTTTTCTATCCCGGACACACTCAAGGGACAATTCCATACGAAGTCAATTAACCTATCAGGATTGTAATCAATTGCTATTTTACTTGACCATACATTGAAAGAGAGAAGTGATTTTCTTACAATCCATTCGCTGCGTTGTTGTGTGTCTTACATTGCTTTACAGAAGAATTACCAGATATAATATATTGTGTGGAAGCAGACTGAGGTTTTCTTCATATAAAACACATTTATATCACTGCTGCCGGTTTGCACAACACTTTGCAATTAAATAGCTATCTCGATTGAGTTCTTCAGAGTCGTTCCCTGCAGCCGTAACATTTTATTAATAAACAGAATGGAGACTACACATTTATAATTTATATTCATTATAGCAGTTTCCACTTAATAAATAAATGAAATGACAGAATGATGTTAAAGGGAAACGAAACCTACAAACAATACTTTGATTTGTTATAAAAGACACTACCCTCAATTGCCTGTCATTTACTTTATTTTAAACAAGCCTTTCTATATTCACGTAGAACCTGAATATCTGTTCAGCACACGTTATGTGAAAACCATTGTGAGACAGTGAAGGAATATGTGGTGAATGAGGTGTATATTTCACCTAAGTACCTTGCTGACTGGTATGAGCGAAATGTGTGGCTTTGTAAACCTGGTGGTAAAGAAAGGTCACTACACCTGCCATTCAGTACACGCTTGCAGCTCAGACCTGAATCCACTCAGGTGTTGATTAGGAAGCCAGAAGTAGGTGTCTGCAAACACAATCTGAGAGCTCATTCAGTCTGGACAAGGGGTCTAGGCACAGAAGGTGTCTCCAAGAGTGTGGGAGCTGTCTTTAGCCCGGACACAGGGAGGTGTCCTGGCACAAGGAAGCAGTCTCTAAGAGTGTGAGCTATCTCAGTCTGGGTGCAGGAAGTACCCCGGACACAGGAGTAGTCACAGTGAGAATCCGTGCGAATAGCGACTGAATAGGAGGTGACCTCTCTCAAGTCTGGACATTGGAGTTGCCTTCGGACATAAAGAGGAGTGTCTGTGAAACTCCATACTGGTAACATATGTGATATGTGTTGTTTTGGGCACAGACTGGTAGAGTCTGGGTCCCGGATAGAGAGGGCCATCTATCTAAGTGTAATTTAGTGGCTAGACAAGCCCAGGTTTTCTGTTTATGATTTGTTTTTATCTGTGTGCTGTGGACTTTAATGGAACTGGTTGCGGCCAGTTTTCACCAAGCTGCTGTCTGGATGAACTGTTTCCGTGCCATTCTGTCTGCCCAGACAGCGATCCTAGAGCTGGACCCCCCGGAAGGGCTACAATTGGCGGAGAATGCTGGGGCAGCGCAGGGCCTGGTACAGTTAGTGCTGGAGTGTGCATGCAGCACAGTGGCGAGAGACAGCATTAAAGGTGAAGTCTATTGAAATAGCAACAGAAAAAAAAAAGTGTGTCAGCAGAAACGTCTGTTTGGAGCAGTCTTGGAGAGACAGTGGCCCTGATAGGGTCTGCAGAAAGAAAATGTATGCACAGCAAAGCTGAACTTGTTGTGAAAATGACTGTGGAATGTGCAGCAGCAAAAGAAAAGTTTGTGGAGCAGTCTTAAAGAGACAGTAGCCCTAATAGACTTTGCAAAAAAAAAAAAAAAAAAAAGTGGTTGCACAGCAAGGCTGAATTTTCTGTGGAAAAAAAGCTGTGTAGTGTGTATGTCTTGAGTGAAGACTGCCGTTGTTAAGACAGAGAAGTCTGACAGCATGGATGACAGCATGGAGGCGCTGTTTGAACAAATGGCACAAGTTAATGTGCAACATAAAACTGCCGTGGTTGAGACAGATGAGTCCGGCAGTATGGAGGAGCTCATTGAGTACCTGGCCCAGGCCCAGCGAAGCATGGAGCAGAGCATGGAGCAGCAGCGCCTGCAGCACCAGCAGCGCATGCAGGAGGACCGGCAGCAATTCCTGCAGCAGCAGCAGGAGAATAACCGGTTATTTATTGAGCAGATGACAGCACCAAAAAAGGATTTCGGTGCCGCGTCCCGAAGTAATGTTGTGAAGGCACCGGCATTGTCCGCTATAAAGAAGGCGGTAAGACGGTCCTTGAGAAAAATGACACCTCGTGATGATGTGGAGGTATATCTTACTAGGTTTGAGAGACTGGCAGAGAAGGAGAATCTGCCACTATCTGAATGGGCCATGGTGGTCGTACCCTATCTGATTGGGGAACCCCAAAAAGTCTGGGCTGACCTGAGCAAGCAGGACAGCGAAGACTATGCCAAGTTGAAAGCGGCGATTCTTACCCGGCTGGGTGTTACGGTGACAGCCCGTGCCAGGGGAGTTCGTGACTGGAGATACAGTTGGGAGTCTGCAGTCAGCAGGCCTGATTATGGAGTTGAAAAAGTGATAGTGGACCGCTACACCCAAGCACGTCCTCCTGAGGTACAGCCGTCTGAGAGGTCGTCACTTCGGAGTTCCCGGACGCTGAACTCTCGCGGTAAGAGCGTTCCAGCTGTTGGGGACATGGGGTATGCTGATAAGCGGGTTCAGGCCCGAGGGGACATGTGGGTGGGAGAGTGTGATGGACAGTGTTGGAGCTGGCGTGAAATTGCAGCCAACTGTCCAATAGAGGGGGAGCCTATGTGTTGTGATGATGGCAGATCCCTCTCTCTGCGCAGAACCTGTGTGTGTGTCCACCTCAGCCGAAGAGACTGGACCACAGGGGTCCCCGGTGGTTGTAAGTGACTGCCCAGCACAGGCCCTCTTGGACTCAGAGAGTCCAGTGACTTCCGTATGTGACAGCCTGAGTGATAGGGACTTCATCCCTGATAAGCACCTGAGTGTGGTGTACATCCATGAAGACACCAAAGTCTACCCAGAGACTGCCGTGGACTTGGTTCCCAAACTCGGGGAGGTTTCATATGAAGTGGGGGTAGTGAAGACCCTGGTGCACCCCGTTATATTGGGTAATGACTTTCCCCGGTCTAAGGATCTCTGGGGGAAAAATGTTTCTGATGGACAGTGTGATGAAGCTCCTACTGAGGGTGCGCAGTCCCGAGGGGCGGAACACAATGCTAGTGGGCCGTTAAACTTATGTGATAATGATGATGACCATGATAATATTGATAATGATAATGATGCTAATCATAATAGTGATGATACTGATGATGACCGTGATAAAGATGAAATTTCTTTGCAGGTGATGTTGGGAGACGAGGATGGTGGTTCTCGGGAACCGAGTGTCCCTGACTTGCCTGTGTCCTGTGACGGTTTTGAGAGTGAGCAGTGGCGAGAACCCTCTCTTAAAACAGCACAGGAAAATATGATTGTTCTAAATGAGGTTTCCCAGGAGCCTGACTCTGAGGAGAGGTTCTCTCATGTTGCCATAAACACTGAAGTCCAGGGAGAGGTTGTGAGTCAGCTCCTAGTGCCTGAACTATATAGAAGTATAGTGCTGGGGTTGTCACATAGTCACATACTTGAGGGACCAGATGGTGAAGTTAATGTTGTGGATGACATGTTAACTAAGGTTCCAGATCAAGATGTGAATGAAAATGAATTGTATAACCCTGACAGTGAGCAGGATATGAATGAAAATGAATTGTATAACCCTGACAGTGAGCAGGATGTGAATGAAAATGAAGTGTATAGCCCTGACAGTGAGCCAGATGTGGCTGAGAAAAAGGGGTCAGATAGTGATAGTGAATTATCTGATGACAATAAAGCAACCAGTGCAAGTGAGGAAGGCATGGTAGCAGAGGAGATTGAGAGTCCTGAGAGGAAGGCTGAGGCTGACCTTGCAGTCGGACGGAGGATGGCATCTGAAGATGTTGTACCGTTGGCCGGTTCCCTGGCGAAGACTAAGGTGAAAGACAGGACTCTGAAACTGAACACAGCACAAGTGGATGCTGTTGAAAATGAGAAGTTATCAATGTATGGTGTGGATCTGCATCAGGCCAAGGACTCGGAAGGTGATGCTGCAGAGGTGGAGAAAGCCATGGAAGTGGTGGACACCAGGCCAGGTGCCTCACCAGAGGCTGATGTCTCAAGTGAAGCTGTGAGGAACAAGACTGAAGATGTGGGGAATGACTCTGTCCCGGAATATGTTTCTGCTGGAGACAGCGGCGTGGACGGTGTACTGTCCGGATCCGTGGCTGCGACTCGCGAAGCTCGGGCCGGAAGTTCGGCGCCCGGTGCGCCATCGGAGTTCCCGAGCGACCCAAAGGATCTGGATAAATCCAAAGATGAGATTTTGAGACCTCGGGTTGGCCTTGGTGAGCTCAGGCGCATTTTCATGGAGTCTACACTTGAACCACGTCCCAGGGAGTGGGAGGGGCGATGTGTCGCTCCGTTGCCGCTGCAGATACACGGGAGCTCAGATGGGATGCAGAACGTGGTGGAAAAGAAGACTGATGGTAGGGCTTCTGAGCCTGTACCAGAAGAGGATAAATTATGTGTACCGACCAAGAAATACGATCAGCTCCCTCTACAGTGCCAATCGTTTGAACAGTGTGGCTCGGAATGGTCAGAGACCATGACAGAGGCGCTTGGGTTCTGTGAGGTAGAATTTATGAATCAACTGATATTTAAGAAAGTAGATGTGCTAAAGAAAGTTCAGGGGGAATTAGAGAAAACCCCTATACCTCCTGTGACAGTTGGTGACACAGGGTCAGTGCCCCAAAAACAGGAGGTACGAAAGTTTCTGAGGAAGAATCAGCAGAGCTGTTCTGACGTGCCTGGTCGTACTTATCTGGTGAGCCACTATACCGAGACTGAGGCTGGCACTAAAGTCAAGATGAAACCGTGCAGGGTACCCGAGGCCCGCAGAGAGTATAGGCCTGGGAGGGTACAGGGTAGTGCGGATGCTTCAGATGAAGAGAAAGCTGATGTTGGCTATGACAGTGGTGAGGATGAAGTTGATGAGGGCCATGACTGGTCCAGAGGTCACTGTCTCTGTTGGATTGTTGACCAGCCCTCCGGTCTGGATGACCAGCCCTCCGGTCTGGAGAAGAGGGAGGGGATATGTGAGACAGTGAAGGAATATGTGGTGAATGAGGTGTATATTTCACCTAAGTACCTTGCTGACTGGTATGAGCGAAATGTGTGGCTTTGTAAACCTGGTGGTAAAGAAAGGTCACTACACCTGCCATTCAGTACACGCTTGCAGCTCAGACCTGAATCCACTCAGGTGTTGATTAGGAAGCCAGAAGTAGGTGTCTGCAAACACAATCTGAGAGCTCATTCAGTCTGGACAAGGGGTCTAGGCACAGAAGGTGTCTCCAAGAGTGTGGGAGCTGTCTTTAGCCCGGACACAGGGAGGTGTCCTGGCACAAGGAAGCAGTCTCTAAGAGTGTGAGCTATCTCAGTCTGGGTGCAGGAAGTACCCCGGACACAGGAGTAGTCACAGTGAGAATCCGTGCGAATAGCGACTGAATAGGAGGTGACCTCTCTCAAGTCTGGACATTGGAGTTGCCTTCGGACATAAAGAGGAGTGTCTGTGAAACTCCATACTGGTAACATATGTGATATGTGTTGTTTTGGGCACAGACTGGTAGAGTCTGGGTCCCGGATAGAGAGGGCCATCTATCTAAGTGTAATTTAGTGGCTAGACAAGCCCAGGTTTTCTGTTTATGATTTGTTTTTATCTGTGTGCTGTGGACTTTAATGGAACTGGTTGCGGCCAGTTTTCACCAAGCTGCTGTCTGGATGAACTGTTTCCGTGCCATTCTGTCTGCCCAGACAGCGATCCTAGAGCTGGACCCCCCGGAAGGGCTACACCATATTAATATGGTAACTTTAGTATTAGAAGAAACAGTTTGTAATGATGCTCAAGAGCAGTATAGCGCATCCTCTACCAGGGGGTGCTAGTGAGGGAAGAAAGGTTGCATAAACACAGCGTAGCAACACTGAGCAGTAGCATGGGTCTCACAGATAATGAAAGAGTGGTCAAACAAGCCGAGTCAGTAACTGTCAGGAGCAGAAGTACCAAAGGTCATAGCAATGCACGTAGTCAGAGACAAGCCAGAAGTCAGAGCCTAACGGGAACGTGGTATCCAAAATGAGAGACATAAGACGTAGTGGGGTACAAGCCAGTGAGTCAAAACCAGTCGGGGAACGCGGTATCATGGACTGAAAACGAGAGGCGGGGTTCAGAGATCAGGCTGAGTCATACACAGTAAGGAAACCACCAGACGCACACTAAGTCAGGGATACGGAACGGGTCACACACAAATACAGGAAGTCAGAGGCAGAAGGATCACTAGGGTATACGGGTCAGCAGCTCTAGCCTGGAAGCATGAACTATAGCTGATGCTGGCCAACAGGCTGCAGAGGACTGAAATAGCCCAGCCAGCTCCAAAACAAGGCAGAGGGGATTAACACCTGCATGACTAGTCCAGGGAGAAGATAGCAGAAAACAAACCCCGGACTGGATCATGACACAGTCATAGTAAAAATAAAGTAACATGCACTCTGGAGTGAAAATGAAATATCTATCTGGTCCAAATATGACATGTTTCACACAGCTGTAATATTGGCGAAACATCTGGGTACCCTATCATTGTCTTCAATTTGTTATTCTGCAGCATTCTCAATGACAGTCCCCTTTAAAATTAACGCTCTTTGAAACAGACTGCTATAAGATATGTCGTTTATTTATTACAGGACAGGCAGGCTTAATTTATTCCCAGATCCTCAGGACTAGCTATGCAAGCAAAGAGTTTAGTGATAGCACCAATCCTAGAGTAAGGAAAGGGCATGAGTGGATGAGGCAATTCACTCAAAAACTCTACTTCTAAGGGGCATGGAGTTGTAAGCATCTCAATATCCAGATAATGACAGCTGAGTAAATTCATAGAAAATAGGAAAGCGTTGCATTATGTACTTATGGAAAATTGGAAAAATTAAACTGTAATATTGCTGTGAAAAATTACAGTAAATAGAAAGGTACTTAGCGTTTAAATTGGGCAGTTTTTGGGTCCCTGTCCTGATATGACACCTCTCCTGGGCAAGAAGCCTACAATTTATGGGGCAGGAAGGAACCAGCTAACTACCTAAATCACCTGACATTGATGGGAGTAGGAGTGCATATGTCAAAAATAGAGATGGGCGAACTCAAACAGTAAAGGTACAGAACACCTACTGTTCAGGAATGGACACAAAACACGTACTTCACCAGGAAGTTCATGCTACTGTTTGGGTTCGGTCCCCAAACATCGAGTGTTTGCCACGCTCTCATGTGCATGACAGCGCAGCAAACACTGCTTCTGATAGGCTGTAAAATCTTTACCACCAGTCAGACAGCCGCGGTTTCCACGCTGTCAAATGATAACGTGAGTCCGCAGCTGTGATCAGAGATATAAAGTTTACCTTTGATCATTGGCATGGGCTGACAACAGCGGGCCCCTGAACTGCAGTGACCTCGGTGAGATCCATACTAGCACAGTGAGAAAAAGCCTCACGTGCAGCCGTGAGTTCAATGCAATTTGCCGGGAGAAATTTCTCGCAATGAACTGCAGTAAACTCTCTGAGCTAAGCACTGCACAATGAGACTTTCTCACTTTGCTAGCAGGGATGTCACTTAGGTCACTGCAGTTCAGGAGCCCGGCTAAGAATGCAGCCTCAGTGACCGTCACCGCTAGTCACTGATGCTGTGCTCGCTGCAGCCGATTCTCCCAGTGGTTCTCAGCCTAGACAGTCGCATCTTGGCACTGTCCTGCTTGAAAACTGTTTGTTCGCAGACAGACTATGGCGTAGGACAGAACAATGTACTGGTGAGGGATATGGTTGCTTTTTATTTTGTTTTATTACAGGAGACGATGGCTTCAATGGACTGGGCGATGACGTGAGTATGGTTTAATTTAGAACCATTAAATAAGTCTGTCATTCTTTCAATTAACCCCTTAGTGACAGAGCCATTTTGCAGCTTAATGACCGGGCCAATTTTTACAATTCTGACCACTGTCACTTTATGAGGTTATAACTCTGGAACGCTTTAACGAATCCAGCTGATTCTGAGACTGTTTTTTCGTGACATATTGTACTTCACGTTAGTGGTAAAAAATTTTTTATCTGACTTGCGCTTATTTATGAAAAAAACAGAAACATGGCGAAAATTTTGAAAATTTAGCAATTTTCAAATTTTCAACTTTTATGCCCTGAAATCAGAGAGATATGTCACACAAATTTCTTAATAAATAACATTTCCCACATGTCTACTTTACATCAGCACAATTTTGGGAACAAAATTTTTTTTTGTTACGAAGTTATAAGGGTTAAAAGTTGACCAGCAATTTCTCATTTTTACAACAACATTTTTTTTTAGGGACCACATCACATTTGAAGTCACTTTGAGGGGTCTATATGATAGAAAATACCCAAAATGGACACCATTCTAAAAACTGCACCCCTCATGGTGCTCAAAACCACATTCAAGAAGTTTATTAACCCTTTACGTGCTTCACAGGAACTGAAGCAATGTGGAAGGAAAAAATTAACATTTAACTTTTTTTGCAAAGCTTTACTTCGGAACCAATTTTTTTTATTTTCACAAGTGTTAAAAGAAAAAATGAACCACAAAATTTGTTGTGCAATTTCTCCTGAATACGCCGATACCCCATATGTGGGGGTAAACCACTTTTTGGGCGCACGGCAGAGGTCGCAAGGGAAGGAGCGCCGTTTGACTTTTTCAATGCAGAATTGGCTGGACGCCATGTCGCGTTTAGAGAGCCCCTGATGTGCCTAAACAGTGGAAACCCCCCACAAGTGACCCCATTTTGGAAACTAGACCCCTTAAGGAACTTATCTAGATGTGTGGTGAGCACTTTGAACCTCAAAGTGCTTCACAGAAGTTTGTAACGTAGAGCCGTGAAAATAAAAAATCATATTTTTTCCACAAAAACGATCTTTTCACCCCAATTTTTATTTTCCCAAGGGTAACAAGACCCTAAAAGTTTTTGTAAAATTTGTCCTGAGTATGCTGATACCCCATATGTGGGGGTAAACCACTGTTTGGGTGCATGGCAGAGCTTGGAAGGGAAGGAGCACCGTTTGACTTTTTTCAACGCAGAATTGGCTGGACGCCATGTCGCGTTTATAGAGGCCCTGATGTGTCTAAACAGTGGAAACCCCCACAAGTGACCCCATTTTGGAAACTAGACCCCCTAAGGAACTTATCTAGATGTGTGGTGAGCACTTTGAACCCCCAAGTGCTTCACAGAAGTTTATAACGCCCGGGCGTGAAAATAAAAAATCATATTTTTTCCACAAACCTGATCGTTTAGTCCCCAATTTTTTATTTTCCCAAGGGTAACAGGAGAAATTAGACCACAAAAGTTGTTGTCCAATTTGTCCTGAGTACGCTGATACCCCATATGTGGGGGGGGACCACTGTTTGGGCGCACGGCAGGACTCGGAAGGGAGGGAGCGTCATTTGAGGCTCCGTCACTGAATGGCGGCACGTCGCAAACGCATGCCGCTTTACGGCATGCGTCGCGATGCGCCCTTAAATGGGGGTGAATGACAGCGCTAACGGACTGCGTTACACCGTGTTATACCGCGGTGTAACGCAGTCCGTCTAACGGACTGCCATAACGCAATATGAACCCAGCCTTATAATAGTAACCCTAACCCTAATGCTAACCCTAATTATAACCCTAACCCTAATTATAACCCTAATTATAACCCTAACTCTAATGGAAAAATGAAAATAAATAAAATTTCTTTATTTTATTATTTGTCCCTAACCAAGGGGGTGATATAGGGGGGGGTTTATGTACTGTTTTTTTATTTTGATCACTGTGATAGTTTATCACAGTGATCAAAATGTACTTTTAGAGAATGAATGAATGATTTTTTGAATTTGCCGCCAGGCAGATTCGGCGGGCGCACTGCGCATGCGCCCGCCATTTTTTTTTTACTGGAAGGAGACACCGGCTGAACGGAGGCCAGGGGGAGGACCGGAGTCGAGGGGAGGATCGGACCGCACAGGGGGGGATCGGAGGACACAGGACCCCTGCAGGTACAGGGGGGGGTGAGATCGGGGGTCCCGGGACACTATTTCTCTCCCCTCTGATGTGCGATCACATCAGAGGGGAGAGAAATTTACAGGCAGGATCGCGGCTGTGATTTCTCTTTTGCGATCGCCAGTATATGGCGATCGCAAAAGAGTGGTGACTGGGGGGGCACCTATTATGTTCTCTGGGGTCTCGGCTACCCCAGGCAGCCGAGACCCCAGAGAAAATCGCCCATCCCCCCCGTCACCTTGCGGCTGGCGCACCACTCGTGCGCCCGCCATTTTAAAGCATGGCGCTGGCACCGGGGGACACCGGAGGGCCCTGGGGCCATGAAGAGGGTTCGGGGGCCACAGTGGGGGTCCCGGGGACCCTTTTTCTCTGTCCTCTGATGTCCGATGACATCAGAGGACAGAGAAATTAAATGGCACATTGTTTTTTTGTTGTTGTTGCGGTCGCCGTTATAGGGTTAATAACGGCGATCGCAACATCGGTGTCGGTAAAAACCGACCCGATTCATGTTCTCTGGGGTCTCGGCTACCCCCGGCAGCCGAGACCCTGGACAAAATGCGCCTCTGGGGGGCGCTATTCACTTTTTCCACAGCGCCGTTAATTAACGGCGCTGTGGTTTAAGTACCCTTAATGACCGCCGTTAAAAGGCGTATCGGCGGTCATTAAGGGGTTAAAGGACTTTATTCTGGCTGTGTTTATTTACAATATAATTATAGGATTAGTAATGGATAGGTGTCTTATAGAGGCCTCTTCATTACTAAGCCATGGGCTTGATGTCACCGGACAATACAAAGGAAACATCAACCCCAAAAATATGAACCCCACTTGCCACCAGTACAAGGCAAGTGGAAGAGCCAGGCAAAGGGCTCTATTCGTGATAACCAGCCTTGCTAACGCTGACAGTTGAGGGTTGCAGCCCCCAGCTGTCAGTTTTGCCTGGCTGGTTATCAAAAATACAGGGGAACCCACGCCTTTTTTTTCTTTTTAATATTTATTTAGAGCGCAGGCGCCTGCTGATGAATGCTCCCATCAGCTGCTCTTGGTCTTGCTGTTCTTAGCTTCAGCAGGCACTGAGGAAGCCGCCTCCCTGCAGGACCCGGTGGCCATCTTGGATCCGGGGTCCTGCAGGGAAGAGGCCTTCAGAACAGCGCGGTCACATCGCGGTGTACCGGGTGCACAGGGGAGCATAGCGCAGGGAGGGGGCTCCCTGCATGCTCTCCTGAGGCCCTCAGAACAGCGCGATATGACCGCGCTGTTCTGAAGGCCTCTTCCCTGCAGGACCCCGGATCCAAGATGGCCGCCGGGTCCTGCAGGGAGGAGGCTTCCTCAGCGCCTGCTGAGAGCAGGCGCTGAGGAAGCCTGCAGCACTGCCTGTCACATCGCTGGTGTGACAAAGTGCTGTGCACACTGTCACACCAGCGATCTGACCCCATACTGTGATGTCCCACCCTGGGACAAAGTAAAAAAGTAAAAAAAATTAAAATCACAAGTGTAAAAAAAAAAATCCAAAATAAAGGGAAAAAAAAAAGTATTCCCAAATAAATTCATTTCTTCCAGTAAATAAAAAAAAAAAACAATAAAAGTACACATATTTAGTATCACCGCGTCCGTAACGACCCGTACTATAAAACTGTCCCGTTAGTCAACCCCTTTAGTGAACCACTTAAAAAAAAAAAAAAACAAAGCAAAAAAATCAAAGCTTTATCATCATACCGCCAAACAAAAAGTGGAATAACACGCGATCAAAAAGACTGATATAAATAAACATGGTACCGCTGAAAATGTCATCTTGTCCCGCAAAAAACGAGCCGTCATACAGCATCATCAGCGAAAAAATAAAAAAGTTATAGCTCGCAGAATAAGGCGATGCAAAAATAATTATTTTTTATATAAAATTGTTTTTATTGTATAAAAGCGCCAAAACATAAAAAAATTATATAAATGAGGTATCGCCGTAATCGTACTAAGCCGAAGAATAAAGCCGCTTTATCGATTGTACCAAACGCGGAACGGTATAAACGCCCCCCACCAAAAGAAATTCATGAATTGCTGATTTTTGTTCATTCTAACCTCCCAAAAATCGAAATAAAAAGCGATCAAAAAATGTCACGTGCTGAAAAATGGGACCAATAAAAACATCAACTTGTACCACAAAAAATAAGACCTCACATGACTCTGTGGGCCAAAATATGCAAAAATTATAGCTCTCAAAATGTGGTGATGCAAAAATCTATTTTTTGTAATAAAAAGCGTCATTTAGTGTGACAGCTGCCAATCATAAAAGCCCGCTATAAATAGTAAATCAAACCCCCCTTTATCACCCCCTTAGTTAGGGAAAAATAATAAAATTAAAAAATGTATTTATTTCCATTTTCCCATTAGGGTTAGGGTTGCGGCTAAAGTTAGGGTTAGGGTTGAGGTTAAAGTTAGGATTAGGGTTAAGGTTGGGATTAGGGGTGTGTTAGGGTTAGGTTTGTGGTTAGGGTTATGGTTAGGGTTGGGACTAGGGTTAGGGGTGTGTTGGGGTTAGGGTTGGAGTTAGGATTGGGGGGTTTCCGCTGTTTAGTCACATCAGGGGTTCTCTAAATGTGACATGGCGTCTGATCTCAATTCTAGCCAATTCTGCGTTGAAAAAGTCAAACGGTGCTCCTTCACTTCTGAGCTCTGCCATGCACCCAAACAGTAGTTTACCCCCACATATGGGGTATCAGCGTACTCAGGACAAATTGCACAATAACTCTTGGGGTCCAATTTCTTCTGTTACCCTTGGGAAAATAAAAAATTTGGGCGAAAATATAATTTTTGCAAAAAAAAAGTGATCTTTTTGTTTTTACGGCTGTACGTTATAAACTTCTGTGAAGCACTTGGGGCTTCATAGCGCTCACCACACATCTAGATAAGTTCCTTGTGTGGTCTATTTTCCAAAATGGGGTGACTTGTGGGGGGTTTCCACTGTTTAGGCACATCAAGGGCTCTCCAAATGCGACATGACGCCAGCAGACCATTCCATCAAAGTCTGCAATCCAAAACGTCACTGCTTCCCTTCTGAGCCCCGACGTGTGCCCATACAGTAGTTTTCTCCCACATATTGGATATCAGCGTACTCAGGACAAATTGGACAACAACTTTTGGGGTCCAATTTCTCCTGTTACCCTTGTGAAAATAAAATATTAGGGACGAAAAAATCTTTTTTGTAAAAAAAAAAAAAAAGATTTTTTTATTTTTCCGGCTGTACGTTATAAACTTCTGTGAAGCACTTCGGGGTTCAAAGTGCTCACCACACATCTAGATAAGTTCCTTGTGGGGTTTATTTTCTAAAATGGGGTCATTTGTGGGGGGTTTCCACTGTTTAGGCACATCAGGGGCTCTCCAAATGCGACATGACGCCCGCAGACCATTCCATCAAAGTCTGCAATCCAAAACATCATTACTTCCCTTCCGAGCCCCGACGTGTGCCCATACAGTAGTTTTCTCCCACATATTGGGTATCAACGTACTCAGGACAAATTGGACAACAACTTTTGGGGTCCAATTTCTCCTGTTACCCTTGGGAAAATAAAAAGTTTGGGACTAAAAATCATGTTTGTGGAAAAAATGATTTTTTTATTTTCATGCTCAGGCATTATAAACTTTAGTGAAACACCTGGGGGTTCAAAGTTCTCACCACACATCTAGAAAAGTTCCTTGAGGGGTATAGTTTCCAAAATGGTGTCATGTATTAGGGGTTTCCACTATTTAGGCAGATCAGGAGCTCTCCAAACACGACACGTCGTCCAGCCAATTCTGCAATGAAAAAGTCAAACAGGGCGCCTTCCCTTCCAAGCTCTGCCATGCACCCAAACAGTGGTTTACCCCCAGATATGGGGCATCAGCGTACTCAGGACAAATTGCACAATAACTTTTGGAGTCTTGTTACCCTTGGGAAAATAAAAATTGGGGTGAAATGATCATTTTTGTGGAAAAAATATGATTTTTTAATTTTATGGCTCTACGTTATAAACTTGTGTGAAGCACTTGGGGGTTCAAATTGCTCACCACAGATCTATATAAGTTACTTAGGGGGTCTAGTTTCCAAAATGGGGTCACTTGTGGGGGATTTCCACTATTTAGGCACATCAGGGGCTCTCCAAATACAACATGGCGTCCAATCTCAATTCCAGCCAATTTTGGTTGGAAAAAGTCAAATGGTGCTCCTTCCATTTCGAGCTCTGCCATGCGCCAAACAGTGGTTCCCTCCCACATATGGGGTATCAGCGTACTCAGGACAAATTGGACAATAACTTTTGTGGTCCAATTCCTCCCATTACCCTTGAGAAAATAAAAAATTGGTGACTAAAAGATAATTTTTGTGGGAAAAAAATTGGATTTTTTATTTTCATACCCGGGCATTATAAACTTGTGTGAAGCACTTGGGGGTTCAAAGTGCTCACCACAGATCTAGATAAGTTTCTTGTGGGGTCTATTTTCCAAAATGGGGTCACTTGTGGGGGGTTTCCACTGTTTAGGCTCATCTGGGGCACTGCAAACGGAACATGACCCCCATCAACGTCTGCATTCCAAAACGTTATTACTTCCTTTCCAAGCCCTGCCGTGCGCCCAATTCCCCCCCCACATATAGGGTATCAGCATACTCAGGACAAATTGGACAACTTTTGGGGTCCAATTTCCTTGGGAAAAATCAAAATTTGGGACTACAAAATCATTTTTGTGGAAATTTTTTTTTTTTTTCACACCCAGGCATTATAGACTTTTGTGAAACACTTGGGGGTTCAAAGTGCTCACAACAGATCTAGATAAGTTCCATAGGTGGTCTAGTTTCCAAAATGGGGTCACATGTGGGGGGTTTCCACTGTTTAGTCGCATCAGGGGCTCTCCAAACGCGACATGGCGTCCAATCTCAATTCCAGCCAATTTTGGTTTGAAAAAGTCAAACGGCGCTCCTTCCCTTACGAGCTCTGCCGTGTGCCAAAACAGTGGTTTTCCCCCACATATGGGGTATTGGCGTACTCAGGTGAAATTGCACAACAACTTTATCTGTCCATTTTCTCTTTTTACCCTTCTCATTTTTGTGACTAAAAAAGTTAAATATTCATTTTTTCCTTCCACGTTGCTTCAGCTCCTGTGAAGCACCTGAAGGGTTAATAAACTTCTTGAATGTGGTTTTGATTACCTTGAGGGGTGCAGTTTTTATAATGGTGTCACTTTTGGGTATTTTCTGCCATATAGACCCCTCAAAGTGACTTCAAATGTGAGGTGGTCCCTAAAAAAAATGGCTTTGTAAATTTTGTTGTAAAAATGAGAAATCGCTGGTCAACTTTTAACCCTTATAATATATCATGAGAAAACAGTCTCAGAATCGCGAAGATCGTTGAAGCGTTCCAGAGTTATAACCTCATAAATAGACAATGGTCAGAATTGTAAAAATTGGCCCGGTCATTAACGTGCAAACCACCCTTGGGGGTTACGGGGTTAATATACTAATTTGCTTTTCCTCTATGCAGTATAGAAACCATCAACAAGCTACTGTTGACAGATCCTTTATTCTATTACTCACAATATTTAGCATTTTGACATAATTGGTGTGTTAATGAGAATGGGTTTTGAGTCCATAATACTCAACAGATTTCCTCATAAATGCAAAATACAGAAACAAATTGTAGTTATTTAGTTTATGTTTTATTTCATATGTTCAAGTATTAATGAGTTAAGCTGCTTAATGTATTCAGAACAGGAAACAAACACCCTAGCCTGTTTTCAAAATTTATTTAGTGGCATACAAAATTAATAAAGATTTATTACAGATGTTAGATACGAAGATGCAAGATCTTACAGTTGCTAACTTCACTGTAAATGGAGACCTTAGAAGTTGAGCTCAGGAAATTCAGATAAGCTCTATAATACTGCTGAAATAAATTAAATATTGGTAATCTTTTGGCACCCCGGCAGCAATGGTCTATTTATCTGTTGAATTTAATACCACATAAAACTGTGGTGCGCAAGTGTTTTCTTACTTGCTCCAGTTTTTGCATGGCTCCACATCTGATTCTGTACTCGAATACGTCCCCTCTTTACATAGTAAGCATTGGGTGTCAGAAGATCTGGTAGCTGACAAAAAAATAACACATGAAAAGAAAAAAAGAAACATAAGTACATGAATGTGTAATACAATGCAGTACATATAAACTATTATTATAACGTGTGTAATACCATGCTATCCATAAAGAATTAGACTGCATTTATATATTTGTCATTCCTTGGTTCAAAATATCCTAAAAAGTAATGTGCAAGATAACAAAAAAGTGAAGGTGCCATACTCTGTTGTGAAATTACAATATTTACAAATTAGAATATCATCAAAAAGTTAATTTATTTCAGTTCTTCAAAACAAAAAGTGAAACTCATATTTCAAGTTTTTATTTCAGTTATTGTTGATGATTATATCTACAGCCAATGAAAACCCAAAAATCATTATCTCAGTAAATTAGAATAATTAACAAAAAACATCTCCAAAGGCTTCCTAAGCGTTTAAAAAGGTCACTTAGTGGTAGGCGTCGAGATCCCACCACTGCACAGGGGGAGTCTCAAACCATGCCCTCTGCGATCTCCCATTTTTCTTCTGCCGCAGAGGTTCCTGCTCAGCAGAGACATCGCTCCCAGCGTCTGGCTCAAGCTAATGCTTTGCGTCTGGTTGCTGCTGCCGCCCCAGGTTCGGCTGTAGCATCCAGCACTAGTCAGCGGCGAGCCGACGCTCCTAAGACTAAGTCCTGCTTTTCTCCATCTGAGCATGCCCGTGAGACAACCGCTCATTGGTGGTCGGAGGTCACATGCTCAGATCCTCAAGCAGCTCGGATTGGGCCATCAGCAAGGTCCTGGAAGGCTGTGGTTATAAAATGATCGCACGGCCATGCGCTAGTATAAACCATGTGGTGTGTGTGAGCGAGTGGATACGCTACCACTTTGTGTATGCACGTGTGTTTGGCCCGAGAACCTGCCGCACTGTCGGCGTGTATGATTGCCTAGTCTTCCCTAGTCAGGCAGGTTTTACTCGAGTTGACCTAGCGCCTGTCTCGGCCACGTGTGCTGCTTAGTAAGGACTGTTTACAGGACACAGTCAATCCACGTGCTCTGGCACACATCTTTTGGTACCGCTCTGCAGTCAGTTGAGCTGTTGGCCTTGTTTTGCGCCAAATCCTGGTGCGCCTTAGTTAGCTGTATTTTGCTACCACTCAGCGCCAAGTAGTGGCATCGCCTGTGTAATGCCGTGTGCATTGTGGGTCAGGTCAGACTCATGTCCCCGCGTTCTAGGGGTTGAGCCTAGAGACCTCACTCGCGCCATATCAGCTGTGTCCTGTGACATGTAACAGGGAACAGCGTTCTATTTTTTTGTTGCTGCGGCTCTGTGAAGCAACAGAGTTCGCCGCTGTTCATACCGGGTGACATCTAACCGCGTGTTGTCTGCGTTCAACCGCCGACTTGTTCCGCCTTTGCTTAGAAGCAGGTTCTATCTCTGCATGGTAGACCCCGGGCACCTTATTACCATCTTCATATTATTTTGTGCGTTCCGCCAGCCCTAACACTTAGTCTGTTTCAGTAGGGTCCACAATCATGGAGAAGACTGCTGACTTGACAGATGTCCAGAAGGCAGTCATTACCACACTCCACAAGGAGGGTAAGCCACAAAAGGTCTTTGCTAAAGAAGCTGGCTGTTCACAGAGTGCTGTATCCAAACATATTATTAGAAAGTTGAGTGGAAGGAAAAAGTGTGGTATAAAAAGGTGCACAAGCAATCGGAATAACCGCAGCCTTCAAAGGATTGTTAAGAAAAGGCCATTAAAAAATTTGGGGAAGATTCACAGAGAGTGGACTGCTGCTGATCAAATCAGCTGTCATATGCCGGAAAAAGTGCGGGCTCAGTCGACACTAAAGAGGGGGAGGAGACCTATGATATGACGGATATAGCCATCATAGGTCGTTAAGGGGTTAAGGAGATAAGTAAAATAACTAATAAAAAAGGTAATAAGTGTTCTACAGACTATACATAACAATATGTAGGATAAAGACACAAGTAGTATTTAATGGTAATATTATGTTACATTACGGCACGTACACACCAAGTAATTGAAATCATTGTATTTTAGTATGGATTGTATATCCTGCAGCATTCTTACTACCATAATTTTACCTATTTTACTTGTTATTGGCTTATAGAGGTCACCAGCAGTCCTGAACAATAGATGCAGATGTCAAGAACATCAACTATTCAATTCAACTTAAAAAAGATCTTTCACCAAATTTTTCATGTTAGTGGACACAGGATGTAATAGTGGCTGCAGAGCGGAATAAAACTAATTTTATTTAATCTCTCTGTTGCAGAGATATTAGCAATAAAAGTATTTAGTAGCAAATGAGTTAATTTTCACTAAGTCCAAGTGGGTGTTATCAAATAGTTTTCCCCTGTATGATGCTGACCAATCATTAGCAGGCAGCAACAGTCAAAGGAATTAAGAACACACTCCACAATGCCTCAGAACAGGCTACTCCTATGTGATATGTAATGACGGCCTGATCACACTGCAGATCTATTACAAGTTGCTGTGAGAACAGCAGACAGAAGTTTTCCTCACAATGCCTATCTGAAGATAAGAGCTCAAAGGTGTCTAATCACACATCGGTCTGCTTTGCTCACAGCAACACTGCAGTGAGATAAGGCTGTCTATCATTATATCTCAAAGTGAGTAGCATGCTCTAATCCAGGGGTCTCCAACTTGTAGGTTGAGAACCACATGTGACTCACGGACCCCTGATGTGTGGCTCGCGGCTGTTTGCCAGCTTGGTGCATTAACACCAGGTGTAGCAAACAGCTATTAAGAGTATATCTTCAAATGGTGGCTTTAAAGTGTAGTCCTGTACAGAAGAGCAGATCTCAATGGGGGTAAGATAGGAAACCCTGGAGTTTGGCATACTGCCTTGGTGTGATTTCAGTGGAAAAGCTTTGGCTGTCATTATACCGGTAATGGGAGCTCTGGTAGTCACTAATGTGAGTGGGGCAGGAGCTGTATGTGGCTCACGACCCTCTCTCATAGGTGAATGTGGCTTGCTACCCTCTTTCATAGCTGAATGTGGCTCTCAAGGTCCGAAAGGTTGGGAACCTCTGCTCTTAGCTATGGTGTATTTCCCTTGAAAGTTGCTTCCTGCTTATGATTGGTCAACGTCATACAAGGGGGAGAAGTATCGTATATGTCCCCAGTGAAAACTTTCTGATAACACCCTCATGTACTTACCGAATATTGACTTATTAGCTATCAAATACTTTGATTGCTAATATTTCCGCAACAGAGAAATGTAATTTAACCCTTAGTGATAGCACCAATTTGCAGCTTAATGACCTGGCCAATTTTTACAATTCTGACCACTGTCACTTTATGAGGTTATAACTCTGGAATGCTTTAACGGATCCCTCTGATTCTGAGATTGTTTTTTCATGACATATTGTACTTCATGTTAATGGTAACATTTCTTCGATATGACTTGAGTTTATTTACGACATATGTGGGGGTAAACCACTGTTTAGGCGAACAGCAAAGCTTGGAAGGGAAGTAGTGGCGTTTTACTTTTTCAATTCAGATTTGGCTGGAATTGAGATTGGAAGCCTTGTCTCGCTTGGAGAGCCCCTGATGTGCCTAAACAGTGGAAACTCCCCACAAGTGACATGATTTTTGAAACTAGACCCCTTAAGGAACTTATCTAGATGTGTGGTGAGCACTTTGAACCCCCGAGTGCTTCACAGAAATTTGTAACATAGAGCCGTGAAAATAAAAAATATATTTTTTTCCACAAAAATTATATTTTAGCCCGCAATTTTTTATTTTCACAAGGGTAACAGGAGAAATTGGACCCCAAAAGTTGTTGTCCAGTTTGTCTTGAGTACGCTGGCACCCCATATGTGGGGGAGAATCACTGTTGGGCGCACGGCAGAGCTTGGAAGGGAAGGAGCGTCATTTGACTTTTTCAATGCAGAATTGGCTGGAATTGAGATCGGACGCCATGTGTCATTTGGAGAGCCCCTGATGTGCCTAAACAGTGGACACCCCCCACAAGTGACACCATTTTTGAAACTAGACCCTTTAAGTAACTTATCTAGATGTGTGATGAGCACTTTGAACCCCCAAGTGCATCACAGAAGTTTATGATGCAGAGCCGTGAAAATAAAAAATCATTTTTTTTTCCTCAAAAATTATTTTTAGCCCTCAATTTTTTATTTTCACAATGGTAATAGGAGAAATTGGACCCCAAGAGTTGTTGTCCTTTTTGTCCTGAGTACGCTGGTACCCCATATGTGGGAGAAAACTACTGTTTGGGCACACGTCAGGGCTCGGAAGGGAAGTAGTGATGTTTTGGAATGCAGACTTTGATGGAATGGTCTGCGGGCGTCATGTTGCGTTTGCAGAGTCCTTGATGTGCCTAAACATTAGAAACCTCCCACAAGTCACCCGATTTTGCAAAGTAGACCCCCCAAGCTTATATAAATGTGTGGTGAGTACTTTGAACCCCCCAAGTGCTTTACAGTTTATAACGCAGAGCCATGAAAATAAAAAATCATTTTTTTCCACAAAAAATGATTTTTTAGCCCTCAATTTTTTATTTTCCCAAGGGTAACAGGAGAAATGATACCTCCAAAGTTGTTGTGCAATTTTGTCCTGAGTACGCTGATGCCCCATATGTGGGAGTAAACCACTGTTTGGGCGCACGGCAGAGCTCAGAAGGGAAGGAGCACCGTTAGACTTTTTGAACGCAAAATTGGCTGGAATCAATGGTGGCACCATGTCACGTTTGGAGATTCCTTGATGCACCTAAACAGTGGAAACCCCCAATTCTAACTCCAACCCTAACCCCAACAAACCCCTAACCATACTCCCAACCCTAACCCTAACAACAACCCTAACCCCAACACACCCTAACCCTAATCCCAACACTAACCATAACTCAAACCACAAATCTAACCCTAACCATAACCCTAACCAAAAACCTAACCCCAACACACCCCTAACCCTAATTCCAACCCTAACACTAAGCCCAACGCTAATCTCAATCCTAACCCTAATCCAAACCCTAACCCTATTCCAAACCGTATCCCTAATCCCAACTGTTATGATTTGGTAACCGAGGAGGATACTAGAAAAATAGGCTAGGCAACCAAACACCCAGAGAGGTTGGTAATTTAGCAGATTGCAGACCCTTAAACTGACAACACAACTAGAATTAGCCGTGGGATGTACCTACGATGCCCTAGACTCCTCGACACAGCCGAAGAGTTAACTAAGCCTAAAGAGAGAAAGCGGAAAGCTAAACTGCCCCAGAGCAGAGCCCCAAAGGAATAGATAGCCCCCAAACATATATTGCCAGTGAGACAGATGAAGTACAAAACACAGGCAGAAAACAGTGTGAGCAAATGCTGGGGCCCAAACTGTCTAGATAGAACAGGACAGGAAAGGATACTGTCTGCAATCCTGCAAAAACCCTAAGAAAAATTCCAACACGTCTGATATGCAAAAATACTGAGGCCACATGACCTCTCCCCCACTAAATCAGAACTCTGGTGTGAACTGGATGCCAAACAACAGATACTGAAATAACAGGAGACTAGAAATACTGAAAAGACTGACATAAGCTGTGCCAAAGGAAAACAGAGTCAAGCACAGGTCCCAGCAGAGAACCCGGCTGAACTCACACCAGCAAGGCAAAGAACAGAGAAAAGCAAAATGCCACAGATTAAAACAGACAAACAACTTATCTGAAAGATGCAGGAAAAGCGCGGAGCAAGCAGACTTCCAGAAAGCTCAGGAAGAAACCAAAATCACCGGCAACAACCAAGGAAAGGCTGCTCACTTAAATCTCCCCAGTCAGTAACACCTGATCTCCAATCATCCTCTTCAGGTGATTGACTTCTGTCAGCCAGACCAGCTCCATTACCAGCAGCAGCCACCAGAGGGAGCCCAAACTCAGAAGCCAGATCAAAAGTGTTCACAACACCCAACCCTAACCATAACCCTAACCTCAAACCTAACCCAAACACATCCCTAACCCTAATCCCAACCCTAACCCTAATCCCAACCCAAACCCTAATCCCAATCCTAACCATAACCTAACCATAACTCTAACCCCAACACACCCCTAGCCCTAATCCCAACCCTAACCATAAACCCTTCGGGCGATGCAGGTGGGCCCAGGAGCATAGGGAGGTATCGGGGGGATCGGGGACCCTATTTCTCTCTCCTCTGATGTGCAATCACATCAGAGGAGAAAGAAATTAAATGGCAAATCTGACTTTTAAAAACCGACCCAAATCATGTTCTCTGGGGTCTCGGCTACCCCGGCTACCCACCGCTCTGTGGTTTAAGTACCCTTAACTACCGCTGTTAAAAAGCGTATCGGCGGTCGTTAAGGGATTAAAAAAACACACAAAAACATTTTTTTATTCTGCTCTGCAGACAGTATTACATCCTGTGTCCAGTTCAACATGAAAATGTGGTGAAAGGTCCTCTTTAAGGCTGGGTTCACAGGGACATGCATTGTATGTGGATGCATCCCCGTGCTTTGTTGTGACGTGCCCGCCGAACGCAACATGGTATGCAAGATGCATGCGGATCTTAAGGAAAGAAGTACGCAGCCCTACGCTGCGCACTGACAAGCAAATGTGAATCCGGCCTAACAACAGTATTGTGTACTACAATATCATCAAATGATTACAGCTAGAATTGGTCAATACTGATGTTTTTTCTATTCTATGTTGTCTGCGCTATGGAGTGCTATGCGGTTTTTCTTCCTTATTGGCCTCATTGATTTGGTTCTTCATTTGGTGAAATTTTTATAGTGGTCCATAGCCAGCAATTAGAAGGCATGGTCATGTCATATTACACTTTTTTTAAGCTGTTTCTGAAGATCCTCTTCTATCCACTTCAGTTGACCATATCTTTTCTCTTACCCATCTGTATAACACCTTCTCCTGGTCCACACACTTTGTTCGGCACACACGTCTCACAGGCTTCGCTTGAGCAGTGCTTCCCAGATTGGCATCTGCAATCTACATTTTGAATTGATGTTCCTTTAATTATAATCTGAAATCCAAGCTCTAATGTAAAAAGAAACATATTGGTTAGAAAACTAAGAAAAATATGTAACAGGTTAAGACAAGTCAAGAAATCGATTGAATACATTCAATAATGTTGATAGAAACACTAAGCGTCAAAGTCATGATGGATTATAGAGTAAACTAGCTGAAGAGCCCGGCGCTGCCCGGGCATAGTGACTAACTACGGTTAGTTATAACAAATTATAATAATTATATCTATATATATAAAGCTGAATGAAAAGCCCCGCCCACTCCGCATAGCCACATTCACTATAATATCCCACATCATCCCGTCAGCCAGAGCCATCGGACTACTAACCCTAATATCCCACATCGTCCCGTCAGTCAGAACCACCGGACTACTACCCCTAATATCCCACATCGTCCTGTCAGCCAGAGCCACTGGACTACTACCCCTAATATCCCACATCGTCCTGTCAGCCAGAGCCACTGGACTACTACCCCTAATATCCCACATCTTCCCGTCAGCCAGAGCCACCAGACTACTAATATCCCACATCATCCCGTCAGCCAGAGCCATCGGACTACTCCCCCTAATATCCCACATCATCCCGTCAGCCAGAGCCACCGGACTACTACCCCTAATATCCCACATCATCCCATCAGCCAGAGCCACCGGACTACTACCCCTAATATCCCACATCATCCCGTCAGCCAGAGCTACTGGACTACTACCCCTAATATCCCACATCGTCCCGTCAGCCAGAGCCACTGGACTACTACCCCTAATATCCCACATCATCCCGTCAGCCAGAGCCACCGGACTACTACCCCTAATATCCCACATCGTCCCGTCAGCCAGAGCCACCGGACTACTAATATCCCACATCATCCCGTCAGCCAGAGCCACCAGACTACTACCCTAATATCCCACATCATCCCGTCAGCCAGAGCTACTGGACTACTACCCCTAATATCCCACATCGTCCCGTCAACCAGAGCCACTGGACTACTACCCCTAATATCCCACATCATCCCATCAGCCAGAGCCACCGGACTACTACCCCTAATATCTCACATCATCCCGTCAGCCAGAGCCACCGGACTACTACCACTAATATCCCACATCATCCCGTCAAAGCCGCCAGACTACTACCCCTAATATCCCACATCATCCCATCAGAGCCACCGGACTACTACCCCTAATATCCCACATCATCTCATCAGCCAAAGCCACCGGACTACTCCCCCTAATATCCCACATCATCCCGTCAGCCAGAGCCACCAGACTACTATCCCTAATATCCCACATCATCCCGTCAGCCAGAGCCACCGGACTCCTAATATCCCACATCATCCCGTCAGAGCCACCAGACTACTACCCCTAATATCCCACATCATCCCATCAGCCAGAGCCACCGGACTACTACCCCTAATATCCCACATCATCCCGTCAGCCAGAGCCACCGGACTACTACCCCTAATATTCCACATCATCCCGTCAGCCTGGGGTCAGAACCAGAGCGCTGAGTGGAATGGAATCCCTGACTTCCATACCGAAGATCCCTTTAAGAGAGGCATGGGTTCAGTACCAAAGCGCGGAGTGGATTTGCCCTCACTTCCATACCGGGGATCCCTTTAAGAGAGGCCTGGGGTCAGAACCACAGCGCTGAGTGGAACGGTCCTAACTTCCATACTGGGGATCCCTTTAAGAGTGGCCTGGGGTCAAAACCAAAGCCCTGGATGGATTTGCCATGACTTCCATATCAATGATCCCTTTAATAGAGGCCTGGGGTCAGAATCAGAGCACTGAGGGATTTGCCCTAACTTCCATACCGAGATCCCTTTAAGAGGGGCCTGGGGTCAGAACCAGAGCGCTTAGTGGATTTGCCCTGACTTCCATACTAATTATCCCTTTAACCCCTTCATGACCCTGCCATTTTTTGCAATTCTGACCAGTGTCCCTTTATGAGGTAATAACTCAGGAACGCTGCAACGGATCCTACCGATTCTGAGATTGTTTTTTCGTGACATATTGGGCTTCACGTTAGTGGTAAATTTAGGTCGATATTTTTTGCGTATATTTGTGAAAAAAAATGGAAATTTGGCGAAAAATTAGAAAATTTTGCAATTTTCAAATTTTGAATTTTTATTCTGTTAAACCAGAGAGTTATGTGACACAAAATAGTTAATAAATAACATTTCCCACAGCACAATTTTGGAAACAAATTTTTTTTTGTTAGGAAGTTATAAGGGTTAAAAGTTGACCAGCGATATCTCATTTTTACAGCAAAATTTACAAAACCATTTTTTTTAGGGACCACCTCACATTTTAAGTCACTTTGAGGGGTCTATATGGCAGAAAATACCCAAAAGAGACACCATTATAAAAACTGCACCCCTCAAGCTACTCAAATCTACATTCAAGAAGATAATTAACCCTTCAGGTGCTTCACAGGAACTAAAGCAACGTGGAAGGAAAAAATGGACATTTTAATTTTTCCAACAAAAATTTTCTTTTAGCATCAATTTTTTCATTTTTACATGGGCAACAGGATAAAATAGATAAATTTGTTGGGAAATTTCTCCTGAGTACACAGATACCTTATATGTGGTCATAAACGACTGTTTGGGCGCACGGCAGGGCTCAGAAGGGAAGGAGCGCCATTTGACTTTTTGAATGGATAATATGCTGGAATATTTAGCGGTTGCCATGTCGCATTTGGAGAGTCCCTGTGTGCCTAAACATTGGAGCTCCCCCACAAGTGAACCAATTTTGGAAACTAGACCCCCCCAAGGCACTTATCTAGATGCATAGTGAGCACTTTAAACCCTCAAGTGCTTCACAAATTGATCCGTAAAAAAAGAAAGTACTTTTTTTCACAAAAAATTTCTTTTAGCCTCAGTTTTTTCATTTTCACATGGGCAACAGGATAAAATGGATCCTAAAATTTGTTGGGCAATTTCTCCTGAGTACACAGATACCTCATATGTGGTCATAAACCACTGTTTGGGCGCACGGCAGGGCTCAGATGGGAAGGAGCGCCATTTGACTTTTTGAATGGAAAATATGCTCGAATATTTAGCGGTTGCCATGTAGCATTTGGAGAGTCCCTGTGTGCCTAAACATTGGAGCTCCCCCACAAGTGACCCCATTTTGGAAACTAGACCCCCCAAGGAACATACCTAGATGCATAGTGAGCACTTTGATCCCCCAGGTGCTTCACAAATTGATCCGTAAAAAAAAGAAAGTACTTTTTTTTCACAAAAATTTTCTTTTAGCCTCAATTTTTTTCATTTTCACATGGGCAAAAGGATAAATGGATCCTAAAATTTGTTGGCCAATTTCTCCTGAGTACACAGATACCTCATATGTGGTCATAAACCACTGTTTGGGTGCAAGGTAGGGACCAGAAGGGAAGGAGAGCCATTTGACTTTTTGAATGGAAAATTAGCTCCAATCGTTAGCGGACACCATGACGTGTTTGTAGAGCCCCTGTGTGCCTAAACAGTGAAAAAAACCCACATTTGACACGATTTTGGAAACTAAACCCCTTATGGAACTTATCTAGATGTGTTGTGAGCACTCTGAAACCCCAAGCGCTTCACAGAAGTTTATAACGCAGAGCAGTGAAAATAAAAAAATCATTTTTTTCCTCAAAAATGATTTTTTAGCCTGCTATTTTTTATTTTCACAAGGGTAACAGGAGAAATTGGACCACAAAAGCTGTTGTGCAATTTGTCCTGAGTACACCAATACCCCATATGTGGGGGGAACCACTGTTTTGGCGCATGGGAGAGCTCAGAAGGGAAGGAGCGCCATTTGGAATGCAGACTTGATGGAATGTTCTGCGGGCATCATGTTGCGTTTGCAGAGCCCCTGATGTGCCTAAACAGTAGAAACCCCCCACAAGTGACCCCATTTTGGAAACTAGACCCCCCAAGGAGCTTATCTAGATGTGTAGTAAGCACTTTGAACCCACAAGTGCTTCACAGAAGTTTATAAACGCAGAGCAGTGAAAATAACAAAATCATTTTTGTTCTCAAAAATCATTTTTTAGACCGCTATTTTTTATTTTCCCAAGGGTAACAGGATAAATTGGACCCCAAAAGTTGTTGTCCAGTTTTTCCTGAGTACGCTGGTGCCCCATATGTGGGGGGGGGACCACTGTTTGGGCGCACGGCAGGCCTCAGAAGTGAAGGAGCGCCATTTGACTTTTTAATGGAAAATTATCGTTAGCGGACACCATGTCGTGTTTGGAGAGCCCCTGTGTGCCTAAACTTTCGAGCTCCCCCACAAATGACCCCATTTTGGAAACTAGACCCCCTAAGGAACTTATCTAGATGCACAGTGAGCACTTTGAACCCCCAGGTGCTTCACAGAAGTTTATAACGCAGAGCCGTGAAAATAAAAAATCATATTTTTTCCACAAACATGATCCTTTAGTCCCCAATTTTTTTATTTTCCCAAGGGTAACAGGAGAAATTAGACCCCAAAAGTTGTTGTCCAATTTGTCCTGAGTACACTGATATCCCATATGTGGGAGAAAACTACTGTATGGGCACACGTCAGAGCTCGGAAGGGAAGTAGTGACGTTTTGAAATGCCGACTTGATGGAATGGTCTGCGGGCGTCATGTTACATTTGCAGAGCCCATGATGTGCCTAAACAGTAGAAACTACCCCAAGTGACCCCATTTTGGAAACTAGATCCCCCAAGGAACGCCTCTAGATGTGTGGTGAGCACTTTGAATCTCCAAGTTCATCACAGAAGTTTATAACGCAAAGCCGTGAAAATAAAAAATCATTTTTTTTTTCCACAAAAATAATTTTTATAGTCCCCATTTTTTTTCCCAAGAGTAAAAGGAGAAATTAGACCCCCAAAGTTGTTTTGCAATTTTTCCTGAGTATTATGATACCCCATATGTGGGGGTAAATCACTGTTTGGGCACACGTTGGGGCTCGGAATAAAGGGAGCACTGTTTGACTTTTTGAACGCAAAATTTGCAGCAATCAATGGTGGCGCCATGTCACGTATTGAGACCCCCTGATGTGCCTAAATTGTGGAAATCCCTCAATTCTAACTCCAACCCTAACCCCAACACACCCCTAACCCCAACCCTAACCCCTACACACCCCTAATCCAAACCCTAACCATAACCCTAACCCCAACACACCCCTAAACCTAATCCCAACTCTAACCATAACCCTAAACACAAGCCTAACCCTAATCCCAACCCTAACCCCAAAACACCAAACCCTAATTCCAAACCTAACCCTAATTCTAACCCTAACCCAAATTCTAACCCTAACCCAAATTCTAACCCTAACCCTAATGCTAACCCTAAGGCTAACCCTAACCTTAGTTCTAACTCTAACCCTAAGGCTAGGTTCATATTGCGTTTTACCAGCGCGTTCAACACATAGCGTTGACGGGCTGGTAACGGTATAGCATAACACGATCGCGTTATGCTATACCCGCTAGCGCAGATGAATCAGCAGATGATTCATCTGTGCTAGCGGTGACGGAGCCCAGACGCTGCAGCCCATGTCCGAGGCTCCGTTACTGAATGACAGCACTTCGCGAACGCATGCCGCTTTACGGCATGCTTCGCGATGTGCCCGACAATGGGGGTGAAGGGCAGCGTTAACGGACTGCGTTACACTCTGTCATATCGCGGTGTAACGATGTCCGTCTAACAGACTGCCATAACGCAATATGAACTCAGCCTAACCCTAACCCTTATTATAACCCTAACCCTAAGGCCCCGTGCACACATTGCGGATTCACTTGTCGATTTTTCCGTGCGGAATTTGCTAAATCCGCAGGTAAAATTACCTGCGTTTTACCTGCGGATTTAGCGTGGATTAAGGGCCTGTGCACACGTTGCGGATTTACTGCGGTTTTTGTGCGGATTTGCCCTGCGGTTTTACACCTATAATGGAATAGGTGTAAAAACGCTGTGGAATCCGCACAAAGAATTGACATGCTGCGGATTTAAAACCGCACTAAATCTGCGCGGAAAAATCCGCAGCATGCGCACAGCGTTTTTTTACCATTTATTTACATTGTACTGTACATGGTTTCCGGATCTGCTGCGGATCCGCAGCGCCAAATCCGCTGCGGATCCGCAGCAAAATCCGCAACGTGTGCACAGGAAAAAAAAAATTCTTTATTTTATTATTTGTCCCTACCTATGGGGGTGATAAATGGGGCGTTTATTTACTGTTTTTTTATTTTGATCACTGTGAGAGAATATCACAGTGATCAAAATAAATTTTATGACACCGGCGGGCGCACTGCGCATGCGCCCGCCATTTTCCAAGATGGCGGCACCCATGAAGAATCCCGGACTGACGCCTACGTAGGTGTCATGGGTCTGGATGCCACTGGTTTTCATGACGCCTACGTAGGCGTCATGGATCGGGAAGGGGTTAAGAGACCCTGGGGTCAGAACCACAGCCCTGAGTGGAACGGTCCTAAATTCCACACCGGGGATCCCTTTAAGAGAGGCCTGAGGTCAGTGTTGTGACCACGCACCACAATTGTGGGTTACCAGAGCAATGGGGTACTCAGAGCCGAGCCCATGGAAGTCTATGGGGTTGTCACAGGTAGCGGTGGCTCGGTCTGTGGCCCTGGCGGTCAGGCGTATGTTGGGGGGTATATTTACAGGGGATAGGTATATATACAGTTCGTGACGCCACCTGTAGTTCTCTGATCACTAAGACCAGCGCTGCTGTAGATCTCTGAGGGGATGGTGTGGCAGCTAGATGTCGGGTCCCCTACAGGTGGGACTCTTCCCTCAGGTCGATAGTTATGGTGGGGTTGTGCAGGGATGCAATTAAATAACTCAGTCTCACACATAGAAGCTTCTTTCCATACCTTTTACTTCAAGTTGTTCAGGCAGGTCCCAGGGAGGCTGTTCGGGGTGGATGAATGCACGTAGCGGTAACAGTTGAGCAGGTTACAGGCCTCCTTCTCTTTCCAAATGATGAGTGAGTCCAAGCTTGCCTGTAGCCAAGTTAACTCTATAGTTTTCAGCTTTTCCCACTAGCTGTACTGCCCGGCCGGTTTTGTGATAGAGCCTTATAAGTGGTGAACTAAGTACTTTCTTTTGCCGCGCGCCGGACTCAGAAGCCTTGTTCTCCTGACTCGGTTACGTACTGGCACTCTAAGGGCGGCATTCTGCAACCTAAGGTCCAGTAAGACTCTGGTTTTTCTATCACTATGCCTGGAGCTATAGTGACGCTTCGGTCCCCAGTGACCGGTGACAATGTGCAGGATAATCCAATCCTTAAGGCACTTCTGAATCCTTTCCACTATGCCCTTCGCCCTGCTTCTGCTTTCAATGTAGCACTGAAGCGTGAAGATAGAAAGTCAGTTTTCTTCCTTGGTCTCACTGGGTAACTCTCAGTTTCCTCAAAGTTCAGACTGAGTAAAAGGTAACTCTGACTAGACTCGGGATGATAACTAGTCATCCGTTACTAGACTCCACTTCGTTGAATTGGCAGGAGCTAATCTTCTGCTCACCCAGAGCTCTGACAGGAATCCTCAATGTCTGGGAAGAACTAGCCCTGACTGCTCTGTACGATGACAGGAAGCTAGACTAGACTACTCTGTGCTACACGTCACTCCCCTATACACCCCTGTGGGTGTGTCTGAAGTGTAAGTGAGTGATGTTAAGCTTTAACTGTTACCTTACTGTGCATTCTCCAGGTCCTGTGTGCCTTACATACCAGGGCTACACATTCCCCCTTGGTAAAGTACAGCACTCCCGGGCTGTGAAATATAAGAAAAAAAAAACATTTTGTTTTTCATTTAAACAAGTAACATTTTAAACTCTTCCCATCCGGGAGGTACGGATTTCTTGAACGTTGCATTATAACATTAGACATAGAAAAATACAAAATACTAAATAGACATTTTCATATAAATAGATGACAATATTCTTGTGAAGGACCCGCACCAAACCTTCAACGTGGGTCCTGGGTGGGCTGCAGGACATCTGAATGCAGACCTCACTCAGTGCCTCACCATACGGGTTTTATGTTCAGAGGTAGGTGTGCTGGTAGAGAATGCACAAAGTGCAACTATATACAAGATCAGTTCTTGGGCTGGCTCAGTCCTCAGCCTCAGAGTCCATCATGAAACATTTTCAAGTAATTTACATATCATAACAATACTTTATACAATTATCCATACTTAGTAAACTAGTTTGCTAGGACTACTGTTGATAACGAATAGGTATCTTCCCTTTCGTTGTACGTTCTGATCTACGTGGAGTAGCTTCAGGTATATTAATCTCTAACCCAACTGTTCTACGTAACGGCAAACTATAGAACTGTCTCAATCTTTCTATGGATCTGGCAAGCGTACTGATGGCTGGGCGGTGTGAGTCAGCTTCACCAGGGGTTCCCATAGCATGGGGCGCTGCTTCCGATGATTCTTCCTCTTGAGGTTCCGCAGGTTGGGGTGCTGCTGGAGTAGGTAACTCCTGAACTGGCTCAACTGGCACCATGGGCACAACTGGAGGTAGAACTTCCTCTTGTGGCTGATAAAATTGCAACACCGGAATTATTACAGCATCTCCCAGTCTCGGCCAATCTGCAGGGAAATCTCCCAGATCCGTGTGTATGACCTCTTCTTTTCTTTCTTCTTGATTGATGACAGAGTTCTCTTCACGAAACTTTAAGGGTTCTGGGCACAATTTCAAATGGTCTCTGGACACAGTGGATATTGTTCTTCCTCCGTCCTTACTGATGATACAAACTTTTCTATTGTCATATTTGGAATCTTGTACGACGTAGGGTTCTTGCTCCCACTGGTTATCCAATTTGTGCATTTTCCTTTTCCTTTTCAATACCACTTCTCCAGGCATCAAAGGCTTGGCAGGAGCATTCCTGTTGTAAATATCTTCCTGTTTTTCCCGTGCCTTGTTGAGACTTTCTTCTACACAGACTTGCACTCTTCTGTATTGCTCTTGCCGATTGATGTCCCAGTTTTCAATGGCGTCATCTGCCTCTGGTTCTACCACTCCAAGTTCTAAATCCATTGGTAGTCTTCCGGGCCTTGCTCTCATAAGATAGGCTGGAGTGCAGTTAGTGGAACTTACAGGTATATGGTTATACAAGTCAACCAAATCAGGCAGTAAGTCCGGCCATCGATTTCTGTCTTCCAACGGTATGGATTTCAACAAATCAAGGACAATATGGTTCATTTTCTCGCAAAGACCGTTGGTTTGAGGATGGTATGGTGTTGTTCTAATTTTCTTACACCCATACATGTGACAGAATTCCTTGAATAGATCAGCTTCGAAAGCAGGTCCTTGATCGGTTAATACTTGCTCCGGATACCCATGCGGTCTGCAGAAGCTTGCTTGAAAGGTTTTTGCTGCCGTCACTGCTGTCTGATCCTTAACTGGAACAACCACCAGAAATCTAGAGTAATGGTCCACCATGGTCAAGGCGTATGAGTATCCAGATCTACTTGGCGACAGTTTGACGTGGTCCAGGGCCACAATCTCCAAGGGACGAGTCGTCCGGATAGGCTGCAGGGGTGCCCTCTGACTACCGTAGTCCTTTCTTCTGAGACCACAGAGTCCACAGTTCCGACACCACCTCTCGATGGAGCTGCGCATCCCTACCCAGTAGAACGGCACCTCAACAGGGTCTCAGCTTTCTCCAGCCAAAGTGTCCTGCTTGATCGTGGTATGCTTCCAACACCATTGGACGTCTGCCTTGGGGACCACTATTTGCAGACCATCTCGTGGGTCCTGGGATTGACGTATCTCCTGCACAAACTTCTCACGGTATAGGAATAACCTGCTTCTCTCATTCCACAGGAGCTTTGCTGACATAGGTGCATCTTTTTCCAAGGAGGAACTTCCTGTCTTAACAACTCCTTGATACGCTGACCACTGGATCGCTGTCCTGAGTCTCCTTCCAGCTGTGATGGGGTAAAGGATTACGTGGCACCATACTGCTTTCTGTAGATCGATGCTCGTGGACTACCCATTTCGATGGAACGCAGGTACCTCAATTTCTTCAGGTCGTCCGATTCTTCCTCCGTGTCAGAGTCATGCGGCATTCGGGACAATGCGTCGGCGTTAGCATTCTTTCGGCCTGCTCGGTACTTGATGGTAAAACTGGTAATTTGATAACCGAGCCATCCAACGCTGCTCCATGGCTCCCAGCTTGGCTGTTCCAGGTGCGTTAACGGGTTGTTGTCTGTGTACGCCGTGAACTTGTTGGAGGCCAGATAGTGCTTAATCTTTCAGTAATGGCCCAGACCAGCGCCAGAAACTCCAGCTTGAAGCTGCTATAATTTTCCGGATTCCTCTCAGTTGGCCTGAGTTTTCTGCTGGCATAAGCAATGACTTTTCTTGGCCATTCTGCTTCTGACTGAGAACTGCTCTAAACCTTCATTACTAGCATCGGTGTACAGCAGGAACGGTTGGCTGTAATCAGGATACGTCAAGATCTCTCACCTGTAAGGATCTCTTTCATCTTTTGGAATGCTTCAGCCTGTTCCTTACCCCAATTGAAGGGAGGATTTCTGCTCTTTAGGGATTGGCCTACTAGGAGGTCCTGTAGAGGCGCTGCCTTCTTCGTGTAATCTTTCACGAACCTTCTGTAGTAACCCGTTAGTCCAGGAACTGTCGCACTTCCTTGAGGTTCTTCGGCTCCGGCACTTCTGGATGGCAGTGACTTTCTCTGGGTCCGGCGCTACTCCTTCCGAACTGACGATGTGCCCCAAATATTGTACCTTCTGTTTGAGTAGATGGCATTTTGAGGGTTTCAACTTCATCCCGTACTGGACAGGGACTCAAATACTTCTGCCAGGTGCTTCAGATGGTCCTCATATGTCTTAGAGTACACGATGACGTCGTCTAAGTATAGCAGCACGGTTTCAAAATTGAGATGTCCAGGCAGTTCTCCATCACTCTCTGAAATGTTCCTGGGGCACTGCTGAGCCAAACGGCATTCTGTCGAACTCACAGAGCCCCATTGGGGTGGTGAAAGCCGTTTTCTCACGATCCTCCTCAGCCACAGCCACTTGCCAGTATCCACTAGTCAGATCAAGGGTAGAAAAGTAGTTAGCCGTTTTCGAGCAGCTAATGACTCTCTATACGTGGTAACGGGTATGCATCCTTGTGTGTTATGCGGTTCACTGCCTGTAATCACACACATTCTCAAGCTACCATCTTTCTTCTAACCAGGACTAGAGGTGCTGCCCAGGGACTACAACTATCCTGATTACTCCGGCTTCTTTCATATCTCGCAACATTCCTTAGCCTTCTGATAATGGGCTGGGGGTATTGGCCTATACCGCTCCTTGATGGGTGAGGATGACTGCCTGTAGGGATATGATGTTGTACTCCCTTAATTATCCCAAAATCAAGTGGATTCTTGCTAAATACTTGGGCGTACTCTTGCACCACCCGTAATACCCTTGCTTCTGGTGAGCGGGAGTGGTGTCGTCCAACATGGAGTTGCTGACACCATTCCGCCACCTGGGTTGCGGGTCATTGTCCTCCGCTATTTGGCGGGAGTCTAAGGACTCAGCGGGAGAATAGAATTATTGTCAACAGCATGTAGTTTAGCATGGTTGCATAACGGGGTAAGTTTACCTCATCATCTCCCCAGTTGAGAAGCCGTACCGGTACTCTTCCGTTCACCACTCACATCTCCCTAGCAGTCATAAGTGTAGGTCTATGTTCTGACGGGTGGGGTTCTATACAGCTTGGTAGTTCTGTCTCTCAGACCTATGGCTGCCCTGCACCAGATTATCATTTCACTCATTGGGGGTATCACAATGGGATTCGAGTCAGTGACCGTACATTACCAATTTCGCCGTCTGTAAGCTTCGCTTGCTGCTGACACACCAGGGCCCGGATCTCTCTTTGGATTACTCCTTTCTGCCTTGGTCGGGCAATCTCAGCGAGCTGTTGGAGTAAGAACACAACTTCTCCCAAACAATTACTGATAATGTTAGTACCCAAAATTATATTTAAACGTTCTCCCCATTTACAGTCTTTATACCAGAAGCCCCTGGTCTTTCAAAATCCTCTCTGCCCACTTTCCCAAACTAACATTTTGTCCCGAGTACTTCTACGGAAGACCATTAGAAGCATACACGGTAAAGTCAGGGCTCGGGGTTTAAGACTGTCCATTTTACCAGAACTTAGTATATAGGGCATCAGGTATTAGGGTCACCCGAGACCCGTGTCTAACAATGCCGGAACAGCAATACATCTAGAATGATAGACAGGTAGGGTCGTCCCCCCACAAACCTTTCGGTTCCCCGTTAGGGGCCTGACGGGTCTCCTCCTGGGTGTTGGCCCTCAGACCCAGGTTCTGCCCGTTTAAAGGACACTGTGGAGACATATGACCTTTCCGGTTGCATCGGTACCCGGTGATCTCCCCACGAGGAGGGTGTTGATCAAAAGGGGCGCTCCTGGGGTGGCATGTTCCTCCGGGGGGGCGAGTCTTTCCCTTTTTTCCGGGTTTCCCGAAAGTCTTTGGGGAGTCCCCTAATAAAAATCTTCCCCCCTTCTTTTCCGCAGCGGCGGGCACCATACACAGCCGTTTTTGTAGTGGGCACCCCGAGGTAGCAGTCCAAATTTCCCAGGGGGTGGCAAACTGCTTTTGGGGTTGGCCACTCGAGGAAAAAAGGGGTTTCGCCGGCTCCCAAAAGACTTCCCCCCTGACGAGTTTGGGTTGCCCCCTCAGGTTTGCCAGGGGCCCCGCCCTTTTTTTGCCGCCTTTAGGGTATCAAAGGTAGCTCGGGGTCTAAAGGGCCACCAATTTTACAGTTCGGTTCCGTTGGGCCCAGTCCCCGCAAAATTGTTCTTCGATCTTATTTTTCCCAAAGACATTATGGTTTAACCCGCTTGGGTCCAGGGGCCCCCTTTTGTCGGAGGCATAGTCCCTTTGTGTCATTGGGGGTGTGAAAAATTATAAATGCCCTCCGGGGATCGTTTGGTGGATCTTCAAAAAAATGAACTTTAAAAGGGGTTTCAGGGACCCAATCCTGGTCCGTGGGTAGCCCAAGTCTCCACTTCTTTTCCCTCAGCAGGGGCCATTTTCCGCCCTTTTAAAATACTGCAGCTTTTTTGCCTTCAGCCATAGAGTCTTTTCCGGGACTGCATATTTTCCTTTTTTAAACCCTGTAAGTCCCGGGTCCCCGCTTTTATGGGGAAGCCTTTTCCCCCCGGGCATATATGGAAGCGTTAGTGGAAAGAGCGGGCCCAGGGGGAAGGGTGCGGGGGCCCCCCCCCCCCATCGGGCCCTTAAAAACCCCACGCGGTGGGAAAGTGGGGGGGCCCTCCGGGGGGGCCGCACTGTGGGCCGGGTTTTTGTTGAACATTTTGCCCCCCCTTGGTTTAAACGGCCCCTCCCGGTTTTCAAAAGTGCTATTTAAAAGGCAAAAGCATTTGGGAAAACGGGCCCCTTCGTGGGCAGGCCCTCGGGGTTTTCAGAGGTCCACTTCCGGCGGGATTCCCGCTGAGTCAAGGGGGGTGCCCAAAGATTTTGCGCGCTCCTTGGTAGCCCCCCTTCTTCCCCACCCCCTAAGGGCGCAAATTGGCCCCCAAAAATTGGCGGTTTTTGGCCCCAAAAAATAGAAACCAGTTTTTTTTACAAAAACCCCCACGGGCCCAAAAAGGGGCTCCCCTTTGCAATTTTGGGAAATCCTGTTCGGGCAATTTTTGGGGTTGTGACCCGCCCCCAAAAATTGTGGGTTACCAAGAAAGGGGATCAGAGCCAAAGCCCAGGGAAGTCAAATGGGTTTCACAGGTAGGGGTTTTGGTTTGGGTCTGTGGCCCTGGCGGTAGGAATATGTTTGGGGGATATTTTTACGGGGTGGGGATATATCCAGTTCGGGACCCCACCTGTTTTTTTGGGGGGGGATCCTAAGCCCAGGGGCTGTTTGTAAAAATTCTTGAGGGGATGGGTGGCTAAGATGTGGGGGGCCCCCTACATGTGGGCCTCTTTCAGGTCGATAGTTATGGTGGGGTTGTGCAGGGGATGCAATTAAAAAATCGCCCACAAAAGAAGCTTCTTTCCAAAACCTTTTAAATTTTCCCAATTGTTGGGGAGGCCCCGGGGGCTTTTGGGGGTGGTTGAATGACGTAGCGGTAACAGTTGAGGGGTTTTAAGGCCCCCTTCTTTTTCCAAATGATGAGGATTTCCAACCCTTCCCTATTACCCCAATTTAACCCTATTTTTTCAGTTTTCCCACAGAAAAAAACCCCCGCCCGGTTTTTGTGATAGAGTCTGATCCTTAACTGGAACAACCACCAGAAATCTAGAGTAATGGTCCACCATGGTCAAGGCGTATGAGTATCCAGATCTACTTGGCGACAGTTTGACGTGGTCCAGGGCCACAATCTCCAAGGGACGAGTCGTCCGGATAGGCTGCAGGGGTGCCCTCTGACTACCGTAGTCCTTTCTTCTGAGACCACAGAGTCCACAGTTCCGACACCACCTCTCGATGGAGCTGCGCATCCCTACCCAGTAGAACCGGCACCTCAACAGGGTCTCCAGCTTTCTCCAGCCAAAGTGTCCTGCTTGATCGTGGTATGCTTCCAACACCATTTGGACGTCTGCCTTGGGGACCACTATTTGCCAGACCATCTCGTGGGTCCTGGGATTGACGTATCTCCTGCACAACTTCTCACGGTATAGGAATAACCTGCTTCTCTCATTCCACAGGAGCTTTGCTGACATAGGTGCATCTTTTTCCAAGGAGGAACCTTCCTGTCTTAACAACTCCTTGATACGGCTGACCACTGGATCGCTGTCCTGAGTCTCCTTCCAGCTGTGATGGGGTAAAGGATTTAACGTGGCACCATACTGCTTTCTGTAGACTCGATGCTCGTGGACTACCCCATTTCGATGGAACGCAGGTACCTCAATTTCTTCCAGGTCGTCCGATTCTTCCTCCGTGTCAGAGTCATGCGGCATTCGGGACAATGCGTCGGCGTTAGCATTCTTTCGGCCTGCTCGGTACTTGATGGTAAACTGGTAATTTGATAACCGAGCCATCCAACGCTGCTCCATGGCTCCCAGCTTGGCTGTTTCCAGGTGCGTTAACGGGTTGTTGTCTGTGTACGCCGTGAACTTGTTGGAGGCCAGATAGTGCTTAAATCTTTCAGTAATGGCCCAGACCAGCGCCAGAAACTCCAGCTTGAAGCTGCTATAATTTTCCGGATTCCTCTCAGTTGGCCTGAGTTTTCTGCTGGCATAAGCAATGACTTTTTCTTGGCCATTCTGCTTCTGACTGAGAACTGCTCCTAAACCTTCATTACTAGCATCGGTGTACAGCAGGAACGGTTGGCTGTAATCAGGATACGTCAAGATCTCATCACCTGTAAGGATCTCTTTCATCTTTTGGAATGCTTCAGCCTGTTCCTTACCCCAATTGAAGGGAGGATTTCTGCTCTTTAGGGATTGGCCTACTAGGAGGTCCTGTAGAGGCGCTGCCTTCTTCGTGTAATCTTTCACGAACCTTCTGTAGTAACCCGTTAGTCCCAGGAACTGTCGCACTTCCTTGAGGTTCTTCGGCTCCGGCCACTTCTGGATGGCAGTGACTTTCTCTGGGTCCGGCGCTACTCCTTCCGAACTGACGATGTGCCCCAAATATTGTACCTTCTGTTTGAGTAGATGGCATTTTGAGGGTTTCAACTTCATCCCGTACCTGGACAGGGACTCAAATACTTCTGCCAGGTGCTTCAGATGGTCCTCATATGTCTTAGAGTACACGATGACGTCGTCTAAGTATAGCAGCACGGTTTCAAAATTGAGATGTCCCAGGCAGTTCTCCATCACTCTCTGAAATGTTCCTGGGGCACTGCTGAGCCCAAACGGCATTCTGTCGAACTCACAGAGCCCCATTGGGGTGGTGAAAGCCGTTTTCTCACGATCCTCCTCAGCCACAGCCACTTGCCAGTATCCACTAGTCAGATCAAGGGTAGAAAAGTAGTTAGCCGTTTTCAGAGCAGCTAATGACTCCTCTATACGTGGTAACGGGTATGCATCCTTGTGTGTTATGCGGTTCACCTGCCTGTAATCCACACACATTCTCAAGCTACCATCTTTCTTTCTAACCAGGACTAGAGGTGCTGCCCAGGGACTACAACTATCCCTGATTACTCGGCTTCTTTCATATCTCGCAACATTTCCTTAGCCTTCTGATAATGGGCTGGGGGTATAGGCCTATACCGCTCCTTGATGGGAGGATGACTGCCTGTAGGGATATGATGTTGTACTCCCTTAATTATCCCAAAATCAAGTGGATTCTTGCTAAATACTTGGGCGTACTCTTGCACCACCCGTAATACCCCTTGCTTCTGGTGAGCGGGAGTGGTGTCCGTCCCAACATGGAGTTGCTGACACCATTCCGCCACCTGGGTTGCCGGGTCATTGTCCTCCGCTATTTGGCGGGAGTCTAAGGACTCAGCCGGGAGAATAGAATTATTGTCAACAGCATGTAGTTTAGCAATGGTTGCATAACGGGTAAGTTTACCTCATCATCTCCCCAGTTGAGAAGCCGTACCGGTACTCTTCCGTTCACCACTTCCACTACTCCCCTAGCAGTCATAAGTGTAGGTCTATGTTCTGACGGGTGGGGTTCTACTACAGCTTGGTAGTTCTGTCCTCTCAGACCTATGGCTGCCCTGCACCAGATTATCATTTCACTCATTGGGGGTATCACAATGGGATTCGAGTCAGTGACCCGTACATTACCAATTTCGCCGTCTGTAAGCTTCGCTTGCTGCTGACACACCAGGGCCCGGATCTCTCTTTGGATTACTCCTTTCTGCCTTGGTCGGGCAATCTCAGCGAGCTGTTGGAGTAAGAACACAACTTCTCCCAAACAATTACTGATAATGTTAGTACCCAAAATTATATTTAAACCGTTCTCCTCATTTACAGTCTTTACTACCAGAAGCCCCTGGTCTTTCAACTCCTCTCTGCCCACTTTCACATCTACACATTTTGTCCCGAGTACTTCTACAGGAAGACCATTAGAAGCATACACGGTAAAGTCAGGGCTCGGGGGTTTAAGACTGTCCATTGACCAGAACTTAGTATATAGGGCATCAGGTATTAGGGTCACCTGAGACCCAGTGTCTAACAATGCCGGAACAGCAATACCATCTAGAATGATAGACAGGTAGGGTCGTCCACCCACATACCTGCGGTTCCAGTCTAGGGGCCTGACGGGTCTCCTCCTGGGTGTTGGCCCTCAGACCCAGGTTCTGCCCGTTTAAAGGACACTGTGGAGACATATGACCTTTCCGGTTGCATCGGTAACAGGTGATCTCCCGACGAGGAGGGTGTTGATCAGAGGTCGCTCCTGGGGGTGGCATTGTCCTCCTCCGGGGGGGCGACGTCTTCCTTCTTCTCCGGTTCATCCACGGAACGTCTTCTGGGCAGTCCGCTAATAAGATCTTCCCTTCTTCCTCTTTCCGCAGCTGCAGGGCACTCATCACAGCAGCCAGATTTTTAGTCAGCTGGCGCACCTCTGAGCGTAGACAGTCCAATTCACTAGGGGGTGTCACCTGCGTTTTGGTTTCGGCCACTAGCGAGGAAAAGGGGGTTGCCGCCGGCTCCAGAATGACTTCACCCTGACGATGTTGGGTTGCCACCTCAGGTTTGCCCAGGGGCCGCAGCCCTTTTATTGCCATGTCCTTTAGGGTATCAAAGGTAGCATCAGGGTGATCTAAAGACCACCAATTCACAGTTCTGCGTTCCGCTTGGGACCTCAGTCCCTGCACAAATTGTTCTTTCAGCATCTTATTTTCATCAATGACACTTATGGTATTAACCTGCTTGAGGGCTCTCAGGGCCCCTTGTAGTCGGCAGGCATAGTCCCTTATGCTGTCACTTGGTTGCTGTGAACAGTTATAGAATGCCATCCGGAGATCTGTTTCGGTGCGATCTTCAAAAATGGCCTGTAACTTTAAGAGGATTGCAGGCACCAACTCCTGGTCCGTGGTAGCCCAAGTCTCCACTTCTCTCTCAGCAGCGCCAGTTAGCTGCCCTATTAATACTGCAGCTTTTTGCCTCTCAGACATAGAGTACATTTCCAGGACACTGCATATCTTCCGTTTGAATCCTGCTAAAGTGCCTGGCTCGCCGCTGTACTGGGGAAGCCATTTCGCCCCAGGCATATATGGAAGCGTTAGTGGCATGAGCGGGACCACTGGACTGGGTGCTGGGCCTGCGCCCCCATCTGGCGCTACAACGCCACGCGGTGCGGAGTCGGGGCCTCCGGCTGGGGCCGCACTGTCGGCCGGTTGTTGCAACATATTAGCGCCCCCTTGGTTAAACGGAGCCTACCGGTTTCAGAAGCTGCTATTTCACAGGCACAGCAGTAGGAACAGGACCTTCGTCGCAGGCGCTCTGATGTCAGAGCGTCCACTTCCTGTCGCAGGACCTGCCGCTGAGTCAGAGCCGGGGGCTGTCCAAGACTTTGCGCGCTCCTTCAGGTACGCCCACCTTCTTCTCCAGCGCCTCAGGGCGCGAATATGGCGGCAAATATGGCGGTATTTGGCGCCAAACAATAGCAACAGTCTTTTTCACCAAAACACTCCACAGGCACACAGGGCTCGCAATTCTGCAAGTTTCGGATCCTGTTCGTGACGCCAAGTTTTTGTTGTGACCACGCACCACAATTGTGGGTTACCAGAGCAATGGGGTACTCAGAGCCGAGCCCATGGAAGTCTATGGGGTTGTCACAGGTAGCGGTGGCTCGGTCTGTGGCCCTGGCGGTCAGGCATATGTTGGGGGGTATATTTACAGGGGATAGGTATATATACAGTTCGTGACGCCACCTGTAGTTCTCTGATCACTAAGACCAGCGCTGCTGTAGATCTCTGAGGGGATGGTGTGGCAGCTAGATGTCGGGTCCCCTACATGTGGGACTCTTCCCTCAGGTCGATAGTTATGGTGGGGTTGTGCAGGGATGCAATTAAATAACTCAGTCTCACACATAGAAGCTTCTTTCCATACCTTTTACTTCAAGTTGTTCAGGCAGGTCCCAGGGAGGCTGTTCGGGGTGGATGAATGCACGTAGCGGTAACAGTTGAGCAGGTTACAGGCCTCCTTCTCTTTCCAAATGATGAGTGAGTCCAAGCTTGCCTGTAGCCAAGTTAACTCTATAGTTTTCAGCTTTTCCCACTAGCTGTACTGCCCGGCCGGTTTTGTGATAGAGCCTTATAAGTGGTGAACTAAGTACTTTCTTTTGCCGCGCGCCGGACTCAGAAGCCTTGTTCTCCTGACTCGGTTACGTACTGGCACTCTAAGGGCGGCTTTCTGCAACCTAAGGTCCAGTAAGACTCTGGTTTTTCTATCACTATGCCTGGAGCTATAGTGACGCTTCGGTCCCCAGTGACCGGTGACAATGTGCAGGATAATCCAATCCTTAAGGCACTTCTGAATCCTTTCCACTATGCCCTTCGCCCTGCTTCTGCTTTCAATGTAGCACTGAAGCGTGAAGATAGAAAGTCAGTTTTCTTCCTTGGTCTCACTGGGTAACTCTCAGTTTCCTCAAAGTTCAGACTGAGTAAAAGGTAACTCTGACTAGACTCGGGATGATAACTAGTCATCCGTTACTAGACTCCACTTCGTTGAATTGGCAGGAGCTAATCTTCTGCTCACCCAGAGCTCTGACAGGAATCCTCACTGTCTGGGAAGAACTAGCCCTGACTGCTCTGTACGATGACAGGAAGCTAGACTAGACTACTCTGTGCTACACGTCACTCCCCTATACACCCCTGTGGGTGTGTCTGAAGTGTAAGTGAGTGATGTTAAGCTTTAACTGTTACCTTACTGTGCATTCTCCAGGTCCTGTGTGCCTTACATACCAGGGCTACACATCAGAACCAGAGAGCTTAGTGGAATTGCCCTAACTTCCATATTAATGATCCCTTTAAGAGACCCTGGGGTCAGAACCACCCAGTCACTGTCTGCTGAGGTGTTGTCGTGGAGTGAGAAAACTGTTGCTCATAGCAACCAATCACAGCTCAGCTTCTTTTAAACAGCTCTGGTGAAATGAAAGATCCTTCGTGATTGGCTGGTGATACACACACACACACATTCAATTTTATATATATAGATAAGGATAAATCTCATATGTGACACCATGGTGAGGTGGCCTCTATAAATGTGAGCATGTGTTATTTGCTATATGATGGGCATGTCCTATAATGATATATTAATACATCTAACATAGCCAGGTAGTATTAGCGCCTAAATTCCTTGTTAGGTCTGGAGATGTGGTGTGTAGATGGGGAGTTTTTAGATCACATAGCTTAGCAAAAAAAATCATATGACCACAAGGACCACTAAAATATATTTAAAAATGTGTTTCTTTCTCTGTAACAATTTTATTTATTTTTCATATATTTGACATATTGTGCTATTGTGCCATATGTAAGGTCAAAAAAAGACCTTTTCAATATCTAAAAAAAAAATTCTGATTTCCCTTGTAACTGGAACTGGTATATTAGCCAAAGTTGTAGTAGAAATGTAGTCTGGCTGCATAGCAGTGCTAATCTGGGTCTCCTAGGATTCAGCAGTCCCTCCTCCCACCTTAAAGGGAACCTGTCAGCAGGATTGTGCACAGTAACCTACACACAATGTCAGGTCAGCGCCATTATACTGATTAAAATGATACCTTGGTTGATGAAATTCTTCTTGTGGTTGCTCTGTAATCTTTATTTTCATTTTTTTGTTAATGAGATTTTTGTGCCCTAAGACGGGGTAGGGGTATGTGTGTTCTGATTAGTTGTTCATAATGCAGACTGCTGGCAGGTGTTAGAATCTATTTAGTTTTGTCCATCTGCCATCTTGTTGTGGTTTCTGGCTGTTGGTCTTTTTCCCCTGGTGTTGGGCTTGTCATTTGTCAAGTGATTGTATCACCCCTTATTACCCTTTATTACCCGACACATGACTCCCAGTTTTTGCTGGACATCAGTGTTAATCCGCTAGAGTTTTGGCTAGGTGCTTTAATAGCTTTTTGTGTTTGTGCAGTTCTGAGATCTCTAGTTCTGCTTGCTTAGTCTTTTGTTTTTCCTTTAGTTTCTGCAGCTTCCTGTATTTGCCTGCTAGGAGGTTACATGTTTTTTGTTCCCAATCCCTAGATCTTTCAGGGATACCCTTCCCACCACCTTTAGGGTGAGTTTCCACGGTCAGGAAACGCTGCGTGTTTGGCGCAGTGCGCTGGCGCAGTGCCAAACATGTAGCATCCAGATGTTACAGCATAGTGGAGGGGATTCAAGAAATCCCGTCTCCACTATGCGTAACAATACGCAGGTGGCAGACCTGCGTAAACGGACATGCGGCGCGTCTTTTCAGACCGCAGCATGTCCTCGCGTATTGCGGCGACGGTGCGTCGCCGCAACAGAATTTCACACAGGGCTATGTAGCCCTGCGTTCTTTCCGGAGGTGTTCCGGAGGTGTCCTGAACACCTCCGGAAAGATCGCGCGTCATAAAGGGGGCGGAGCTTAGACGGAGCGGAATTTCCGCTCCGTCCAAAGCGCTGTGGTTCCGGACCGTGGAACCACAGCCTTAGGCCTTCGCTTGAGTCTAGACTAGGAAACGTCAGTGGGTCTGTTCACAAGGAATAGGTCGCCCGCCCCATCGTAGGGATTCAGTCTAGTTCTAGTGCAGGGTCAGCTTCTTCCCCTCCTGTCCTATTCCTGAGTTGCAGATACATAACAACAGGTCACTGATGCCTGTGCAGGCAGGTGCCAGCTGTGACAACTGCTTTGCAGCAAAATCGCATGTTTTGTGTGCCAATAATACATTTTTTTTCAGGTTATACAGCTAGAGGAAAAAAAAAAACAACAATTTGAACATGGCGCCCGCCGCACCTGCGCAGTAGCTGCTATCGGTGTCTGAGATAGCCGAGAGCAGCAACTGCGCAGGTGTGGGTGATGCCATCTTGGAGGAGGAATTTTTTCTTATTGTCTAGTAATGTGCAGTAGTAGCTATCGGATCACCACAGCAGACACCAATAGTGGCTACTACGCAGGTGTGGCAGGAGCCATTTTCAAATAATTTTTTTTTCCTCTAGCTGAATAACCTGAAAAAAAAAAATGAAAAAAATGTAATTTGGCACCTGCCTGCAGAAGCATTTTTTTAACCCCATAATCACATTGTAAGAAAACACAAACACCCAGAAAAATGTCTTTTAATTGAAAAAATTAAACCATACTTATGACTAACCTCTGGGCTTGATGTCACCTGACAATACAAAGGTGACATCAACCCCCCCAAACTATCACCCCACTTGCCACCTCTACAGGGCAAGTGAGAGAGCGAGGCTAAGTGCCAGAATTGGAGCATCTTAGAGATGCGCCTTTTCTGGGGCGGCTGAGAGCTGATGTTTTAAGCCTGAGGGGGGCAGTATCCATGGCCTCTTCCTAGGCTATTAATATCATCTCGCAGCTGTCTGCATAGCCTTTGCTGGTTATTAATTAATAGGGGGATCTTCTCAGGAGACGAAGATCGGCGAAACGCGCGTTGAGGCGGCAGGCTGAGGGCAGGGGTTTCTTTCCACATGTAAGTTACCTTTTCAGGCACTGGCACTTTATTATATTGTGTTGCATATGAGGCACTATTGACACTGACGATTTATATTGAGCTGCTGGCACATATGCACTTTATCCGTTCATGAAATATATTATTCATATAACTATGGCACTGACTTAACACACTATGGGTGCTCATGACTTTCTGAGCTCAGCTGCATTGAAATATCTCTGTAATTAACCCTCTATACAACCTTAGGTAACTTCAGTTCTAGTTATTTATATTTATTTAACACATCATTTTGACTTTGAGTTCTGCTGTTGCTCAGGTGCACTCTAGCACTATATCAGTTTTCTGAGCTTCAGTTCATGTCTTATGTTTTATGTGTTCCAATAGCTTAACTTTCAGTTATTTTGGTTATTTATACCATGTAACTTCTATTTGTGGTTAAAGAATTTCCCCCCCCTTTTCCCCATTTTTCCTGCTTGGTATGTGGTTATAAACAGCAAAAAAAAAGGCAGCAACACTCACCTGCCCAGATCTCAGAACAAATGCACTACAGGATGCAGCCAGCCACTCTCCACATACCCATCCAAGGAGGGGGCGACTGCCCAGTATACAATTGCACAATAGAAGCCCGCATAGGGCGCCGTTCACACAAGGATACTGCACAGTGTCTGGTTCACAGCCTATTAATCACGCCCCTACTATTCGACTAGTGATACACTCTCAAATCACACCAGTGTGAACACCTCTCATGCGAGACCAGACGTGCCTGGGCCTGGCTGCACCCCGAAAAATAAAGTGCAAAAAATACAAAAATAGTGGGGTATTAGTTAATATTTTGGCCAAAATACGTAAGCTTGTAACCTGCACCAAAGGTCCCCATGCTTAAAAGGTCCTACTCAACACTATCCAGCAAAGTCACTAAAGGAGACTCAAGCTCTCCAAAAATTCAATATAAACAGCAAAAAAAAGGCAGCAACACTCACCTGCCCAGATCTCAGAACAAATGCACTACAGGATGCAGCCAGCCCATATAGCAAGATGTTAGCAGCACAGGTGCAAAATACCAGATTAAACAGCCACTCTCCACATACCCATCCAAGGAGGGGGTGACTGCCCAGTATACAATTGCACAATAGAAGCCCACATAGGGGCCGTTCACACAAGGATACTGCACAGTGTCTGGTTCACAGCCTATTAATCATACCCCTACTATTCGACTAGGCGGGCTGGCCAGTACACTCTCAAATCGCACCAGTGTGAACACCCCTTATGCGAGACCAGACGTGCCTGGGCCTGGCTGCACCCCGAAAAATAAAGTGCAAAAAATACAAAAATAGTGGGGTATTAGTTAATATTTTGGCCATATTTTGGATGGGTATGTGGAGAGTGGCTGTTTAATCTGGTATTTTGCACCTGTGCTGCTAACATCTTGCTTTAATGGGCTGGCTGCATCCTGTAGTGCATTTGTTCTGAGATCTGGCCAGGTGAGTGTTGCTGCCTTTTTTTTGCTGTTTATATTGAATTTTTGGAGACCTTGAGTCTCCTTTAGTGACTTTGCTGGATAGTGTTGGTATGTGGTTACTCCATAATTATTTGTCATTGTGTGCAATTATCTATTAAAATTATTGTTATACTTGAAACTCTGGACCCTTTGCTTGTTTTTTCAGATATAGGGTTTATATGTGTAGTCTACTGTATTTACAGAGTTAATAATATTGATTCCTGGTTGGGATTTTTGTATCCTCTCACCTACATAAGGTCAGAGACTGAATGAACAGCTCTGTTCCTTTAAGGGAACCTGCCATATAAAAAAACACTATTAAATGCAGATATGGGGTTATTCTGTAAGTTAATAGCATTCTGAAAGCCCAGCTACTGGGAGGAAATTAACTTAATTCCTCCTGGCAGCCTCTGGTTTCGAGTCCTAGAGGTACGGACGTCACGACTTTAGTCACAGCCCAGTACACAGTGTGTGGTGGCTGTAACCACGCCCCTGACACTGACTGACAGACGGATCAGCAGTGCATCAGTACAGAAAAATGACAGATAGGTCCCACATACGTTCATTGCATTCTTTGTGCAGCAGACAGCTAGTTTCTCTATTGTAGTTTTCCTGGTATTCTCCGACAGAACATGGGATGCATAATGTCTTATTAAGCTCTGTGCAGTCTTCGAGCAGTCTTTCTCCTGTGAATGATAAATTTAGACATTAAAACATATAAAAGATAGTTAATAGTGATGAGCAAACATGATTGGATAAGGCAATATCGGAGCATGCTCGGGTGCTAACCTAGTGACTTCGGCGTGCTCGAAAAATGTTTGAGTCCCAGCAATTGTTTGAAAGCTGCAACACATGCAAGAATTTCCTAACAAACAAGCAATCCTTGCATGTGATGTGGCTGTCGAACAGTCACAAGACAGGCGTGGGGACGCGAACATATTTTTCGAGCACGCCGAAGACACTGGGTTAGCACAAGAGCATGCTCCAATAACACCTTATCTGAGCACGTTTGCTTAGGCCTCTTTCACACGTCAGTGGCTCCAGTACGTGTAATGACAGTTTTCTCACGTACTGGAGATACGGAGACCCATTAAAATGAATGGGTCTATGCACATGTCAGCGTGTTTTCATGGACCGTGTACAAAATATGCTGACATGTCCGTTTTTTCTCCGGCAGCAATGACGCAAAACGTCCCGCACACATGCACACGGAGAACTGTTCACACAGTCCTCCGTGCGCACGGACGAGCACAGGGGAAGAAGCGCTGCTGTAAGCTGCTGTTCCCTGCCTGTGGTGCTGAAGCTCCCTGTCATTTTTCTCCCTGCTCTGCCGGCAACAGCGAGCAGGGAGAATGAATGAAATAAAACCCGATGTGCGGTCCCCCTTAGTTTTTGAACCAACCCAGCAAAACTATACAGGTGCGGGCTGCTGTTCTCAGGCTGGAAAGGGGCCATGATTATGGGCCCCCACAGCCTAAAAACAGCAGCCCGCAGCTGCCCAGAAAAGGCACATCTATTAGATGTGCCTATTCTGGAGCATTGTTGGGTTCTTCCGACTTGCCCTGTAGCGGTGGCAAGTGGGGTTAATAAGGGGTTAATGTCACCTTTCTATTGTAAGGTGACATTAAGCCAGGCTTAGTAATGATGGGAACTTGGGAATGAATGGAAGCAGCGCACACAGGCTCAGTGAGTAGTGGTGACGTCACTGAGCCTGTGCTCTCTGACAGCTTAACTCCTGTAACCTCAGCACCGTGGGAAAATGACGGTGCTGAGGTTACAGGAGTTCAGCTGTCAGCGAGCACAGGCTCAGTGACGTCACCCCCAGTCATTCAGCCTGTGCAAGCTGCTTCCATTCCTTCCCCAGTAGTTTACAATCAGAGCGGCTGCATAAGCAGCACTCTGCCTGTAAACTGATTAACCCCCGAGATGGATTTCCACAGTGGGACTTGACTGTATGACGGATAGGTCTGGGATATTGTTGCTTTTTTATTTTATATTTTTTCCAGGAGATCGAGGATTTAACACTTTGTAGTGTATTCTTTCATTAAAAGACTTTATTCTTATTGTGTGTGTGTTTACTTAACCCTTTTCTTACTATAGGATTAGTAATGAATAGGTGTGCAGCCTGAAAATAGCAGCCCGCACCTGTATAGTTTTGCCGGGTTTGTTCAAAAACTAAGGGGAAACCCACATCGGGTTTTCTCTCATTCATTCTCCATGGTCGCTGCTGCCAGCAGAGCAGGGAGAAGAATGACAGGGAGCTTCAGCACCACAGGCAGGGGAACAGTGCTTCTGTAGCACTACTTCCCCTGCGGCAGTCCGTGTGGTCCCTATGCGGACACGGATATCTCCAGTACCGTGTTTACCGGTACCAGAAATATCTGGATGTGTGAAACTGGCCTACGAGTCATCACTAGAACTTACTATACTATATCCAGGAAAAAAAATAGCAAGTGGTGTTCTGAGAAAAAAATTGTGTACATGGAGTAAAGTTTAAGTGATGACTCCAGCAGTTATTTTTTTGTCCTCTTTGTTACTAAACAGTAATGTGTGTATAATGTGTGCATTAACCCCTCTCTGCCATCCGACGTACTATCCCGTCCATGAAACCCATGACAATCTGACCATGGACAGGATAGTACGTCGAAGCGATCAGCTGCGCTCCCGGGTGGAAGCGCAGCTGATCGCAGACGGGTGTCAGCTGTTTATCACAGCTGACACCTGGCACTATGTGCCAGGAGCAGTCACGGACCACTCCCGGCACATTAACCCCTGGCACACCGCTCCCTGCGTGCTCCCCTGAGGCCCTCAGAACAGCGAGATGTTACCGCGCTGTTCTGAAGGCCTCTTTACTGCAGGACCCCGGATCCAAGATGGCCGCCGGGTCCTGCAGGGAGGCGGCTTCCTCAGTGCCTGCTGAGAGCAGGCGCTGAAGAAGCCTGCAGCACTGCCTGTGAGATCGCTGGTCTCACAGAGTGCTGTGCACACTGTGAGACCAGCGATCCTGACCCTAAACTGTAATGTCCCACCCTGGGACAAAGTAAAAAAGTTAAAAAAAAATAACAAGTGTAAAAAAAAAAATCCAAAATAAAGGAAAAAAAAAATATTCCCCATATTTGGTATCGCCGCATCCGTAACGACCCTCCCTATAGAACTGTCCCACTATTTAACCCCTTTAGTGAACCCTTAAAAAAAAAAAAAAAAAGCAAAAAATCAATGCTTTATCATCATACTGCCGAACAAAAAGTGGAATAACACGCGATCAAAAAGACCGATATAAATAAACATGGTACACCTGGGGGTTCAAAGTTCTCACCACACATCTAGATAAGTTCCTTGAGGGGTCTAGGTTCCAAAATGTTGTCATTTGTGGGGGGTTTCCACTGTTTAGGCACAACAGGAGCTCTCCAAACACGACATTGCATCCAGCCAATTCTGCTTTGAAAAAGTCAAACGGCGCTCCTTCTCTTCCGAGCTCTTCCATGCACCCAAACAGTGGTTTACCCCCACATATGGGGTATCAGCGTACTCAGGACAAATTGCACAATAACTTTTTGGGTCTTGTTACCCTTGGGAAAATAAAAATTGGGGTGAAAAGATAATTTTTGTGGAAAAAAATATGATTTTTTAATTTTACTGCTCTACGTTATAAACTTGTGTGAAGCACTTGGGGGTTCAAATTGCTCACCACAGATCTACATAAGTTCCTTAGGGGGTCTAGTTTCCAAAATGCGGTCACTTGTGGGGTGTTTCCACTGTTTAGGCACATCAGGGGCTCTCCAAATGCAACGTGGCGTCCAATCTCAATTCCAGCCAATTTTGGTTGGAAAAAGTCAAATGGTGCTCCTTCCATTCCGAGCTCTGCCGTGCGCCCAAACAGTGGTTCATCCCCCACATATGGGGTATCAGCGTACTCAGGTCAAATTGGACAACAACTTTTGTGGTCCAATTTCTCCTGTTACCCTTGGGAAAATAAAAAAATTGGTGACTAAAAGATAATTTTTGTGGGAAAAAAATAGGATTTTTTTTTTCATGCCCGGGCATTATAAACTTGTGTGAAGCACTTGGGGGTTCAAAGCGCTCACCACAGATCTAGATAAGTTCCTTAGGGGGTCTAGTTTGTTTCCAAAATGGGGTCACTTGTGGGGAATTTCCACTGTTTAGGCACATCCGGGGCACTGCAAACGGAACATGACCCCATCAACGTCTGCATTCCAAAACGTTATTACTTCCTTTCCAAGCCCTGCAGAGTGCCCAGTTTCCCTCCCCCACATATGTGGTATCAGCGCTCAGGACAAATTGGACAACAACTTTTAGGGTCCAATTTCCTTGGGAAAAATCAAAAATTTGGGACTAAAAAATCATTTTTGTGGAAAATTGTTTGTTTTTTTCTCACCCAGGCATTATAAACTTTTGTGAAACACTTGGGGGTTCAAATGCTCACAACAGATCTAGATAAGTTCCATAGGGGGTCTAGTTTCCAAAATGGTGTCACTTGAGGGGGGTTTCCATTGTTTAGGCGCATCAGAGGCTCTCCAAACGCGACATGGCGTCCAATCTCAATTCCAGCCAATTTTGGTTTGAAAAATCAAACGGCGCTCCTTCCCTTCTGATCCCTGTCGTGCGCCCAAACAGTGGTTTTCCCCCACATATGGGGTATTTGCTGAACTCAGGAGAAATTGCACAACAACTTTATCTGTCCATTTTCTCCTTTTACCCTTGTGAAAATGAAAAAAAGTTTGTAAAAGATCATTTTTGTGACTAAAAAGTTAAATATTCATTTTTTCCTTCCACGTTGCTTCAGCTCCTGTGAAGCACCTGAAGGGTTAATAAACTTCTTGAATGTGGTTTTGAGTACCTTGAGGGGTGCAGTTTTTAGAATGGTGTCACTATTGGGTATTTTCTGCCATATAGACCCCTCAAAGTGACTTCAAATGTGAGGTGGTCCCTAAAAAAATGGCTTTGTAAATTTTGTTGTAAAAATGAGAAATCGCTGGTGAAATTTAACCCTTATAATTTCCTAACAAAAAAAAATTTTGGTTCCAAAATTGTGCTGATGTAAAGTAGACATGTGGAAAACGCTATTTATTAACTATTTTGTGACATATTTCTCTGTTTTAAGGGAATAAAAATTCAAAGTTTGAAAATTGCAAAATTTTCAAAATTTTCGCCATATTTGCGTTTTTTTTCAAAAATAAACCCAAGTTATATCAAAGAAATTTTACCACCAACGTGAAGTACAATATGTTACGAGAAAACATTCTCAGAATCGCAAAGATCCGTTGAAGCGTTCGAGATTTATAACCTCATAAAGAGACAGTGGTCAGAATTGTAAAATTGGCCCGGTCATTAACGTGCAAACCACCCTTGGGGTGAAGGGGTTAAAATACTTCTGCCATTAACTCTGCTCCATTCTTCTCTTGCATCATGTACCACAGCTCTGACTTGCCAGCTCACACATTTGACCGTTAGTATATTTCATGATGTCAGCCTATGAGAGCATTGTTCTTAGTGACGCTGTGTGAGCAGGATGGTCACGATTGCAGACCCGTGCATGATGCAGGAAAAGATAGGAGCTGCACTAGAAATGACAGAACACAGTAAACTCTAAGTATTTTAATGCACACAGTTTAAACATATTTCTGGTTGATAACAAGTGGGTAATTACAATAAAAACTGCATTAAAAAAACAGCAGGATTGGTCCACCTGCAGCTGTTAAAGGCACATGACAGCACACTAAATCAGCTGTCATGTGTGGGGAAAGATGCAGGCTCAGGGCCAGAGTCCCCATCAAAGTCTTGGACACGACATATGCATAAATATACATATGTTTTTCGGTTTTGCGTTTTCGTTTTTTGCTCCTCTTCTCAGAGCCATAACTTTTTTATTTTTCTGTCAATATGGCCATGTGAGGGCTTGTTTTTTGCAGGATGTGACACAACAAACACCCACATCATATCGCAACAGATTACTTTCAGAATTCATAGGGGATGGCAGAAGATCACTCTTGGCACCAGAACAGCGTGAAAAGGTAGTTGGTTGGATGGCGGATAATACTTCCAGTCAGTATGGCACCACCACCAGCAGCCTGTCTTCCACACGGACAAGTCTGAGTAGCCGTGAGTCTGGACCGCGTATTCCTCACCCTGATCCGCCTTCCACCTCCCATGCCGAGTGTCCGCAGACAACTGATCCCACACTTGGACACTCCGAAGAGCTATTCAGTTGTCCATTTATAGATTCTGGCCCCTCACCCGGTCCACTTGAAGCGGGACAAACTGAGATTGCGTGTAGCGATGCCCAAATATTTGAGCAGCCACGTTCACATGAAGGCGACGGTGGGAATGTGTCACAAGAAGTGGACGATGATGAGACCCAATTGCCAGAAAGTCAGGAGGAGGACCAGGGTACGGAAGAGGAAGAGAAGGTGGTGGATGATATAGTAACTGACCCAACCTGGCAGGAAAACATGCAGAGCGAGGACAGCAACACACAGGGGAGGGAGGCATAGCACCACAACAGGCATTAAGAAGCACTGTGGTGGCCGCAGACAGAAGGCGGGCAACCGTTCCTCGTAACACCAACACGACGGAAGTTGTCATTACAACTGTTCGGTCTTCCCAAGTCTGGTTGTTTTTTAAAGACTCTGCGGATAACCCCAAACAGGCCATTTACACCTCCTGCCATGCCCACATCAGCAGAGGTAGCAAAACTAACAGCCTGACCACCAACAGCATGATCAGTCACATGGCAGCGAAGCACCCGATCTTGTGGGCTGAACCCCAGAGTCCAGGAACAGTGTCTGCGGGTGACACCACTGCTTCTTCTGCTGTTGTACTTGGAAGCCAATCCCCTGTCCATGGTGCCTGCAAAGATGCCTCCTGCCCTGCACCTATCGTTGCACGCACTCAACTACCACCATCAGCAAGCACTTCCACGTCCTTGTCCTAGCGCAGCCTTCAGTTGTCCATACTCCAGTCATTGGAACGAAAGCGGAAATACGCAGCCAATGCCCCACAGGCCACAATACTAAATTCACACATTTCTCGTCTGCTTGTGCTCAAAATGTTGCCTTTTAGGCTCGTGAAGACCAAAGTTTTCCGCAACCTGATGGGGGCGGCTATCCAAGGTACTCTGTCCCCAGCCGACACTATTTTTCCAGGTGTGCCATCCCGGCATTACCCAAGCACGTGTCCCACAACATTACCCGTGCCCTCAACAATGCAGTTACAGGGAAAATACACTTAAAGGGAATCTGTCACCCCATTTTTCGACTATAAGATGCGGCCACCGCCATCAAGGCGGACATTTGGATTTGGGAGTGCAGGAATTTGCTGGATATTTTTGGGCACGAGGAGCCATAGCGCTGTTCCAGAGCCTTTGTGCTACCAGTAACGTGGAAGCCCCCTATACTTCCATTAACAGATGTAGTGCAGCGGGGTTGGTGAGGTGCTACAGACAGGCAGTGACCACAGGAAAGCTCAAAACAAAGTCTCTTTATGTCCAACGACTCAAAAACTCAAACCTTTGCGGTTTTCCAAGCATTGCCTTGGCTAAATAACTTGACAGGTTTACACTTTATTTTGCAATGCAGCCACAGCTGTGCTTGTGATTGCAATGCACTATGGAAAACAAATAGTATTGCCGAATTGCAGCCAGGAATCAAGAGAGTCTGTATCCAAGACAGGTTGCCGTGGGCGACTGCACCACTGTGTCATGCTGTGAGGTGCCAGGCCTTTTGGGTTTGCTTGGCTCCGTATTGCTTCACACAGGTTGAACCTTGCAGAGCCACCTGCTCTGCAGTTGACAAACCAAGACTGACACACCCAACCCTTTTCTGCAGGGTTTTTAAAAGGAATCTGTAGCAATGGGCCACTTGTAAGACCCAGCCTGGAGGGAGTGAACAGCCCCACTACCATCCTGTAGTTCGCTTCAAAAATATAAACCTTTAGAGGGTTTTCCTAAGCATTGCCTTGGCTAAATAACTTGACCAGGTTTACACTTTTATTTTGCAATGCAGCCACAGCAATGCAATGCACTATGCGCATCCTGGGTGATACATAGCGACCCTCGCATATAATACCTGTCACTGCCTCACATACCTCCTTCCTGTTCATACTTGTGGGGTTGAGCATTTGTCACCAAACATGGTGCCCATGACAGGGCATTCGCATTCCCTTGCACCTTCCCTGTGCGATGTTCCACGGTGAAATTTAAATTTTGCAAGGACAGGAACCATCTGGTGACCCGAAAATTCCTCTCCTTGGCACTTCTCATCCAGACCAAGGGTGAATGATCTGTCCCCAAGAGAAACAGTGGACCGAGCAAATAATAGCATAGGGACTCCAAGGCCCACTTAATGGCCAGGCACTCCTTCTCCACTACACTATAATTTTTCTCGGCCGGGGTGAGTTTCCTACTTAGATAGGTGACCGGATGTTCTTCTCCATTCACCTCTTGCGACAGGCCCTCTCCTAGGCCAACGTTAATGCATCCATCTGCACGATGAAGTCTCTCTTGAAGTTGGAGCTGATGAGGACAGGCTGTCTGCACAGTGCCACGTTTAAAAACTAGCATGCTTCCTCCACTTGAGGGTTCCACTGCACCATAACCAACTTTTTCCCTTTAGGAGATCGGTTAGGGGTGTTGTTCTCCCCAAGAAATTAGGTATAAACCTTCTGTAATACCCGATGATGCCAAGAAACGTTCTCACCTGTTTGATGGTAACAGGTCGAGGCCAGTTTTGTATAGCCTCGATTTTATTTATTTGGGGTTTGATAACCCCACGGCAAATAACGCATCCTAAATACCAGGTTTTCTCAAGCCCTATCGCACATTTCTTGGGATTTGCTGTTAAGCGCGTGGCTCTGAGCGAATCTACTACCGTTTGTACCCGGGACAAGTGGGTATGCCAGTCAGTACTACACTGACACAAACGGCCGATGGGCTTCTAGTACTATGTCCATCAGCCTCTGGAACGTGGCTGGTGCCTCATGTAGTCCAAAGGGCAGGATGACATAGTGGTACAGACCCTCCGGTGTTATGATGGCGGTCTTTTCCTTTGCTGACTCTGTAAGAAGCACCTGCCAATAACCCTTGGTCAGATCGAGCGTGATAAAGTACTGGGCCTGACTCAGTCGCTTGATCAACTTGTCCACTCAGGGCATTGGATAAAGATCGAATTTTGACACTTGTTCAACTTAACAGAAATCATTACAGAACCGTAATGATCCATCCGGCTTCGGGATCAGTACAATGGGACTGGTCCACTCTCTCCAGGACTCCTGAATTACTCCCAGCTGGAGCATTTGTTTTACCTCACTCGCGATGGCTTGTCTGAAGGCCTCGGGCACACGGTATGGTACGGTATTTGTACCCTTAACAGAAAATGGCAAACAACTCCCTGGCGATAAGCTTAGCTGAGGTGTGCCGAAGCGGAATGGCATCCGGGTACCGGGTGGCGTAGTCTACGGCCACTAATATATGTTGGTGGCCCCGGGTGGATTTTACTATGGGCCCTATCAGATCCATCGCCCTATAATGGGTAGCGGTACCAAAGGACTCCGGTAGTTTTGCGGTAGGTGAGGTTAGCAGGCACTCAGGACACATTTTGCAGAACCTCTGTACCTCAGCATTAACCCCAGGCCCAAAAAATGCTGCAATATGCACTCCTGCGTCTTTTTGGCCCTCAAGTGCCCTCTCAGCATATGGGAGTGAGCCATTTCGAGCACAGTTCGATGGTAGGATTTGGGCACTACCAGTTGTTCTACCATCTCATCCCAGATTTTATCAACCCAGTATAGTAACTCCTGGTTGATCGCCATACGTGGGAACACCGTATCCGCATCTGATTGTTGAGCCACCCATTTACCTCGATTACTCTTTCCTGTGCTAGGGTCAGAGCGGGATCTTAGAGCCGAGCTATCCCAAAATTACCAGGGGACACTTCCAGCTCAGGAATCAATGGGGTCTCCTTGACCTTTCCTGCCAATACTTCTAGGGGAAACCTAGGCTGGCGACCCCTACGGCATGTATCCCTGACTCAAGAGCTTTGGGTTCTGCGCCCGGAATACCATTTACCCTGGAAGGGCTCATTTTATTTTTCCATAGAGACCAGAAGAGGGGCAAATCCCTTCTTAGGACAGCCCCATAAGGAAGGGTCTTCACTACCCCCACCACATGTTTAATTTCCTGCAGGGTGTAACAAGTGCGACCTCCACTGTTGGGTACTCACGGAGTTTACCATGAATGCATATGACACCCATATTTTTCCCAGTGGGTTCTAAGCCCAAGATTAATGACCCATGCACAAGTGTCACTAGGCTCCCTGAGTACAGGAGGGCCTTGGCCTGGTGTCTGTTGACGTGCACCTGGCACAGATGCGGTTGACCCGCTGGGACAAACGGATCCGCGGTAAAACGGACTGGGCGTACATCGACATATGGTGAGTATACCTGCAGTCCGTGGGTTCAGCTATCAGGGGGCAGTTGGCAGCCACATGTTCTGGCCCTTGGCACTGCCAACACTTAATAGCTGCAGCACGACTGGACCTTGGGGCCGATTTAGGGAAACCGGGTCTCTTGTCACTCTCACTCCGGTGTACCCCCTCCGTATGGGCTCGGCCCTGATTGGCCCCAGCAGAGGGTTGTGGACCTCTCCCAAGGTCCTGGGCTAGCAGGGCCCGATGTGATAACCGTAGTGGAGCAGAGTCCCGTATAAAGTCCTGAGTGGCCTTATACCGCTCAATCAGGCTGACCACCTGGTCTAGAGTGCCTGGATCCCTTTGGCCCACCCAACGCTGAATAGCAGCTGGCAGAGTTCGTACTAGCCAGTCGACCACTACTTTCTCCACCACCTGGTCAGGGATTAAGGTCTCAGGCTGAAGCTACTTTTTACCAGTTGTAATAAGACATATGCCTGCGACCTGGCAGGGCAAGACTACGCAAAGGACCATTGGTACACCCGCTGAGCCTGCACATATGTATTAACCCCCAGTTATCAAGGGCCTAACCTCTCAACTTCTCATAGTCCAGTGCATCATCCCGACTGAGGTCCACGTAGGCCTTCTGGGCATCTCCCATCAGGAAGGGGGCCACCACTTCAGCCCACTTTGACATCGGCAAGCTCTCCCGCTCTGTTGTGCGCTCGAACAAGGTGAGAAGAGCCTCCAAATTGTTTTTAGGACTCATCTTCCTCAGCACTGACCGGACTTTGTAAAGGGCCCCCGAACGGATCAGGGTCGCTGGTGAGGGTGCCTAAAGCTGAGCTGCAATCTGTTGCAGTATCAGCTCATTAGTTTTCTGCTGCTGCTAATACAGCAGCTGCTGTTGGTGATTGTGCTGCTTCAATTGGTGCTGCTCCTGCTGGCGTTGCTACTGCTCCTGCTGCCATTGCTCTTGTTGTTGCTGCTGAAACTGCACCTGCTTCTCTTGATGTTGCTGCTGAAGCTGCAGCTTCTGCTGCATGAGGGCCAACTGCTTGAGTATTTCCTCCATCTTGTCAGCAGGCTTGAGCTGTAGTGTTGCAGGTTTAATTACTGACATGCAGCGGGCTTTGGGTATGCCTCAATTCACACCACCAGCGTTCTCCAACCATATGTAGTGCAACGGAGTTGTTGCAGTGCGACAGACAGGCAGTGACCACAGGAAAGTTCAAAACAAAGTCTCTTTAATGTCCAATGTACTCACAAACAGAAAACAAATGGTATCCTCCAGATCGCAGCCACGAATAAAGACAGTCCGTATCTGAGATCGGTTGCCATGGATGACTGCACCACCATGTCACGCTGAGGGGTGCCAGGCCTTTTGGCTTCGCATGGCTCCATGTTGCTGCACACAGGCTACCTGGTCTGCAGTTCGCAAATCAAGACTGACACACCCAACCCTTCGCTCCAGGGTTTTTAAATGGAATTGCGGCCATGGGCCACTTGTAAGACCTGGTCTGGTTGGAGCAAACCACCCCACTACCATCCTGTAGTTCGTTCAAAAAATAAAGGCCCTTAATGGCTTTTCCTAAACATTGCCTTGGTCATGTAACTTGACCAGGTCCACACTTACTTTTATTTTGCACTGCAGCCGCAGCTATGCCTGTGACTGCAATGCACTCCAGCGGGTTTAATACTCTTCTATGCCCATCCTGGAGAATACATAGTGACCCTCGCATATAATACCTGTCACTGCCTCATACAGATGATGGACCTGAGTGGGTTTTTTTGTGGATTGTTTTGAAGCTTTTATTGGGAACATTTTACATAACGTTTGTTATGACATTTATCCTGCGCTCTATGCTGAGCACCTACATCGGGATTTATATCTAAATCTCCAAAATACATGATTCAGATGAAACCCCAATGAAGCTATAATGAGGCAGCAGAGTTACTCTGAACTCTGTCTGGCCTCTGTTTAGCGGTTTCCTTCTTTTCAGAGTAGTACAAAATTGTGTCCGACCACGTTTTTATACATGTCAAAAGATGGACACCGCCGTATCATTGGCCAGACGGAGTCCACAGTGCCTCTATCTGTCTTATTATAGGGAATTTTCCTCCGGGGTTCTGCCTAAATGACGTATTTAAGAGATTTAAATGGAAACTCCGGTTTAAACGCTCAGCACAGAGCACAGGATAAATGTTAGCTGAGCCTTGCTTCGATCTATCGGAGGCAGAATGAGCAAATCAACAGCAGGGGAAGAATTGGTTTTAATTATTTTTTACGCCATTCCTCATGCGGTATAAGTGATTGATAACTTTCTGTTTTGATTTTTGGGAGGAAGAATGAACAAAAAACAGCAATTCAGGAATTTTTTGGAGTGTTTTTTTATGCCGTTCCACTTGTGTTAAAATTGATAAGGCAGTTTTATTCTTCGGGTTAGTATAGTCATGGACAAAAGTTTTGAGAATGATGCAAATATTAATTTTTACAAAGTCTACTGCTTCACTTTTTCTAATGGCAATTTGCATATACTCCAGAATGTTATAAAGAGTGATCAGCTTAACAGCAATTACTTGCAAAGTCAATATTTGGCTAGAAAATGAACTTTATCCTCCAAAATACATTTCAACATCATTGCAGCCCTGCCTTAAAAGGACCAGCTAACCTCTTTTCAGTGATTGCTCCATTAACACAGGTGTGGGTGTTGATGAGGACATGGCTGGAGATCAATCTGTCATGATTAAGTAAGACACTTTAAAAAGAGGCTGCACCTCAGTCAACAATCTATCGCATCATCAAGAACTTCAAGGAGAGAGGTTCCATTGTTGCCAAAAAGGCTCCAGGGTGCCCAAGAAAGACCAGCAAGCGCCAGGACCGTCTCTTAAAAGTGTTTCAGCTGCGGGATCGGGCTACCAGCAGTGCAGAGCTTGCTCAGGAATGGCAGCAGGCAGGTGTGAGTGCATCTGCACGCACTGTGAGGCAGAGACTCTTGGAGCAAGGCCTGGTCTCAAGGAGGGCAGCAAAGAAGCCACTTCTCTCCAGAAAAAACATCATGGACAGACTGATATTCTGCAAAAGGTACAGGCAGTGGACTGCTGAGGACTGGGGTAAAGTTATTTTCTCTGATGAATCCCCTTTTCGATTGTTTGGGACATCAGGAAAACGCCTCATTCGGAGAAGACAAGGTGAGTGCTACCACCAGTCTTGTCTCATGCCAACTGTTAAGCATCTTGAAACCATTCATGTGTGGGGTTGCTTCTCAGCCAAGGGAATCGGCTCTCTCACAGTCTTGCCTAAAAACACAGCCATGAATAAAGAATGGTACCAGAATGTCCTCCAAGAGCAACTTCTCCCAACCCTCCAAGAGCAGTTTGGCGATCAACAATGCCTTTTCCAGCATGATGGAGCACCTTGCCATAAAGCAAAGGTGATAACTAAATGGCTCAGGGAACAAAATATAGAGATTTTGGGTCCATGGCCTGGAAACTCCCAGATCTTAATCCCATTGAGAACTTGTGGTCAATCATCAAGAGACGGGTGGACAAACAAAAACCTAAAAATTCTGACAAAATTAAAGCATTGATTGTGCAAGAATGGACTGCTATCAGTCAGGATTTGGTCCAGAAGTTGATTGAGAGCATGCCAGGGAGAATTGCAGAGGTCCTGAAGAAGAAGGGTCAACACTGCAAATATTGACTTGTTGCATTAACTCATTCTAACTGTCAATATAAGCTTTTGTTAAGGGTATGCCACACTAAACGAGATCGCTAACGAGATCGCTAACGAGATCGCTAAACGTCACTATTTTGGGCTATTCATCGTTAGCGACGTCTCGTTGTGATTTTGTCGCACTTGTACTGCAATCGAATGTGTGGCCCCCTGCTGTGATTGATTCGTCTACATCGTTCATACCTAGCCGTTCTGGGAACCGGTTTTTTTGATCGTGTGGCGTCCCGCATGGTGAGGCCTAATAAAATCAGCTGGTAAGTTTGGCACCTTTTAGTACGAATTGAACGAACGATTCCTCAGTTGCTGTAAAACCAGGCCAAAACTGAATATGGACAAATAGACCGCAGCGGGCGAGGCTGCGTACTAGGGTTTTTAAGCGTCACGGAGTAGCAATCGCAATATCACATGGTAAGTTTCTCTTTTCTGCGTCACAGAGAGGATCGCAGAAGTTGCAAAGCAGGCTAGCAGGACGCAGAGCAGGAGCGATGCTGGAAATTCCTATGAATCAGAAGCGCTCAGTACATGCTAATGACATCCTAACGACCGTCCAAAGTCGTTAAAGAGATCGCTGACCGCTGATGTGTCGTTTATGAGATCTCCTGTTTGGCAGCTACTAGCGACCTAAAAGAGATCACACCAACGATCTCATTAGCTTGCGTCGTTATCGTGATCGCTAACGAGATCGCTAAGTGTGGCAGTACTTTTACTCATATGTTTGCAATTATATTTCTGTCTGTGATAAAAACATCTGTCAAACACACATAAAAACCAGAGGGCAGCAGATCATGTGAAAATATAATATTTGTGTCATTCTCAAAACTTTTGGCCATGACTGTATGTTTACAGCGACACCACATTTATATAAATTTTTTTAGGTTTTGGCGCGACATTTTCAGCTTTGCCATTTTTATTTGCATTCGTCTTTTTGATCACGTTTTGTTCCAGTTTTTGGTATGATGAAAAAGCATAGTTGTTTGCCTTGTTTTTTATTTTTTTTTTTACGGTGTTCACTGAAAGTGTTAACTTGTGGGACAGTTTTATAGGTCAGATTGTTCCGGATGCAATAATACCAAATATGGGTACTTTATTTATTTTTTCATGAAAGTGTGTATTTATTATTTTACATTATACCGGTATATATTTTTTATCATAATTTTGAGATTTTCTTTTGTTTACTTTTTTACTTTGTCCTACTATGGAACTTTGACTTTTACAGCTCTGATCGCAGTTAGGCTATGTGCACACGCTCAGGATTCTTTGCGTTTTTTAGCGCTTTTGCGGCGGTTTTCTGCTGCAAAAACGCTGAAAAAACGCATGCATTAAGCATCCTATTGTTACAATGCATTCCGCAATTTTTGTGCACATGCTGCATTTTTTTTTCGCAAAAAAAAAACGCATTACGGAAAAAAAAGCAGCATGTTCATTCTTTTTCCGGAATTGCGGCGATTCCGCCGCCATAGGAATGCACTGAACCGCTTACTTTCCGCATGTGGCTATGCCCACCATGCACAAAGTGAGCGGTTCATGTGCGGATGGTACCCAGGGTCTGGAGGAAAGGAAACTCTCCTCCAGGCCCTGGGTACCATATTCCTGGTAAAACAATAATTAAAATTTAAAATCGTGATATTCTCACCTTCCGGCGGCCCCCGCAGCTTTCCCGCTCCTCAGCGATGCTCCTGGCAACTCCCGTTCCCAGGGATGCCTTGCGAGAATCACCCCAGATGATGTAGCGGTCTCGCGTGATGCTATGTCATCTGGGGTCATTGTCGCTAGGCATCCCTGGGAACGGGAGTTGCCGAGAGCATCGCGAGGACCAGGAAGGCTGCGGGGGCCGCCGGAAGGTGAGAATATCACGATTTTTTATTTTTTTTATTATTTTTAACATTAGATCTTTTTACTATTGATGCGACATAGGCAGCATCAATATTAAAAAGTTGCTCACACTTGTCAAACACTATATTTGACTCTGTGACCAACCTGTCAATCAGTTTTCCAAGCGATGCTACAGACTGCTTGGAAAACGCTAGCAGTCTGCAAGCTAATTATGCTTGCAAAACATTAGTTTTTAGCGGGAATACGCATACCTATGAAATGCGTATTTCCCGCTGCAGGGAGGTGCGGGATTGCCGCGGCAATTCACGAACGTGTGCACACAGCCTTATAAAGCTCAGCAATGCTCTTGCATTGCTATACTTTATAACCTGTCAGTGCTGCAAACAAAAGATAGTTAGATCAGTCACTGCACATTTTCTAAATAACTTGCTAGAGCTTGGGGGCCCGGAGTCATCATGACGATATCGGGTCACCATGGCAACAATTCGTCCTCACGATAATGCCGCTGCGGCGCAGATCGAAGAGCAGAGGGAGCACCCTCCTACTGACTACCTTGTAAATGGTGCGATCAATATTGATTGCAGAATTTAGAGGGTTAAACTGCTGGAAGTGTGTGGGTACCACTCCTGGCAATGATAGTGGGTGTCAACTGTCAAATGAACACCCGTCTGCGATCTCGCACACACAACTCCTGTGAGTGCAAAATCGCCTCGACGTATCCATACGTCCAAGGTCAGTCAGTACTGTACTTAACAAGCTGGACGTATGGATACGTCCAAGGTTGTGTAGGGGTTAACGGTTTCAAAGGTTGTGTGCCACCTAAAGAAATCTACAAAGACAGAGATTGGCGTATGTTTCTGTTGTAATTTACACCACTTTTTGGGTTTAAATTATGATGAATTTGACTCTTGACCATGTCCCCCTCCTGCCCAATTTTCAAAAAGTTGGCAAAGCTGGCCCAGGACCCAAAATTGTGGCAAAACCTGTTTGCTGAATAGGCGTGATAGTTTTTCTTACTGATTTGTATCCAATATATGCTTACCTGGGTCACATAATGAACAACATCTATTGTTTTTCTCATATTCTTTACCATCACACTGCAATTCTGAACTCTACAAAAAGAAGATACATTATAGACATTATTGTTATGTCAAATATATTCTGAATTGTTCAGGTAAACCATTCATTAGGACCCATTTGCAATATAAAAATGGAGCAAGAAATACATTGTCCATTGCAAACAACTTTCTAACCTTTAATATATACCATAGAAAATGGTCTACTTTTTCCTTGCAGAAGTTTTCATAAATGAGCCCCTTTGTGAGCTATTAAACAGGTCTCCCTACACACAGACTTCCTCTAATAAGTGCTGGTCTCAGGCAGCATGTGTTGAGAGTAGCAAAAGATAAGGTATTCATTAAATGTAAGTTTTCCCCAATGTGATAGTTCATATTAGTAATTCCCACTCTGTTGGTAGATAATAAAATATGTTATCATTGTTTTTCTATGTGATGAAGAATAACAGTATTTTAGTTGCTGCATCAGTCTTTCTGATGACTAGGAAAATGCCTGCTCCCAAAGAAAAATGACAAAGTATTTTCTATATTAGAAGCCATGGAGGAAACCTGCTGAGATCTTGCTGATAAAATGAATAACAGTTATGAAAGTTCTAAAACTTGTCATGGTGCATGGCTTACATTTTGCACTTCAGTAGTTTGCAAGAAACTTCCCTACACAGTTATCTATCATGTAAAGGGTCATGTAAAGGGTCATCACGGACTAGTCCAAAAAGGTTCCTACTGTCTTATGCCAAACACTAGAGCAAACTCTAGTTTTCCTCCGTGAACTTCTCATATATACAGGACTTAGTACTGGGTTGTCATTCAAGTATTAATATGTAATCAAATGAGAATATAGTATATGTAGTTGATCTCAAGCCTAGGTCAACAATTGACATCTTACACTTATACACTTGGACAGCTGATAAGAGTAAGCTAGTTGCTGTAAAATTTGAGTGGCGCCCTGTCTTGCGCACCATTTGAAAAGAGCACAGGCTGTCGATATGATAGGGACGCAGACTTGCAATAATGTAAGAACACCATGAAGTTGCACAATTTTTGAAAGATGGACCCAGACCATTAGTAGTTCTATGTGAGGGTATAAGTGAGGGTCTGATGAAGCCAATAGGGCGGACTTATCATTGGTGCAACCTGTGCAGGCGGCACAGGGGCCCAAGAGGTAAGCGAGCCAATTCAAACACCAAAGCAGGTGCACTTTTGCATTTTTAGGAGCTCTGGGGCTGCAAACAACCCATAAAATGTTGTTGCATAGGACCCTTTTCTGTCTGTGTCCAACAGTGGGTAGCCATTACCTAATCAAAATCATTTGGGATAATACTGTAGTGCAGGTACCAGGCCACATTTCATTGTCCCTGTAGAATGTAAGCCCGCAAGGGCAGGGTCCTCTCTCCCCTCTATATCAGTCTGTGATTGTTTGTTTGTTTGTTTACAGTAGGTGATATCTGTAATCTGTATGTAACCCCTTCTCATGTACAGCACCATGGAATCAATGGCGCTATATAAATATTAATAGTAATCCAAATCATTTAGGCTAATACTGTGGTGCAGGCAGGGGGCCATATTTCCTAATCTAAATAGTTTGTGATAATATTGTTGTGCACACAGGAGGCCACATTTCCTAATCTAAATTGTGCTAATATTGTGATGCAGTACATAGAAAACGTGTGCACAGCTAACTGATGGTGCTCAGGTAGGTTCCCAAACCGTAATTAGGAAATGTGGCCTCCTGCCTGCACCATAATATTAGCACAAACTCTTTTTTTAAGAAACATGGCATCCGCCTGCATCACAATATTATAAAATAGAACAACCTTCAGTATGCAACTGACGAGGGCTTTTGTATGGACCGAAACGTTTTGCAATGCTACTGTTTGGGATTGAAAACAAAATCAGCTACAATCTTTACACTAAGTTGAGTGCCGGGTTCTATTTTATAATATTGTGATGCAGGCAGGATGCCATGTTTCTTAAAAAAAGAGTTTGTGCTAATATTATGGTGCAAGCATGAGGCCAAATTTCCTAATCAAAATAATTTGGGTTAATAGTACCAGGCTACATTTCATATCTAAATCATTTGGGCTAATAGTGTGGTGCAGGCACATTTGGTGAAAGTACCACTGCACATTTCATATTTCATAATCAAAATTGTTTGGGCTAATAGTGTGGTGCAAGCACCAGGCCATATTTCCTAATCTAAATCGTTTGGACTAATACTTTGGTGCAGGCAACAGGCCACATTTCATATTCTAAATCATTTGTGCTAATGCTGTGCTGCAGGCAGGGGGCAACATTTCCTAATCCAAATTGTTTGTGTTAATATTGTGGTGCAGTCAGGAGGCCACATTTTCCAATCAAAATTGTTTGGGCTAATACTATGGTGCAGGCAGGAGGCCACCTTTCCTAATCTAAATGGTTTGTTCTAATATTGTGGTGCAGACAGGAGGCCACATTTTTTAATTAAAATCGTTTGTTCTAACATTATGGTGCAGGCAGGAGGCCACTTTATTAATCAAAATTTTTTGGGTAATACTATGGGCAGCACTAGGCCACATTTCTAAATCTAATAATTTGGGCTAAATTGTGGTGCAGACAGGAGGCCACATTTCCTAATCAAATTGTTTTCCTAATTACTGTGGTGCAGCACAGGCACATTCATAATTAATGTTTGGCTAATACTGTGGGGCAGTTACAGTCCACATTTCATAATCAAAATTGTTTGGGCTAATACTGTGGTGAAGCACCAGGCCACATTTCCTAATCTAAATTGTTTGGGCTAATACTGTGGTGCAGGCAACAGGCCACATTTCATATTGTAAGTCATTTGTACTAATACTGTGGAGCAGGCACCAGTCCACGTTTCATAATCAAAATGGTTTGGGCTAATACTGTGGAGCAAACACCTGGCCACATTTCATAATATAAATCCTTTCTGCTAATACTGGAGTGCAGGTACAAGTCCACATTTCATAATCAAAATCATTTTGGCGAATACTGTGGTGCAGGCAGGGGGCCATATTTCCTAATCTAAATTGTTTGTGCTAATATTGTGGTGCAGGCAGGATGCCACATTTCCTAATCAAAATCATTTGTTCTAATACTGTGGTGCAGATACCAGTCCACATTTCCTAATCAAAATCATGTGGGCTAATACTGTGATGCAGGCAGGGGGCCATATTTCCTAATATAAATAGTTTGTGATAATATTGTGGTGCATGCAGTAGGCCACATTTCCTAATCAAAATTGTTTGAGCTAATACTGTGGTACAGGCAGAGGCCACATTTCCTAATCTAAATTGATTGTGCTAATATTGTGGAGCAGGCAGGAGACCACATTTCCTATTCAAAATAGTTTAAGCTAATACTGTGGTGCAGGTATCAGGCCACATTTCATAATTTAAATCGTTTGGGCTAATACTGTGGTGCAGGCACCAGCCAAATTTCGTAATATAAATCTTTTGTGCTAATACTGTGGTGAAAGTACCAGTCCACATTTCATATTTCATAATCAAAATTGTTTGGGCTAATACTGTGGTGCAAACACCAGGCCATATTTCCTAATCTAAATAATTTGGGATAATACTGTGGTGCCGGCAACAGGCAACATTTCATATTCTAAATCATTTGTGCTAATGCTATGGTGCAGGCATCAGTCTACATTTCATAATCAAAATTGTTTAAGCTAATATTGTGGTGCAGGCATGGGCAACATTTCCTAATCCAAATTGTTTGTGCTAATATTGTGGTGAAATCAGGAGGTCACATTTCCTAATCTAAATCGTTTGTGGTCCAGCCATCAGTATACATTTCAACATTAAAATCATTTTTACTAATTGTGTTGTCCATCCAGGAGTCCACATTTCAGCATCTAAATATTTTGTGCTTATTCTGTGGTCCAGCCACATTATCTCAGCAAATAAATACACATTGTTAATTCACTGACAGGAGACTGACAGGTGTGGGCCTAGGGTTGTGAAACAGAAGGTTAAAAGAGGGAAAGGGTACATCCAACATGAGTGGAAAAAAGCGAGGCCATGGTGGAATTGGGAATAGGCTTGGTGATTGAGCGGTACGCGGTGGGGCAGGTGGTAATATTTCTGTAAGCTCTACTGAATTAGCATGGCTCATCCTATTAAAAGTCAACTGACAAGTTCTCTTAGGCCTCTTTCACACTTCAGTCACTTGACGTTAGTTAAAATCCGTCAAAGTGTGAAAATGGCGGATTTGCCAGAAAAGGTGAAAAACTGATGCAAACGGATCTGTTTTCTGACGGATCCGCCATGAACTTTTCAACCCGGAATATAACCCAGAAAATGCAGGTACGTATGTCCAGACCGAGGAGAGAGAGAGAGAGACCGGACAGTGTTCTGGGCATTTTCAATGCATTTTGTATGGGAGGAACGGATCCGCTGGTCCGTTAGATCCGTTTTTTGACGGATCCGCCATAGTCTGCTATTTTGGCGGACATAAAAAACGTTGCATTGGACGTTTTTTCAAAATGGCGGACGCCAAATTTTTGTCGGATCCATCAAAAAACGGACCTAACGGACGACCATCCGTCAAAATCCGCCACTAATGCAAGTCAATGGGAAAAAAGCGGATCCGCTAAAAAAAAGGCTTTTTTCACACTTTGGAGGATTTTGACTGACGTCGCATGACTGAAGTGTGACAGGCTACTCGACTACCTTTCTTTGGCAGCCACACACGGTATGCCTTGTAGATGGGGGCCATGCACTGTATGTGCTTCTCCTCTTCCTCCACCTTATCACACACAGTACAGTCCTTTGAGGTTGCACCTCAATTAACCTTGTCTCCCCCCCGCGTCACAACTCTCCAACAGCTCAACTGACCCATAATACAAATAGTATAATTGTGCAACATGAATGCATGGGACAGGGCTTGGACCAGCATTTCTAGCTTAAACATTGATCAATAACAGGTGTATGAGTGACATGTGTTGAACTGGTGCTCTGAGAGCCCTGCCAAATTCAGGCAGCACACATTAAGGGGATCCAACTTGGAGTCCAAATATTTCCAAATATTAGGGGCAGACACCATTAAAGTGGCATGAATTTCTGCAGAGTAGAAAATTTAAAAAAATTGTTAGGCTACTTTCACACTTGCGTTTTATCGCGCAGCGCATCGTGCGCTATCGATCGCATGCGCTATGTTCCCCTATCTTTAACATGGCGGGTGCAGGGTCTAGCGCTTGCACTCGCTCTTCAGCGTTTGGCGTGCGCAGCGCATTTTCCATGTGTGCGCCCAGACGCGCTAGACGCTACATGTTGCATTTTTTTTCCGGCCACCACTTTAAAAATGCGCGTGCGCACATGTGCGCACGCCATGTGCATAAAAATAACATTGCAGTCTATGGGGGCGCTGGTGGGCGCGTGGCTGTGCGCTCGTCAGCGCTTGTGCGCGCATGCGATTTTTGAGTAAACAATGTCTAGACACTTGTCTAAAACACCCCCCTAAACAAGAAACATTGTTTGTGAGGGGTGGAGATAAAGGAAGGTGTCTTCAGTGCCAGAAAGACCCCTACTCAGACTGCCTGGAGACACTGCTGATACAGCCTGGACCCCTACTACAGTGCCTGGAGACTTCAGCCTGAACAACAGCCTGGACCCCTACTAGACTGCCTGAACATACAGCCTGGACCCCTACTAGATTGCCTGGAGAAACTGCATGCTTCAGCCTGCACATACAGCCTGGACCCCTACTAGACTGCCTTCAAGACACAGCCAAGACAGCACAAAGTTTGGATCCAAAGTGCAAGAATGTGAGTATTCTTAACCAAATGACTGCCTGTCCTTTCCAATGTAATATGTACTAAAGCTTTGTATTTTTTTTATTGCAGCATGTCTTCCTCTGGATCACAGTATTCCCATCCCGGCAAGAACTGGCCCAAGCAGAGCGTGATGTGAGTATCTTCCTGCCTTTGGGTAAGTATAGCTGCTGAATCTCCAAATGTCTAAAATTTTTGTTCCTTTCAGACATCAGCGTCGGACACGGCGATTGAGGAGTCAGAACAGCAGGAGCAGTCGCAGTCAAGACAAGTCCCGGTGGCGAGACGGAATGTAAGTATATAGTCTTTTGAATGTCTTTTTTTTTTTTTTTGATCTTTTTATTTATGCAATATATACAAGATTGTAATATTTATTTTTGTTTTTTCTAGGTTCCACAACGGGACGAGGACCTCTATGTGGACAACGAGGCCCTCATCTGCCAGATCCATGAGTGTGTCCCGTTGTGGGACAGCCGTGATCCGCAGTACAAGGACAATGTGGTGAGCCGGCGGCTATGGAACGAGGTGGCCGCAGCGTTGATGGATGGCTGGGACAGTGCCTCTCCAAACCTCAAAAAGGCGTTTAGTAAGTATTTCCATGCTCTGTAATGCCGCCGTGACTCTTGTTCCAGATGGCACTGATGGGTTTCCTGGTAGATATATTCTACCTGCAAACCCAACAGTGTCATCTGGTTCAACAGTGACTGCCCTGTGTATGGTATTGCTATGTTGTGCATTGTATTGTTTTTTTTATGCTGCATTCACTCTTGTTCCAGATGGCACTGATGGGTTTGCTGGTAGATATATTCTACCGGCAAACCCAACAGTGTCATCTGGTTCATTAGTGACTGCCCTGTGTATGGTATTACTATGTTGTGCATTGTATTGCTTTTTTTATGCTGCATTCACTCTTGTTCCAGATGGCACTGATAGGTTTGCTGGTAGATATGTTCTACCGGCAAACCAACAGTGTCATCTGGTTCAACAGTGACTGCCCTGTGTATGGTATTGCTATGTTGTGCATTGTATTGCTTTTTTTATGCTGCATTCACTCTTGTTCCAGATGGCACTGATGGGTTTGCTGGTAGATATGTTTTACCGGCAAACCCAACAGTGTCATTGGTTCAACAGTGACTGCACTGTGCATTGTATAGCTTTTTAATGCTGCATTGACAGTTTGACATTTTCACTCAGGTGTGTGTGATGACACAGATTTTGCCCTGAGTGCATTGTATAATATTTTTTTTTTTTCCAACAGTGAACAAAGTCCGCACACGTTGGCGCTCGATGAAGGACCGCTTCAAACTGATGTTCGTGCAGAGGGACAGGTTCCATGTCAGAGCAAGGACCAGAAGAAAATATCGCTGCTATCGCGAGTTGGCGTTCCTGAGACCAGTCCTTGCCAGCAGAGCATAAGTTTTCAAAAAAAATTTTTTTTTTTTTTTTTTAAATCCGTGCTTTTCTATTCCACAGCTGATGCTTCTTGTAAATGCATGATAGTAATGTTTTTCTTTTCTTTCCACAGCACCTGGAGCAGCACCATGCAGCCTGTCCTGAAGCGGTCCTTCCTCGGATGACCTTGGACCCGTCCCAGCCATCCGACAGCCAGGAAGCAACTTGCAGGTCAGCAACACGGACAGCTGGTGACCAGGAAGCTGGTCAGTCAGGTGTTCCCCTGTCCCAGGTCTCTGCCACTGGTTATGCGGGCACTTCCCGCCAGTGACAGAGGGCATTGGAGAGGAATGTCTTGCCCGAGTTCATGCACTTGAGGCCTTTCATGGCAGTATGAAGTCACTGTCAGGCACAGTGGAAAGCGGTTTTTCACTAATGGAATGGGGTTTTACCCACATGGATCACCGCTTCCACTGTGTCGACCAGCGGCTTGATAGGCTGGAGGCCGAACTCAACAGACCAGCGCACCATTTTTTCAGTAAAATTGAACGGGGCATGGCAGAACACCTTAGTCATGAGCAACAGCTGAGTGTGTTGCAGGCCTGCAACACTGCTTACTTGCAGGCTATGCAGCAGAATCGGTACGTGCAGCAGTCAGTGGTTGCATATCCAACTGTGCCACCACTGATTCGCCACACATCACTACCGACTTCTGCTGCATACCACTGAACGGCCACCAGCATTCCGAGTCACCACTACACCACCACAAGTCCGAGTACTGCTGGACACTCCACTGTCGCCCCCACCATGGCAAGCACTGCTCCTGTCTGGAGCACACCACCACAGACACTGTTCCCCAGTCTTGGACTCCGCCACCGCAGTACCTCTGGGCCACTGCCACTCTCTTTAGGGGCAGCACCATACCAACATTTGGCCAGCCCCACTTCTCCTTCTAGGAGCACTGCCACCACTCCGCACCATTTTCGGAGCACAGTCACCACTTCTCCTGCTAGGAGTACCGCCACCACTATCCACCATTTTAGGAGCACAGCCACCACTTCTCCTGCTAGGAGTACCGCCACCACTATCCACCATTTTAGGAGCACAGCCACCACTTCTCCTGCTAGGAGTACCGCCACCACTCAGCACCAGTTTAGGAGCACAGACGCCACTTCTCCTTCTAGGAGTACCGCCACCACTCAGCACCAGTTTAGGAGCACAGACGACACTTCTCCTTCTTGGACTACCGCCACAACTCTGCAGCAGTTTAGGAGCACAGACACCACTTCTCCTCCTTGGACCACTGCCACCACTTGTCTTCCTCAGAGCACCACCACTTCTCCTCCGAGTACCGCCACCGCCACCACAGAGCATGTGACGGGTGACCGACATTCCGTGTTTTATGTTTCAAGGCCACGGTCCACAAGCTCAAGGCAGTCACACAGAAGTCGGTCCATGCAGGGGACTCCTGCCCCCAAGAAGAGAAAGAAGACTTTGTTTGTCCATCCCCCCTCTCCTCCTAATGTGTCTCTACCTGCCTCTACTTCCATGTCTGATCTTCCTTCCCCCACTACTTTCGTCGCCCCTTCCCCTCGAACACCTTCCTCGCTTTCCAGCCGTTCCTCATCTCTGCACACCCCCAGAGTATCCCAATCTACCCCAAAACATCCTTCTCAATAAAAATGGTCTTTTTTGTTTTGTTGTAACAAATAAATTTGCAATTTGCTTTTAGTAAAAACGGTTTGATTAATGTGTCTTTCGCCGCCTACACCCACTGTGCCGTACACACACTGCGCCGTACACACACTGCGCCGTACACTTTGCGTTTTTGACTACACATAACTGCAGGAATGACACATGTTTGTGTCATTCCTGGAGATGTGTAGTCAAAAACACAAATATATGACTTGTATTTTCGCCACCAGTCTCTTCAGTCTGCTAATATTGCACAGCTGAATAGAGGATGGTGTTGAGTGAGCATATCTATTTTACCTTGCCAGGTATCATAGAAAGTTAAATGAGTATGGTGTGTTTTTACCATCATTTCACTATGTGATACAAGGCCAGGATTCTAGATATACTTGTAATTACCACATCCTCTATTCAGTGTGTGTTGAATAAACGGAGGAGATGATGTTGAAAATACACGTTATATGTACAATCCCCTGGCCTTGTATCATTACTATCACACTGGGCAGGTGAATACACGAGTTTTAACCTGCAGCTCGCTTCAGCTGCATATATTGCAAGCATACTGTAGCAATGCTGCAGCTTATAACTCATATGTGTATTCCCCTGCCCAGTTGTTATACATTACTATCACTGGGAGGTAATCGGTTTTAATGGGGCATTCACAATCAAGCATACTTAGCAAGCTGCTAACCTATTATTAGTAATGATGATAACATGATTTACTACAGCTCACTTCATCTGCATTATCAAGATACTTCACTCTCAGTTAATCATGGTATACAACATGTGATACATTCTGATAGATCTTAAATTTGGGCATACCATCAGCATGACCCAGGCCTGGATTGAAGATATAACTTATTATCTCAGTGGTTTAAATCAGCACAGTGTGATACACAAATAATATTTATAGTCACCTGTCAGGTATAATAAAGAGTGACGGATGCTAGTGCATCCACAAATCAATATTTGTAACATCAGGCCAGGTGACACAAATATTATTTGTTTTATCTCCACCGTCGCTGCAAATTTAACCCAAACTGGAGAGATGAAAAAGGTTATACAACTTGTGTGTGTTATGTATAGTCACCTGGTCAGGATTACTAGTAAATTCATGATGCACAAAAAAACACAGCATCATGAATTCACTGGTAAACCTGGCAGTTGATTATTGTATTTGAGTGTAAAAACACAGACTGCACTCGGTACAGGTATAAACACAGGTTTTTTATTAACATACAGACAAGAACCCTTTTTTACACCATTTGTTCTTGCCATTCCACCCGTCCTACATCTGACATGAAGTAGGCCGCAAATTGGTCCCTCATTTGGCAACTTCAACAGAAGACCTGAGAGGGTGCTGAGTGAACTCAGGCAATGGGTTAGGAGCTGCATCATCAAGTTCAAAGTTTGGGTGCTCTTTAGACATCACAAAATTATGTAGCACCACACAGGCCTTCACCACTTCATCCACTGTTTCCAGTTTCAGATGAATGGCTGTGCCCAGAATGCGCCATCTGGAAACAAGTATACCAAAGGCACACTCTACAGTTCTTCTTGCCCTGGTCAGCCTGTAATTGAATATTTTTTTGGTGTGGTCCAAGTCCCGGCTGGAGTAGGGTTTTAGCAGTTGTTGGCTCATCTGGAAAGCCTCATCCCCAACCATGACAAAAGGCAGTGGTGGACCTTCGGTGTGGGCAAGAGGCCGTGGCATGGGGAAATTGAACAGGTTACCATACAACCTCCGGCCCATGTCCGAGTTCTTAAAAGCCTGGGAGTCATTTCCACGGCCAAATGCCCCAATGTCCACTGCAACAAACATACAGTCTGCATCAGCAATGGCCATGAGAACTGTAGAGAAGTACTTTTTGTAGTTGTAGTACTCCGAGCCTGTTCTTTTGGGTTTGATGATCCGGATGTGTTTACCATCAACTGCTCCCAAACAGTTGGGGAAATTGCAGGTTGTCCAGAATTTTTCAGCTATTTCTAGCCACTTTTCTGTGGTGGGCAGGGGCATAAATTCTGGACAGAGAACATTCCACAATGCCCGGCAGGTGTCCACAACAATTCCTGACAAGGTGGAGATACCAATCCGTTACTGGAAGTGAAGTGAAGAGAGGCTCTCTCCAGTAGCAAGGAATCTGAGAAAGAAAAAAATAATATTATTGTATTAGTTTTTTTAAAACATTTAACTAAAGAGAAAAAAAAATACATGGCATACAAATAATTCTGCAGGTCTTTGTTTACTGGATGGCAGAACAATAATTCTGGCAGCTTTGGAATAGTACATGGCAGAACAAATAAAATGATGCAGGCATTGGTTTAGCAATATTACGTACTGTAATGTCACCAGGAGTCTTTCCTCCGGAGGAATCGCCCGACGGAGCTGTGTGTTCTGTCTCCGGATGAATTGTTGGACCCGACCAAGTAAATCCCTGAAGGTTTCTTGTGACATCCGGGTATAGTCCGTAAATTTCTCGGGGTTTGCCTGCAGCTCGCTATACAGGGTGTGGTACACTCCACGGCTCTCCTGGAGTTCAACAATGGGATGTACCCACAAACGCCGCCGCTGCCATCTTCGCTGTGTCTCTCTCCCTTCATGGCAAGCAACTGCATAAGCCTGAGCATCTTAATGTGCAGATCCAAGTTGAAGTGAAACTCTTCCAGCGCAGATCCATGTTCACAAAGGCAAATGCAAGCAAATGTGAAGAATGGCTGTAAACAGGCTCTATATAAAGATTTCCCATAACACACGCCCACTGGTGTCCCATTGGTGGAGTCTGTTGCAAGAATCTTTTCAAGAATTTTTCTCCTGTGAAATGCGGCTAAAAAACGCAAACGCATGCAAAAACGCTTGAAATCGCATACAATCGCATCGAAGCGCTGCGTTTTTTTTGTCGTAATGCGCACGCTTATGCGACTAAATATCGCATCGTTTACAAGCATTTGCACGCTTTTTTTAATGCGTTTTATGTGAGCTCGATACGCAGCGCAAAAAAAACGCAAGTGTGAAAGTAGCCTAAGTAACATCAGCAGCAGTAGCAACAGCAGGCACCGAAGCCATGACAAAGGTATCACAGACTGCAATAACATGAGCTTAATGCAGCACACTAAAAACTACACCATTGCCTAGTCTGCCCAGTCTGTGACTATGATGCAAAAGTCATTGGAGTTCCATGACTTTTTCATCTTGTTGAAAGTTAGGTGGGCTACACTTTTAAGGGACAGCCTGATGCACTTATCCATCAGGACACCACCAGCAGCGCTGAAGACATGTTCTTCTGAGACAACGCTGACTGTCAGGCATGACAAAACCTCCAAGGTTTGACAGGTGAGCTCAGGCCACTCTTCCATTTTTGAAGACCAAAATGCAAAAGGGTTCAAATCCCCCCGATGGCATTGATATTGAGCTCCAGCTATTCCTGCACCATCCTCTCCAGTCATTCACAAAGTGTCAGACTTGCACTCTGTTCTGCTGGTGCTGGGATGGTCTAAAAATGTGTAAAACTACTCACCGAAATTGCTTCTGCTCCTTACACTGCTGCTGTTGCTAATATTTTTGCATTGATTACTCAACGTTCCCAGGAATGAAAGTCTATAACTTTGATGCACACTATGTGCCCATTGCTGTCTAGGGGAAACCACTCTTAGGCTATGTGCGCACGTTGAGTATTTGCTTGCAGAAATTTCTGCAAGGTTTCTGCATCTCTTGGCAGCAAAAACACACATTTCTGCTTTGTTTTTGTATACATTTTGTACAGCAATGAAGCCTTTTTTGAGCTAAATAAAGTTATTTTAAAAAAGTTTTGTGATTTCATTTTTTGTTTCAACACAACTTGTTTCATAGTGATGCAGTGGCCTCAGGGTAATGTAATTAGCGCTAGGTGTTAGCAGCAGTCATTGACACCTAGCCCTAGGCTTAGTAATGATAAGGTGTCAGCCCGACATCCTCATTACTAAGCCGATAAATAAACACAAACACACACACAAACACACACAAACCTACGCACACAATGTTACCAGCCTACGTAGGAGCATTAACAGAACGAAAGTCCATAGGCTGTAACCAAACAGCAACTGTTAATTTTTAAGAAAAAAAAGGAAAAAAAATTGCATGGGCTCCCGTGTAAATTTAATCACCAGCAGAGGGAAAGCCGACTGCTGAGGGCTGATGTCAAAATTCTGGGAAGGAGCCAATTGCCATAAAGGTTCCCAAGCTATTAATATCAGCTCACAGCTGTTTGATTAGCCATTACTGGCTAGTTTACAGGGGATGACAGAAATAAATTGACATAGGGTACCCTTACAAAATCTAACCAGCAAAGGCTAGGCAGACACAGGTTAGTAATGGAGAGGCATCTATAAGACACCTATCCATTAGTAACCCCATAGTGATATTGTATAAAAACACACACCCAGGATAAAGTCCTTTACTTGAAATAATGACACAGACTCCTTTGATGAATCTTAATTAAACCATACTCACTGAACACCTAATCCACCGAAGCCAATGTCTCCTGCAACAAAAAAAAATAATAAACCACAATACCCTCATCAGTTCGCAGAGAAGATAATCCATAATGTCCCATGACAATCCTGATCACTTTGAGACTATTCACGGATGTCACTGATCTCAAAGACAGACGGCGATACACTGACAGGAGGTAATTTCTCCCGCAGCGTATCACTGAGCTGCCGTGAGAAAGTTCTCACGCAGCGGTGCCGTAAGTGAGAGCACTGGAGCTGATCAGCTGATGAAATCCGGTGAACCATCTCACGGCAGCTCAGTGATAAACTGCGAGCGATTACCTCCTGTCAGTATATGTCCCGATGTGACTGTTATACACATGAGATCACTGTGGGACATTCAGGATTACATGGACTATGGCAGACAGGAGAGTGTATGGTGGTTTATTATATTTGATTTTTTTTCTAGGAGATGAGGGCATCGGAGATTCGGTGTTAGGTGAGTATAATGGGTTTTTTATTTTCATTTGAATATGTATGTAATTATTATTTTACTTTTTTTTTAAACTATGAGCACAGGCGCCAGCTGATGAGACTACGTCTCCTATCAGCAGCAGCTGCTGTCACTGTTAACAGTGACAGCAGATGTAGCCCAATGGGAGACGTAGTCTCACCAGTCCACGCATGCTGACATGCGGTAAGCTTTTTACCGTGAGTCACTGCTGCGGTTCACAGCTGCAGGGTCACGCTGACATCTGACAGCATGACTCCACAGCGCTCTGACCGACAGTGTTACTGGCGGTAGTTACCGCCGATAAGAACCACCGTGCCGGTGTTTCCCAAGCTGTCACACAGATGACATAGGAAGTATGTAAAAACGCAAACAGAAAATCAGAAAATCCGCAACAGCTCCGCAAACATTTTTATATCTGCATTTTTGCTGCGGATTTAAGTGACTCAATGGAAGTCAATGGGTGAAAAACGCTGCAGAAACGCTCAAAGAATTGACATGCTGCAGAACACGTCTCATTAAGGGAGAAGTTGAGGGTGCAGGTGGAGGCCCTAGAGGAGATGGAGGAGGCAGAAGCAATGGAGGAAGTGTTAGATACAGACGTTTGTCACCCAAGGTGTGCAGTGGTTTAGTTCACCATCCCTTGGTGTGTAGTAGTTTAGTTCTCCATCTTCTGCTGTGTAGTGGTTTAGTTCTCCAACCCTAGGCGTTTAATAGTTTACCTCTCTGACCCCTACTCTCTAGTAGTTTAATTTTACATCTTCTGGTGTGTAGTGGTTTAGTTCACCATCCCTTGGTGTATAGTAGTTTAGTTCACCATTCCCTTGGTGTCTAAAGGTTTAGTTATCCAACCCTAGGTGTTTAGTAGTTTAGTTCTCCAAACTCTGTTGTCTAGTAGTTTAGTTCTCCATATTATGGTGTGGAGTGGTTTAGTTCTTCATCCTTTGATGTCTAGTGGTTTAGTTCACCATCCCTTGGTGTGTATTGGTTTAGTTATTCAACCCTAGGTGTTTAGTAGTTTAGTTCTATAACCCCTGTTGTCTAGAAGCTTACATCTTCATCCTTTGCTGTGTAGTGCTATAGTTCTCTATCCCCAAGCGCCCTGCAAGCAGTGGGGAGTCTTAGACTTATGGAGCAGACCCTTCCTTTCCTGCCAAACATCCACCAGAGTCACCCAGTGCACAGTAACTGAGGTGTAATACTCCTGGCTAGAGATGAGTGACTTTGCCTTTTTTAGGGTCAAGTCGGGTTTCATGAAACTATCGTGAATATCGTGAATATCGTGAAAAGTCGGTGGTCCGACTGAAACACGAAACCCATTGCAAGTCAATGCGGAAGCAAAGTCGGCAGGGAGTGGAGGACAGTGAACACACGTACAGTGCCCATTTCAATGCCAACAACATCAATTCTTATTACTTAAGCTTGGCAACCTTAATTTACTTTATAATAATAGTTATGCATTGAAAACTGGGGGTTATTTGCCTAAAGTTGTGGGGGGGTAGGGCTGGCTCCAGGTTTTCGTGTGCCCCGGGCCAAAGAGTGTCAGTGGGCCCCTTTAACAATTCATGATGCTGTAAGGTTCTTTGTCTCTGTTGACATGTTCCTTGAAACTCAGTTTTTCGTCGGCCATTTTGCTTTCTGTCTTTCTGCAGCTCTTGCCCTCAGTTAATATGGAGTTTCCAGTTTTCATGTTCCCGCCCTGATTCTTCCCTCTTGCTTCTTAAGCAGCCTCAGCTGAACAATCAGTGCTCCTGAATCAAGCCTCAGTCAATCTGTGACCTGACTCCTGGAAGCCTTGGACTTGTACTCCAGCTATTCCCTACTGAGGAACCTTGGAACACTTTTGGACTCTGGAAACCTGCTGTTTGGTGAATCCATGTTTGCAGAGGAATTACGGTACAGAGAAGAGATCCTGAACCTGCTTTGGAGATTTA
>JARQOD010000003.1:185113939-185150133 GCA_033576555.1 Oophaga sylvatica | reverse complement strand
ACAGCTAGATTATTGGTGAAGTTATTAAAGAAAGTCTATACAGCTATATTGTTGTGCGTTTACCAGATTCAATAAGCTTTAATAATGCACTAGAGACAAACCTGAAACTGATTTTACATTAAGTTTGTGAAAACAAGCTCATAGATAATATCAGAGAAGAAAAGAAAAAAAGCAATATTCTTCTACTGAAAAAGGACATGAAAACGCCTAAAGCTACAGATTTTTTAAAAAACCCTAAATAAAGGACAAAAGCTTAATGTAAAAAAAAGGTCATTTAAAGAAAGACTGTACCATATGGAAAGCGAACAACAAAAATTAAACAAAAAAAGAAACCCCAGAAGTAAAAAACACAATTTCCGATTTTGGCGGAAAAGGGAATGGCACATTCAAAATATCAGCAAGAAATCATCATTGGTTGGTTTATTGTTTCAGGAGCAAGGTCTAGGAAAGTGACAAGATTTTTTATGATCTTGATTTGATTAGAAAAAGCCATTATCTTGCAGTGGACAAAAACCGAGAAGGTATCGGCAAGGTTTGAAATTGTTCAAACAAGTTGGACAGTCCAAAAATTGACAGGTGTGTTTTAGTTCAAAATTGAAAGGCGGTTTTATCTTGAAATGAACGCAAAAGGATTACAGTAAAATTTAAAGAAATGAGTGTGCAATTATTGCAGGAAACAAGATGATAACCAATGTCAAGGCAGTGAACAATTTTCATTTGAAAAACCAACGGAACAGGAAGGTATGTACCTGTCAAAAAAACGTATCACTGTGGCATAGAGTCTAGGTTAGACACCTGGACGTATAAGGGAACTACAAAGAAAAAATTGACAAAAGATTTAAAGATATCAGATTGTCATTTCCAAGTTGAAAGTTTTTTAAAATCCAAAGCCTCAAGGTATCTATTCCAAAAGAAAGTAGATGAAAGCGAAAGACCACTTGATTTGGTGCATTGACGTTGTGGCCCTGAAGGACTACACAGGAGGCAATAGATACATGTTGACTTTAAGACGACTACTCAAGATCACATCACAACTTAAATTAAGAACAAAATGAAGTTTTTGAAAACTTGTAGACTATGAACCAAGATCAAGTAACAAATTTCAAAGGAAGCCAATTGTCATAGAAGGAAAGGGGGAATTTACAGGTACGATTAGAAGACTAATTAAGCAAAATGATAGAACTCAGAAAACTGTTCCATAACCTCCTGAACAAAATGGGTTTGCAAAAGGAAAAAAGAACCTAACACAAAATGTAAGATGTTGCTGCAGATTCTAAACTACCAGAGAAAAAATGGGGGAGGCACCAATGACAGCTAATATTACAGAATCGACTTTTTTCCAGAAAAAAAAAAACTCCATATGACTGGGCAAGGTATGAAACCAAGTGTCAATCATTTAAAAAGTTTTTGGATGTAAGTTTTAATTCATTCCAACAGAAAAAACTTCCAAACTTCAAAAAGATCCATGGAAGGAATATTCGTTGGTAAGGAAAACTGCAAAAGGTTATAGAATTTAATCCAAAACAGCAGAGTTAAGTGGTAACAGTGTGACATCATTGAGATTTTAAATGAAGACATTATGATTTCGTTGAAACAAAAAATGAGAAAAACAATAGTACATAACGGGAAAGAATACTGTGAGAAAGAAGTAAGAAATTAAGAGAACAAAATACTGAAATGAAGAATTACAAACAACAAAACAGAAAAAGAACCAAGACATTCAATAAGGGAACTAAGGAAAAACCACCAAAAGTCTTCATACAAGACAAGTATAAGAAAAATTATGAACCTACCTCTTGGAAGCATTTTAAATTCCTTGAAAAAGCAAAAGAAAAAAAAAAAAAAAAAAAAAAAAAAAAATGGATAAAGCAACGAAACGAAATTGAATCCATGCCTGTTCCAAATTCATGGCACTAACAGATTTGCCAGAAGGAAGAAAAGCTAGGATTAAATGGATTTTTAAAGTAAAAACCAAACGGGTGGCCACCTGAAAATATCGAGCAAGACTCGTGCTAAAGGGTATTCCAAAAATAGGAGAAGACATGATGAAAACTTTGCTCCATTGTCAAACACACTACAATAAGAACTTTCTTCAGTTGCAGCAGTAAAACGATGGAACTAAGACATCTGGATGTAAAGAATCTTTTTTGAATGGAGATTTAACGAAAATTTTTACTGGAACAACCTCCAAGATTCAAAGATAAAAGAAATCCAAACAAAGTTTGTAAACTACAGAAAAGCTATATGGTTTAAAGCAAGCAGCTAAAGCGGGAATAAACAAAATCATGGAAGCCTAAAAAATGAAAAATTTCAAAGAAGCAAAGCTGATCCATGCTTGTAATAAAAAGGATGGTAATAGTGGATTTATGTATTATATATGTAGACAACTTTTGTTTTGTTTTAAACAAGAAAGGGATAAAGAAAACTTTCAAAAACCCTGAAACAACATTTGAAATCAAAGACTTTGGAAATGTAAAACGTACCTAGGAATTACGAAGAAAGCCAACAAGTACTGTGGTTAAACAATTGTTGACAGACCTAGGACAACCACATTGGAACCAACAAAACTAAAAGAGGACAATCCAGGATGCTTTTCTTGCTCAGAGGGGAAAGAGTCAATTCAAGAACCAAGATATTGATGTGAAATATAATTTCTAGAGAGTCATCAGGTCAAGGGGGGTTGAAGTTGGAGTATTGCCCTACTGAAGAAATTGAAGCAGATATTTCACGAAGGTGTTGAATGCTGATAAACATCAGAGATTAAAAAAAAAGTGGGGTTTGATTGAATAAGTCCTTATGTTGAGAAAGGGTGTTGGATATCAACGTTAGGATTATTAAAGTAAAAGGAGGACTTATGCTGACCTGACAATAGATGGCGATGTTTGTAATGTTTCCTTCGTTTAATGTATTGTATAAGAAAAAGTCTCACTTTTACGTTCACTTTCATTTTTTCTTTTCCTGATGCAATGCGAAATGATGTGCATTATTTTTTACCTCATGTTGCAAGAAGTAAAAGTTGTTATTCCATGAACCTGCTTGTGAAGTTTTTTCTACGCAAAGGTGTATTCAGAACTGTGCAACGGCCCCCCCACCTGTCAGGGGGCCGGAAACTTCCCGGGTGCGCCAGGGTGCCCGCCCAGGGGGGGGGAAAACCCTTTGTGTGTGGAAAAACTGGCATATGTTGAGGTTTAGGCTGGACTTCGCAGCTGCAAATGGACGAAAGGAGAAGTCGGAGAAGAGGAACAAGCGAGATGTTTTGCTGGCAATATGTGTCATCGGGGGAGGTGGTACAAAAACCTTTTGAAACCCAGGCTGGTTCTTTTAATGAAGGGAGTCCCCAACATTTTGGGGTTGACGCCGGGTCCTTTTCTGTCAGGATTGACCAGCAGCACTGAAGACTCTTTTGATGACCTACAACAGGGCAGGAGCTCCTGTAAAGTTATTGGGCCAATTCATGCCAGGTGTCCAGTTTACAGGCCCGTATCAAAGGGGAATGCTGTGAGGGAGACATCGTAGGGGAGAAAGGTCATTTGTACCATGTTGACAATGCTGTCTCCTTCTGGTGTTCAATCGTTCCTATTAATGTCGTTTGGTGTTACTCAGAAATCAGTCCACAACATGGTCAGAACCCCTGTCTCCAACGACACTTGGCTGTGTGCACCCAACCCTCTTCCTTTTGGCCCGTACAGCCTGGTGACCTCACCGGCTGTGTGTGGGAATGCCTCAACAAAGGGGTTTTCCGAGTTGTTGTTTTTTCGAATATTACTCTAGGTTCTCTTTGGCATGAGTTCTGAATTTGCCTTTACAGGTGGATCGAGGAGTGGCCAACAAGGTCGCATCCATCATTTATTTTGACAATGCGCGGGTCCCTTTTTGGATCCGCAACACATAATCACACTGTGGGCCAAAATGTTTTCCCGGTGCAATGATGCACTGACAGAAGTGGGTGGAGGGCACTTTCTGCCACATCCACATACCTCCGTCCGCACAAACCCTGGTACCTGCCCTTGCAAGCCAACTTTTTCTTTGCCCCCTGGAACATCCTCCAACCCCAAAAAATCATCCCCCCATCCTCATTCTCCTCTTCTTCCTCCACCCTCGTCAGGACAGTTCCCTAACGACGAGGCGACTGTCATCAGGCTTCCGTCCTCCCTTCCTCCTCCGCTCAGATCCTGTTTCCTAATTGCGTCAAAGTTTGCATGGCAGACGAATAAAGTGGAAGTCACTTTAATGGCGTGTCTGCGTTACACCTGGATTTCCTCAAAACCTGAAGGACTTTATAGAGGTTTTCAGTTTTGACCATGCACACCCACAAAATCCATGTCTGCCCCAAACGCCTGCCCCGGGTTCCTCCCAAAAATGATTAAACCTGCCTCGTTCCACAGCCTCTCAACCATGTCATGGTGTAAGTTCCACCTTTGTCTTGATTAGGCGGTGGGGGGCTGGAGCGATGCTGCGCCCTGCATACACTGGAGTTAGGGCGAGCGACGCATGTGGAGCACAGTCTTCTTACCTTATGGAGCAGGCTGTTAAACTCCGGATAATTTAGGAGGAAAGCACGCACCACCAGGGGTTTAAATGGTCTGAGTTTTGTCAGGGCAATGGGCCGCACAAAAATTAAGGCCATTAGACTGACTATGTAAGGTTCTATGAAATTTTCCTGAAACTCCGTTTGTTCGTACCATTTTACTTTCTGTCTTGCTGCAGCTATCTTCCCTCAGTCAAAATGGAGTTTCCCAGTTGCATGTTCCCGCCCTGATTCTCTCTTTGTTCTTAAGCAGCCCCAGCTGAGCAATCAGTGCTTGAATTAGCCTGCAGTGAAACTGTGATTTGACTCTTAAGCCGGACCTTGACCCAAGCTATTTACTGAGGAACCTGAAGACTTGTGGCCCCCCCCTGAACCCGCTCTTTGAAAGACCCCACGTTTGCATGGCTTACGGTAACAAGAAAAGTCCTGAATTGTATGGAGATGATTGCTGAGCTTGGATTACTCTGGCTGCTGTGTCTCCTGTTTCGGTTAAAAACTGTGTGACTATTTCTGCCAACTTGTTGAAGTAATACAGGACTTTTCTTATATCAAACTGTGACTCCGTGTTTTATCGCCCCAAGACAAGACCTTATAAACTTACTACATCATTACAAGATTTGGCCAAAACGTTAGTGTCTGGGGTCTGGAGGGTGTTGCTGACTGTGGATATCAACGTCGGGGTTGTCTTTCTTGTGACAGTGGTTGTGACTTTCACAACCCATTCCAGGTGAGCAATTCCCTTTTGTTTTTTCTTTTGCGTGTTACCACGGAAAACTTTTTTTTTTTTTTTTTCCCCTCCCTTCCCTTTTTTGTTGCTGTAACCTTGGAATAAGATGTCTGGTTGAAAAACTTTCTGTGTTGATAGTGGTTGTGACTTCTCACAACCATTCCAGGGGAGGTTCCTTAATTTTTTTTTTCTCTGCAGTTTGCCACGGTGAAACTATTTTTTTTTTCTCTCTTTCTTCCAGTAATCCGTCTTAAAAGATCGGGAAAAATTTGGAGGCCCGCATAAAGGAACTTTGCGGAGTGACTGTAATTCCTTGCCGATTTGCGAATAAAAGACCCTTTTTACAAATCTACGGACCTCAATAATCACATTTGCAAGTGGTTGGAAGACTACCCGGATTTGCGGCCAGGATTGAGGTTCTAGGGGGCGAGTCCAGGCTCCTGCCTAGCCCCGAGTGCTGGGATTCCAAGTTGCCCCTTTTCGGTGAAGTGAGAAATTCAGGGGATTTATTAAAAATGCGTCTTTTTTTTCTGACATGCTTCACCAATTCCCCACGAAACGATAAGGTGCTTACTTAATTATGTTGCTTACCAACAAGCTTTAATGTGGGCAAACCCCTTTTATTGAGACTGGGATGATTGTTTGAATCACCTTGAGCTTTTATTAGCCATGGGCAGGTGTTTGATACCCATCGGGTGCAACAGCGAAAGCAGCCATTTAGCTTTGCGCAAGGTAAGCACTCGGTAGCTGAATATGCCTTGGATTTCAGGATGGGCCCCTTATAACCACCTGGGCCCGTTCCCCCCAAAAAAAAATCTTTTTTTTTTTTTTCGAAAGGGGTTATCTCCACTGAATTAAGATGAACTGTTGTGCCCACCCTCCCAGCGTTAGGGACTTTTATTAACTACTGGATCCGTATTGTTACTGTCTGATGAAGCGGCAGAGGAATGGTTCGAAGCAATGCTAACCTTTTCCAATTCCTCTCCGCTAAGGGGAACCTTTGGTAGGATTAACGGGAACCGAACCTGAACCCATGCGGTGGCTTTTTACAAGACGGGTTAGTGATGCCGCAAGGAACACGTTTTAAGGAAATTTGTTTCTATTGTGGTAAGTCAGGGCATTCATTTTAAACTGCCCCGCCCGTTATTAAGACTACTGCGCACTATTCATGTGGTTTGCGGAGGGGATCTGTCAGGTCCGAGCCTCGGCTCCAAAAGGGGGGGTTGAGCAACAGATCTTGATTTCTCGGACTTAAACTCCGTTACCTTGAGGACTTGACTGTGTAAACGCGCCATTTTTCAATTTCCTCAGCGGTGTCCCAGTAGTTGTAAGAAAAAACAATTTATTGTTTCTTCCATCAAATTGGGTTACTCAGCTTGGGTGTTAGCTTGCTTGACGACTAGGGGCAAGGGAAATTTTATGGATGTTCCTTTGCTCTGAAACAGGAATACGTTCATGAAGAAGGCTCTCCAGTACAGATGGAACTGGGATGGCCCTGCTGACCTTGGACCAGGTGGACAGGAAACAACCTTTGGGGTTCTTATGGGTAAAGATCATCAAGGAAATGCCTTTATGCTTATTCTTCTCCCCCTTTCCCATTATTCTGGGTCCAGGCTGCAGGCCAGAATCCTACCATTAAGGGGACCAAAGGGACACTTTCCAGAAAACAGATGAGTCCAAAGTTTCGCTTGCCTGTTCCTAAAGGAATATGTCAGTCCCTAGAAACTACCAGCTTTTACCCGGGATTTGGGAATGTGACAAGAAAACGCTACCCTTCCTCCCCACGCCAAAATGAGGCCAATGGAATTATTCTGGGCGAGATACCTTTTGGTAAGATCTACCCCCTGGCGGGGCCCGAGCTAAAGGCTTTAAAGGATTACATAGATGAAATTCTAGCCAAGGGTTCATACGCCCTCTTCAATCCGCGGTGAACCATTTCTTTGTAAAGAAGAAGATGGATTCGAGACCATGCGGGACTATAGGGAATCAATAGGTTACAAGAAAACCGTTACCATTGCCTTTAATCCCTGAGTTATTGGAGGGAGTGCCTGCCAAAATTTTTTCTAAACTAGTCTTCGTGGGGCCTAAACTTAGTCCGTTTAGCCGGGGATGAATGGAAGTTTTGCTTAGGTCACGCTTTGGACACTTTGAAATTTAGTTATGCCTTTTGGCTGGTACCGCCCCAGCCCACTTTCCAAATTGGTGAATGAATTTCAGGGATTCCTGTACATTGTGGAATTTTTTGGTGATATTCAATTTTTTCTAACTCCACAAGGAACATCTGGACGGGAAGGTCTTGGAAGTCTAAGACAAAATCATCTTTACATCAAACTTGAAAAGTGTGAATTCCATAGGACCGAAATTAATTTTGGGGTATTACTGTCTACACAAGGAATTAGTATGGATGGAAGCAAAACCCAAGCCATCAAGATTGGCCAAGTCCTAGAAATGTAAGGGGGTGCGCTTCATCGGGTTTCCAAATTCATGATTTCTTAGAAATTTCTGAGTAGTGTCACCATACTCAACTTACCGGAAAGGTCAGGTTTTCCTGGACTCCCAAGCCCGGAAGCATTTCCCGTCCTAAAAGATAAATTTACCACTGCACCTACCTTACATCCCAACCCCGGATTGCCCTCATAATGAGGTGTGCTTCAGACTGTGCCGTTGGAGCTATACTCTCTCAGAGAACAGGTGGAAGATGTCTTGCATCCCTGTGCCTTCTTTTCCACTTGCCGGGCTGAGGGGAACTACGATGTGGGCAATAGAGAGTTGTTGGCCTTTATTGCCCGCCTTCGAATGGAGACACTTCTTCAGGGAGCTGCCGAAAAAGTCTCCTGAACCTCGAACCTTGATTTATCGGTGGCTAAGTGCCTGACTCCTCCCCGGTCGCTGGAATTTTTCTTAAACCATTTAATTTTATCCTTTTATAGACCGGATCCCCAATGGAAAGGCTGATGCACTCTCGGATTACTCGAGAGACAGTCCAATTCTCCCCTAAGACTATTCTTCCCGACTTAATTCCTAGGGAATTAATCAGGACCTACTTAAGGACATCAAGGAAGCATACCATGCGGATTCCTTTTTGGCACAACCCCAAGGGACGAAGTCTTTCTTTAAGAATGGGGTGGATTCAGGGACAACTCTGTATATTCCGAAACAGTCGATTTAAGAGTATTGCAACCATTCACATTCCAAGATGCTGGGCTTAGAGAAAATTTTTAAAGACCCAGGAATTTCTTTCCGTTTCTTTTGGGGCCCCTTGCAGGAAGGTGTTTTGAATTTGTCACTTCATGGAGGTTTGCAAGATGCAAAAACACCTCGCTCCTCCAACTGGTCGTTACAGCCTCTTTCACCCCGGCCTGCCCGGGGGGCCATTTCTTGGAATTCATTTGTGGAGTACCAACCTCCCGGGGGAACCACCATTCCATGGTGGTTTACCGTTAACAAGGAGCTCTTTTATCCCTTGTTGGGCGCTTACCCCTGCAAAAAGACAAAGTTTGTGATTAAAGATGTGTTTCGTTCTTGGAGACCGGATGAGGTTATTTCGGATCGGGGGTGCAATTCATTCTAGGTTTGGCAAAATTTCGTGCGCATTGGACATTAAGTAAACCTTTCTTCTGCTTTTTCCCGACTAATGGACAACCGAAAACCAATCAAACCTGGGCATAATCTCCGGCTTTATCTGCCCTACAGGATGATTGGGTGGATCTCTTCCATTAGTGAGTTCTCGTATAACAACTCTCAGAGGCCCCATAAACAGCTCCTTTTTACTCTTCTAGGTTATATCCTAACTTTCCACGATTTCCCATAGAAAGCCTTTACAGCAGGGCTGAAAGAATCACGTCTTTACAGAAGAATATGGATCTTCTAAAGGAAATCTAACGGCTCAAGAAAGGTACAAGAAAGCAGCGATAAATTTCGTAAACCTGCACCAGCTTTCAAGGTAGGAGATTGGTCTGGGTCAACCAGAAATTAATTAAGGATTCCAGTCTAAGTTGGGAATAAGTAATTGGACCCTAAAAATAGTAAAATTTTAGTGCCGTTGTTGTCGTCTTCAACTGCCCCGAACTAGAGAATCCACCCTTCTTTCATGTTCCCTACTAAAGGCCTGGACCCCAATACGTTTCCTGGACTTCCTCTCCTTGCCCTGACCCAGTGTGTCATGGTAGGAAGAATTTGTGGTGGAAAGGATTTTAGATTCCCAGGTTGTATAGAAACAGTTACAATATCGATTAAATGGGAGGTCCCAGTGGGGGACAACTCTGGGAACCGTTCAATAAGTTAAGCTCCTCGCTTGCTCGTCAGTTTCACAGAGGTACCCACACAAGCCTGGTCGGGTCATCCGGAGGTTGTCCTTAAGGGGGGTAATGTTAAGGTTCATGTTATATATTCCTGAAATCATTTGTTGTCAGCCATTTTACTTTTGTCTTGCTGCACTATCTTGCCCTCAGTCAAAATGGAGTTTCCAGTTGCATGTTCCCGCCTGATTCCTCCTTTGCTTCTTAAGCAGCCACAGCAAAGGCAATCAGTGCTTCGAATCTAGCCTGCAGTGAACCGTGACGACTCCTGTAAGCCTTGGACCTTGTACTCCAGCTATTCCTACTGAGGAACTCTGAAGCACTTGTGGACTCTGACCCTGCTCTTTGAAAGACCCCGTTTGCATGATTACGGTAACAGAAAAAGAAGATCCTGAATCTGTATTGGAGAGTGATTGCTGAGCTTGGATTACTCTGGCCTGCTGTGTCTCCTGTTTCTGTGTCTGCACTGTGTGACTATTTCTGCCAACTTGTATGAAGTAATACAGGACTTTCTATATCAAACCTGTGACTCCTTGTTTTCATCGCACCCAGCACAGACGCTATATGACTGTACTACATACATTACAGACTACCTTGCTGGTGCAAGATGTAGACTGCCCAGCCATGACTCAGTTTCTCGCTGCAAGTAGTCGGCCAGTACCTCCGCGGTGTGTCTGTTGTCGCCCAAAGACATCATCTTTAAAACAGCCTGTGATGCTTATCACTAGCTGTTTCATAGTGGGAACCTCGTGTGCAACACTGGCAGCTGCAGGATGGAGTGCTCGTGCGGAATGCACTCTGTCGACGAGCTTCGCTTCTGGAGGAGGAGGGTCGAATGCCTACAGCCAACTGTTGCCTATTACCATGGGCTAGGCAGCACTGTCCCCCCACCGCTCGCTGTCCCCTGTGGACACTGACATCCACCACATTAACCCAGTGCACAGTGATGGACACGTAACGGCCCTGGCCATGCCTACTGGCCCATGTATCTGTTGTGAGTTTGCACCTTTGCACTCACTGATGTTTGAGTGCATGGACAATGTGGCCTTTCACATGCAGGTGGAGGGCAGGGATTGCTTTTCTAGAAAAAAAAGTGCCGACTGGGTAGGTCATAGCGTGGGACAGAGTTAGGCCATGAGCTCTCGGAATGCTGCGCTTTCAACCAAACGGAAGGGCATCATCCCTAATGAGATCAGTTTGGCATGTAGGCGTTCAAAGCCAGTGTGGCGTATGAGAGGATGAGTACTTTCTTGTCCTACTCAGAGTGGTCCTGCTATGGTGAGCTGGATTGGAGAGCTGCTTATGGGTGAACTAGGGGTGGACATGACGGATTGAGAGGGGATTGTGATGGTGGTGCTGGTGGTGATGGCCTCGATTCAGTCTTTCGTTGCAAAAAACATGTGTTCCCTGACTGCTTTGGCCTTGCGCGACACCCTCAACATTTCTTGCTGGTGGTGTGCCAACGGTGGGCTTTAGTGGGGGAAGTGATGGAGCGTTGATGGTACCTTCAGTCGGAGCAGGTGCACATGTGCTACTGAGGCTTTGTGTCCGTCCATGCTTGCAAGTGCATGTTCATTAAATCTCTAATCATGCAACTGGTATTCAAATTTCAGGGATTTTTCCCCTCGGGCTAAAGGTCCTTCCGCACTTCTTACAAATAACTTTGCCTCATCAATAGGATTTTGGTCAAAAAAGTGCACACTGCACTCTTCCTACTATGGTATAAATTTTCAGGGCTTGCACGCTGTGCTAATTTGACCGTTGGCCAGCGTCCTGCAACTCTTTTTGTTTTTTGACACGTTTTTGGACTGCTACGAGCTTGCCAGATAAACCACTGCTGCGATGTCGATGCCTGCTGCAGATTCTTCTCCTCTTCTGAGCTATTGCCATCGGCACCTCTTCACCCAATGGATGCCAATCCTGGTCAACAACTGGGTCATCCATCACCTCCTCTTCAATTTCATCTGCACCTTACTCTGTGTCAGCGTGTAAGGTGGTATAGTATGTGGGAAGGGGCACCTGAGTTTCATAGGGTCACATTCTGGCTCAGTGGACAGCGACGGCAATGTAGTGCTCTGGGTGAATGTACAAGCAGAATCATCTAGCAGTGGTATGCTCAGAGCACTCCATGTCAGATTCCTTGTTGGACTGGGGAATTCAGGATTTTGACTTGATAACCCAGGCTGATATGTAAAAAGACTCCATGGAGTAATACTGAAGTGTGGCCTGCCGAACATCCTTCACTTTTGGTGGAGTGAAGGACACAAGGAAAGGGGTTGTTCCTGACCAGAAGCCTGCACTGATGACTCAGTGCTTGGAGTTTTTGAAAACTTCAGAAGGGAGGCGATAGAGCTGGGAGATGATACGGCAACGTAGGCAAAATCTGTTCCTGATGCTCCGGCTTTAAAAGCGTTTACGTAGTCCCAAAAGGGAGCCTTCCAGGCCTTCGGAGCAGACGATGACACCAGCTCAAACACCTCCTACCTTAGGTGCTCTTGTGTTTTTGCACTTCCAGCAGATGCAACACCCACCATCAGTACCAGATGGCCCCCCCGCCCACGTCCGCGGCCTCTTCCACCATACTGCCTCATGTTTGGGGAAAATGTACCCAAAATACCAGCAGATATATGGTACTGTATCAGAAGCGTACAGCTGTATACAGTCTAGGGATAATTGTAAATCTCCGTATATATTTCAGGAGTCAGACACAGACGCTCACAGGCTCAGTATGGATTAGACAAGAATATAAAAAGCTGAAAAGGGGGTACTGTATCACCAGATACCAGGTATATATAGTATAGTGAAAATATTGTAAATCTCCATATATATTTCAGGAGTCAGACACAGACGCTCTCAGGCTCAGTATGGATTAGACAAGAATAAAAAAGCTGAAAAAGGGTATGTATCACCAGTACCAGGTATATATAGTATAGTGAAAATATTGTTAAATCTCCATTATATTTCAGGAGTCAGACACAGACCGCTCTCAGGCTCAGTATGGATTAGAAAAGAATATAAAAAGATGAAAAGGGGTACTGTATCACCAGATACCAGGTTATATATAGTATAGTGAAAATATTGTAAATTTTCTGTATATATTTCAGGAGTCAGACACAGACGCTCTAGGCTCAGTATGGATTAGACATGAATATTAAAAAGATGAAAAAGGGTACTGTATCACAAGCGTACAGCTGTATACAGTCTAGGGGTAATTGTAAATCTCCGTATATTTTCAGGAGTCACACACAAACGCTCACAGGCTCAGTATGGATTACACCAGAATATAAAATAGAAAAGGGTAATGTATTGAAGCGCACAGCTGCATACAGTGTTGGGGTAATTTTAAATCTCTGTATATATTTCCAGAGTCAGACACAGACTCTCACAGGCTCAGTATGGATCACACCAGATATAAAAAGTTGAAAAGGGTAATGTATCAGAAGCGTACAACTGTATACAGTGTTGGGGTAATTTTTAAATCTCTTTATATATTTCCGGAGTAACACACAGACGCTCACAGGCTCAGTATGGATTAAACCAGAATATGAAAAGCAGAAAAAGTGTACTGTTTCAGAAGCGTACAGCTGTATACAGTGTTGGGGTAATTGTAAATCTACGTATTTATTTCCGGAGTAACACACAGACGCTCACAGGCTCAGTATGGATTAGAACAGAATATGAAAGCAGAAAAAGTGGTATGTATCAGAAGTGTACAGCTGTATACAGTGTTAGGGTAATTGTAAATCTCCATATATATTTCCGGGAGTAACACACAGACGCTCACAGGCTCAGTATGGAGTAGTTCAGAATATAAAAAGGAAAAAAGGCTAATGTATCCGAAGATACCTGTCACGGGTGTGTCGCGGCGGAGATCGTCGCGATTGCACACCCTGACTTCGCACAGCTGAGTTTCTGGTGCTGGGTGTTTTTCGGCACTGAGGGAGTTAATTCTTTCTCTCTCGGTGCTGGGCGACCAGCCTCGCCCAGCTGCGATTGATGTTTTGTTAATTAGCTTCCTTCATATACCTGCTGGTCTGTGGGGAAGTTGCCGGTGAAAGCATTCATTCAGACAGCAGAGCGGATCGTTTCTGAGAAGACTTAAGCTAAGAGTGCCTGTTGTGGTTTTTCCTCTCCTCGCTTATTGTTTATCTCCTTAACCTTTTGTGTTCCTCTGTAGTGGAAGTGTTGTATGCAAGGCTGTGTTTTCTTTACCCCTTGTCTGTCTCGTTTGTCTAAGACTGTGTGTAAGCTGTGACCTGCCATTCCCTGTGGTGGTAATCAGGGTCCTTCTCAGGACTAGATTACAGTGGTCAGGGATCTACAGGAGACAGGGTTACGCTGGCGGCCTGGACCTCTGTACCATTAACAGTACCTCCAGGTGAGGGACTAGTCAGGACCCCAGTTCAGGGTCAGCATAGACCCCGGTCCACCTCTATCCAGAGACAGAGTGACACGTACACAGTATTGACCCACAATACATAGGATATTATGTCAGGTAAGACATTGCTGGCAGTACTATGTGTACATGTTGATTTTCTCTATTATATGAATTTAGAATTATGTCACATTAGATATAGGTTGCTATCTTTGAATATATCTGTTATACGTCGTGACATTTTCAAAAAACACCCAGCACCAGAAACTCAGCTGTGCGAAGTCAGGGTGTGCAATCGCGACGATCTCCGCCGCGACACACCCGTGACAATACCAGGCGTATACAGTGTAGGGGTAATTGTAAATCTCCGTATATATTTCCGGAGTAACACACAGACGCTCTCTCAGTATGGATTTGACCGTATACATAAGGCAGAAAAAGGATACTGTATCAGAAGATACCAGCTGTATATGGTTTTGGTGAAAATTGAAATCTCCGTATATATTTCTGGAGTCACACACAGATAGTCAGCATGTATTTGTCCGTGATACCAGCCGGTACACGGTAGTGTGTGAGGAGCGGTACAGCTCTATACGGTGTGGGAAAAAAGAACGCTCGGTAACTGTGCAGAAAAAAAAGAATCAAAGTATTTAGTGCTGTGTAGGTGCTGTGTAAAAAGCAGTCTGCACAGCAGTGTACACACAGCAATACAGCTAGCAGGCAGAATAATAATCAGCTCTGCTGCTGCACACAAGAAATTCCTCCCCTGTCACTACCAGGCAGCCTAATAATCGCTCTGCTGCTGCACACAAGAAATTACTCCCCTGTCATGGCAGGCAGCCTAATAACCAGCGCTGCTGCACACAACAAAATCCTCCCCTGTCACTGCACACTAAACTGTACAGCACAATCGCTATCAGCACAAGCACAAAATAACTTTTTTTTCCTGCCTAACTCTCTCCTACTGAGAAACAGCGGCAGCAACCTCTCCCTATGCTAAGATCGGCAGAAGTAAAATGGCGGTCAGCGCTCAGGGCTTTTATAGCCACTGTGACGCCACACAAAGCAAGCCAATCACTGCAATGCCCTTCTCTAAGATGGTGGTGGCCGCTGCCCATGTCATCTCGCTGCCCACAGTGTGCGTCCTTGCTCATTGGCTGAGAAAAGGCCCTTCAAGCATTATGAGAAAACCGACTTTGGTGCTCTGGTCGACGACTGCATGGCCGACCTCACGCTATGGTTGGGTTTCGCTCGGCAAACCCGACTTTGGCAAAAGTCGGTGATTTTTGGATCTGACCGACCTGTTTTGCTCAACTCTACTCCTGGCCATGCTTGCTCGTCCAGCTGTCAGTGGTGAAATGCACCCTAGTAGACATAGATGTTTTCAAGGAACAGGTGATGTTGTCTGCGACATGCTGGTGTAGAACAGGCACATCTTTCTTAGAGAAGTAATGTCGACTGGGCAACTGGTATTGGGGCACTGCAAAGACCATCAACTTTCTGAAACCATCTATAACTACCAGGCAAAAAGGCAGCTTTTCCGTGACCAACAGATTGGAGATGATGAAGTTCAAGCTCTTAGCTTTGCCATGTGTAGGAGGAAACAATCTTTCACGTGACCACAACTGCAGGACGAGGGCTGGCTGCTGTGCTGAGAGAGGGGTGGAGTAGGGTGAACACGACAAACTTCTGGACTGTGATGAGGTGCAGGTGGAGATTTTATGGTGGATTGAGAAAGATGTGATGTGCTCGATGTCTGCGATCAGTCAAAAACAGTAAGCATGTACACTTCCGTAACAGCTGATGGGCTCACACTCACCCTGACTCTAGCAACTAAACAAGTGTAGGTTCTGCTGCTGGAGACCCGTGTAGAACACATGCAAGGTGATGGAGGAGGAAGAAGCAGCAGATGCGGTTAATGGGGCAGCCAGTGGTTGGTAAAGCCAGCTAGACTGCATTTTAGCACAGTGAGATTCGCAGAATAATGCATGTTGATCGCGCATGTTCATGCATGTAGTAGTCAAATTATTGGAATTTTTGCCTCTACTGAGTCTTTTTTTTACAAAGTTGGCAGATAGCGTGAGTTGGGTCATTTTTTTTTCATCTCAAAAAAGGCCAAGACTAGGCAACCCTTGCCACCCATGCAAACTGCAGACCCACAACCGCTGCTGACCACAGCCAGATTGTAGCTGAGGATTCAGTGTTTGTCGTCGTTGCATCACTACGTGTCTGTGCAGCAAGCCGCAACGTAACCTCCTCATCTTCCTCCTGCTCCACCTCCTCTGCTTAGTATTTAGCTGCATGCCTCTGGGTTCATACAAAGTGGGATTGACAACCTCACTGTCATCCTTTCTGTTCTCCCACTCCTCGCCCTGAGAGTCACCCTCCTCCTCTTCATGCCCTGATAGCACAGTAGAGTCCAATGCTGCTCAGTTATCTGGATCTCATCAGAATCACCTCCACCCCCAGGGGTTAACGTCTGGGGACAAGGGTCTGGATTCTGCTTGGACCCTACTTCGTCAGGCCCCGGATCCAACTGAAAAAACTTTTAGACATCAGTGAAGATGACTCTTTGGAGCAGACCTGTGATGCCCATGGAATAGAATGTGTTAACAGCTCTGCAGACTTGCCCATCTGTGGTTCAACACAGTTAGTTGGGCAGTTGTAGAGTTGTGACGCGGGGAGAAATAAAGGTAATTTGATTGCCACCTCTGAGCACTGTACTGTGTGTGATGTTAAAGGAGAGGAAGAGGAGGAGAGGCCACCAGATGCAGTGCTTGCCATCCACTAAATGCTGGCCCAGACCCTGATGCCTCATGCATGGCCCATGGCTGACTGCTGCTATGCCATTCTAAAATTTTTACTGTGGGTGAATTGATCAGGCAACTACCTGTGTTAACATCTTTAAATGTTTCTAACATCAGTGGTCTACCAAGCTGGTATTTGTGCCACTTGAGTGTGGCTGAGCAAAAAAACAGTTTGAGCTGTTGCATTAGGTATCAGCGCTCCCAGCATGCTTATACCCACCTCATCTTAATTTAAATTTAATTCAAAGCTGGCCCAGACAATGATACCTCGGGCATGGTCCATAGCTGAATGCTGCTGTGCCATTATCAAATTTCTACTGTGGGTCAATTGATGCCACTTTTCCTAGTGTCTGCCCCTAATTTTTGTAAACATTTGGACTCCAAGTTGAGTCTCCTTCATTTGTGTGACCTGAATTAGGCAGGGCTCTCAGAGCACCAGGCCTAGGCCTGTCATTCATTCACCTGTTACTGGTCAATGTTTAAGCTAGAAATGCTGATCCAAGCTCTGTCCCATACCCTGTCCCATGCATTCATGCTGAGCAATCATACTATTTGTACTCTGGGTCAGTTGCTGCTACTTTACCTGGTGTCTGCATTTGAGCTGTCTTGGTAGCTTTTTGCCCCCTCTCCCCTTGAATGTGTTGTCTATGTGTTTGGTTTTGCCTCCCATTGAATTCAATGAAGTTTGGGTGTGTTTGACGTCAGCAAACATGTTCAGCAACATCAGGAAGTTTGCAGAACTGGACCTTGAAAGGTTCGCTCATCTCTATTTGTGATGATGCAAATTTTTAAGTTTGCATCCATTTCCTTTTATTTTTGTGACATGTGTTTCCTTGGCCTACCATTGATTTTACGGTCCTCAACGTTCCTTATCTCTTGTTATCTTTAATGCTAAGAACTAAAACATGCTTTTCTGTCATTCAATACCATCGGGGAGGCAATTTGAAGGAAGAGAAAATAGATACAAGAGTGATGTGCTCACCTGAGTATGAATTAATTATTTTAAAAAGTTAATTTTATTAGTACACCATACATAAAAAACACTAAAACCAAGTACAAAAACCTGAAGCCCATACAATAAAGTGCAAACATAGGTCACAATTACAGTCAATGTTAAGTCATAAACATAATGATATATTGTACATCAATAATACAACACCTAGCTACTAGTAGTCCATCCAATGAGCATGAAAAAATATACATAAAACACTGAGAGCAATATGTCAAGAAGTAATAAGACATAGAAAGAACGTAGCCCATAACAAGAATTTTGATAAACACATCCTATACTACTATTAAATATGATGTGTACTAGACACAAACATTACCAACCAAAGAGATTATCTATATGCAGTATATCGTATAGAATATGAGATGCATAATAGCAAAGTTAGGACTAGTGGAAGAGGTATGCAATATTTGAAAGAACTATAGCAATGTGGATGCTACAGTGTCAAGAATCCTATAATCAAACCTTTCAACTACCATCAAAATGTACCACATGACTTGTAGTGTTAAATAAATCCACAGGACAATAATGTAAGCCATACCATCAATACCATCAGGGAGGCATCTGAATGGCTCCAAAAGTATTCTACAGCCAAAATGACCCCAAACATATAGCCAATATCAATAAGGACTTCCAGGGTAAAGAACAAGTGATGATAAGGCCCCCACAGACCCTGATGTCAGCACCAGTCTGTTTTGAGTTATATGAAGAGACAGAATGATTTGCACAAGCCTATATTAATGGAAGATCTGTGGTTTGTTCTCCAAGATGTTTAGAACAATCTCGCAGCTGAATTCCTTAAAAAACGGGGGGCAAGTGTATCTAGAAGAACTGATGCTGTTTTAAGGCAAAGGAAGGTCATACCGAATACTGCATTATCTTCATTGATAAAAATAAATTATTAACACTTCTACAAATTTCAACAAAGATTTGTAGCATTTTTTTCCACACCTATGTAAAACCTTGCACAGTATGTATATAAAAAAACAAGATGTACAGTGGTTTACAGAAAGTTTAAGGCAGGTAGGAAGTAAATAATGATATGATTCTAATAAAGTAAAAAATGTTGGAAAGTTGTATAATGAGAGAATACATTTCCTACATTCTATCATTGGCCCAACCTATGATTTAATCTGGATCAACCCACCTTTAATATACAGTACAGACCAAAGTTTGGACACACCTTCTCATTTAAAGATTTTTCTGTATTTTCATGACTATGAGAATTGTACATTCACACTGACGGCATCAAAAGCTATGAATTAACACATGCGGAATTGTATACTTAACAAAAAAATGTGAAACGACTGAAAATATGTCTTATATTCTAGGTTCTTCAAAGTAGCCACCTTTTGCTTTGATGACTGCTTTGCACACTCTTGGCATTCTCTTGATGAGCTTCAAGAGGTAGTCAGCGGAAATGGTCTTCCAACAATCTTGAAGGAGTTCCCAGAGATGCTTAGCACTTGTTGGCCCTTTTGCCTTCACTCTGCGGTCCAGCTCACCCAAACCATCTCAATTGGGTTCAGGTCTGGTGACTGTGGAGACAGGTTATCTGGCGTAGCACCCCATCACTCCTTCTTGGTCAAATAGCCCTTACACAGCCTGGTGGTGTGCTTGGGGGCATTGTCCTGTTGAAAAAAAATGATGGTTCAACTAAATGCAAACGGATGGAATAGCATGCCGCTGCAAGATGCTGTGATAGCCATGCTGCTTCAGTATGCCTTCAATTTTTAATAAATCCCCAACAGTGTCACCAGCAAAGCACCCACACACCATCACACCTCCACCTCCATGCTTCACGGTGGAAACCAGGCATGTAGAGTCCATTTGTTCACCTTTTCTGCGTCGAACAAACACACGGTGGTTGGAATCAAAGATCTCAAATTTGGACTCATCAGACCAAAGCACAGATTTCTACTAGTCTAATGTCCATTCCTTGCGTTCTTTAGCCCAAACAAGTCTTTTTCTGCTTGTTGCCTGTCCTTAGCAGTGGTTTCCTAGCAGCTATTTTACCATGAAGGCCTGCTGCACAAAGTTTCCTCTTAACAGTTGTTGTAGAGATGTGTCTGCTGCTAGAACTCGGTGTGGCATTGACCTGGTTCTAATCTGAGCTGCTGTTAACCTGCGATATCTGAGGCTGGTGACTGGGAAATAAACTTATCTCAGAAGCAGAGGTGACTCTTGGTCTTCCTTTCCTGGGGCGGTCCTCATGTGAGCCAGTTTCTTTGTAGCGCTTGATGGTATTTGCAACTGCACTTGGGGACACTTTCAAAGTTTTCCAATTTTTCAGACTGACTCCCTTCATTTCTTAAAGTAATGGTGGCCACTCGTTTTTCTTTACTTAGGGAATTTTTCTTGCCATAATACAAAAATTTTAACAGTCTATTCAGTAGGACTATCAGCTGTGTATCCACCAGACTTCTGCACAACACAATGATGGTCCCAACCCATTTATAAGGCCAGAAATCCCACTTATTAAACCTGACAGGGCACACCTGTGAAGTGAAAACCATTCCCGGTGACTACCTCTTGAAGCTCATCAAGAGAATGCCAAGAGTGTGCAAAGCAGTCATCAAAGCAAAAGGTGGCTACTTTGAAGAACCTAGAATATAAGACATAATTTCAGTTGTTTCACACTTTTTTGTTAAGTATATAATTCCACATGTGTTAATTCATAGTTTTGATACCTTCAGTGTGAATGTACAATTTTCATAGTCATGAAAATACAGAAAAATCTTTTAAATGAGAAGGTGTGTCAAATTTGGTCTGTACTGTATATGGGGGCTGCCTGACTCTCCCTAGACAAGTAATGTTGGAAAATAATCTATGTTAACATTACAGTGACAGATCTTTTAGCTCCACAGGGAGATAATCTATAGTCAGATGATTAAGACAGTAATTCTGTGACAGAGAACATAGGAAGGGCCAGTCAAAGTGTTCCTGTGTCTGGAGGACTTGGAAGTGACAGCTGTCAGTTGAACAATCATTTGGCCCACAGCTTTCTGTATGGGGTCCTGTAATTAAAATGGAACTGTGATCAGAGTAGACTGCCCTATTTAAGGGGTGTGAACCAAATAAGCACTGTAACAGCAGTAAAGAAAGTAGTTACGAGCGGTTGTGAGCCCGCTGAATAACATTACGTGTCCCATTTTACATCCCCTTTAAACAAGTGATGAAATACAGATATATACAGTCATGGCCAAAAGTTTTGAGAATGACACAAATATTATATTTTCACATGACTGCTGCCCTCTGGTTTTTATGTGTGTTTGGACAGATGTTTTTTTTTCACAGACAGAAATATATAATTTTCAAAAATTGAGTAACAAAAGCTTATATGGACAGTTAGAATGAGTTAATGCAGCAAGTCAAAATTTGCAGTGTTGACCTTCTTCTTCAGGACCTCTGCAGTTTTTCCCTGGCATGCTCTCAATCAACTTCTGGACCAAATCCTGATGATAGCAGTCCATTCTTGTACAATCAATGCTTTCATTTTGTCAGAATTTTTAGGTTTTTGTTTGTCCCCCCGTCTCTTGATGATTGACCACAAGTTCTCAATGGGATTAAGATCTGGGGAGTTTCCAGGCCATGGACCCAAAATCTCTATGTTTTTTGTTCCCTGAGCCATTTAGTTATCACCTTTGCTTTATGGCAAGGTGCTCCATCATGCTGGAAAAAGGCATTGTTGATCGCCAAATGCTCTTGGAGGGTTGGGAGAAGTTGCTCTTGGAGGACATTCTGGTACCATTCTTTATTCATGGCTGTGTTTTTAGGCAAGACTGTGGAGAGAGCCGATTCCCTTGGCTGAGAAGCAACCCCACAATGAATGGTTTCAGGATGCTTAACAGTTGGCATGAGACAAGACTGGTGGTAGCGCTCACCTTGTCTTCTCCGAATGGAGGCGTTTTCCTGATGTCCCAAACAATCGAAAAGGGGATTCATCGGGAGAAAATAACTTTTACCCCAGTCCTCAGCAGCCCCACTGCCTGTACCTTTTGCAGAATATCAGTCTGTCCATGATGTTTTTTCTGGAGAGAAGTGGCTTCTTTGCTGCCCTCCTTGAGACCAGGCCTTGCTCCAAGAGTCTCCGCCTCACAGTGCGTGCAGATGCACTCACACCTACCTGCTGCCTTCCTGAGCAAGCTCTGCACTGCTGGTAGCCCGATCCCGCAGCTGAAACACTTTTAAGAGATGGTCCTGGCGCTTGCTGGTCTTTCTTGGGCGCCCTGAAGCTTTTTGGCAACAATGGAACCCTCTCCTTGAAGTTCTTGATGATGCGATAGTTTGTTGACTTAGGTGCAAATCTTTCTAGCTGCGATACTCTTCCTGTTAGGCCATTTTTGTGCATTGCAATGATGACTGCACGTGTTTCTTTAGAGATAACATGGTTAACAGAAGAGTAACAATGATGCCAAGCACAGCCTCCCTTTATAGTGTCCAGTGGTCTCATTCTTACTTAATCATGACAGATTGATCTCCAGCCCATGTCCTCATCAACACCCACACCTGTGTTAATGGAGCAATCACTGAAAAGAGGTTAGCTGGTCCTTTTAAGGCAGGGCTGCAATGATGTTGAAATGTGTTTTGGGGGATAAAGTTCATTTTCTAGCCAAATATTGACTTTGCAAGTAATTGCTGTTAAGCTGATTACTCTTTATAACATTCTGGAGTATATGCAAATTGCCATTAGAAAAAGTGAAGCAGTAGACTTTGTAAAAATTAATATTTGTGTCATTCTCAAAACTTTTGGCCATGACTGTACAAACAAAAACATTTTCGGATAGCCAGATAGACTAGAAATTCTAATCTTGAATTTTTTGGTCTTCATTACTTGGAATAAAAAAAAATACCCTAATTTTTCTTTAAAAAGAAGTTCCTCTTTTTCATTAATTTTAGTATTAGCAAAAACAAAACTCATCAGCACAATTTTTACGAAGTGAAAATGTTTAAAGTTGTCAAATATAGACTGTTTCCATCATTTACATTGTGATCTTTTTAACTAACTAGAAATATGCAGTATAGTAGGATATATGGTGTTTTTTTTATTTTCTGTACCTGTCTTTTTTATCTATGTTTCTTATCGGTATGTTTTATGTTTGTTTCATTTGTCTTCACTGTTATGTGCAAAGTCTCTTGTCTGTTCTGCTGAAGCAACAGTTTTAGAGATCTGAATCACAGTAGACATTTTAAAATAGATCTGTCATCACTCCTGACATGTTTGTTTTAATATCTAATATTGTGTTCTCCTTGAAATAGATATTATGGGACATATTTTCTTAGAAACGTGTGTTGTACGTTTCGTTGTTGTCCCTACATATTTACGAAATAAAATTGACAACTGGATGTTACTATTCATCTTGCCAAAAGTGTGTGCCCCTACTCAATCTGGCACAGTCTACTGATTGGACAGTGTCAGGGTATATACAGACACACCGCCAATGGTAAAGCCCAGTAGTCAATTTATTCTTAAGAGGAATGGCCCAACACATGTTCTAAGAAAAGATGCTCCAGAATTTATATTCATGTCGAATAGATCATCTATATCAGATTGAGGGGTGAATACCTGATGTGGTTTCCCACGTCATACATGCTTACATTCGCAGACAGAGCTGGTAACAGCTGATCAATACAGGTGCCAGGTGTTTCCCTCATCGATTTGATATTCATGGGGGGAATAGGTCATGGTCATCAGTATCATAGAATTGGAAATCCACTTTAACAAAAATTGAAAATTTAGGAGAACTAACAGGTCCTCTTTAATATTAAAAAAATGTCTATGGTGTGTTTCTGGCTTTGTATCATGTGACATGTACAGTAGACACTGCATACAGAATGTGATGAAAGAGCAATAGCTGAGATGTCTTCATATTTGACTTAAACAAAGCCTACAACCTGTATTTTGCATGCAGAATCGGAGATCAGGACAAGAGTTGCGCTCCACACATATGCTGCAAACATTTCTTACTTTTGCATCTAGACTTTTTTCCACCAAACTGAGTAGCAGCGAACGACGAGCAGGGTGAGAAATTTCAACCTGATATTTGAGGCTATGAAGAAAATATTTTAAAGGAAAATGGAATCCATTCTGCTTGCAGATTACTGTTGGACAACTGTAGAGATTATCCGATGCAGGAATACAAGAGACAAGCAAAATAGTTGTCACTGAATGAGGGCCAAATTGTGTAGTGCAATTTCTGTAACTGTTTCAAATTTGCACTAGTGTTTAGACATGGTTTAGTTATTTAAATTTATTTCTATGTTTCCTCTAAGAAAATTATAAGAAAATGGCCTTAACAAAATATTCTGCATCTTTATATTTGCAAAAATAATGTTTCAAAGTACTGAAATTTTATGCATTAATTATAGTAGCAGTAAAAGGAAAAACATTGATATCACAGAAACAAGAGGCAACTACAAATTGTCATTGTCAGATTTGAATTCAGGAGGTCAAAATCTTTTAAGAAATGGCTCATTTCATAAACGGAATCTGACAACTTTTGAAATATGTAGGACAGTATAATCTCTACTCGTTAAATTGAGGGTGTGTTATACACTATGCTTGGACGATAAGTGAAATGGAAATAGTTTTGATCAGGAGTGGGTGTTTAAGTTTTACTTGGGGATTGTAGATTGTAAACTTGCGAGCCAGGCCCTACTGTAACTGTTTAAAACTGTCTTACCGTGTGTTAGGGTTTGAGTTCCCGCTCCTGCAAAAGGGGGGAGTCTCGAACCAGTGCCGCTGCGGTCTCCCATTCGTCTCCGGCCGCAGTGGAGCCTGCTCAGCAGAGATGTCGTTCCAGGCGTCTTGCCCACTCCACTACTGGGCAGTGACTTGCGCTGCCTTTCCTGGATCTGCTATTGTAGCCAGTTCTGGAGCAGACGTCTTTGGGATATAAAGTCCTGCATTTTCCCTTCTGAGCGTGCCAGAGTGAGATCTCTCATTGGAGATCAGGGGTCACATGCTCAGGTACTGCAGCGGCTCCTATTGGCCGCCAGGAAGGCCCTGTTACTACTGTCTTCTGAACGGGTTTCTCATTGGTCCTTGTTCCTGGAAGGTCCTGTGGCTGTTGCTATAAAAGGGTAGCATGGCTGGGCCGCCATGCGCTAATATCAACCATTTGTATGCTATGCGCCAGTGTGGTCATGCGTGTGTGTGGTTAGGGACCGGCTGAAATAAGCCACTAGAATACCGACTTAATCGGTGAGGAGTTTAGTGTGCTAGCTGGTCAGGGTCGGTGTCCTAGATGCCCTAGATTTACCGGCATAACCGGTGAGGAGTTGATTGCCGTATTCGGGGTTGGCGTTCAGACGCCATATAGATTGCGGGTGACTCCGCGAGGACATTAGCGCTTGACCACGTATTATGCTCGTTGCAATTAACCGTGTGCCTGAGAGTCTGACAGGACACGGTGTTTGTTCTCAGCGGCTCTGTGACGAAAACAGGGTTCGCTCTCGACGCTTGACAGCGCCCTAGCGTTTTTACTTGCGGCTCACTGAAGCTAAGTGAGTTCGCACATATCGCCATATAGCACTGTGGCATCCCGTTAGCGGCTCTGTGAATTAACAGAGTCTGCACTTACTGCCACAACGCGCTACGGCGTTTATTTTAGCGACTTGCGGGATAACAGAGTTCGCTATTTTTCATCATCTTACTAGCAGCAGGCTTTGCTTGCACGGTGGACCCCGGGCTGCGAACGCACCTCTCCACTCTATATATTTGGTGCGGTTCCGAGACCCTAACATAATTTAGCGCCAGGGTCTGGCTAGTAAAATGGCGGACGAAAACAGGTTATTGCTGTACATCCAGCAGCTGAAGGGTAGGTTGGAGGCTCTTGAGAGCACAACCCAGCTGTGGATGTTACCGCAGTCGCTGTTCAGGCTGCTAGCGTGGCTGCAGCCAGTTTGTCCTTGCCCCTACATTATCCCACCTCCCCTTCCTGACAAGTTTGCCGGTGATAGCAAGCAATGTCGGGGATTCTTTGAGTCAGTGCTCTATACATCTCGAGCTTCTGGCTGCACGTTTTCCCACGGATCGGGCACAAGTGGGTTTTGTACTTTCTCTACTCTCGGGCAGAGAGTTGGGATGGGCAACGCCGCTGTGGGAGCGCGATGATCGTGTGGTGCAGAGTGCTCCTCGTTTCTTGGAGGCTCTTAAAAAGGTATTTTTTAGAACCCCAGGTCACCCCCGATACGGCGCTACAACTGCTGGCATTGACACAGGGTTCGTCTTTGGTCAGTCAGTTTTCCGTCCGTTTCGGACTCTGGCTGCTGAGCTAGATTGGTCTGATAAAGTTCTATTTCCTATCTACTGGCGGGGACTGGCTGACCTGTTAAGCGCTTTGGCTACCAGGGAGAATTCCCGCCACACTGGAGAAGCTTATCTCCATTCTACCCACATTGCCTCCGTTTTCAGAGCGGGGTTGGAGCGGGCCCAGTGTAGGCGAGGTTTCGGCTGGCTCCTACCTTTGCCAAACCTCTCGAATCCCGATCTGGCGTCCGAACCTCAAAAGGCCACAGAAGTTCCTCATGCAGGACTAAGTCTCGGTCCGTCCGAGTATCTGTGGTTTGTAACCATTGTCAGCAGACAGGACACTATGCCAACAGATGTCCACAGCGATCGGGGAAGCGATCGCGCGTCTAGTGGCCCTGGGAGGAGGTTCACTAGAGGACAGCGGCATTTTCCTCCAAGATAACATTTAAAGGGACAATCACTGTTGGTACTTCCATTTCTCACCGCCGACCTTTGCGTGGACTCAGGAGCAGAGGGGAATTTATGTCCTCTAGCTTTGCTCACCGTCATGCAAATACCTTGGTGGCGCTTGACAAATCAGGACTGTTGGGTAGTGAATGGGTCGTTCATTGCCCTCACAAATTACACACCAGACTGGTCCCCTTGCATTGTCTGTATCTCCTTCCATCAGGGAATTTATTTCCCTACTCGTCCTTCCCGAGGGAATAGACGAGATCCTACTAGGTATACCTTGGTCCGTTTCCACTCCCCCTATAGATTGGACTTCGGGTGGTATCTGGGTTGGAGTGAGCATGTACGGAGATGTGTCAAAAGTTGCGTTCAGGTTGCATTACTGAGTTACCCGCAGATCTTACTCCACTTCCCAAGCACTACTGGTCATATGCAGACGTGTTCTCCAAGAAGGCTGCGGAGACTCTTCCGCCTCATCGCCCCTATGACTGTCCTATCGACCTCTTGCCTGGCGCAGAACCTCCTCGGGGAAGGGTCTATCCCTCTCTCTTCCTGAGACAGAGGCCATGTCGCAATATATTCGGAGAACCTGGCAAGAGGGTTTATTAGGAAGTCGGTGTCACCGGCAGGGGCGGGATTTTTTCGTGCAGAAGAAAAACGGAGAATTGCGTCCGTGTATTGATTACAGGGGTCTACGCCACTCAACCGTTAAAAACAAGTACCGTTTGCCCTGATCTCGGGCTATTTGATAGGCTTCGGGAGGCAAGGGTATTCACTAAACTAGATCTGCGCGGTGCTTATAACCTGTTCGCATCCGTGAGGGGGACGAAATGGAAGACGGCTTTTAATACAGGATGGCATTTACGAATATCGGTGGATGCCCTTTGGGCTCTGTAATGCTCCAGCCGTTTTCCAAGACTTTGTCAATGACATCTTCCGGGATATCTTCTCCACCTCGGTCGTAGTCTATCTGGATGATATACTCATCTTCTCTCCGATATTGACTCCCACCGGAGGGATGTTTGGCAGGGTCTTCGACCTCCACGGGCAAATTCCCTTTACGCCAAAGTTGGAGAAATGTGTGTTTGAGCAGGAAGTCCTTACCTTTCCTGGGCTATATCATCTCCGCCCGGGATTGGCTATGGATCCTGCCAACTACAGGCGGTGATGGACTGGCAAGAACCCCACTCTCTAAAGGCGGTGCAGCGCTTTATGGGGTTCATTAATTACTACCGTCAGTCATTCCCCACTTCTCAACTTTGGTAGCTCCGTGGTTTGCCCTTACCAAAAAGGAGCTAATCCCAAATTGTGGTCTGAAGAGGTCCTCCAAGGCTTCACGTCATTAAGTCTCATTTCGCTAGAGCTCCATCCTACATCGCCCGATGTTGATAAGCCATTTATATTGGAGGTGGATGCCTCGTCCGTTGTGCTGGAGCAGTCCTCTTCCAAAGGATGCTCAAGGTCGAAGCATCCATGCTTCTTTTTCTCCAAGACCTTCACACCAGCAGAGAGGAATTATTCCATCGGGGACAGGGAGTTGCTAGCAATTGAAGTTGGCCTTCTCGGATTGGAGACAATCTGTTGGAGGGAGCTCGCTTTCCTTCCAAGTCTTTCACGGATCACAAAAACCTGGTATATCTTCAGACAGCCCAGCGGCTTAATTCTCGCCAAGACCAGATGGTCCTTGTTCTTCTCCCGGTTTCATTTCACACTGCATTTCCTCTCGGAGAGAAGAACATTCGTGCCGACGCTCTCTCTCGCTCTGTGGGTGTCCTCGGAGGAGGAGGTGGAGGAGCCTCGGCTTATCGTCCCCACAGAGAGCCTGAGAACAGTGCCCGGTTTCGCTAGAGTCTGTCCCCCCCGGCAAGACTTTTGTGCCTACTAATTTGCGACCGGGGGTACTCTCTTGGGCACATTCGTCCAGGGTGGGTGGACACTTTGGGGCAAAGAGGACATCTGAATTGCTGGAGAGGACATATTGGTGGGCCGCATATGGTCCGTGATGTTGGGGGACTATGTTCGAGGTGTGTCTCCTGCGCCAAAAATAAGTCTCCACGACAACGGCCAGTGGGTTACTTTACCCTTTGCCGTGGCAGACAGGCCTGGGAGAGGTTGGGATGGACTTTGTGGTGGGCTTGCCCAAGTCTCGGGGTTGCACCATCATTTGGGTAATCACCGACCATTTCTCTAAAATGGTGCATCTGGTGCCATACCACGGTTACTTCTGCACGGCTCTGGCAGCGTTGTTTGTTAGGCCCATCTTCCGTTTACACGGCATGCCGGACAAGATTGTCAGTGACCGAGGTCCCCAGTTTGCGTCTCGGTTCTGGAAGAGGCTTTGTCGCTACTCGTTTTGAGTTAAATCTCTCTTCAGCGTACCATCCTGAGACTAATGGGTTGGTAGGGGCCAACCAGACCTGGTCACCTATCTACGACATTTTGTTTCGGCAGGCAGGATGACTGGGCGCTCTGCTCCGGGGTGAGTTTGCATTAAACAATGCTGTGGCTGATTCCACCGGACAGACCCCATTCTCCTGAACTACGGTCAGCATCCGCGGGTACCAGTGCCTATGCCCGTGTCTTCCGCCGATTCCAGGGTGGCAGGACTGGGCTGTGGAGGCACGGGACATTTGGGACCACACGCAGGATGCCATTCAGGCCCCAAAGAGTGAGGTGAGGTCTTCGGCCGATGCCCATCGGCGCCCCGCTCCTACATTTGCTCTGGGGATTTGTGTGGCTCTCCGCCCGTTAACATCAGGCCTGCGAGTTGAGTCCACCTAGTTGGCACCCGCTACCTGGGTCCTTTCAAGGTCCTCGAGCGGTAACCTGTGGTATACCGTTTAGCTCTTCCACCACGCCTGGGTATCTCCGACACCTTTCACGTGTCCTCCTGAAAACCCGTGCTCATGTCCCGGTTTTATGAGTCATCTGCCGGGACTTCAGGTTCATCTGCGGATGACCATGAGGTGAACGCCATCGTGGGTGTAGGTGGTACGGGCAAAAGTTTTATTTGGTGGACTGGGGGCTATGGGCCTGAGGATAGGTCTTGGGAGCCTGCCGAGCATGTTCACGCTCCGCGCTCATCGCTGCCTTTGAACGCAGCGAGGCCCAGAGAAGGGGGGTTTAATGTTAGGGTTCGAGTTCCCGCTCTTGCACAAGGGGAGTCTCGAACCAGTGCCGCTGCGGTCTCCCATTCGTCTCCGGCCGCAGTGGAGCCTGCTCAGCAGAGACGTCGTTCCAGGCGTCTTGCCCAATCACTACTGGGCAGTGACTTGCTGCTGCCTTTCCTGGATCTGCCTATTGTAGCCAGTTCTGGAGAGCAGACGTCTTTGGGATAAATCCTGCATTTCCCTTCTGAGCGTGCCCAGAGTGAGATCTCTCATTGGAGATCAGGGGTCACATGCTCAGGTACTGCAGCGGCTCCTATTGGCCCGCCAGGAAGGCCTGTTACTACTAGTTTCTGAACAGGTTCTCATTGGTCCTTGTTCCTGGAAGGTCCTGTGGCTGTTGCTAATAAAAGGTAGCATGGCTGGCCGCCATGGCTAATATCAACCATTGTATGCTATGCGCCAGTGTGGTCATGCTGTGTGTGGTTAGGGACCCGGCTGAAATAAGCCATAGAATACCGACTTAATCGGTGAGGAGTTTAGTGTGCTAGCTGGTCAGGGTCGGTGTCCTAGATGCCCTAGATTACCGGCATAACGTGAGGAGTTTGATTGCCGTATTCAGGTCTGGCGGTCAGACGCCATAGATTGCGGGTGACTCCGCGAGGACATTAGCGCATGACCACGTATTATGCTCGTTAGCAATTAACCGTGTGCCTGAGAGCCTGACAGGACACGGTGTTTGTTCTCAGCGGTCTGTGACGTAACAGGGTTCGCTCTCGACGCTAGACAGCGCCCTGGTTTTATTTGGGTCAGAAGCTAAGTGAGTTCGACTACGCCATATGCACTGTGGCACCCCCGTTAGCGGTCTGTGAATTAACAAGCTGCACTTACGCCACAACGCGCTACGGCGTTTATTTTAGCGACTCTGCGGGAAACAGATTCGCTACTTTCGTCATTTACTAGCAGACTTTGCTTGCACGGTGGACCCCGGGACTGCGAACGAACCTCTCCACTCTATATATTTGGTGCGTTCCGGACCCTAAACACCGTGTATTGAATCCTTGTCTTTATGTCACCGCTTTATTATAAAGTATTGCAGAATTTGCTGGTGTATATAATACAAATTATTATCTTTATTATTATTAAAAAAACAGTGACTGTTGTGGAGGGCCCAAATCAATAGGCTGAAATCAATTTGCTCAATTTAATATTTAATATTACGTTATATGAAAAAAGTTTGGGCACCCCTTTAAATTTCTTAACCTTAATGTTTTATAAAAATTGGTGTTTTTGCAAAGCTATTTCAGTTTGATAATCTAATAACTAATGTACACATAATGTTTCTGCCTTGAAATGAGGTTTTGAAATAACAGAAAAGTGCAATCTGCATCCAAAAAATTTTTGACAGGTGCTAAGTATGGGCACCTCACCAGAAAAGGACATTAAATTTAGTAGATCCTCATTTTCAAAATACAGCCTCTAAGTCGCTCGACTTTTAAGAGTTCCTGGATCCTGGATAAGGTATTTTTGCCATTCCTTTAACAAAACCAATCCGTTCATTGTTTGAGGCGCCGAGCAGGACACCCTCTTCAAATGACCCACAGGTTCAATGTATTCAGGTCTGGGGACGGGAGGCCTTCCGAAATTGTAATTGTCCTCTGCTGAAAGCCTGAGTAGATTTGGAGCGGTGTTTTTTTGGTCTTCTTGCTGAAAGATCCTCCCTGCGTAATTCAACTTTATCATGATTCTTGAACATTATTGTCAAGAATCTGCTGATACTGAGTGGAATCCAGCTCCTCAACTTTAAAGATTCCCGTGGGCATTGGCCACACAGCCCCCAAAGCATGATGGAACCTCCCTAAATTTTTCTGGGGAGCAAGTGTTTTGATGGAATGCTGTGTTTTTTTTATGTCTACTTAACGCCTTTTTGTATGACCCAAACAACTCAATCTTGGTTTCATCAGTCCACAGGACCTTCTTCCAAAAGAAATTGGCTTCTCCAAATGTGCTTTTGCATACCTCAGCCGACTCTGTTTGTGGCGTGCTTGCAAAGAAACGGCTTCTTTCGCATCTCTCTCCCATACAGCTTTCCTTGTGCAAAGTGCGTTGTATAGTTGACCGATGCACAGTGACACCATCTGCAGCAAGTTGAGCTGCAGTCTATGGAAGGGTGGTCTGAGGATTGTCCTGGATGATCTCACCATTCTTCTTCCTGCCTTTCTGATGTTTTCCATTGGCCTTCCACTTCTGGCCTTAACAAGAATGGTCCTGTGTTCTTCCATTTCCTTACTATGTTCCTCACAGTGGAAACTGACAGGTAAATCTCTGAGACAGCTTTTTGTATCCTTCCCCTGAACACTATGTTGAATAATCTTTGTTTTCAGATCATTTGACAGTTGTTTTGAGGAGCCCATGATGCCACTCTTAGAGGAGATTCAAACAGGAGAACAACTTGCAAGTGGCCACTTTTAAGTAGCTTTTCTATGATTTGCATACACCTGGCTATGAGTTCAAAGCTCAATGAGGTTACAAAACCAAAAAAGTGCTTTTATAAGTCAGTAAAAAGGTAGGTAGGTTATTTAAAACAAGAAATGATAAGGGTGCCCATACTTATGCACCTGTCAAATTTTGTTTGGATGCAGATTGCCATGTTCTGCTAGTACAATTAAACCTCATTTCAAGGCAGAAACTTACTGTGTCCAATAGTTATTAGATATATCAAACTGAAATAGCTGTTGCAAAAACACCAATTTTATAAAACATTAAGCTTAAGATTAATAGGGGTGCCCAAACTTTTTCATATAACTGAATTATGATTATTATATTTAATATTAATTGAATCACTTAAATTGAGCAGTATTAAGTATGCTGAGATCCCCACTATAATGATATGAGCCCTCACAAAGCCCCCTATAACAGCGCGAGCCCACACACGTCCCCATTATGCTGTATGAGCCCCCACATAGCCCCCTCTATACAGTATGAACCCCCCATACCCTCAATTTATACAATATTAGCCGCACATAGCCTCCCATATGCAGCATGAGCCCACATTGCCTTCTATTACAGGATAAGCCACCACATAGCCCCCTTTATACAGCATGAGCCCCCCACATAGTCACTCTATGTCAATATGGACCCCCACATAGCTTCCCTTATACAGCATGAGCACACACATAACCCCCTCTATACAGCATGAAACCCCACATGGTAACCCTATTATAATACAAAATCTTAAGGAGAGAACAATCATATACACAGTGGTTCTAGGCCTCTGTAACGAACCACAAAGGCAATAGCCATGGAAATACTCCCACCAATTGTAAGCATGCAAAAATAAACAATCCACTAAAGAGATAAAAAGACAAAGTATTTTTATTTAGCTCAATATATAAAAAGGCACTTCTAAAACATAATATCCATATCAATGGACAGAGTTTCAATAACAGTTAAAACAGGTGAAACAGAAAAGAATCAAGTGGAACACTGCAGGTACAGCATGCTAGGTTAGGGAGCAATAGTAAAAACACATAGACAAAGTAAAGTGACAGTGCAATAGTATATCAAGGAGACCAGTGCGACTCAGTCAGCGCAGACATAGTTATCTTAGTATAAAGTCATAATATACAATTGTATAGCGCTGACTGAAGTAGCACAAAGTCACACATCATGACTGCTCTCACCCATCGCTCCCTGTCCCCTGTTATGCTGCACACGCCGTTCCTACGCGTTTAGCTTAGGCTTCTTCTGGCTGCTGCCCTATATACTCCCTATATACAGTATGAGCCCCACATAGTCTCCCCGTAACGTAAAGCCATAAGCCCTCCTGCACAAAGACACACATCCCACACACATTACATATATTAAAAAAGACAATATTCCCCTGGTCCTCCACTTTAATCTTTGCTGTGCACACTGACGATCCGCAAAGCAGACGAATAATACAGGTGTTCTCACAAAATTAGAATATCATCAAAATGTTAATTTTATTTCAGTTCTTTAATCCAAAAGTGAAACTCATTATATTATATAGAGTCATTTACAAACAGAGTGACCATTTTCAAGTGTTTATTTCTGTTAATGTTGTGTGATTGGTTTTACAGCCAATGAAAATCTAAAAGTCATTATCTCAGTAAAATAGAATAAAAAAAACAACTGCAAAGGATTCCTAAGCATTTTAAAGGGTCCCTTAGTCTGTTTCAGTAGGCTCCACAATCATGGGAAAGACTGCTGAACTTGACAGATGTCCAGAAGCAGTCATTGACACACTCCACAATGGGGTTAAGCCACAAAAGGTCATTGCTAAAGAAGCTGGCTGTTCACAGAGTGCTGTATCCAAGCATATTAATGGAAAGTTGAGTGGAAGGAAAAAGTGGGGTAGAAAATGGTGCACAAGCAACCGGGTAACCACAGGACTTCAAAGAATTGTTAAGAAAGGCCTTTCAAAAATTGGGGGAGATCATTGTTCAAGAGCCACCACACACAGGAACGTATCCAGGACATGGGCTACAAGTGTTGCATTCCTTGTGTCAAGCCACTCATGCCAATAGACAAAGCCAGAAGCATCTTACCTGGGCCAAGGAGAAAAGAACTGGACTGTTGCTCAATGATCCAAAGTGTTGTTTTCAGGTGAAAGTAAATTTTGCATTTCATTTGGAAATCAAGGTCCGAGTCTGGAAGTAGAGTGAGGGCCACAATAAAAGCTATTGGGGTTGTGTGGTTACCCAATCAGGTTGTTTGGGGAGCTGTTATTTACGGTAGCGGGATGCAGGTAAAAAAGGAAATACACCAGAGCGTTGGAACAGAGTTGCATACCCTGACAACCCCGCAATAGAGGAAGCCGTGGGGGCGTTCCTACGTTGGTCCTGACGCCTCGCACCCTGAGAAATAATCCCTAAAGAAGAAAAGGGAAAGTATTGCCCGGACAGAACCCCAAAGAAAAGAAAAGCCCCAAAACATTAATGGGGTTAACAAGAGGAAATATGACCAGAAAAGAAAATAGTAATGAGCAAAGTGGGGCCCAAACTATCTAAATAGAAAAGGATAGGAAGGGACTTCTGCAATTAGAAAAACCCCGAAAAAACACCAACCTTACTAATTTCAAAATCCCTGAGATCACACACCTCTACCACCTAAATTAGTTCTCTGGTGTAAAAAAACAGCAGCCACTGAAAAAACTGGAAAAAGCAAAAGTACAAAACACAGTGGGCTAAACTGAGAGGGCAAAAGCCCCGGAGGGACCCTGAAGGCCCACAGAAGTGCAGGACAAAATGCAAAAATATAGCAAAAAACACAAAAAAAGAAATTGTTTACTGAAAGCAGGAGATGCAGACACGACACAGAGGACAAGGGAAACGGAAAGAAGGATTCAACCGAACAATTGATCCCGGCAACCCTGAGGGAAAATGATCCCTTACATAGACCAATCAGTAACCCTGTTTCCAGTCCTCACAATCCTCCTATACGCTTGTAACCACCAGGGGAGCCTTGCTCAGAACTCATCTCAAAAACCCCAATTCAAAAAATACCCCCCCCTTGAGGAGGGGTCACCGAACCCTCATTTGACAACCAGGTCGGTCAGGATGGTTTTTATATAGCACGTATAGTTCCGCATGGATGTGAAGCAAACACCCAAGAATTGTCTTCCTGACCATAACCTCTCCTTTAACCAAATATGGATTCTTGTCTAAAAAACGAGAATCCAATATTTTCTCAACCACATACTCAAAGTTGCCCTAAAAACCAAAAACAAAGGGGCGGGGCACAGCAGCAGGAACCACCCGGCTCAACAAAAACCCCTTCAACAAGGTTGTGGAACACGTTATGGATTTAAAGTCCTGGAAGAAGCAAACGAAAGAAACAGGTTAATAATCTCCATGATCTTATAAGGTCCAAGAACCTAGGCTTTAAATTTAGGAGGGTGTACTTCGGAAATTCTTTGAGGCAACCAGACCAAGTCCCCCATTTAAAACCGAGGACCTCAGGCCAATGCGGTTAGCAAACCGCTGGGCCTTTCCTGAAGAGGGGACAACCCTCCACCCTGGTCCCAAATCGCTGCTACGCCAACAACAGAGCAACACCTGGACAGAAAAGAAGCTCCGCGTCCTGAGAAAATCGGGGTGAAACCCAGAATTACAGAAAAAAAGGAGACATCAAAGTGGGAGCAGCCCTATTATTAAGAGAAAATCACAAAGCAAAAAAGGGGACCCGTCTCCTGATCAACGAACAAAGCATTTAGATAAGTCTCCAATGTTGGTTTGTTCCTCTTTGGACCATGGTCTGAGGATGAAAGCCGAGGAAAAGAAATTGAACACCCGTTTAGAACAAAAAGTCTCCAAAATTGGAAACAAACTGGACTCCTCTGTCGACCAATGTTCTCAGGAATGGTGTAAACGAACCACGTGCTGAAGGAACAACGGCACCAATTCAGGGAGGAAGGCAACTTGGTAATGGCACAAGATTATCATCTTGGAAAACCTATCACAAATTACCCAATGGTGGTCATTCTCTGAGAAACAGGAAGATCGGAACAAAATCCATGAGATTGGGTCCTGGTCTCCTGGGCACAGGCAAGGCATCAACAAACCACTAGAGCGAAGCAAGGCTTGGGCGAGACAAGTCCCGCGGATGCACAAATTC
>JARQOD010000003.1:185038845-185113839 GCA_033576555.1 Oophaga sylvatica | reverse complement strand
AGGCCAGTGCCCGGAATTGGACCGAAAACTGACGACCATGGTGAACCCTGTGGCTTGCCAGCAGTTGGAGCCCGTTTTGTGGGTGACCTGAGGGCTAAAAAGACCTTTCTAAGAGCCTCTAGAAACCGAGGAGCCTCCACACCACACGATCGTCGCGCTCACACAGCGGCGTTGCCCATTCCAACTCTGCCCGACAGAAGTGAACTTTGAAACCCACTTGCGCCCGCTCCATGAGAAAACGTGCAGCCAGAAGCTCGAGCTGGAAGAGCACGGGCTTACGAATCCCCGACAATGTTTACTGTCACCAGAAAACTTGTCTGGGAGCGGGAGATGGGAAAAGGGTCAGAGCAGAGGTGGCGTAGGACAAATGGCTGCCGCTGCGTTAGCAGCCTGAAACAGGACTGCGGTAACATCCACAGCTGAGGTTGTGCGCTCAAGAGCCCCCAACCCTCCCCTCCAGCTGCTGGATAAACTGCCGTAGACGCTGGTCGTCCGCCATTTTACTAGCCAGACCCTGGCGCTAGTATTATGTTAGGGTCTGCGGAACGCACCTAATATATAATGTAGAGAGGTGCGTTCGCAGCCGGGGTCCACGTGCAGGCAGAGCCCGCTGCTAGTAATATGGCGAAAGTAGCAAAACTCTGTTATCCCGCAGAGTCACTAAAATAAACGCCGTAGCGCGCTGTGGCAGTTAGTGCGAACTCTTTTTAATCCCCAGAGCCGCTAGCGGGAATGCCACAGCGCTATATAGCGATAAGTGCGAACTCAATTAGCTTCAGTGAGCCACAAAGTAAAATGTGAGCAGCGTTATAAAGCGAACCCTGTTGCGTCACGAGCCGCTGAGAAAAAGACTGTGTCCTGTTAGACTCACAGGGAACACAGATGATGCTAAGCGGATTGCAGTCTGTGGTCATGCAGTCAGAACACAAGCAATAATCTCCTCACTGGAGTAGCCGGTAAATTCTAATGGCGTTTTCAGCCGAGCCCCGAAAAACGTGCATACAATCTCCTCACCGGAGGTGCCGGTATTCTAGGGGGTTATTTCAGGGCCCGACCTAACCACATGCATACATGACCACACTGGCGCAAGCACGTAACGAAATTTTATACTAGCGCATGGCCGCCCGGCCATGCCACCCTTTTATAGTAGCAACTGCAGGACCTACCAGAAAGGACCAATGCGAAACCATTTCAGAACACAGTAGTTTCAGGACCTTCCCGGCGGACCAATGGGAGTCGCCCGCTGTAACCGAGCATGTGGACCCCCGATCTCCAATGGGAGATCTGCCCTGGGCATGCTCCCGATTTGGGGAAAGCAGGGACTTAGTTCCCGAACTGTCTGCTCCAGCACTGGTTATAATAGAGGAACCAGGAAAGACCACAACAAGCCTCTGCACAGTTTTTAAATGGGCGAGACGCTGGGATCGACGTCTCTGCTGAGCAGGTTCCACTGCGGGCTGGAGATGGTTTGGGGGTCCGCAGCGGGACTAGCTCGAGATTCCCCTTGTGCAGCAGTGGGAACTCGATCCCTAACAGACACTGCCACCAACATGTTTCACTGTAGCCAGCATGCATTTTTCTTTGTAATCCTCACCTTTGTGACGCCATACAGTTTTGAAGCCATCATTTTCAAAAATATTTACTTTACTTTATATCTCCTCACTCCAGAGTATAGAGTCCCTGTAGTCTTCATATTTTTAAACATGGGCCTTGGCAACTTTTTGTGCCTCAGCTTTAGGGGTGGCTTCCTTTGTGGATGACACTCATGCATGCCATTCCTCTGCAGTGTTCTCTATATTGTGTCATGGGAAGCACTCACTCTGGTTTGGCTTTCTACTTTGTTATCAAACTGCGTTGACCTTGGTATTATTCATTCTCTATGAGACAGCTCTGTACTTACAGAGTGCATTTATGCACTTAGTAGGGTTTAAAGAGGTTTTCCCACAAACAAAGTTAATTTTAACCCCTTCACGACATGCGCCGTACTAGTACACTAGTACAGTGTCTCCCCTTTGATGTGGGCTCGGGTGGTGAGCCCACATCTTTCCCGGGACATATCAGCTATTTTGAACAGGAGTGTAGTGTTTTGGCCGGTGGAGAAGTATGAGAAAGAGGCCTTTAGGCAGTTACGTAATAGGGATACTTACACCCAACTCGATCAGAATCCTGTGAAGAGCTTTCAGAGTAAAATTGGTAACATACTGGACATGGCATTTGAGAGGAGAGTTATCTCTAAGAAAATTTGTGATGGCCTCCATGTTGATTTCCCAAGGGTGCCCACATTCTATCTTCTCCCTAAGGTCCATAAAGATGCTGTAAATCCACCAGGGCATCCGATTGTCTCTGGCATAGGAGGGCTATGCGATCCAATATGTAAATATATTGATCATTATTTAAAACCACAAGTTGAGACGCTGCCCTCCTATGTCAGGGACACTACGGACGTCCTGAGGAGACTGGATGGTTTACATCTTGAGCCCGACATGTTGCTTGTGACGGCTGATGTAGAGTCGCTCTACACTTGTATTGATCATGAAGAGGGTCTGAGGGCTACACAATTCTTTTTAGAAGCTAGCAATCTTGATCCAGATATACAAGAGTTGGAGTTGTTGCGATTCATTCTGAGTCACAATTTTTATACTTTTAAAGATCACTTTTTCCTGCAAAAGCGTCAGAACCGCAATGGGGGCGGCATGTGTGTCAGCTTATGCTAATCTCTCTTTGGGTTTCTGGGAGATCACGTGAGTTTAAGATCAGGGATCACATTACATGTAGTACGACTCATGTAGTGTACTACTCTCAATGTACGTGATCTATGTTGGATTGACTACACGGGAGCTCCGTGTTAGAACACGTGAACATGCAAGGGATATCATGGCAGCAAGTGATGTGGATGATGTGAGCACGCTTAAGACTCTCCCAAGACATTTTCGGGAGAAGCACAATTGTGACCCTACAGAGCTCAAGATATTTGGGATTGATAGGATTCGGATGGGGATTAGAGGAGGTGACTCTAAACGTACTTTGACTCAGAGAGAATGTAAATAGATAGCAACCCTGGGGACAATGGTTCCAAATGGTTTAAATGAGCAATTGAGCTTTGCCTCATACCTTTAAATGACAGTCTGTGGATTTGGTTTTAATTGTGTGTTTTGTCCTTGTCTTTTATAATTTTTTATTGTTTTAATTGGTAATTTTTCTTTTTTATAGTTTTAAATGTCATTTTAGTATGTACCCTGATGCTGGGAACCCTAATGGAATAGGTGGATTAATATGGACATCGTATATGACAATAAGAATTATCCAAGATTATACTGAATATGAAATTGGATTAACGTCTCCGCTTATGGATGCGCATAAAGAATGGCACCTTAGTGGTCATTATGTATGATGACAATTAATATTTATCACTATAATTGTGTCTTCACTTACTTTTGTCACTTATGAGTGTGTTGGTTTTTGTTTTTTATTTTGTATTTCACATTATGTCATGAGGAAAGATATCTTTTTTCTTATTTGTATTAACTGATGCATAAATTTCATATATATATATATGTCTTGCACGTGTCACTTTACATAATGGTATCATATTACTAAAACATGAGTCACTTTGATCACTTTGATGCAAATGATTTGCATTTATGGGCGGGGTTTATTCTCCATTATTAGGATCTGATAAGTTTCTGATGTCCTTTGTTTTTTGAGGTATTCTCTTGGCTATGTGCGCATACCCTTGGCGTGCTAAATCTGAAACATCGCTTTAGGTGTCCTGGTATGACGCGTATATGGTTACTATGACAGCAGCATACTTACCTAGTGTGTCTCGGCGGGGGCCTGGGAGTGATGCAATTACAGGCGTGCACGTCAAAGGCGCATGTGCCGTTTATGATGTCCAGAGATTCTTTCCTTTCTTGGTCAGGAGCGCATGTCCACGGCGCGTGTGATCCGAAGGGTCACTTCCGGCGTCCTTAGTGTGGTGTATGCAGGTCATGGTTGCCATGGTGGCGGCCTGACAGCTGTTCCCCAATTAGGTCATCATATGCGGCGCATGTGCGAACGGCACGTGCGCCAGAAATGACGTCGCCTTCCAAACTCCAATTCGGCGCACGTGCCGTTCACACATGCGCCGCATATGATTACCTAATCGGGTACAACTGTTTGGGTACATATAAAAGGGTGATTACACAGACATTAGCACGGCCCCTGAGGACTCCTACGCAAAATGCGCGTTGGGGCTGCGTGGTCTGTTGGCACATAAGAACTTAAATGGGTAAGATCCTTTCTGATGGCACTATGACACTTTATTGATCAACAGCGACTTTTGGTGTCCCAGATACAAATATTATACTAGTGGCAGCTTCAGTTTTATGATATTATTAATTTAATTTTTTTTTATTGTTTCTATTTTGTAGTGGGACTTTAATAGTGTAATATTCATGGGTGTCCATTAGGGGTTAATTCCCCGGTCCATAAATAATTTGTATGTGCTTTAGACCTTTTTCTGTTTGTGTCTTTCACTTTTTAATTCTTTGGTCCATATAATTATATTTTTGTGCTTTATATGATGTTGTGATATAAAATTTAAAATAAAATATTTTTTTATATTTTAAACAGGTTTTTTGTACTCCCTTTTTCTGTGTGCATATTTATGCTTTGGAGTATACCTGTTGTCTTCGACAATTTTATGGTATTATACCTAATTTTGTTCTATTTTTCTTGTCTAAAAATACTGTAGTTCATGCATTAAAAAATCGCAGTTTGATGATGCATCGAGTATGTACAGTACAGACCAAAAGTTTGGACACACCTCATTCAATGATTTTTCTGTATTTTCATGACTATGAAAATTGTAGAATCACACTGAAAGCATCAAAACTATGAATTAACCCATGTGGAATTATACATTACACTTTACAAAAAAGTATGAAACAACTGAAAATATGACTCACCAGCAAAGCATCCCCACACCATCACACCTTCTCTTCCATGCTTCACGGTGGGAACCAGGCATGTAAAGTCCATCCGTTCACCTTTTCTGCGTGCAAAGCAGTAATCAAAGCAAAAGGTGGCTACTTTGAAGAACCTAGAATATAAGACATATTTTCAGTTGTTTCACACTTTTTTGTACAGTGTAATGTATAATTCCACATGTGTTAATTCATAGTTATGATGCCTTTTGGTCTGTACTGTATATGTTAGTATACTGGCCACATAGCATATTTGTGCAAGACGCTGAGGAGACTGGATCAACGGAGCCTAGAGCAGTGGGGGAAGAGGGAGAGGTAAGTATTTTATTATTTTTTTATGTATTGAGCATTACATGGGGCCCATTATTCAGTATAGATCAATATATGGGGCCATTATTCTATATGGAGCATTATATGGGGTACATTATTTTGTATGGAGCATTATATGGGTCCCATTATTCTGCATGGAGCACTATGTGGTGCCCATAACACTGTATGGAGCAATATATGGGGCCATTTATACTGTATGGAAAATTATGCGGTCCCTATCATAATGTATGGAGCACTATGTGGTGACAATAAAACTGTATGTAGCACTATGTGGTACCTATAACACTGTATGGAGGACTATATAGGAGGAAATTAACTTTTTTAAGGGTATACGGCTGAGGACACATTTATCAATATACAGTTTGCCTCTAATACTAGAGATACTGAAACCTTGAAACCTGTGGAGCCTCAATCACCTGAGTCCCCTCTGCTGTATGGTATTGTAGAATTTACAATAGATATCACTCATTTAATGTAAGAAGTAAGTTAAATCTTTGGGATTGTACTATACCTATATTTCTATGCCGTATCTGTGCATCACGAATCATGGTATGTGTTAAGGGGCTCTTGAAAATCTGAAACCGGCCGTGTGTCTGTCTGTGTATGTGTGTATGTTTATACATGTGTGTGCATGTGTTTATGTATGTGTATATGTGTATGTATGTGTGTTTATGCATGTGTGTGTATGTATGTGCTTATGCATGTGTGTGCTTGTATGTGTTTATGCGTTGTGACAAAATTACTGGTAAAGTACTGGAGGGGAGATACAGTATGTGTCACTATGCTTAATGGCCTCAGTGATTTGAAGCCAGAGTATTTTCGCCAGCACACTAAAGTGTTGTGAGGCTTAAACTAAAGTTGCATAAATGAGCTGGTTTTATGTGGGCATTCACAGAGTGGGTGGGAGAATGTCCACCTTATCTCCACTGGCAGAGCCGATACCACGAGTCCTGACAGGACCTGTGTGATGTCACAATCATGTGATCAGTCACATGATGGAGGAGTTACATTGTCTGGGCTTAAATTGCTGAACTCTAGGGGCAGTCTGGGTTTATGAGTGCCTGTAGAGGAAGACTCCAGGACAGTGTTTGTGCATGTGATGCCTGTTAAAGGACATTGCTAACCTTGAGTGAGCTGACCCCCACTGATGCAAGGACTGCATACAGTGCTACTGTTTTGTTTTGCCCATGGGGCCATGTTTATTTTGTGCTTAAACCTTGGTTTATGCTGTAACTAAGAAACAAGTGCATCCTTAAAGATGCTGTGTACTCGCAACTACCTCCGTGTGCAGCTGAGTGAGCCGATCTACCATGGGCGTAACGACCGTGGGGCAGGGGGGGGCAGCTGCCCCCCCTAGAAGCAGGGGCGCACAGTGAAAGAACCGGCCCCGCCGACAATGAACTGACAGTTCAGTGCCGGCGGGCCCCTTAATCGCGGGCGGAATGTGGTGAGTGAGGAAGGCCTTGCGGCCTTCCATATGCAGCACAGACGACGTGATCGTCATCACGCCGCCTGCGCGCCCTGATGACGTCACGCCGCCTGTGCCAGTAGAAGACGGAGTCCAGAGAGCGCTTCTTCAGAGCTGCGGGGGATATAGGTGAGTACTGTATTTTTTTTTTTTTAACGCTGGGCCCGGCCTATGGGGATTATGCTGCTTATGGGGGACTATGCTGGCTATGGGAGATTATGCTGGCTTTTGGAGATTATGCTGGCTATGGGAGATTATGCTGGCTATGGGGGATTATGCTGGCTATAGGGGATTATGCTGTCTATGGGGGATTCTGCTGGCTATGGGGATTCTGCTGGCTATGGGGGATTCTGCTGGCTATGGGGGATTATGCTGGCTATGGGGATTCTGCTGGCTATGAGGGATTATGCTGCCTATTGGGACCTATGCTGCTTATGGGGGATTATGCTGTCTATGGGGAATTATGCTGGCTATGGGGGATTATGCTGCCTATGGGGGATTATACTGCCTATGGGGGATTATGCTGGCTATTGGGGATTATGCTGCCTATGGGGGACTATGCTGGCTATGGGGGATTATGCTGCCTATTGGGGACTATGCTGCTTATGGGGGATTATGCTGCCTATGGGGGATTATGCTGGCTATTGGGGATTATGCTGGCTATGGGGGACTATGCTGGCTATGGAGGATTATGCTTCCTATTGGGGACTATGCTGCTTATGGGGGATTATGCTGCCTATGGGGGACTATGCTGGCTATGGGGGATTATGCTGGCTATGGGGGATTATGCTGCCTATGGGGGATTATGCTGCCTATGGGGGACTATGCTGTTTATGGGGGATTATGCTGGCTATGGGGGATTATGCTGGCTATGGGGGACTATGCTGGCTATGGGGTATTATGCTGCCTATTGGGGACTATGCTGCTTATGGGGGATTATGATGGCTATGGGGGATTATGCTGCCTATGGGGGATTATGCTGCCTATGGGGGATCATGCTGGCTATGGGGGATTATGCTGGCTATGGGGGATTATGCTGCCTATTGGGGACTATGCTGCTTATGGGGGATTATGCTGCCTATGGGGGATTATGCTGGCTATGGGGGATTATGCTGGCTATGGGGGATTATGCTGCCTATGGGGGATTATGCTGCATATTGGGGACTATTATGCTGCCTATGGGGGATTGTGCTGCCTATTGGGGCATTTACCTGCCTATTGGGGGACTATGCTGCCTATGGGGGATTATGCTGCCTATGGGGGATTATGCTGCCTATTGGGCTACTATGCTGCCTATGGGGACTATGCTGCCTATGGGGGGACTATGCTGCCTATGGGGGATTATACTGCCTATGGGGGACTATGCTGCCTATTGGGGACTACTACGCTGCCTATTGGGGATTATGCTGCCTATGGGGGATTATGCTGCCTATTGGGGATTACTATGCTGCCTATGGGGGATTATGCTGCCTATGGGGGACTACTATGCTGCCTACTGGGGACTACTATGCTGCCTACTGGGACTACTACGATACGATATGATACACTTTATTGATCCCGGGGGGAAATTACTATGCTGCCTATTGGGACATTTACCTGCCTATTGAGGACATATGCTGCTGTAAGGTTCTTTGTCTCTGTTGACATGTTCCTTGAAACTCAGTTTTCCGTCGGTCATTTTGCTTTCTGTCTTTCTGCAGCTCTTGCCCTCAGTTAATATGGAGTTTCCAGTTTTCATGTTCCCGCCCTGATTCTTCCCTCTTGCTTCTTAAGCAGCCTCAGCTGAACAATCAGTGCTCCTGAATAAAGCCTCAGTCAGTCTGTGACCTGACTCCTGGAAGCCTTGGACTTGTACTCCAGCTATTCCCTACTGAGGAACCTTGGAACACTTTTGGACTCTGGAAACCTGCTGTTTGGTGAATCCATGTTTGCAGAGGAATTACGGTACAGAGAAGAGATCCTGAACCTGCTTTGGAGATTATTGTAGTGCTTGAAGTTACTCTGGCCTGCTGTGTCTCCTGTCGCTGTTCCTGCAAACTATGTGAACTTTTCAGCATGCTTGTATGAAGTAATACAAGTCATTTCATTTCAACCTATGTCTCCTGTGTTTCCTCGCACCCAAGCACAAGACGCTATAGGAACAGTACACTATACATGACAAGATTCAGGAGCCAATGTTTAGTGTCTGCTGGGTCTGGGAAAGCCGTGTCTGCTGTGACTGTGGATATCAGATGTCCGTTTAATACCTTATGTGATGACAGTGGTTGTGACTTCTCACAACCATTCCAGGTGAGCGCATTCCCTTAAAATTTTACTCTGGAGTGTTACCACAGTAAACACTATTGTTTTTTTTGTTTTGTTTTTTTTTCCTTTCCTCTTCCAGCACTTCTGCCTTAAAAGATCTGGAAGATGGAGGCCCGCATAAAGGAACTTTGCGGAGTGACTGATACAATCCTTTCAGATGTACAGACTTTAAAAACCCGTTTTGCAAGCCTACAGGACCTCACTAATCATAATTTGCAAGTGTTTGGACAGACTACCCAGGAATTGCGAGCCAGGATTGAGGCTCTAGAGGAACGAGCCCAGGTCCTGCCATAACCCCGAGTTCTGGGATCCCCAAATTACCTCCTTTTCGTTTTGGCGGTGAACGTGAGAAATTCAGGGGATTTATTAATCAATGCAATTTATTTTTCTCTGCACATGCTTCACAATTTCCCACTGAACGATCCAAAGTGCTTACTATAATCATGTTGCTTACCAATAAGGCTTTGATGTGGGCAAACCCTCTGATTGAGACTGAGGATGATTGTTTGAATCACCTTAATGCTTTTATTTCAGCCATGGGGCAGGTGTTTGATGACCCCAATCGAGGTGCAACAGCTGAAGCAGCCATGTTAACTTTGCGCCAAGGTAAGCGTTCAGTAGCCGAATATGCCCTGGATTTCAGGAGATGGGCTCTTAATACCACTTGGGACACTTCCGCTAAAAAATCTATTTTTCGGAAAGGGTTGTCTCCACTGATTAAGGATGAACTTGCTCGTGCCGACCCTCCCACTGCGTTAGGTGACTTTATTAACTATTGTATCCGCATTGATGCTCGTCTGACTGAACGCAGACAAGAGAGATGGTTCGAAAATAATCGCACTAACCTTTTACTACCTCCCTCCTCAGCTAAGGAACCTTTGAGTAGGATCACAAGGGAACCAGAACCTGAACCCATGCAGGTGGACTCTTTACAAAGACGGGTTAGTGATGCACGCAAAGAACATTGTATAAAGGAAAATCTATGTTTCTACTGTGGTAAGTCAGGGCACTTCATTATAAACTGCCCCAGCCGTTCTCGTAAGACTACTGCAGCAGTCATTCACTGTGAGTGTTGCGAGGGAGCTCTGTCATGTCCGAGCCTCAGGCTCCAGAGAGATCTGCTGCAAGAGATCTTGATTTCTCAGACTTAAACTCTGTTAGTTCTGGGGACGATGACGGTATAAACGCTGCAATTTTTAAAGTTTCCTCAGCGGTGTCCCAGCTGAGTTGTAAAAGAAACAATTCTCATTGCTTCCTTTCCATCAAACTCTGGGTTGACTCAGTCTGGGTGTCTAGCTCTGCTATGATCGACTCAGGAGCAAGTGGAAATTTTATGGATATCTCCTTTGCTCTGAAACAGGGGATACGTTCAGTGAAGAAGGCTACTCCAGTACAGATGGAGACTGTGGATGGCTCTCTACTGACTTCTGGACCAGTGGATCAAGAAACAGAGCCTTTGAGGGTCCTTATGGGTAAAGATCATCAGGAGAAAATGTCTTTTTTGCTTATTCTCTTCCCCACTTTCCCATTATTCTAGGGCTACCATGGCTGCAGGCGCAGAATCCTACGATTAACTGGGAGACCAAGGAATTACACTTTCCGGAGAAACAGATGAGTCAAGGAGTTTCAGCTTGCTCTGTTCCTAAAGGAACCATGTCAGTCCCTGAACTACCAGCTGTATACCAGGACTATGTGGATTTATGTGACAAGAAGAACGCTGATCAGCTTCCTCCTCACCGTCCATATGATTGTCCAATTGAATTATTGCCTGGAGCCGAGATACCTTTTGGTAAGATCTACCCCCTAGCGGGGCCCGAGCTAAAAGCTTTGAAGGATTATATAGACGAAAATTTAGCCAAGGGCTTCATACGCCCCTCTTCATCTCCCGCAGGTGCACCCATCTTCTTTGTGAAGAAGAAAGATGGATCTCTGAGACCCTGCATAGACTATAGGGAACTCAAAAGGTTACTATTAGAAACCGTTATCCATTGCCTTTAATCCCTGAGTTGTTGGAGAGAGTGCGGCATGCCAACATTTTCTCTAAACTGGATCTCCGTGGGGCCTATAACTTGGTCCGTATTAGACCTGGGGATGAATGGAAGACTGCTTTCAGGTCACGCTATGGACACTTTGAATATCTAGTTATGCCTTTTGGTCTGAGTACCGCCCCAGCCACTTTCCAACACTTCGTGAATGATATCTTCAGGGATCTCCTAGATACATTTGTGGTGATTTATCTGGATGATATTCTAGTTTTTTCTAACTCCACAGAGGAACATCATGGACATGTGAGAATGGTCTTAGAACGCCTAAGACAAAACCATCTCTACATCAAACTTGAAAAATGTGAATTCCATAGGACCAAAATTCAATTTCTGGGTATGTACTATCTACGCAAGGGATTAGTATGGATGGAAGCAAGACCCAAGCCATCAAGGATTGGCCAATTCCTAGAAATGTGAAGGAGGTGCAGCGTTTCATCGGGTTTGCCAACTTCTATAGACGATTCATTAAGAATTTTTCTGAGGTAGTGTCACCTATCACCCAACTTACCCGGAAACAGTCTAGGTTCTCCTGGACCACGCAAGCTCAGGAAGCATTTTCCTGTTTAAAGGATAAATTTACCACCGCACCTATCTTAGTACATCCCAACCCCGAGCTTGCCTTCATAATAGAGGTGGATGCTTCAGACTGTGCCGTTGGAGCTATACTCTCTCAGAGAACAGGTGAGAAGAATGTCTTGCATCCCTGTGCCTTCTTTTCCCAGCAGTTGTCTTCAGCTGAGAGGAACTACGATGTGGGCAATAGAGAATTGTTGGCCATTATTGCCGCCTTCAAGGAATGGAGACACCTTCTTCAGGGAGCTGCACAGCAAATAGTCGTCCTGACAGACCATCGTAACCTTGAATTTATCAGGTCGGCTAAGTGCCTGACTCCTCGCCAGGCTCGCTGGAATCTTTTCCTAAACCAATTTAATTTTGTCATTTCTTATAGACCAGGATCGCGCAATGGAAAGGCTGATGCACTCTCTAGGATTCATTCAGCAGAGACACGTCCACTTACTCCTCCTAAGATTGGAGGGAACCGGAGGGTAGAGACCGCAGACCATAACACAAATGATCTATGCAGGTCTCCCCCAGAATCAATGAGTACCTAGGCCCGCAGCATGATGATACAGATAAGTATCACATTAACTGAATACCCACAGTGAGACCGACAGATTATGGAGCAATATATGTTTCTTAGGCTCCAAGGTTGGGTGTGTTAATAGGCTATACATAGGGCAGGTACGACAGGTGTTTAATGATTATTTAGCTCCAGTACATATAAGGAGCATTTGTAGATCCTCTGATCAAGAAATATCTGGGTAAAAAGTATATCTTGCTCCATGTTAAGCCGTATGTTTGCATACCTTCATATAAAAAATAGGAGTAATATAGATACACACAAAAGGACTAATAATTAAGTACAGAATATATTTCCAACAACACAGATCTTTATTCACTGTATATACCCATATATAGTGACTTTATTATACATAATAGTGTACACCTCTATACGTTCACGTTTTGAGCAATAAGCCGAAACATTTGTTACAATCTAGAGGAATGAATACCCGAGATTAGTCCTCATATATTTATCAGAGTCTTTGTTTGTCTATGTCCTCTTTTATTTTACACTGTGTGGGGTTTTTTCAGCACGATCACTTCTGCTTTTCTTTATTGTTTTTAAATACATAGAATAAAAGTTAATTTTTATCAAGCAGCTCTTTCAATTTACTCCTCCTAAGACTATTCTTCCTGACTCTAGATTCCTGGGAGTGATTCATAATCAAGACCTACTTAAGGACATCAAGGAAGCATACCATGCGGATTCTTTGTTGGCTCAACCCCCAAGGGACGTAAGTCTTGTCTTTAAGAATGGTGTGTGGATTCAGGGACAACGTCTGTATATACCTGAAACAGTCAGATTGAGAGTATTGCAACTCATCCACGATTCCAAGATAGCCGGGCATAGGGGAATTCTAAAGACACAAGAATTTCTTTCTCGTTTCTTTTGGTGGCCCACTTACAGGAAAGATGTCTTAAACTATGTCACTTCATGTGAAGTCTGTGCAAGATGCAAAACACCTCGCTCCTCACCAACTGGTCTGTTGCAACCCCTTCCCACCCCGTCCCGCCCGTGGGGATCCATTTCTATGGACTTCATTGTGGAGTTACCAACCTCTCAAGGGAAGAACACCATTCTAGTGGTGGTTGACCGTCTAACAAAGGCAGCTCATTTTATCGCTTGTGTCGGCTTACCCACTGCAAAACAGACATCAGACTTGATGATTAAGAATGTGTTTCGCTTACATGGAGTACCGGATGAGGTCATTTCGGATCGAGGGGTGCAATTCACTTCAAGGTTTTGGCAAAATTTCTGTGCAGCATTGGACATTAAAGTAAACCTTTCTTCTGCTTTTCATCCCCAGACTAATGGACAGACAGAACGAACCAATCAGACCCTGGAGCAGTATCTCCGCTGTTTTATCTGCCACCTACAGGATGATTGGGTGGATCTACTTCCACTGGCTGAGTTCTCTTATAACAACTCTCAGAGCGCCTCCACTAAGCAGTCTCCTTTTTACTCCAATCTAGGTTATCATCCTAACATTCTTCCTCGATTTCCCATAGATACGCCCTTGCCGGCAGTGGCTGAAAGAATCACTTCTTTACAAAAGAATATGGATCTTCTAAAGGAAAATCTAGAATTGGCTCAGGAAAGGTACAAGAAAGCAGCAGATAAATTTCGTAAACCTGCACCAGCTTTCAAGGTAGGAGATTTGGTCTGGCTGTCAACCAGAAATCTTAAATTAAAGATTCCATCGTCTAAATTGGGACATAAGTACATTGGACCTTATAAGATCAATAAGATTATAAGTGCTGTTGCTTGTCGTCTTCAACTGCCCAGAACTATGAGAATCCACCCTGTCTTTCATGTATCCCTACTAAAGGCTGCAACACCCAATACGTTTCCTGGACGTTCTTCTCCTTGCCCTGACCAGTGCTGGTCGATGGTCAGGAAGAATTTATGGTGGAAAGGATTCTAGATTCCAGGTTGTACAGAAATCAGTTGCAATATTTGATTAAATGGCAGGGCTACCCAGTGGAGGACAACTCATGGGAACCAGTCAATAATGTAAATGCTCCTCGCCTGCTCCGCCAGTTTCATCAGAGGTACCCTGACAAGCCTGGTCTGAGGTCATCCGGAGGTTGTCCCTAAGGGGGGAGTAATGTAAGGTTCTTTGTCTCTGTTGACATGTTCCTTGAAACTCAGTTTTCCGTCGGCCATTTTGCTTTCTGTCTTTCTGCAGCTCTTGCCCTCAGTTAATATGGAGTTTCCAGTTTTCATGTTCCCGCCCTGATTCTTCCCTCTTGCTTCTTAAGCAGCCTCAGCTGAACAATCAGTGCTCCTGAATAAAGCCTCAGTCAGTCTGTGACCTGACTCCTGGAAGCCTTGGACTTGTACTCCAGCTATTCCCTACTGAGGAACCTTGGAACACTTTTGGACTCTGGAAACCTGCTGTTTGGTGAATCCATGTTTGCAGAGGAATTACGGTACAGAGAAGAGATCCTGAACCTGCTTTGGAGATTTATTGTAGTGCTTGAAGTTACTCTGGCCTGCTGTGTCTCCTGTCGCTGTTCCTGCAAACTGTGTGAACTTTTCAGCATGCTTGTATGAAGTAATACAAGTCATTTCATTTCAACCTATGTCTCCTGTGTTTCCTCGCACCCAAGCACAAGACGCTATAGGAACTGTACACTATACATGACAGCTGCGTATTGGGGACCTATGCTGCCTATTGGGACATTTACCTGCCTATTGGGGATCTATGCTGCCTATTGGGGACTATGCTGGCTATTGGGGACTATGCTGCCTATTGGGACATTTACCTGCCTATTGAGGACATATGCTGTGTATTGGGGACCTATGCTGCCTATTGGGGACCTATGCTGTCTATTGGGGACTTATGCTGCCTATTGGGGACTATGCTGCCTATTGGGGACCTATGCTGCCTATTGAGGACATATGCTGCCTATTGGGGACCAATGCTGCCTATTGGGACATTTACCTGCCTATTGGGGACCAATCCTGCCTATTGGGGACATTTACCTGCCTATTAGGGACTCTCGCACCACACCAGTCTGAGCCTGAGCTAAAAGCGGAGTTGCGCCAATATGTGCACTGATGAGGATGAAATGATATGGATTGGCAAGGCTGCAGTGATGGACAGTGCAGGCTGTATTCTCTGTGTGGGCAGTTTTATTGCTGGTATATTGTTTTTGTAGCGCTGTATATGTATTGGTATTTTACTCATAGCAATTTGGAATCCCTAGGAAATAATGATATCAAGAAAGAGAAAAAATGCTTCACTTGTTACGACTAGCAGTGACAAATATGGAACTTCTCGAACATTGACCATCTCATTAGCCAAAAGCAGGCCCATAGTTCCCATTGAAATACCAGTAAGTTTGTTGATTTTTAACTTTACTTGTTCTTTATTTTAAGTATTGTATTTGTTCCTGTTTTTTTTTTTTACTTCAAAATAAGAGTGTAGTATATGGTGTATACAGGGTCATACACATTGTGTGTGGTATATAGAGTGTAGTATATGGTGTATACAGGGTCATACACATCGTGTGCAGTATATAGAGTGTATATACACTGCTGTATTATACTTTTCATATACAGGTTATAATGCCTGTTATTCTTTGTATAGAGGTTAGTGTGCCATGTATAATATATGGTATATACAGCATAGTGTCGCATACACTGCTGTATTATACAATATACAACAGTTCTAATGCTCCATACCTAATATGCAGCATAATGTACAGTGTATATGATGTAACCTGTATAAGATGTGACATTGGCTTGCCCCCCCTAGTTTTGATCCTGGGTACGCCCATGCGATCTATCACATGTATGTGTATATGCATGTGTGTATGTGTGCATCTATGTGTTTATGAAAGTGTTTATGAATGTGTGTATGCATGTTTATATGCATTTGTGTGTATGTAGATGAGTCGCCCTCCAGAGCAATGGGAACTCGGATCTGAGCCTATAGACTACTATGGGGGATGTCACGGCAACACAGCTCAGTCCGTGGCTCTGGTGCTCACCCTTTAATGTGGGATATTTACAGGTGAATTGAATATTAGTATGGGGATTCGTGATGCCACCTGTGGTACCTTTACTGAAGATGTTGCAGGCACTCCCCGGAGCACTGTAGGGTGAAGGGTGCACATCCAGATTCCTCCACTGAGTAGGTGTGTGGCCTCCTATTCTCTGCCTTTTTGTAATGAAGTCCTGGCCTGCGTGTAGCTGGACCTAACTTGGTCTCCGTCTTGTACCTGGCTGACCTTGTGATTAGACCTTCTCTGAAAGGACAGGGTCCTTGATGGCGGATCCTGCAGGACTCCATCCTCCTGATCCTGCTACGTATCAGCTCTGTGGTACTCCTGGGACTTGTAGTCCTCCAGGAACTCCGGTGTTCTCCTAATGGGTCGTGGAGATCCCTATAGGCTCGGACCCCGGTGTCCGGTCAATACTTGTTGAGGTGAGCTACAAAGGCTCCTCTGCCTCTTTTCTCTTTCCACTCGCCTTCGGACTACCAGGGCCCTCACACGATTACACACACGGGCAGTTGGTGGGCAGCCTCTTCACCGCTCTCTAAGCGTCGGCACGCTTTCTCACTGAGCTGCACTCACTCTTTTCAGCTCTGGCTCGACTGGAGTGGATTCAGCTCCACTTTACTAACCTCCACTCTACTGAACTGCAGGCTGCAGACTTCAGTCTGGCTGAACTCAGCTACTGAGCTGACTAAACTCCTTTTTCCTGTCTTCACCCTCCTTTTATATGTCTATACAGCTCCCTCTGGTGGTCTTAGGGATGGGTGAAGGTGTGTGAAGGTATATAGTGACCTCTAGTGGTGAATTCCTTCTGCGCACCCTTCTGGGAGATATGAATCCAGTCGCAGCTGGGCTCCACAGATGTGGTTATGCATGTGTGTATGTATGTGTTTATGCATGTGTATGTATATACTGTATGTGTGTCCATCTATGTGTGTATGTATTTATGTTTATATGAGTGTATGCATGTGTGTGTATGTGTGCGTCTGTGTGTATGCAAGTGTTTATGATTATGTTTGTATGTATGTGTATATGTGTGTGTGAGTGTGTGTATATATGTATGTATGTGTTTATGCATGTGTATGAATATATGTGTCTGTGTGTGTGTACCTACAGTACAGACCAAAAGTTTGGACACACCTTCTCATTCTAATATTTTCCTGTATTTTCATGACTATGAAAATTGTAGAATCACACTGAAGGCATCAAAACTATGAATTAACACATGTGGAATTATACATTACACTTTACAAAAAAGTGTGAAACAACTGAAAATATGACTTATATTCTAGGTTCTTCAAAGTAGCCACCTTTTGCTTTGATTACTGCTTTGCATGCAGAAAAGGTGAACGGATGGATTCTACATGCCTGGTTCCCACTGTGAAGCATGGAGGAGGTGGTGTGATGGTGTGGGGGTGCTTTGCTGGTGACACTGTTGGGGATTTATTCAAAATTGAAGTGGTGAGCGGTCCAACTCACCCCAAACCATCTCGATTGGGTTCAGGTCTGGTAACTGTGGAGGCCAGGTCATCTGGCGTAGTACCCCAACACTCTCCTTCTTGGTCAAATAGCCCTTACACAGTCTGGAGGTGTGTTTGGGGTCATTATCCTGTTGAAAAATAAATGATGGTCCAACTAAACGCAAACCGGATGGAATAGCATGCTGCTGCAAGATGCTGTGGTAGCCATGCTGCTTCAGTATGCCTTCAATTTTGAATAAATCCCCAACAGTGTCACCAGCAAAGCACCCCCACACATCACACCACCTCCTCCATGCTTCACGGTGGGAACCAGGCATGTAGAGTCCATCCGTTCACCTTTTCTGCGTGCAAAGCAGTCATCAAAGCAAAAGGTGACTACTTTGAAGAACCTAGAATATAAGACATATTTTCAGTAGTTTCACACTTTTTTGTAAAGTGTAATGTATAATTCCACATGTGTTAATTCATAGTTTTGATGCCTTCAGTGTGATTCTACAATTTTCATAGTCATGAAACTACAGAAAAATCATTGAATGAGAAGGTGTGTCCAAACTTTTGGTCTGTACTGTATGTGCATATAAGTTTATAAGTGTATAAGTGATCACCAACTAGATCGTAAATGGATCCATATTAAATGTGTTCACAATATGTGAACACATATTTATGCTGACGTAATGAAGCTCAAACCCCGCCCACCTATGGCAAAACTCCACCCACTTGCTAGTAACCAATTAAATTGATGAGCGGGTGGAGTTTTGCTTAGGTGGGCGTGGTTACATCTGCTGAATACCGAGATTTCACTCCCAGTGAGAGCCATTCAGGGAATTTAGTGGCTCTCACTGGGGTGCTGCCTCCGTCCCAACTCTGTCTCGTTCGCGAATGACCCATCATCACTAGTCTGCAGTCTCATCCTAAATGGAGCAGAGTTGTGCATACGGCCTCTGCTCTCTTCATTATCTATAGAGCTGATGAGCACTGCTCTCGGCAATTTCCATCAGTTCCATAGACAATGAATAGAGCAGAAGTCAAGCATGAGCCCCTCCAATCCATCCATGGCTGAGCTGCAGAGTCCTATTCTCAGGATTGCTAGGGGTCCCAGTGGTCAGTCCCCCAAAAGTCAGTAAGTTATCCCTTATCATCGGGATTGGTGATAAAATGGGGAATAACACTTTTTTCAGATACCAGACATATAATTTAATATAATATATACATGGTTGGGCTCAGCAGAAATGAATCCTAACGGAGATATATCTCAATCTCAGTAAAAAATATAACTATATATTTTTATAGATATGGGGAGGCCAAGATAGAACTTTTCTACGGTTCCTGTGAACTCTATGTACGCCCTGCTTGCAGGGTGGTGATAATGAGGGCAATTTGGCCTGTTGCTCAGAGCCCAAGGCTCTGGGGGTTCCATGGCCAGTTTGTCCTCATCATAAGTGGCATTCCGGGCAGGGAGGGGGGCCAGACATATTTCTTGCACAGGGGTCCCAAGCTGTCAGTGTCCGCCCCTGACCCATTCATGTTGTCACCAGCACCAAATCAATATAAAAATCAATAGGAAATAAATAATCATTATCCTATTATTATTATTATTCAAATTATTATTACTGTTATGAAGAATACCTTCAACAGAAAGCCTTAATTTGTATGTGATGTAGAAGTGTGTGAAGTTCCCTTACAGAAATCCCCTAGTCCTTCCTGTAATCCATGTAGTTCCCAGTTTCACTTTCACTCCGCAGCAATCCTTGGGCGGGTCTTATGTGTAATTCAGAACACATAATAAGGACTTGTCGGCAGAGGTCCTGGGTCATTGCAGTTGGTGCTCTAACTGGATGGACTTGCTGAACCTCACATGTTCTCCTTTTAGGGTTACCGTCATCCTAATCTTCATGTGATGCCGTGTTCCTGATAAATCCTCTGGGGACCCTGAAATCCTGTGTGACACAACTGCTGTCTAACATATTCCCCTTTGGGACCATCCTACTGATATCTTCTCTTTTGGAAACACTGAGGTCTTGCAATGTCCCCTTGGATTATATTGTTGGTCTTCTGTATCTGCTACTGCCAGGTGAGATATGACAGAGACTGCCACACTGTAATTCCTGCTTGTATAGTCACAATTTAATATTCATAACCAGCAAACCTGATGCTGCTCTGCCCTCATGTGTTTAGCATGCCTGTGTGCTTCATCAATCTTCGCTCTAGTTTCCCCAAGAGTTAATATGTGTTTGTTCCTCATTTTTGATACCGGTAATTTCCAAGCACCTGCTGTTTGCCTCCCTGGGGACCATATCTAAAGCAGGCGAAATGCTGTGTACTATCTAAATGTGTGTGCACTTCGATATCCCACTGGTAGGCTAATTTTATGCTATGATCGTCTAATCGTTTTCTGTGTTAACAATGAATATATCTTGGAAAGTTGTACACTGTGGCAGTACTGCTGTTTACAGAATAACCCATGGAGAGATATATTTAATGAAGCCACCGTTCCGTAAAAATTAATATAACCAGAAAATACCAAGAAGCAAGTGAGCAATGAAGTTAAAGACAATTTTCTATTTTTTCTTTTGTATCAAGCCTAAAATTTGTTATGTGCAGTAGATCTATGGAAAAAGTTTACAGATAAACCAGCTTAACCAGAATTCTATTGTGGCCTATCAGTGGTTGTGATGTATTATGCCCTCTTTCCAGAGTCAGACTGGGATGCCAAAAGCCCACCGGTAACCAACTCCAGGGCCCTTGGCATCCCAGTCCGACAGTTCTTTTGCTTCACGAGAACTAAAGCAATATGGAAGGAAAAAAATGAACATTTTCCTTTTTTACAAAAAATTTACTTTGGAACCAAACTTTTTTTATTTTGACAAGGGTATGTCGATACCTTGTATGTGGGGGAAAGCCACTGTTTGGGCACATGGCAGGGCTCAGAAGGGAGGGAGCATGGTATGACTTTTTGAACGCACAATTGATGGGCGCCATGTCGCGTTTGGAGACCCATTGATGTACCTAAACAGTGAACACACCCCAATTCTAACTCCAACCCTAACATAGCCCTAACCCTAACACACCCCTAACCCTAATCCCAACCCTAACCATAACCCTAGCCACAACCCTAACCCCAACACAGCACTAACACCAGCACAACCTAACCCCAATGCAACTCTAACCCTAGCCCCAACCCTAACCCTAGCCCCAACCCTAACCCTAGCCCAATCCTAAGCCTAGCCCAACCCTAACCCTAGCTCTAGCCCCATCCCTAGCCCCAAAGCTAACCCTAGTCCAACCCTAAACCCTATAGCCCCAAACTTAACCATAGCCCAACTATAACCCCAACCCTAACCCTAGATATAACACAAACTATGACCCCAACCATAACAATAGCCCCAACCCTAACCCTGATGGAAAAATGGAAATAAATACATTTTTTTATTTTATTATTTTTACCTAAGGGAGTGATAAAGGGGGTATTGATTTACTATTTTTTATATGTTAATCTTTTGATCACTGTGATAGGGTCTATCACAGTGATCAAATTGAACCAAAAGGAGAAATCTCCTATTGTTGCTGGGTGCAGGCCGGCAGATCTCGGCAAGTGCCCTGCGCATGCACCTGCCATTTTCTTCCCGGAAGAAAACTTAGACGACCGGGGGACATCACCGGGGGATGCAGGAGGGACCGGGGGACATCGGAGGTAATGGGGGGCTCTGGGGACCCCATTTATCTCTTCTTTGATGTGCTAGATCACATCAGAGGAAAGAAAAATTAAATGGGAAATCTGACTTTTTTGTGGTCGCCATTGTTCAAATAATGGTGATTGCAACACTGAGGTTTTTAAAAACCAACTCGAATCATGCTCTCCAGGGTCTCGGCTAACCCTCGGTAGCCGAGACCCCGGAGAATTTCTGACGCTGGAGGGGCGTTATACACTTATTTCTCAGCGTCGTTAAAAAACGGCGCTGAGGAATAAGTACCCTTAACTGTCGCCATTAAAAGGCGTATCGGCGGTCGTTAAGGGGTTAATATTTTGTGATAGTGCTTCATGTGATTAAGGAAGTTTGCAAATCCTGAAGTACTAAAGTAAAGATTAAAGAAAGCAAAAGTAAAACCTCTGTAAATGTGGATGAGAGTCACGGAGTTTTCACAGCTATGTCTATTTGCACGAGTTAGGTTAGTTGTAACATACATAATTAGAAACGTGAAGGTGTAGGTATTTAAGGTATCAAACCACAGACCAGCGCCCAAAATAAATTCAGATCCAAGACAATACTCATAAATATACCCATTCTCCAGAAGAAACCCCAGAATTTATTCTGACCACCGACTATACTACTAAAGTATTTCTGTTTTACTATAGCACTCTAAACGAGATGGTACACTAGGAAGGGCCTAGTCCTATAAATATATGTACATATATGCACTCACAGATATGAGATAGGAAATTTATCTGCAATCCAAAAGTGACTGTACAATGTTTTGGTTATCGACTCTTATATTCATCAGGAAGTCAGATGGTGTATCTGATGAAGGTCAGTCATTGAGTGAAACATTGTACACTATCTCATATCTGTGAGTGCCTATACTGCCAAAGTAATACAGACGCCAAATCAATTCACAAAATTAATTCAGACCTCAGTACAGGTCGGACAATAAATTGAGACCACAGATTAGGTTTTTAAATCAATTCAGACTATAAACCAGATGCCTAAAATAATTCAGACTCTAGACCAAGCCCCTAAGCTGCTGTAGTTGACCAATCATCTAAACTAATTAAAGGGAATCCATCAGCAAGTTTTTTCTATATAATCTGAGGACAGCACGAGGTAGGGTTAAAGAGAATCTGTCAGATCCCACATGCCCTCAAACCCAGCAGCATTCACTTGTTTATGAGTAAATGCCTTGCCTAACCATCCCTATATAACATTTTTCTCTAAAAATTAGTCTTAATAAGGGTATTTATAATGTCCCCGTTTCCTATGCTAATTAGGGCTTTGACTAGGCGATGGGTCTTTAGTTGCGCCAGACTAGTCAGCCCTCTTACCTTGTTATCACGCCCCTGTGGGAGTGATAACATAATTTGCAGGAGCTGTCGTCATCGCCAACTCCTGCAAATCTTGCACATGCGCGCGCCGCACATTTCGACAGCGTCACTGCATTTCTGCGTACGCTCGCTGGCTTCAGAGGTGCACTGCTCATGAACGAAAGTTCAGAAGTCTCTTCGACTAGTCAAAGCCCTAAATAGCATAGGAAACAGAGACAATATAAATGCTTTTTTTAAACCTTATTTTTGAAGAAAAACATTATATACAGGGATGGTTAGGCGGGGAATTTACTCATAAACACAGATTTCAACAATGACATACTGTTAAAGAATTTAGATTGTGAGCCCCATCGGGGACAGTGCCAATAATGTCTGTAAAGCGCTGTGGAATTAATGGCGCTATATAAATGAGTAAAATAAATAAATAATGTGTCACCTTTCAGCCTGTGTGCTGTTGTTTACTTACTCTGAAGGTTTTATCACCTGGTGATTATCATTGCAAAAGCTACAGCTGCTAGAGCAGCATATGAACCCTGGTCCCACCATGTCCTTCCCATGATAAGCAGCTCACTGTTAATAGACAATGTACATAGAGAGCCTGGTGTGGCTCTCTATGTACATTATCTGATTGAGTCTGATTGAGTCACAACTACTGCATCCAGTTAATTAAATGATACACAATTGGATTCAGGGTCTCTTTGCCAACAATATGCTGCTCTCAGATGAGGTGGCAAAAACCAGGGCACAGATTCCCTTTAAGACCACAGATCAGAGGTTGGCCACTTTATCTTTATTTTAACAATATACTGTATGTTGAGGTCACAATTTTGAAGAAGCTAATAATATATGTTAAGAGATATATAATGTAGATTTTCCTCCTATTCTTGTTAGTGTAAACTCTCTCACAAACACCACAAGACCCTTGATTTCAAAATGGCACTTGTGTTGGGCATGTGACCAGACTTGCCCATCACTCTCCTCTAATTAAAATATCGCTATCTCGTAAAATGTTTTTCAATAGGAGGAGATTGATGGACACCTTGTCCATCCCCTACCAATTTGTCTTTTTTTAGAGTTTATTAATTTATGTAAATAAAAATTGTATAGCTGAAAACGTCATCTTGTCCTGCAAAAAATAAGCTGCCATACAGCTCCATCAGGGGAGAAATAAAAAAGCTATAAATCTCAGAATATATAAAATTTTGTTTATTGTGTAAAAGCGGCAAAACATAAAATTATATAAATGTGGTATTGCCTTAATCACACTGGCTCAAAGAAAAAAGTTGTCTTATAACTTATACCATATGGTTTATGGCATTAAAATAAGACAAAATCACATCCTGAATTGTTTTTTTTTGTTCATTCTGCCACCCAAAAATCGGAATAGGAAGTGATCAACTAATGTTATGTACTTGAAAATGGTTCCAGTAAAAACATCACCTTATCTCGCAAAACACTAACCCTCACATGACTCTGTCAACAGAAGTATAGAAAAATTATAGCTCTCAAAATTTAGCGATGCAAAAAAGTGTCTTTTAGTTTGGGATAGCAGCCAAACAAAAAAAATATATATAAATCTGGTATTGCTGTGCTCATAACACCCCTAGTTGAATTTCTTGAGAGGTATAGTTTCCAAAGTGGGGTCAATTGTGTTTTTTGTTGCTGTTTTGGCAAGTCAGGGACTCGTCAAATGTGGCATGGCATCAGCAATGTATTCCGTGTAAAATTCTGTGGAAGTATGGTTGAAAAGCAATGTCTGACTTTCATTTGTTCATTTTCATAGATTTTTGATTTATTATGACTTTTGTCAGATTCAAGTTATTTCTGTCACCATTGTGGGTTTTTCTGTCATTAAACGAGGGGTACCAACAATTGTAGGCGTTCAAAGTCACTTCAAATGTGATGTGGTCCTAAAAAAATGATTTTGTATGTTTTGTTAGAAATTGAGAAGTTGCTGATCAACTTTAAAGTAGGCATGAGCGAACCTGAACTGTAAAGTCCGGGGTTTGTATCGGACTTCTTACTGTATGTCCGTGTTACTGTTCACTTGTTCAGACTAACAAAGCTTGTTGAAAGGCTGAATAGCAGCTAATGAACAAGCTTTAACCCGTCTCTGCCATCAGACGTACTATTCCGTCCATGTGACCCTGGACCTAATTCCCATGGACGGAATAGTACGTCATATGCGATCAGCAGCGCTCCCGGGGGGAGCGTAGCTGATCGCGGCCAGGTGTCAGCTGTATATCACAGCTGACACCCAGCACTATGTGTCAGGTGCGGTCACGGACCGCTCCCGGCACATTAACCCCTGGCACACCGCGATCAAACGTGATCGCGGTGTCCCCGGGGCACAGGGGAGGACAGGCTCCCTGTGCGCTCCCCTGTGACCCTCAGAGCAGCGCGATGTGTCGCGCTGTTCCAAGGGTCCATCCTCCCTCCAGGTCCCCGGATCCAAGATGGCGCCGGGGTCCTGCAGGGAGGCGGCTTCCTCAGTGCCTGCTAAGAGCAGGCACTTAGAAGCCTGCAGCGATGCCAGAGCAATCGCTGGTGTGACAGAGTGCTGTGTACACTGTCACACCAGCGATCTGCTAAAATACAGTGATGTCCCACCCTGGGACAAAGTAAAAAAGTAAAAAAAAAAAAATAAAAAGTGGTAAAAAAAATCATAAAAAAAAAAAAATATTCCCCAATAAATTCATTTCTTCCTGTAAATAAAAAAAACAAAACAATAAAAGTACACATATTTGGTATCGCCGCGTCCGTAACGACCCCCCTATAAAACTGTCCCACTAGTTAACCCCTTTAGTGAACCCCTTAAAAAAAAAAAAAATAAGCAAAAAATCAATGCTTTATCATCATACCGCCGAACAAAAAGTGGAATAACATGCGATCAAAAAGACCGATATAAATAAGCATGGTACCGCTGAAAACGATATCTTGTCCCGCAAAAAACGAGCCATCATACAGCATCATCAGCGAAAAAATAAAGAAGTTATAGCTCGCAGAATAAAGCGATGCAAAAATAATGATTTTTTATATAAAATTGTTTTTATTCTATAAAAGCGCCAAAACATAAAAAAATGATATAAATGAGGTATCGTCATAATCGTACTGACCCGAAGAATAAAACTGCTTTATCAATTTTACCACACGCGGAACGGTATAAACGCCTCCCCCAAAAGAAATTCATGAATTGCTGATTTTTGTTCATTCTAACCTCCCAAAAATCGAAATAAAAAGCGATCAAAAAATGTCACGTGCTCAAAAATGGTACCAATAAAAACGTCACCTCGTCCTGCAAAAAATAAGACCCACATGACTCTGTGGGCCAAAATATGCAAAAATTATAGCTCTCAAAATGTGGTGATGGAAAAAACTACTTTTTGCAATAAAAAGCGTTTTTTAGCGTGACAGCTGCCAATCACAAAAACCCGCTATAAATAGTAAATCAAACCCCCTTTATCACCCCCTTAGTTAGGGAAAAATAATAAAATTAAAAAAATGTATTTATTTCCATTTTCCCATTAGGGTTAGGGTTGCGGCTAAAGTTAGGGTTAGGGTTGGCGCTAACGTTAGGATTAGGGTTAGGGTTGGGATTAGGGTTAGGGGTGTGTTAGGGTTAGGTTTGTGGTTAGAGTTGGGACTAGGGTTAGGGGTGTGTTGGGGTTTGGGTTGGAGTTAGAATTTGGGGGTTTCTGCTGTTTAGGCACATCAGGGGCTCTCCAAATGTGACATGGCGTCTGATCTCAATTCCAGCCAATTCTGCGTTGAAAAAGTCAAACGGTGCTCCTTCACTTCTAAGCTCTGCCATGCGCCCAAAACAGTAGTTTACCCCCACATATGGGGTTTTTACGGCTGTATGTTATAAATTTTCTGTGAAGCACTTGGGGCTTCAAAGCGCTCACCACACTTCTAGATAAGTTCCTTGTGGGGTCTATTTTCCAAAATGGGGTCACTTTTGGGGGGTTTCCACTGTTTAGGCGCATCAGGGGCTCTCCAAATGCGACATGACGCCCCTAGACCATTCCATCAAAGTCTGCAATCCAAAACGTCACTACTTCCCTTCCGAGCCCAGACGTGCACCCATACAGTAGTTTTCTCCCACATATTGGGTATCAGCGTACTCAGGACAAATTGGACAACAACTTTTGGGGTCCAATTTCTCCTGTTACCCTTGTGAAAATAAAATATTGGGGGCGAAAAAATCATTTTTGTAAAAAAAAAAAAGGATTTTTTATTTTTACGGCTGTACGTTATAAACTTCTGGGAAGCACTTCCGGGTTCAAAGTGCTCACCACACATCTAGATAAGTTCCTTGTGGGGTCTATTTTCCAAAATGGGGTCACTTGTGGGGGTTTCCACTGTTTAGGCACATCAGGGGCTCTCCAAATGCGACATGACGCCCCCAGACCATTCCATCAAAGTCTGCAATCCAAAACTTCACTACTTCCCTTCCGAGCCCAGACGTGCACCCATACAGTAGTTTTCTCCCACATATTGGGTATCAGCGTACTCAGGACAAATTGGACAACAACTTTTGGGTCCAATTTCTCCTGTTACCCTTGTGAAAATAAAATATTGGGGGCAAAAAAATCATTTTTGTAAAAAAAAAAAAGATTTTTTATTTTACGGCTGTACGTTATAAACTTCTGTGAAGCACTTTGGGGTTCAAAGTGCTCACCACACATCTAGATAAGTTCCTTGAGGGGTCTAGTCTCCAAAATGGTGTCATTTGTGGGGGGTTTCCACTGTTTAGGCAGATCAGGAGCTCTCCAAGCACGACATGGCATCCAGCCAATTCTGCGTTGAAAAAGTCAAACGGCGCTCCTTCCCTTCCAAACTCTGCCATGCACCCAAACAGTGGTTTACCCCCACATATGGGGTATCAGCGTACTCAGGACAAATTGCACAATAACTTTTGGAGTCTTGTTACCCTTGGGAAAATAAAAATTGGGTGAAAAGATCAATTTTGTGGAAAAAATATGATTTTTTAATTTTACGGCTCTACGTTATAAACTTGTGTGAAGCACTTGGGGGTTCAAATTGCTCACCAAAGATCTAGATAAGTTCCTTAGGGGGTCTAGTTTCCCAAATGGGGTCACTTGTGGGGGTTTCCACTGTTTAGGCACATCAGGGACTCTCCAAATGCAACATGGCGTCCAATCTCAATTCCAGCCAATTTTGGTTGGAAAAAGTCAAATGGTGCTCCTTCCATTCCGAGCTCTGTCATGCGCCCAAACAGTGGTTCCCCCCACATATGGGGTATCAGCGCACTCAGGACAAATTGGACAACAACTTTTGAGGTCCAATTTCTCCTATTACCTATGGGAAAATAAAAAATTAGTGACTAAGAGATCATTTTTGTGGGAAAAAAATAGGATTTTTATTTTCATACCCGGGCATTATAAACTTGTGTGAAGCACTTGGGGGTTCAAAGTGCTCACCAAAGATCTAGATAAGTTCCTTTAGGGGTCAAGCTTCCAAAATGTGGTCACTTGTGGGGGGTTTCCTGTTGTGAATGGGTTTGAGATGAGTTCTGAGCAGAGGCTCCCTCTGGTGGTTACTAGCGGTACTGGACTGTCCAGTGAAGATTGTGAGGATTGGGAATCAGGTGTTAAGGTACTGCCACACTAAGCAATCCCGCTAGCGATCTCGTTAGCGTTGCATACTAATGAGATCGCTAGCGGGATTGTTTCTATATCGCTAAATGCTGCCGCATTTAGCGATATAGTTAACGACGCTATCGCCGTTAGCGATCTTCTTAACGACTTTAGCGGTACAAAAGTACCGCTAAATCGCTAAGAAAAGGTGCCACACAGCGATTAAATACTTACCCAGCGGGAGCGCCAGCGATGAAATAGGGTCCGGAGCGATTCCAGCGACGAGCGAGATCACAGCAGGAAGCTCGTCGCTGGAAGCTGCCGCACTGAACAACATCGCTAACGGGATCGCTAAATAGTGACGTTTTTTAGCGATCTCGTTAGCGATATTGTTTAGTGTGGCATACCCTTTACTGACTGGTCTTATATAAGGGAGTCGCCTTCCCATCAGGGTTGCCGGTGATCAATTGTTCTGGTCTCAATCCTTGATTCCTGTTTCCTTTGTAGCCTGCTGTGTCGTGTCTGCATCTCCTGCTTACAGATAAGACATTTCCTTCTTTTTGTTTTTGTGCTTTATTTTTGCATTTTGTCCTGCACTTCTGTGGGGGCCTTCAGGGTCCCCTCCGGGGGCTTTTGCCCTCTCAGTTCAGCCACTGATGTTTGTACATTTGCTTTTTCCAGTTTTTTCAGTGGCTGCTGTTTTGATTTTGTTACAGCAGAGAACTAATTTAGGTGGTAGAGGTCGTGTGATCTCAGGTGTTTTTGAAATTAGTAGAGTTGGTGCTTTTCAGGGTTTTTTTGGGATTGCAGTAAGTACCCTTCCTATCCTTTTCTATTTAGGTAGTTTGGGCCCCAACGTTTGCTCATACTATTTTCTGTCTGTGTCAGTATTTCTTCTTGTCTAACCGCCATTACATGTTTGGGGGCTTTCTGTTATCTTTGGGGATCTGCTCCGGGGCAGATAGCTTTCCTCTTTCTATCTTTAGGTGTAGTTAGTTTTCTCAGGCTGTGACGAGGCGTCTAGGACCAACGTAGGAACGCTCCACGGCTGCCTCTAGTTGTGGTGGTTAGTCAGGGTACTGCAATCTCATAGATTCCAACTGCTCTGGTGTATTGCCCTTTTTACCTGCACTCCTCAGCTACCGAAACATAACAGTTTCCACTGTTTAGGCTCATCTGGGGCACTACAAACGGAACATGGCCCCCATCAATGTTTGCATTCCAAAACGTTACTGCTTCCTTTCCAAGCCCTGCCGTGCGCCCAAACAGTTTCCCCCCCAACCTATGGGGTATCAGCGTACTCAGGACAAATTGGACAACAACTTTTGGGGTCCAATTTCCTTGAGAAAAATCAAAAATTTGGGACTAAAAAATCATTTTTGTGGAAAATTGTTTTTTTTTTTTTCACACCCAGACATTGTAAACTTTTGTGAAACACTTTGGGGTTCAAAGTGCTCACAACAGATCTAGATAAGTTCCTTAGGGGTCTAATTTCCAAAATGGTGTCACTTGTGGGGGGTTTCCACTGTTTAGGCGCATCAATCAGGGCTCTCCAAACACGACATGGCGTCCAATCTCAACTCCAGCCAATTTTAGTTTGAAAAAGTCAAACGGCGCTCCTTCCCTTACGAACTCTGCCGTGTGCCCAAACAGTGGTTTTCCCCACATATAGGGTATTGGCGTACTCAGGAGAAATTGCACAACAACCTTATCTGTCCATTTTCTCCTTTTACCCTTGTCAAAATAAAAAAAAGTTTGTAAAAGATCATTTTTGTGGCTAAAAAGTTAAATATTAATTTTTTCCTTCCACGTTGCTTCAGCTCCTGTGAAGCACCTGAAGGGTTATTAAACTTCTTGAATGTGGTTTTGAGTACCTTGAGGGGTGCAGTTTTTAGAATGGTGTCACTTTTTGGTATTTTCTGCTATATAGACCCGTCAAAGTGACTTCAAATGTGAGGTGGTCCCTAAAAAAATGGCTTTGTAAATTTTGTTGTAAAAATGAGAAATCACTGGTCAACTTTTAACCCTTATAATTTCCTAACAAAAAAAAATTTTGGTTCCAAAATTGTGCTTATGTAAAGTAGACATGTGGGAAATGTTATTTCTTAACTATTTTGTGTGACATATTTCTCTGTTTTAAGGGAAAAAAAATTCAAAGTTTGAAAATTGCAAAATTTTCGCCATATTTGTGTTTTTTTTCAAAAATAAACGCAAGTTATATCGAAGAAATTTTTACCACTATCATGAAGTACAATATGTCACGAGAAAACAATCTCAGAATCGCGAAGATCCGTTGAAGCGTTCCAGAGTTATAACCTCATAAAGAGACAGTGGTCAGAATTGTAAAAATTGGCCCGGTCATTAACGTGCAAACCACCCTTGGGGGTGAAGGGGTTAAGGCTGCTGGCACTTCCGGCCCCATCGCAGACAGGCCAAATAGTGGCATGGGTGTGATTGGCTGGCGCAGCACGTGACCCAGCCTGATGCTGTGAAATAAATAAATAATCAAAAAAAGACATGCAGTCCCCCCTATTTTTATAACCGTCCAATGGAAAGCAGACAGCTGTAAGCTGGTCTTATTATGCTGGGAAGAGGCCAATATCCATGCACCTTCCCAGCCTGTTAATATCAGCTCACAGCTGTATACTTTTCCTTTGCTGGTTATTAAAAATGTGGGAACCCAAAAAAATGATGTGGAGTCCACTCTATTTTAAATAACTAGCAAAGGCTAAGCAGACAGCTACGGGCTGAAATCAATAGGCTGGAAAGGGCCATGGTTAATTGTATTTTTTGTTATTTTAAATCAATTTCTTATCCACATTTGTTTGCAGGGCAATTGTCCTGCTCTTACCTCCATTTTGCTTCCTTTTGCAGCTCACTAGCCCTTACTATGAGCATGACATTTTACAGCAGGAAATTCTGGTTCACAATCACTTATATGGGGTTTGGATCTGGGGTCAAGTTCTGGTACCCAAACTAAACTTCTTTCTCAAGTTCAGCTGGACCCAAACTTCCATGGGTCTGCTAATCCCTACCTTTAACTCTTCTAAGTTACTAACAATTATGTTTAAAAAGTGATGCCTATGTAAAGTAGACAAGGGGTAAATGTTATTTTGTGTGATATAACTATTTGGTTTAACCCCTTCCCAACATTGGACATACCCAGTACATCATAGTTGGTAGATACGTCAACGCTAAAATGTCTCAGTCACGGGGATCGCATTAAGGTGCCTGCTGATTTTCACATCAATGCACCTGGAATCATCTTCCTGGGGGGTGGTGACACCCCAGCAACTACAATCGCTTTGATTGGCTTTTCAATTCTGAAATGAAATTGCTTGAAACACTGATGTCCAGCCTATCATTGGTGCTGTAAGAGCAACGATCATAGGATAGAGCCTGACAACCATGGTGTCACCAAGGCCAGCTGTAATTGGTGCAATCGGACGATGACGTAGATCACAGCAATCAGAATGCACAGATGCTATGTGACCACACAGTGATCACTCTGTACTTCCTCATTCTAGCTGCAGAAGTGTACAGGGCAGTGTGCTGTGTCTTGTGGTGCCACAAACTTTTTCATGCCTGTGCCATCAGTGCTGGTATTCTTGCTACTGTTGAAAAAGAAAGAAGATTTTCCTCATCCTTTCCAAATCCTTAACTGATACGTTGCTGATCTTTCTTAATCCATCCCAATCCTTCTCTCCCCTTTTACCTTCACCTCCTCTTCTACTGATCAGTACTTAATTGCTGCATTTTTTGTAAATTTTTTTCTTTTTCGTTCGTCTTGCAGCCACTGAGCACTAATCAGTGACACAAATCACTGATCTGCACTCGTGCTCCGTTTATGAGGACTTTTTTGCCCGTTTACTTTTTCTCTCCACCCTTTGCATCACTCCGTGTGTCTGTCCTACAGCCGCTGAGTTGCTGACACACACCACTGATTACCACTCGTGGTCGCTTTTGGAAAGGACTTTTCCTGTCTATTTTTTTATCCCTTTTAGCACCAACGTCTGTGTGTCCTGTCCTACAGCCGTCGAGAGATGATCACTGATGCACATAAGTGATCGACTTCCGGTTGTTTGTTTCTTTTTGTGAAAAAAAATACATTTTTTTAGACTAGTTGATAAGATTTGATTAGGGACAGTAAAAACATACCGCAGTAATTGGCATCTACTGCAGTATTTTTACTGAATTGAGACAGGGTTAGTTAGTCAGATAGTAAACAGTAAAAAATAAATAAATTTAGATTAGGGATATTATAAATATACCTTAATAATCTGTGTGTAATACAGAATTTTTTACTGAATTGAGTAAGGGCTGGTGTCAGGGCAGAAAAAAAACTAACATCCATGTGAACGTTCTACAGCCGTCCAGCACTGATCGCTGACACTCATCAGTGATCAACCTCCAGTTGTTGCCTTTTTTTTTGGTATGAAAAAAGGGTAAAAATCTTTTTAGATTAGGGAGAGTAAAAATATACTACAATACTCGGCGAGTGGCGAACTACAGTGTTTCTAACTGAATTGGGTAAAGTTTAGTGTCATTTGCGGGCACGCAGTAATTATTTTTTTATTGACGTCAGTTTAGTAAGTTTGTTTTTTATTTTACCAAATTTTTATATTTTTCTATCTATAGTCTACTTTTTTTCTCTTCTAAATAAAAAAAGAAGTTTACACCAAGCACTCACACACACATCTGAATAAAATTTGATACATACACACACACAAACACTGCATACATGAAAAAATGTTGTCCCGCTTGTCCCAAACGCAGTATTCAGCAAAGGAAGCATACGCTTTCCTTGCTTTCCACACTGATAGTGGTGGAGATGATGCCACCTTCCTTTATTTTTCTTCCTCCTGCTCTTCCTCAAGTGATACCGAACTGCCACGCAGACGCCCCAGGAGAGAAAATGAACCTGCACCCACGGTTACTGACACTGTATGGGCTTCACCCTCTGAAGATTATGAGCCACAGATTCCTGATTTTGTTTTGACATTTTGTATAACACTACACTGTTCTGTATGGCTATGACCCATAAATGTTTTGTGGCCTTCCACAAATTTTTGCAATATAACGATAAATCACGGTGTCCTCCCCAAGATGACTCCAACTTTGACTGTCTTTTCAAAGTTCGGCCGTCATTGAGCACTTCAGCAACAAGTTTGCTGAGGTGTACGTGCCACAAAGGGATATCTGCGTGGATGAGTCCCTAAAACATTTCAAGAGGTGGCTCAAATTCTGGCAATACCCACCCAGTAAGAGGGCCAGGTATGGAAATAAGCTCTGCAAACTGTGTGAGAGTACCTCAGGGTACACCCACAGGTTTACAGTTTCAACCTCCTGAATGCCCCCCTGTCCTAGGAGAGTGGGAAAATTGTGTGGGATTTGGACCACCCACTGCTGGATCAAGGTTATGACCACTACGTATATAACTTGTATACCAGCATCCCACTCTTCAAGTCACTCTCTGCACAAGTTACTTCAGCCTTCGGTACGGTCTGCAAAAATGAGAAAGGCCTCCCTAAGATGTTAATTTGGCAGCTGCTCAGAAAGGGTGAGAGCAGAGCCCATTGTTTTGACAACCTGCGGGTGGTCAATTATAAGGACAAGAGGGATGTCCTTTTCTTGACCACCATACATGGTGATGGCAGAACCCCCACCACTGTACGAGGTACCTCTTTACAGGTCACCAAACCAACCTGTGTACTGGGGTACAACAAGATCATGGGGGCAGTTGATCTCTCTAATCCAGTACTCCAGCTGTATTGTGCCTTGAGAAATGCCAAGGTGTGGTACAAGAAGCTGGCCATGCACATTGTACAGATGGCAATGTACAATGCTTATGTGCTATCACGATGTGCAGGTCAGATCGGTATGTTGTACCTTTAGTTCAAGGAAGTAGTGATCAAGGCCCTAATCTTTGGAAGTCAGGAAGGATCGTTCCCCTGTACTTCTGGAACTGAAGGTCTCGTATCGTACCAGGCCAACATTTCGCTGGTGAGGTTCCTCAAACCTCAAGGAAAGCAAGGTCATAAAAGAGGTGCTGACTGTGTTATAGAAGGGGATACACAAGGACACCATTTGCCAATGTGACACCTGTCCCAACAAACCTGGTCTGTGTATAAAGGAATGCTTCAAACTGTACCGCACATCCATGGACTACTAAATTAATTTCTGACTTATATAACTCATGTTTGCCAACCTGACGTACACTACACAATTCATGTATGCCAACCTGACGGATGTACACTCCATATTTCTCGTGTGCAAAGCTGATGCACTATACACAATGCCACCACATTATAAAATTCATAGACTAGGAAAACACTAGATCAGTTCCAATATAGGGGTGACTTGTGCGGAGTTTCTACTGTTTAGGCACATCATAGGTTCTCCAAACACAGCATGACGCCCACAGACCATCAAAGTCTGCATTCCAAAACGTCACTCCTTCCCTCCCGAGCACTGCTGTGCACTGAAACAGTAGTTTTCTTCCACTTACGGGGTTTCAGCATACTCAGGAGAAATTGCACAAAAATTTTTGGGGTCTATTTTCTCCTGTTACTCTTCTGAAAATAAAAAATTGGGGCTAAAATAAAATTTTTGTTGAAAAAATTGATTTTTTTTAATTTTTACGTCTCAACGTTATAAATTTCTGTGAAGCACCTTCAAGGTGCTCACCATACATCTAGATAAATTCATTGAGGGGGGTCTGATTTCCAAAATGGGGTCACTTGTGGGGGATTTTCACTGTTTAGGCACATCATGGGCTCTACAAGCGCGACATGGTGTCCGCTCTCGATTCCAGACAATTTTGAGTTCAAAAAGTCAAACGGTGTCTTTTCTTTCTGAGCCCTGCCGTGCGCCCAAAAAGTGGTTTTCCCCCACATATAATGTATCGGTATACTCAGTAGAAACTCCACAATCATTTTTGGGGTCTATTTTCTTCTCTTACTCTTGTGAAAATAAAAAAAAAAATAGATTTAAAGTAAAATGTTTGTGAAAAAAAGTTAAATGTTCATTTTTTTTAAACATTCCATTAATTCCTGTGAAGCACCTAAAGGATTAATAACCTTCTTGAATGTTGTTTTGAGCACCTTGAGGGGTGCCGTTTAGAATGGTGTCACTTTTGGGTATTTTCTGTCAAATAGGCTCCTCAAAGTGACTTCAAATGTGATGTGGTCCATAAAAAATAATGGTTTTGTAAATGAGAAATTGCTGGTCAACTTTAACCCTTATAACTTCCTAACTAAGAAAAAATTATGTTTCAAAAATGGTGCTGATGTAAAGTAGACATGTGGGAAATGTTATTTATTTAAATGTTGTTGTTTATTATCTTTTTTGTGTGACGTTACTTTCTGATTTGAGGAAATAAAAAATAAAAGTTTGAAAAATTCCAAATTTTCTCCAAATTTCTAATTTTTTCCACAAATAAATGCAAGTCATATCAAAAAAATGTTACCATTATCATGAAGTACAAAGTGTCATGAAGAAACGGTCTCAGAATAATCAGTGGGATCCTTTGAAGCATTCCAGAGTTGTTACCAGTTGTGACAGTGGTCACAATTGTAAAATTTGGTCTGGCCATGAAGGTGAAAACAAGATCGGGGGTGAAGCGTTAAAAGCAACTATGTATATGGATAGGATAAATGTAAAAATGTTATAAAATAACTTTAAGTTGTTCTAAATATAATTAAGGTATTTGTTTGCAAAATGACTAGACTTGGAAATAGAAAGCTACTGTCCCCTAGAAGCAAAGCCTGAAAGCAGCATACCATGAACATGGAAATTTGGCGAAAATTTCGCAATTTTAAAATTTTGAATTTTTATTCTGTTAAACCAGAGAGATATGTGACACAACATAGTTAATAAATAACATTTTCCACATGTCTACTTTGCATCAGCACATATTTGGAAACAATTTTTTTTGTTGTTGGGAAGTTATAAGGGTTAAAAGTTGACCAGTGATTTCTCATTTTTACAACAAAATTTACAAAACCTTTTTTTAGGGACCACCTCACATTTGAAGTCAGTTTGAGGGGTCTATATGGCTGAAAATACCCAAAAGTGACACCATTCTAAAAACTGCACCCCTCAAGCTGATCAAAACCACATTCATGAAGTTTATTAACCCTTCAGGAGCTTCACAGGAGCTGAAGCAACGTGGAAGGAAAAAATAAACGTTTAACTTTTTAGTCACAAAAATGATCTTTTACAAACAATTATTTTATTTTTGCAAGGATGAAAGGAGAAAATTGACAGATAAAGTTGTTTTGCAATTTCTCTTGAGTACACCGATAGCCCATATGTGGGGGAAAACCACTGTTTGTGCGCACGGCTGGGCTTGGAAGGGAATGAGCGCCATTTGACTTTTTCAAACCAAAATTGGCTGGAATTGAAATTGTACACCATGTTGCGTTTGGAGAGCCCTGATGTGCCTAAACAGTGGAAACCCCCCTACAAGTGACACCATTTTGGAAGCTAGACCCCATAAGGAACTTATCTAGATATGTTGTGAGCACTTTGAACCCCCAAGTGTTTCACTAAAGTTTTTAAAGCCTGGGTGTGAAAAAAAAATTCCACAAAAATGATTTTTTTAGTCCCCAATTTTTGTTTTTCCCAAGGAAATTGGACCCCAAAAGTTGTTGTCCAATTTGTCCTGAGTACACTGATATCTCATATATGGGGGGGGGAAACTGTTTGGGCGCACAGCAGGGCTCGGAAAGGAAGTAATGACGTTTTGGAATGCAGCCTTTGATGCATGTCATGTTCAGTTTGCAGAGCCCCTAATGTGCCTAAACAGTGGAAACCCCCACAAGTGACTCCATTTTGGAATCTAGACCCCCTAAGGAACTTATCTAGATCTGTGGTGAGCACTTTGAACCCACAAGTGCTTCACAGAAGTTTATAATGTCCGGGCATGAAAATAAAAAATCCTATTTTTTTCCCACAAAAATGATTTTTAGTCACCAATTTTTTATTTTCCCAAGGGTAACAGGAGAAATTAGACCACAAAAGTTGTTGTCCGATTTGTCCTGAGTACGCTGATACCCCATATGTGGGGGGAACCACGGTTTGGGTGCATGGCAGAGCTTGGAAGGGAAGGAGCTCTATTTGAATTTTTCAAACCAAACTTGACTGGAATCGAGATTGGATGCCATGTCGTGTTTGGAGAGCCCCTGATGTGCCTAAACAGTGGAAACCCCCCCCACAAATGACACTATTTTGGAAACTAGACCCCTCAAGGAACTAGATGTGTGGTGAGAACTTTGAACCCGCAGGTGTTTCACTAAAGTTTATAACGCCCGAGCAAGAAAATAAAAAAATCATATTTTTTCCACAAACATGATCTTTTAGTCCACAATTTTTTTTTTTTACCCAAGGGTAACAGGAGAAATTGGACCCCAAAAGTTGTTGTCCAATTTGTCCTGAGTACACTGATACCCCATATGTGGGAGAAAACTTCTGTGTGGGCACATGTTGGTGCTCGGAAGAGAAGTAGTAGACTTTGATGGAATGGTCTGCAGGTGTCATGTCGCGTTTGGAAAGCCCCTGATGTGCTTAAACAGTGGAAACCCCCCACAAGTGACCACATTTTGGAAACTAGACCCACAAAGGAACTTATCTAGATGTATGCTGAGCACTTTGAACCCCCAAGTGCTTCACAGAGGTTTATAACTCAGAGCCGTGAAAATAAAAAATATTTTTTTTTCCTCAAAAAATGATTGTTTAGCCCGCAATTTTTTATATTTACAAGGGTAACAGGAGAAATTGGACCCAAAGTTTGTTGTCCAGTTTGTTCTGAGTACAGTGGTACCCCATATGTGGGGGGAACCATTGTTTGTGCGCATGGCAGAGCTCGGAAGAGAAGGAGCGCCATTTTGGAATGCAGACTTTGATGGAATGGTCTGTGTGTGTCATGTTACATTTTCATAGCCCCTGATGTGCCTAAACAGTAGAAACCCCCCACAAGTGACCCCATTTTGGAAACTAGACCCCCCCAAGGAGCTTATCTAGCTGTGTGGTGAGCATTTGAACCCCCAAGTGCTTCACAAAAGTTTATAACGCAGAGCCGGGAAAATAAAAAATAATTTTTTTTTCTCAAAAATTATCTTTTCACCCCCAAATTTTTACTTTCACATGGGTAACAGGAGAAAGTGGACCCCAGAACTTGTTGTCCAATTTGTCCTGAGTAGGCTGATACCCCATATGTTGGGGGGAACCACTGGGCGCATGGCAGAGCTCGGAAGGGAAGGAGCGCCGTTTTGGAATGCAGACTTTGATGGAATGGTCGGTGGGCGTCATGCTACATTTGCAGAGCCCCTGATGTGCCTAAACAGTAGAAATCCCCCACAAGTGACCCCATTTTGGAAACTAGACCCCCTAAGGAGCTTATCTAGATGTGTGGTGAGCACTTTGAACCCCCAAGTGCTTCACAGAAGCTTATAACGCAGAGCCGTGAAAATAAAAAAATCATTTGCTTTCCACAAAAATAATTTTTTAGCCCCCAATTTTTTATTTTCCAAGGGTAACAGGAGAAGTTAGATGCCCAAAGTTGTTGTGAAATTTTTCCTGAGTACGCTGATGCCTCATATGTTGGGGTAAACCACTGTTTGGGCACATGTTGGGCTTGAAAGGGAGGGAGCACCATTTGAATTTTTGAACGCAAAATTGGCTGGAATCATGGTGGCGCCTTGTCATGTTTGTGGAGCCCCTGATGTGCCTAAACAGTGGAAACCCCTCAGTTCTAACTCCAACCCTAACCCAAACCACAACCCTAACCCCAACACACCCCTAATCCTAATCCCAACCCTAACCCCAACACCCGACCCGCAGGAACGCGATCTCCCCATGACGCCACATAGGTGTCACAGGTCGGATTGGCACCGACTTTCATGACGCCTACGTGGTGTCACAGGTCGGAAGGGGTTAATTCTCCATGCATAGTTGCTTCCGTTGTGGTACACCAAAGGGGGTCTTGATGGATGGGAGATATATTTCTCCTAGCAGACTGGAGTTTGGTCAGGATTTTCCCTGATCTCAAGGACCTGTGATGAGGTCATAGTCACGTGATCAGGTCAGCTGATGTGTACCTCACCTGAGGGTGTGGACTAGGCCTATAAAACAAGGAGCTGGTGTAGTTGGTGGGTGTGGAAGGAAGGACTTTGGCTGGAGTCAGCCTGGAAGCTTGTTTTTGTTACAGTGTGTCAGTGTGCACCAGGAAGCGAGTACCAGACCACCTGGAATGGCACCTGGCAAGCTCTGCTGTCCTGCAGCGCTTAGTTAAGCCCGTCCCAAGCAAGGGTGAGTCTGGGACCAGTGGTTCTCCAAACTGGAGTGATTTATGTTCTGCTTTGATTCTGTTATCTGGACTTTTTGTTGAACCCGTTATTAAAACCACTGAACTTTGAACTAAAAGCCTGTTTGTTTGCCTCATTACTGCGGCCCGGCCCCTGCCTACCAGAGCGGATCCCTATAATTGGTGGCTTGAATGCGGGCATACGCAGTGAGGTCAGGCTGTTTTTTTTTGTGGATGTTTTTTTTTTTTTCTCTGCATGACAGTAAATGTCCTGGGTGAAGAAAGTGACGCAAAACCCGGTGGATAGCTGTCCGGAGATGGAGAGCACAGTAAAAATGCTTGTGGAGGCCATGCGACAGCAGCAGCTGGCTATACAGCAACAACAGCAGGCTACACAGCAGCAACAGCAGGCTATGCAGCAGCAGCAGGCTATACAGCAGCAACAGCAGACTATACAGCAGCAGGCTATGGAGCGGCAACAGGAAACCAACAATCTACTGATGCAACACATCACAGCGCCGCAGACAGCAGGAGCTGCCCCGGGACGTCAGGATGTCCGGAAAGTGGTACGCACAGCGATTCCGAAAATGGAAAAGTCAGATGACGTTGAGGTGTACCTGGAGATGTTTGAAGGCGTGGCTGAAGGGAGAGACTACCCCGGGACCAGTGGGCCGAGATCGTGGCTCCGTTTTTGGCTCCAGGACCCGCAAAAGCCTATAGAGACCTACCCCCCAAGCACCAGAGGGACTACGAGATCGTCAAGGGTGAGATACTCGCACGTCTTGGGGTAAATGTGTTAGTCCGGGCTCAGCGGGTACACCAGTAGAAGTTTTCCCCTTCCGAGCCAGCTCGGTCCCAGTATTATGACTTGATACACCTGATAGAAAAGTGGTTGCAGCCGGAAGTGTTGTCACCCGCGCTATGCTGGATCGTATAGTGACTGATAAATTCTGGAGAACTTTGCCCCACACCCTTCAAACATGGGTTGGACAGGCAGCCCCTACTGATGGTCTCCAAATGGTAGACCTCATTGAAAGATATGGGGCTACCAAGGAGATACAGGGAGAGACTACCCGGAAGGTAATGAGTAAATTCCCCAAACCTTCACCCGCCGTTCGGCGAGCAGAGACTCGGAATGCCACCCAGGACACGTCTGGGGACGAAAGGGGCCCCATAATCTGTTGGCGGTGCCAAGAACCAGGACATGTGAGAGCTGATTGCCCCCACCTGACTGAGCCCATGGACACAAACTATGGGTACTATTTTAGAATTTTGGATAACAAGAGGAGGAAGACCTGTGAAGACTCAGACGTCAAGGTTAGATTTCAGAAAGGCAGATTTTAAGGAACTCAGAAAGAGAATTGGAGGGATCCAATGGCTGGATATCCTTAAGGACAAAAATGTCCAGGAAGGATGGAAAATCTTGAAAAATGAGATTCTCAAAGCACAATCGTTAACAATTCCGAAAAGAGGGAAGAATGGGAAGCATTTAAGGAAACCAGGATGGATGAACATAGAACTTAAACACATGCTAAAAAGGAAGAAAGAAATGTTTATCAAATGGAAAGAGGGAGGCATATCTAAAGAAGAATATAATGCCGTCTGCAGAACCTGCAGGGCACAAATCAGATTATCTAAAGCTGACAATGAATTAAGGCTTGCAAGTGATGTCAAAAGCAACAAAAAAGGATTTTGGGGATACGTCAAAAGTAAAAGAAAAGTCAAAGATGCTATAGGATTTTTACAGGATGAAAATGATGAAATGGTAAGTCAGGATGTTGACAAGGCTGAACTTTTAAATTCCTATTTTGTATCTGTTTTCTCTCAGAAAGGAAATGTAACATCAACTCATCTTCACTGTCCTATTAAAGGAATAGAAGAATCCAGGATATCTATAAACAGAAAGAGTGAGGAAACACTTAGCTAACATAAATGAATTCAAGTCTCCAGGTCCAGATGAATTACACCCCAGGGTACTGAAGGAGATAGCAGAAGAAATTCTTGAACCACTGTCCATAATCTTTGAAAATTCTTGGAGAACAGGAGAAGTCCCAGAAGACTGGAGAAGAGCAAATGTTGTTCCTATCTTCAAAAAGGGGAAGAAGGTGGACCCAGGGAACTACAGGCCGGTGAGTCTGACTTCTATACCAGGAAAGATCTTTGAACAAATTATTAAAGAACATGTATGCAAGTACCTGGATAAGAATGAAGTGATTAAACAGAGTCAGCATGGGTTTGTAACTAATAAGTCATGTCAGACTAACTTAATTTCCTTCTATGACAGAATCACTGACTGGGTGGATCAGGGAAATGCTGTAGATATAGTATATCTTGACTTCAGCAAAGCATTTGACAAAGTATCTCACACAATCCTTATTGAAAAAATGACTAAGTATGGAATGGACAAGGCAACTGTTAGGTGGATTTATAACTGGCTTAGTGATCGGACCCAAAGAGTGGTTGTAAATGGCTGCACATCCAGTTGGAAGAATGTCTCAAGTGGGGTACCACAAGGCTCTGTTTTGGGCCCTGTATTGTTCAACATCTTTATCAATGATTTAGATGAAGGAATTGAGGGTAAACTGATCAAATTTGCTGATGACACAAAGCTAGGAGGGGTAGCTAATACTAGAGAAGAGAGAGAGAGGATTCAAAAAGATATACATAAACTGGAGCAGTGGGCAGCAACTAACAGAATGGATTTTAACAGGGAAAAATGCAAAGTACTACATCTGGGCAATAAAAATGAAAAAAGCATATACAAAATGGGAGGAATAGGGCTAAGTAACAGCACATGTGAAAAAGACTTGGGTATACTAATTGATCACAGACTTAACATGAGTCAACAGTGTGATGCAGCAGCAAAAAAGGCAAATGCAATTCTAGGATGTATCAACAGAAGCAGAAGTCTAGATCACGTGAGGTCATTATTGCCCTCTACTCCTCTTTGGTCAGACCTCATCTGGAATACTGTGTCCAGTTTTGGGCACCACATTTTAAAAAAGACATCAACAAACTGGAGCAAGTTCAGAGAAGAGCCACCAGAATGGTGACCGGTCTGCAAACCATGTCCTATGAGGAACGGTTGCAGGATTTGGGAATGTTTAGCTTGCAAAAAGAAGACTGAGAGGAGACTTAATAGCTGTCTACAAATATCTCAAGGGCTGTCACATTGTAGAAGGATCATCTTTATTCTCATTTGCACAAGGAAAGACTAGAAGCAATGGGATGAAACTGAATGGGAGGAGACACAGATTAGATATTAGAAAAAACTTTTTGACAGTTAGGGTGATCAATGAGTGGAACAGGCTGCCACAAGAGGTGGTGAGTTCTCCTTCAATGGAAGTCTTCAAACAGAGGCTGGATAGACATCTGTCTGGGATGATTTAGAGAATCCTGCTTTGAGCAGGGGGTTGGACCAGAAGGCCCAGGAGGTCCCTTCCAACTCTACCATTCTATGATTCTATGATACTATCAGTCTCACTATGCCGAACACATGTGTGCAGTGGGTAAACCAGAGGGACCCAATATGAATCATTTGTGTAAAGTGGAGGTGGAGGGTAACCCTGCTGTGGCTCTACTGGACTCAGGGAGTCTCGTGACCCTAATACGAGCCAGCCACGTCCAAATCAGCGAGTATACTGGTCGGAAAATGGGTGTGTTGTGTATACATGGGGACTTAAAACATTATCCTACCGCACTGGTGATGATAAACACGCCAGCGGGGAGGAGGTGCCACGAGGTGGGGGTGGTGGTTAATTTGCATTATGAGGTAATAATGGGGAAGATGTGCTGGCGGTAGGAGTACCTTTGCCTTCGGTGGAGGAGGAAAACCCCTCTCCTATAGAAGTGTTAGCTGGGGAGATGGAAGATTTGCCACCGGGACCAGAATTGTCAGACTTAAATGTGGCAGGTGACAATTTTGGTACGGCGCAACTCCGGGACCCTACGTTGACTCGAGCCCGGGAAAATGTACTGGTTGTCAATGGGGAACCCCAACACCCCGGGGCAGCTACAGTATTTCCCCGATTCGAGCTGAACCAAGATTTGCTGTATCGGGTTGAAAAAATACATGGGGAAATTGTCAAGCAATTGCTGGTACCGCAGTCATATCGGAGGTTGGTAATGGACTTAGCGCATGCGCATGTAATAGGGGGACATTTGGGCCAAAAGAAAACCCTAGACAGAATTCTACAACGGTTTTACTGGCTAGGGGTCTATGAAGAAGTTAAACGGTATTGTAACTCTTGTCCCGTGTGCCAGGTAACCAATCCGCAGCCTCATTTTCGGAGTCCCTTGGTGCCATTACCAATTATAGAGGTCCCGTTTGAGAGAATAGCCATGGATCTGGTGGGGCCGGTTAATAAATCAGCAAGGGGTCACCAACACATCCTCGTAGTTCTAGATTACGCTACCAGGTATCCTGAGTAGAGTTGAGCGATACTTTCCGATATCCAAAAGTATCGGAATCGGAATGGTATCGCCGATACCCAAAAAATATCGGCGATACCCGATACCGATACCGGAAGTCCAATGTAAGTCTATGGGAACAAAATATCGAAATTAAAAAAACCCCATTCTAGCCTTGTAGGTTAATTGTATATGAAGGAAAACAACAAAGAGTAATGTACAATGTATTGGGGGAGGTTGAGGAGACATTAAAGGCATAGATGTTTAACCCAATCCAATGGAATAGCATTAATTTTTTTTTTTTAGGAAATACGTTCGGATTGACGAAGAAATTGACAATGTTGTTAACCTTTTTTCTAGTTTGGCAAATATGTATGTTTCACAACTTCCATGCTCTTCACCTTTTTAACTTTTGACACACTTTCTCCTTCATAATCTTCAGCAGCATCATCTTTGTCATCAAATTATTCTTCATTTTCACCTTCTTTATCTTCTTCTAAAACTTCTTGCTTTTCATGTTTTTGTTAACATTACTCATATTGTTCTTTTTAAACTATTATTCTTCTTCATATTATAGTCCTTCATCTTCTTCATCATATTCTTATTTGTGACATAGATTCCTGTACTTGTAATCTGTAAAAGTATGATTTTTTCATCGTTCCGTTCTTGCTGCCACAAAAGATTTAAATTACAACAGTATTTGTCCGTGTTCAGTTTAGCCTGCAGCATCAGGCATTTACCAGGGGCACCACGAGGAGGAACGGACTCACCCCCATACACTGCTTAGTCTTCTTCTGCTTATAATTTAGAGCATATATTTTGCTCTTCATTTTGGTCTTATACTTCATGTTCTTCTGCCTTTAGATCTTCTGCTTATTGTTCTTGTGTCTCTTGTTCTGTATCTTGTATTTGTAGCACAACCTTGTACCAGCTGATGTTACTGGGACACGGTTACTAAGCAGGAGGTACCTGTGCTCCAAAGCACTACCAAGGACCAGCAGACGTTGCTGGAACTCGGATACCGAGATGGAGGCACCTAGGCCAAAGGCACTGCGGAGAACCAGTTGACGGTACTGGAACCCGGATGGGTAGCAGAAGGTACAAGAGCCAATGCAAGTAACGAGGACCAGCTGACTGTGCTGGAACCCGGAGGGGCAGCAGAAGGAAAAGAGCCAATGGCACAACCGAGGACCAGCTGACGTTACTGGGACACGGTTACTAAGCAGGAGGTACCTGTGCTCCAAAGCACTACCAAGGACCAGCAGACGTTGCTGGAACTCGGATACCGAGATGGAGGCACCTAGGCCAAAGGCACTGCGGAGAACCAGTTGACGGTACTGGAACCCGGACGGGTAGCAGAAGGTACAAGAGCCAATGCAAGTAACGAGGACCAGCTGACTGTGCTGGAACCCGGAGGGGCAGCAGAAGGAAAAGAGCCAATGGCACAACCGAGGACCAGCTGACGTTACTGGGACACGGTTACTAAGCAGGAGGTACCTGTGCTCCAAAGCACTACCAAGGACAAGCAGACATTGCAGGAACTCGGATACCGAGATGGAGGCACCTAGGCCAAAGGCACTGTGGAGAACCAGCTGACGGTACTGGAACTCGGACGGGTACCATAAGGCACCCATGAAAATGTAAGTTGACAGGCCGCAAGCCGTCTGCAGTTACCAAATCACACAGTCCTACAGTGGGTGCTTGTCCTATTTTCACAACGGAAAGAGCCTTTATTTACATATCCCACAGCACACATAGGAATCACCTAAACTGCAGGCACCATAGAGTCGGATAACCGGAATGCAACATGACAGGACAACTTATTTGAGGCTAATTTACGTTGACACTGCCAGGAAACAGCTGTGGTGCTGTAACCAGGGTGGGCATGAGTCAGTACCCGTGCCAATTACTTCCGAGCAACAACTGGCGGTGTTGGAGCCCAGGGATGAGAGGAGGACAGGGTGGAGGCAGCATGACTTTTTGTCGTACACACAGCAGGGGAACAGCTGCCATTACTCAACCCCAGTAACACAGGAGCAAGTGTTGACTGTGCTAACAGCACTTACAGGCAACAACTGGCGGTGTTGGAGCCCAGGGTCCAATGCATCGACTTCAATTGTTTCCACCTCCTCTCAGGAACACAGCACTGTTGATCAACCATCTGTCTCTTCACCGCCTGCCAAATTGCCCAGTCAGTCAGAGAGTTCTGTACAGGAGCCAGCTGAGTCTCTGCTTCTGTTCTCAGAATCTGTTGGTTTGCAAACAGGGGCACAGCCAAGCAGCATTCTGGAATGTGAAGAAGAGGGAGTATGCAGTGATGCGCAACAGCTGTGTCTCTCTGAATCTGAAGAGGCGGGTGAGACAGTGCCGATGGTCAGCACACCGCAGAACGCATCTGATGATGATGAGACTCAGGTGCCAGTTTCTGTTGAGCATGGTGGTGGCCAGACCACCCAACAGCAGCAGGTGTTGGAAGAGGTTAGTGGAGATGATGAGGTCCAAGACCCAACATGGCGTGAGGAACAGGAAGGTGGTGGTAGCAGCTCTGAGGAAGCGATTGCCCCAACGGTACAAACAGGAGGGAGAGTTAGGCTGCATACTCTGTTGCCTGTAGCCTCCATTTTGGCACCTGTTCGGATTTCTCTTCCAAAAGTCTAAACGGACGCTCCCAGGACTTGCACTGCGTGGTCCTTTTTTCACACACTTGCAGATGATATTTGCTATGTCAAATGCAAGCTGTGTAATCAAAAAGTTAAAAGAGGTAAAGTGTCAGTAACCTCAATACCACAAATATGTGTAAACATGTGCGGAGAAAACACGTAGTTGAGTTACAAAGACACACTGAAGATGTACAGTCTATAGAGAATCACTGCACAAGTTTAACTGCATATGTCATGGTTAAATTTGAAATTTTTATTGCACACTTGATGTGAAAAAAGAAAATAGCTATGAGACTACTGACTGACGTTTTGGGCAACGCAGTGGCCTTTATCAAATAGTCGCTGGAAGAGATAGAAAAATTTACAGTCAATGACAATGTATAATATATACAATATATACAATAAATACATAGGGTGAAGAATATATATACATAGGAATTAGGCAACATGTTAAACATTTGGGTGATACTGTAGAACACGGAGAATTATCCCTCTAGGGTATGCGGGTGGATAATGTAGTTTTTTGTTGATTTTTGGGAGTGTGTAGAAAACAGGGGTGATGGGGTATTGAATATTAAGGAATGTCATAGTCTTACAGTCTATGGTGATCAATTAAAGATGTTTTGTCAGGATACGATCAATTTTTTGACAGATGTAAAATGTAGGGTCACAATTGAGTTGTCTGTAGGTTAGGTTAACTGACAGTTGTCTATGAATTTCGGCAATAGATTGGGTCTTATTCATAATAACGATAGCACCCCCCTTATCTGCTGGTTTAATAATAATGTTGGGGTTATCTTTCAGAGATTTTATGGCTTGTTTATCTGTGGGTGTCAGGTTGTGGCGTATCGGGTGTAGGCCCAATCTCGGCAAACCATCCACGAGCACAGGCTCTGAATGCTGGCATTGCAAAACTCCTGTCCCTTGAAATGCTGTCATTCAGGCTGGTGGAGACTGACAGTTTACGGAACTTAATGGCATTGGCAGTCCCACAATACAATGTGCCAAGCTGATTTTATTTCAGCAGGCAAGCCGTCCCTGGTCTGTAAAAGCATGTTGTTGAGGTTAAAATTAAACATGCGCTACTAAACTCCGTCAGTAGCAATGTCCACCTGACCACCGCTGCGTGGACCAGTATCCATGGCCAGGGACGATACCTTTCCCTTACTGCCCATTGGGTCAATGTTGTGGAGCCGGGTACAGATCTTGCGAGTGGCGCTGTACGTGTTCAGGCAACTACAAGGATTGCGGGAATCAAGTCTGTACACATTGACTCCTCCTTCTCCATTTCCTCAGAAACATCGTTGCAGGAGCCGTCACGGTCTACCTCCACATGGACCCGTGAACGCTTAATAAGAATCTTTAGTTATATAGCGCCAACAGATTACGCAGCGCTTTACAGTTTAACAGTTTCAGAACACAAGTCATAACTAACAACGTTACCAATACAATAATGAAAGCAATATAATCCGCACATGCTCGTGAGAGCTTACAATTTACAAATATGTGGGGGAGATACAAAGTACAGGTGTTTATATACAATGGTGTATTTAGAATGATGGCCCAGCCATTTTGAGGGAGTGAGGGAGGGATGGATGGAGATAGTGAATGGGCTACACACACACACTTACACATAGAATGACTTTGATTAGTGAATGTGATAGGCCGCTATGAAGAAATGTGTTTAGAGTGAGCGCCCCAAAACATGCAAATTGTGGATAGTTCTAATTTCTTGGGGTACAGCATTCCACAGTATTGGCGCAGCGCGGGAGAAGTCTTGGATTCGGGAGAGATGTTCTTTAGGTGTAGGTGGCAATAGCGGGCAACAGATTGTATATGGGAGGTGAAGGAGAGATTGGTGTCAAACATAACACCCAGACAGCGAGCCTGTTGACCGATATGAGCACAGACGTGGCCAAACGTCAACAGGCCGTCCTGAAATTAATTTCCATGGGGAATCAAAGCCACACAGCGCTGGAGCTCTGGAATGCCATAAAGCAAGAGAGCGACATGTGTATTTTGCCAGCGAATCTCCAGCCAGGCTTGGTAGTGTGTGACAATGGCCGAAATCTGGTGGCAGGTCTGGGCCTAGGCAACGTCACTCACATACCATGTCTGGCACATGTGCTAAACTTGGTCGTCCAGAGTTTTTTGAGGGACTATCCGGATCTTGATGCACTGCTGCACAAGGTCCGCCTACAGTGCGCTAACTTGCGACGTTCCACCATGGCCAGATCGCGCATTGCAGCTCTGCAACGCAGATTTTGCCTTCCTGAACATCGCATCATATGTGACGTACCCACCAGGTGGAATTCCACGTTACATATGTTGGAGCGGTTGTGTGAGCAGCAGCCAGCAGTAATGGAGTATCAGCTGCATCAGTTGCAATCAACTCGCAATTTGCGCCGTTCACTTCACCACTACTGAGTGGGCCTCTATAATAATAATCTTTATTTATATAGCGCCAACAGATTCCGCAGCGCTGTACAGTTTAACAGTTTCATAACACAAGTCATAAGTGACAACGTTAACAATACAATAATTAAAGCAATATATGCCGCCCCTGCTCGTGAGACCTTACAATCTACAATGAGGAGGGGGAGCTACAAAGTACAGTTGTTTATATACAATGGTTTATTTACAATGATGGTCCAGCCATTTTCAGGGAGTGAGGGATGGATGGAGATAGTGAATGGGCTACACACACACACAGTTACACGTAGAATGACTTTGATTAGTGAATGTGATAGGCCGCTCTGAACAAATGTGTTTTGAGTGTGGAAGTAGGGCTGTTAATGGGGATGTTGAAGTCTCCAAGGATAAGGGTTGGTACTTCTGAGGACATGAAAGTGCGGCAGCCAGGCAGAGAAGTGGTCAAGGAACTGTGTGGGCGAGCCTGGGGTCCGATATATTACCGCTACTCTAAGGGAGAGGGGACGAAAGAGCCTGATGGTGTGTACCTAATAATTTTCAAAATCTTAATATAAAATTTACATGTTACATATTTACATCTAGTATAAAACATTTAACCATTAAGCCTACTTACAGAACAAGGAAGTGTAAAAAAACTTGTATAAAACATTTAACCATTAAGCCTACTTACAGAACAAGGAAGTGTAAAAAAACTTGTGCTTAAAAAAAAAGTGCAAATTAAATGTGAGAAGGGCAGTGTAACAAATAATTTAGGAAAAAGATAAACTAACATCAAGTGCTGTGTGCTGTGTAAGAGCCAGACACATTAACATGAAATCAGTCTGGAATAGCGGTGATTTTCTCCCCATAACCCGAGTAACATTCTGGGGAGAGGGGTGTAGAGTCAACGATCAGCAACTAGCTACGGTAGATCAAATACCTGAAAAAAAAAAAAAAAAATGGTTATTTAACATTCATAAGATACATTTTATTTTATCAAAAAAAAATTAAATATTTAACATTCATAAGATACATTGTATTTAAAAAAAAAAAAGAAAAATTTATTTAACATTCCTAAGATAAAAAATTTTTTTAAACATAAAAACTATAATACACAGCAGGATCTTTAGTAAAAACCAGACTTACCACTGTAACCTCTTAATCCTTGCAAGCTTCAACACAACGTTGACAAGGTACACAGCAGGGGTGGTCGGTCTCCTAGACAACGAGCAAACTCCTTCATGTTGAGAGAGGCCACCATCTCCTTAGCTTTCTGGTACTTTTCTGTGGGAATGAGCTTGTCTCCAACCAGCCAGGAATATCCATTGAATGGCACACCATGGTTTGGTATTAGCACCCAGTACCAAAAGTGAAGCCAACCACAGTTCCCATTTCTCATGAACTTTATTTGATATACTGGCTGGCCAAACATTAGTTTCTCACAAAGGAGCTGAAGACCCTGAGTGGCAGTAGGTGCAAGTCTCTCCAGCATGACCTGTTTGTTAGATATTTGCCGTCTACACCTAAAGAACATCTCTAGAATCCGCCCTTTTCTCACCATGGAAACAACAAAAACCCTCACTGTAGCATTGATCCACTCCCGCCTGGACTACTGCAATGCTCTATTACTTGGCCTCCCCATTACTCGACTATCCCCTCTCCAGTCCATCCTTAATGCAGCAGCCAGGGTCATCCATCTGGCTAATCGGTACTCGGACGCGTCCGCTCTTCGCCAGTCCTTACACTGGCTGCCCATTCATTATAGGATCCAATTCAAAGTACTGGTTCTCACCCACAAAGCTCTCCACAGTGCAGCACCCCCCTACATCTCCTCCCTCATTTCTATCTATCGGCCTAACCGACTGCTGCGCTCTGCAAATGACTTTCGACTAACCTCTGCAGTAATCCGTACCTCCCACTCCCGACTCCAAGACTTCTCCCGCGCTGCGCAAATCCTCTGGAATGCTCTACCACAAGAAATTAGGACTATCCACAATTTGCCTGGTTTCAGGCGCTCCCTCAAAACACATTTGTTCAGAGTGGCCTATCACATTCAATAACCAAAGTCGTTCTATGTTTAAGTGTGTATGTGGAGCCCATTCACTACCTCCATCCATGCCTCACTCCCTCAAGATGGCTGGACCATCATTGGAAATGCACCATTATATATACACACCTGTACTTTGTATCTCCCCCACCTCATTGTAGATTGTAAGCTCTCACGAGCAGGGTCGGCTTATTTTGCTTTAATTATTGTATTGTTAACGTTGTTACCTATGACTTGTGTTTTGAAACTGTTAAAGTGTAAAGCGCTGCGGAATATGTTGGCGCTATATAAATAAAGATTATTATTATTATTATATCAGAGGGAGAAGAGGATTGGGCCTTGACAAGGTGCCCGATTGCATCTTAAGTCTTATTGAATGTTGGAGCCAGTCCACCGTACAAAAGCAGCCATAGAGTGTCCGGGTACCTGCTTGGATTTCGATCAAAATGAAGACTACTTTGATGTACATGTACACCAATTCGAGAAAAATGACAAGGATGAGGCAGTAAGACACGCTCAGCAGAGTACAAGCAGCATTGCTTGAAGAAGTAACTTGAGCGTGATCAAAATTGAATAAATTAAAATCTCAGACTACAGTGAACACAACTCTTAGCTGTGAAAGGGCTTTTTGTGTCCTTCTACAGTGTTTTCAACCAATGTATTGGATACGGATGGAAGCACGTCACACTATAATTTCAATTGAATGGAGCAGCAAGAATTACACTAAAGAAAAAAAAAAAAAAAAGAGTGTGAGAGTGACATGTGCAGATGCCTACATACAGCGTTGTATGCCGAGCAAACTGCAGCGCGTCACCTGCACTCACACACACACCTTGCAGAGCTGTGAAAAAAAACACTGCAAGGCAAAAGGAAGATGTACACAGCGGTTGGTAAAGTAGCCTGCCTAAAGCACAGTACACAAAATCGCAATCTCTAACTGTCCCTCAGAGTCAGCAGAGCAGCGTTCTGTCCCAAACTGAATTAACAGCACAGTGACGCTAAAATGGCGGCTTTATCCCACAACAATACCTTCCTTGTGTCACGGTTAGGGTAGCGTGTGTCTATTATATGAGTGTCTGTAAAATGTAACGTTACGCAGACTTATTCTGCCCTTGGGACGCAAAAATAAGACAGCAGTAATCATTTACTGTATAAAACTCCACCTATGCGCAACAAAACAAGCACGTTCCCTCTTACGGTTCCTGCGCTGACATGTGAGTAGGGAGTTTGGAGACGTTCCTGAATTTATCCCAGGTATCCAAGCATATCAGGCCGATAGGAGAGCATTAAAACCACCCACGGTGGTGACTTAAATATGGTGAATCGAACCAGTGAAGAACTGTAGGTCGATGCGAATGAATGTGCGATCACATGACACACGTTTATAATAACCCTTGCTAGACACGAGTAACTTTGTAGACATTTGGACACACCTGAACCCAGATGGCAGTGAATATTCATTCTATTCGGCGCCACATGACTCTTGGTCCAGAATAGATTATATATTGCTAGCACAGGAGCTATTAAGGGGAGTGGAAGAGGCAGATGTGCACAGCGTAGCTATATATGACCACGCGCCCGTATCAGTGACCCTGCCAGATATGGTGCAGATGGGGCCAAACCAAACTTGGCGCTTCCCGACCTATTTGTTAATGGATGAGAAGTTTCGACATCATGTGAAGCAATGGTGTTTTTAATATGTAAGGGATAATGGAGATACTAGGGATAGGCCGGAACTTTTATGGGCAGCAGGGAAGGGAGTAATGCGCGGGAAACTAATAGGTTATCAGACAACGCTAAAAAAGAAGATGGCGACAAACTACTCGCAGGCTAGCAGGATATTACGCGATAGGTACACGGCAAACAAGACAAGTTCATCAACACAGGTTAAAAATAGATGTAAGCAGGCTAAGGTTGACTTACACGTATGGGTATATCGACGAGAGAGAAGCAGTAATAACAATTATAGAGCCGATGTATATCGTTATGGTAGCAAATGAGGGAGACTATTAGCACGACTAGCGAAAGGAAATCACATTCGTCATCAACATATTACAGCGTTAACGAATAAACATGGGATCATGAACACAGACCCTCGAACCATAAACACCATTCTACAAGAATACTACTCAGACTTATATAAGGTGGAACATACGGATAGTGAGGAGGGTAACACCTTTGTAGATGGAATACGGTTACCATCCATCACAAACTATCAGCTTCTCCTTTTAAAAAAACAAATTGAGGTGACGGAAGTGACAGCGGCGATAAGTTACTTTAAATACGGGAAAGCTCCAGGATCTGACGGGTTTACAGCCAAATTATTAAAATTATTGAGTGAGGATATCCCGTCCACATTGGTACGCACCTTCAATCATATATTGGAGACAGGAGGGTTGCCCAGCCATTCAAACATGTCACACATGAAGTTGCTACTAAAACCAAACAAACCTTCACATCTGCCTGGATCCTATCGTACATTCTCACTCATTGACCATTATATCAAGATTTTGTCCAGGATCATGGAAGATCTTTTGAGTAGCATTGTTCCTACGCTGATAGGGCGATCACAAGTGGCCTTTGTTAGCTACTTTGTTGGCTACTATCAGTCTCACTATGCATAACACATGTGTGCAGTGGGCAGTATTACCTTTGCCTTCGGTGGAGTAGGAAAACCCCCTCTCCTATCGAAGTGTTAGTTGGGGAGATGGAAGATTTGACACCGGGACCTGAATTGTAATACTTAAATGTGACAGGTGACAAATTTGTTAAGGCGCAACTACGCGGCCCCTACGTTGAGTCTAGCCCGTGAAAATTTACTGGTTGTCAATGGGGAACCCCAACACCCGGGGCAGCTACAGTATTTAAACAATTAGAGCTGAACCAAGATTTGCTGTATCAGGTTTATAAAATACATGTTGAAATTTTTTAGCAATTGCTGCTACCGCAGTCATATCGGAGGTTGGTAATGGACTTAGCGCATGCGCATGTACTAGGGTGGCATTTGTGCCAAAAGAAAACCCTACACAGAATTATACAACGGTTTTACTGGCTGGGGGTCTATCAAGAAGTTAAACGGTATTGTAACTCTTGTCGCATGCGCCAGATACACAGTCCTCAGCCTCATTTAGTAAGTCCCTTGGTGCCATTAAAAATTTTAGAGGTCCAGTTTGAGAGAATACCCATGGATCTGGTGGAACCGGTTAATAAATCAGCAAGGGGTCATCAACAGGGGCAATAAAAGGGGCACTGTGTGGGTCACCAGTTTTGAGCACACCCGAGTTCAAAAGAGAATTCATTGTCCAGACTGATGCGTCAGAGGTAGGTCTGGGTGCCGTGTTGTCTCAGGACTGGAGCTTAACGGGGAGGAGCATCCCATTAGTTTCCTGAGTCGAAAACTTACTCCATCAAAAAACAGAGACAGCATTGTAGAGAGAGAGAGTGCCTGGCGATAAAGTGGGCACTGGAGTCGTTGCGCTACTATTTGTTGGGGATAACATTTTGTTTTGTAAATGATCATTCCCCTGTGACTGGCAGTGTTGTAGCCCAGGGAGTAGAGTTCAGGTGGTAGAAAGATGAACATAACAGGAGACTTGGAAAACGTTGGCAAACAGTTATTTAATCTGAAAACGGACAGGCAAATTCAGGTCAGATCCATGCCTTGTTCATTTTCAGAAAAATAAGCCGGTCTACATTGTCTGAGGATAGTCGCATGCGACGGTCTGTTAGTACACCACCTGCAGCACTAAAGACGCGCTCAGATAATACACTGGCAGCAGGGCAAGCCAGCACCTCCAAAGCATACCACACATCAAATACAAATATAACAGTAATAATAATATTATCAATAAAAAATGAAATTGCACACACAGTACACAGACACAGCTCATATGTGTGTATGAGAGAGTGTTTCTGTGTGTAGTTCATGCCTCTAGCCTAGAAGATCAGTCTTGCTAAAATCTTTAACACTGACCCCTGTTCTGTTCTTAAAATGGTGGATGCTGAACTGCTTCTCAGCCCCCTCATACACAATCATTATGTGGCACTGCTGGGCTCAGTCAGAGGCATCAGATTGAACTAGGCTGTCCTGAGTCATTCTCAATAGAACATTTTGTTCAGCAGTTCATCTAGTTCATTTAGTTCAGAGGTCACATGATGCATTTCCTATCAGCTCCTCACAGGATAGGGTGGAGAAAAACTGAACTAAATGAACTAATCTTTTGAACTAATCTTTTCAGTGAACTAGTTCATGGTGAACTAATCACCAAAATTAACTAGATTTCCCATCACTATGGTGTACACCTTGGTGGCGCTGTCACAAAACTTCGCCACATTTGTAACATACAGCTCTTGCCCTGTGCAGAGGCGCTGCTTGTGCTCTCTCTTGTTGCAGAGGTGTCTACAATGCCTCGACGCACAGAGCTGCTTTGTAAAGCAGTAGCAGCAGCAGCGCTCTCGGCTGGAATGGAGAACATTATGGATTTCAACAGTGTGTCTTGGTCCTCCAACATTTTACGGTCCCGGTTCAACGGTGTGATGAGGCTTTGTAAGTTGTCCCAGTAGCGAGGGTCTAGGAGGGTGTACACCCAATAATCTGACGTGGTGAGAATGTGGCCGATGCAGCGGTCGTTTCTCAGGCAGTGCAGCATGAAATCAACCATGTGCTGCAGACTCACAAATGGCCAACAAACGCTGTCCTCTGGAAGAGCGTCACACTAATATATTTTTGTAAATTTAAAATAGAATAAAGCAGCAGCAATTTTTGAAAAATTACAAGGATGAGCCAGTGACAGACACTCAGCAGAGTACACGCTGCGGTGGTTGAAGTGGAGCGGGATCTACACTCCTACAAAAAAATGAAACCTCAGACTACAGTGAACACTGAAACACAACTGTTCACTTGCTGTGAAAGGCCTTTTTGTGGACTTCTATTAAGTTTGCAAGCAATGTATTGTATTTTGATGGAAGAGCGTCACACTAATATTTTTTGTAAATTTAAAAAAGAATAAAGCAGCAGCAATTTTGAAAAATTACAAGGATGAGCCAGTGACAGACACTCAGCAGAGTACACGCTGCGGTGGTTGAAGTGGAGCGGGATCTACACTCCTACAAAAAAATGAAACCTCAGACTACAGTGAACACTGAAACACAACTGTTCACTTGCTGTGAAAGGCCTTTTTGTGGACTTCTATTAAGTTTGCAAGCAATGTATTGTATTTTGATGGAAGAGCGTCACACTAATATATTTTTGTAAATTTAAAATAGAATAAAGCAGCAGCAATTTTTGAAAAATTACAAGGATGAGCCAGTGACAGACACTCAGCAGAGTACACGCTGCGGTGGTTGAAGTGGAGCGGGATCTACACTCCTACAAAAAATGAAACCTCAGACTACAGTGAACACTGAAACACAACTGTTCACTTGCTGTGAAAGGCCTTTTTGTGGACTTCTATTAAGTTTGCAAGCAATGTATTGTATTTTGATGGAAGAGCGTCACACTAATATATTTTTGTAAATTTAAAATAGAATAAAGCAGCAGCAATTTTTGAAAAATTACAAGGATGAGCCAGTGACAGACACTCAGCAGAGTACACGCTGCGGTGGTTGAAGTGGAGCGGGATCTACACTCCTACAAAAAAATGAAACCTCAGACTACAGTGAACACTGAAACACAACTGTTCACTTGCTGTGAAAGGCCTTTTTGTGGACTTCTATTAAGTTTGCAAGCAATGTATTGTATTTTGATGGAAGAGCGTCACACTAATATATTTTTGTAAATTTAAAATAGAATAAAGCAGCAGCAATTTTGAAAAATTACAAGGATGAGCCAGTGACAGACACTCAGCAGAGTACACGCTGCGGTGGTTGAAGTGGAGCGGGATCTACACTCCTACAAAAAAATGAAACCTCAGACTACAGTGAACACTGAAACACAACTGTTCACTTGCTGTAAAAGGCCTTTTTGTGGACTTCTATTAAGTTTGCAAGCAATGTATTGTATTTTGATGGAAGAGCGTCACAATAATATATTTTTGTAAATTTAAATGAATAAAGCAGCAGCAATTTTTGAAAAATTACAAGGATGAGCCAGTGACAGACACTCAGCAGAGTACACGCAGCATTAGTTGAAGTAACTGGAGCGTGATCTGCACTCAAAAAAAAAAAAAAAATTACAGACTGCAGTGAACACTGAAACACAACTGTTCACTTGCTGTGAAAGGCTCCATTGTGGACTTCTATAGTGTTTGCAACCAAGGTATTGTATACGGATAGAAGCGCGTCACACTATTATTTCAATTACATGGAGCAGCAAGAATTACACTGAAGAAAAAAAAAAGAGTCTGTGAGTGACACGTGCAGATGCCTACAGACAGCGTTGCATACAGAGCAAACTGCAGCGTCACCTGCACTCACACACACCTTGCTGAGCTGTTAAAACAACACTGCAGGCAAAAGGAAGCTTTACACAGCGGTTGGTGCTAGCCTGCCTACAGCACAGTACACTAAATCGCAATCTCTAACTGTCCCTCAGAGTCAGCACAGCAGCGTTCTGTCCCTTACTGAATTCACAGCACAGTGACGCTAAAATGGCGGCGGCGCCTTTTATACACTGAAGAAAAAAAAAAAAGAGTCTGTGAGTGACACGTGCAGATGCCTACAGACAGCGTTGCATGCAGAGCAAACTGCAGCGTCACCTGCACTCACACACACCTTGCAGAGCTGTTAAAACAACACTGCAGGCAAAAGGAAGCTTTACACAGCCGTGGTAAACTAGCCTGCCTAAAGCACAGTACACTAAATCGCAATCTCTAACTGTCCCTCAGAGTCAGCAGAGCAGCGTTCTTTCCCTAACTGAGTTCACAGCACAGTGACGCTAAAATGGCGGCGGCGCCTTTTATAGTGCATTCTGACATCATTTCAGCATCCAATCACAGCCATGCCATTAGTTAACATGACCGCAGCAGTACAGGATGTGCCCACACTTCTTAGGATTCCTCATTGGCTGACTAAAATCACATTGTCTCTCAAAGAATTATGGGAACTTCCGATTCCGGTATACGATATATGGAAAATATCGGAACTAAGTATCGGAATTCCGATTCAGCGAATATCGGCCGATACCCAATACTTGCGGTATCGGAATGCTCAACACTAATCCTGAGCTATTCCCCTGCGACACACCTCGGCCAAACTGATCGCAAAAGAACTCATGGGTAGAGTTGAGCGATACTTTCCGATATCCTAAAGTATCGGAATCGGAATGGTATCGCCGATATCACTAAAATATCGGCGATACCCGATACCGATACCGGAAGTCCCATGTAAGTCTATGGGAACAAAATATCGCAACTAAAAAAACCCCATTCTTTCCTTGTAAACACTAAATATACACACATAGAATACATATATATATATATATATACATGTCATTGTGACATATATATATACATATATGTATAGTTTATACACTTCTACATAGTAAAATATCCTCTGATTCAATTGCCGGGTAAAGCCGGCTTCAGTGAAAAGACAGAAGCACCCGACATGAAATGACACTTGGTGTACATAGGGTTAACCATGTCTTTTCATGTCGTTTGCTATCTGATTTGCACAAACAATTAAATCAGACTATGTGTGCAAAATTTCACACCTGTAGGGGTTAATTAAAGGTGTAAATTCGTTGTAAAAAAAACGGACTTTTTTGCTACGAATTTACACCTTTAATTAACCCCTACAGGTGTGAAATTTTGCACACATAGACTGATTTAATTGTTTGTGCAAATTAGATAGCAAAGGACATGAAAAGACATGGTTAACCCTATGTACACCAAGTGTCATTTCATGTCGGGTTCTGCATTTTCACAAAAGCCGGCAATTGAATTAGCGGCTATTATACTATGTAGAAGTGTATGAACTACAAATATATATATATATATATATATATATGTGTCACAAATTCAATGACATGTATATATATATATGAGGTGTAAAATTGCTGAAAAAAAATGCGTGGGCTCCCGCCCTATTTTCGCAACCAGACAGACAAAGCCAGTGAGTGGGGGCAGATAATAATAGCCCAGAGAGGGACCATTATTTTTGCCCCCCCCCGGCTACTAACATCTGCCCCCAGACACCCCAGGAAAGACAAATCTATAATTAGATTCGCCCTTTCTGGCACTTTGCCCGTCTATTCCCATTGCCCTGTAGCGGTGGCGAATGGGTTAATATGGGGTTAAAGCCACCTTGCTATTGAAAGGTGACCTTAAGCCAGGTTAATAATTGAGAGCTGTCAATTAGACAACTATCAATTATTAATCCTATTGCATGAAATAAAAATAAAACACACACACTTTAATTAAAAATCATTTTAATGAAATAAAGACACATGTTTTTGACCATCTTTTATTTTACTGCAAAAACCATTTCCTGTAATAAAATAAAATAAAAAAGCAAAATTTTCTTACCTATCCCATGCACAGTCAGGTCCCACGGTGTAATCCTTCAGAAAGGGTTAATGTTTACTGCAGGGACCGCAGCTAATGCTGCAGCCTCACAGTAAACCCCAAATGAATGAGTTCCTCTCCTGCCTGACAGGAGAGTAAAGGCTGGGTGTCACATAACGATACACCAGCGATCCCGACAACAATATGGACTTGTCAGGATCACTGGTGTATCGCTACATGATCGCTGCTGAGCTGCCAAACAGGCAGCTCAGGCAGCGATCTGGGACAGCGACACTGCGGGTAACATCGCTTAAGGGCCCGTCTCACATAGCGATATCGCTACCGAGATCGCTGCTGAGTCACTAGTTTTGTGACGCAGCAGCGAGCTCACCAGCGATATCGCTGTGTGTGACATTCAGCGACGATCAGCCCCCTGCCGGGTATCGCTGATCGTCGCAGAAATGTCAGGACCTTTTTTTGATCGCTGGTTTCCCTCTGACAGGCACGCATCGCTGCGTGTGACAGGCGGGAGACCAGCGATCCGCTGGTAACCAAGGTACACAGCGGGTTTCCAGGCACCGCGCAGCGCTTGGAAACCCGCTGTGTACCTTGGATACCAGCTCCCTGCATCAGGGCGCTGGTATCCAAGGTACACAGCGGGTTTCTAGGCACAGCCCCGCGCCTGGAAACCCGCTGTGTACCTTGGTTACCAGCGGATCGCTGGTCTCCCGCCTGTCACACGCAGCGATGTGTGCCTGTCAGCGGAAACCAGCGATCAAAAAAGGTCCTGACATTTCAGCGACGATCAGCGATACCCGGCAGGGGGGCTGATCGTCGCTGAATGTCACACACAGCGATATCGCTGGTGAGCTCGCTGCTGCGTCACAAAACTAGTGACTCAGCAGCGATCTCGGTAGCGATATCGCTATGTGAGACGGGCCCTTAAGTGGAAAGCTTAATTGATTGCTTTCCACTTTCACTTCAGGTCAGCCAGGGACACAATCAGTGACGTCAGAGGGAACTGATTAACAAAAATAGGGGTTCCCTTCGAAAAAAAAATGGCGTGGGGTCCCCCCTATTTTTGTTAACCAGCCAGATGAAGCAGACCGCTGAGGCCTGGATTTTCAGGCTGTTAAGGAGCCAAGATCCATGGACCTTGCCAGCCTGATAATACTAGGCCACAGCAGTCTGCATATCTTGGCTGATTAACAAAAATAGGGGATCCCCTCAAAAAAAATTGGCGTGGGGTCCCCCCTATTTTTGTTAACCAGCCAGATGAAGCAGACCGCTGAGGCCTGGATTTTCAGGCTGTTAAGGAGCCAAGATCCATGGACCTTGCCAGCCTGATAATACCAGGCCACAGCAGTCTGCATATCTTGGCTGATTAACAAAAATAGGGGATCCCCTCGAAAAAAATTGGCGTGGGGTCCCCCCTATTTTTGTTAACCAGCCAGATGAAGCAGACCGCTGAGGCCTGGTTTTTCAGGCTGGTAAGGATCCAATATCCATGGACCTTGCCAGCCTGATAATACCAGGCCACAGCAGTCTGCTTAGCTTGGCTGGTTAACAAAAATAGGGGATCCCCTCGAAAAAAAAACAGCGTGGGGATCCCCCCTATTTTTGTTAACCAGCCAAGTAAAATGCAGACTGCTGCGGCCTGGTATTAAAAGACTGTCAAGGCCCATGGATTTTGGCCCTCAACAGCCTGATAATACCAGGCTACAGCAGCCCCACATTTGGCGCATCAAAAGATGTGCCAATTGTGGCACTTTACCCGGCTCTTCCCACTTGCCCTGTAGCGGTGGCAAGGGGGTAATAAGGGGTTAATGTCACCGTTGATTGCACGGTGACAATAAGCCCGGTTAATAATGGAGAGGTGTCAATAAGACACCGATCCATTATTAATCCCAAAGTTATTAAATGTATAAAAAAAAGACAAAGCAAGAAAAAAGTATTTTAATGAAATAAAAGAGACAACACAGTTTTCATTACTTTTATTATACTCTCATCCTGCGACGCCATCGATCTCCTGTAAAAAAGAAAAAAAACAAACCAACAGTATACCACCTGTCCGACGCAGTCCATAACGACAGTCCCACGACGATCCAACTCTGCTACATCGCAATGACAGGCAGAGCCTGTCATCGCGACGCAGCACAGCTGATTACCTGCTTCCCCGGCGGTGACGTCATCGGACTGACTGCTTTACGGCCGGGATTACCCAGCAGTCACTGCAGTTATCGCGAGAAACTGCATGTGACCGCCGGGGAAAGAAGATTGCGGCCATGAAGCAGTCCAGGACGTGACCGCCGGAGATCTTCTGCCGGGTAAGTGCCGCTGACTCCTGACAGACCCGACCGACGGACACTGACAGTGACAGTGACAATCCCGATTCCGGTATCCGATAAGACGAAAATATCGGTACTCGGAATCGGAATTCCGATACAGCCAATATCGGCCGATACCCGATATTTGCAGTATCGGAATGCTCAAACCCTACTCATGGGTATGTTCTCTCGGGTGGGAATCCCTCAAGAAATCTTAACAGATCAGGGGACCCCCTTTATGTCAAAAATCATGAAGGAACTCTGCCACTTGTTAAGTGTTAAACAGTTGCGCATATCGGTCTATCATCCCCAAACAGACAGTTTAGTAGAAAGGTTCAATAAAACCTTGAAGAATATGTTGAAAAAAGCAGTCTCTAAAGATGGTAAGGACTGGGATCTCTTGTTGCCATACCTGATGTTTGCAGTGCGGGAGGTGCCCCAGGCATCTTCGGGGTTCTCGCTCTTTGAACTATTATATGGCAGACATCCCTGTGGCTTACTCGATATAGCTAAAGAGGCCTGGGAAAACCAACCAACTCCCCACAAAAGTGTGATAGAACATGTGGCCAAAATGCAAGAGAGAATGGAGACAGTCCTACCATTAGTCCGAGAACATATGGAAGCAGCACAAAGGTCACAGAGGCAGGTCTATAACCGGGAGGCACGGGTAAGGTCCTTTAACCCTGGGGATCGGGTGTTGGTACTTGTGCCTACAGTGGATAGTAAGTTCCTTGCAAGGTGTCAGGGCCCCTACGAGATTATAAAGAAGGTGGGACCAGTAAACTATAAAGTACACCAACCAGGGCGGAGAAAGCCAGAACAGGTATACCATGTGAATCTGGTCAAACATGGAAAGACAGAGACCCGCTTGGTGAGGATTGTCCACGGCCTGCATTTCCAGTAGAGATGGCTTCCTTGCCTCAGGAGAAGGCAAGAGAGTACTCCCCCGCCGTCAAAATAGCAGACACTTTGTCGCCCGGGACAAGTTCAGGAAGTCCGAGAGTTTGTTAGCCGAAATACCGATTTTTTTTTCAGAACTTCCTGGTCGTACCTCCCTAATCCAACATGACATTGTCACGGAGCCGCAGGCCAAAGTCCGATTAAAGCCCTATGGTGCCTGAGGCCGGCGACAAGCCATATCGGAAGAGGTAAAGAAGATGCTGCAGTTAGGGGTCATTGAAGAGTCCCAGAGTGAGTGGGCCAGCCCAATAGTCCAAATTTACCAAAGCCAGATGGGACACTAAGGTTCTGTAATGACTTCAGAAAACTAATGAAATTTCTAAGTTTGACGCCACCCCTGCCCCGGGTCGATGAGTTAATAGACGGTTTTGGGCAGGCCCGGTATTTTCAGTCATTGACCCTCACAAAAGGGTATTGGCAGGTGCCCCTAACAAAAGCAGCGAGAGAGAAAACGGCTTTTTGTAACCCCGAGGGACTGTTCAGATAAGTCCTACCTTCGGGTTGCATGGCGCTCCCAGCGACTTTCCCAGAGGTTAATGGACGTTGTTCTTCGTCTCATCGCGATATGCCGCGGCCTATCTGGACGATATTGTGGTGTACAGTACAGACTGGGAAAGTCACTTAGCCAAGGTACAGGCGGTGATAGATTCTCTGAGACAAACAGGGCTAACTGCCAACCCAAAGAAGTGTTCCATAGGGTTGGAGGAAGCTCGGTACCTGGGGTATGTGATTGGGAGAGGAGTTATCAAACCCCAAATAAACAAAGTGGAGGCAATCCAAAACTGGCCCCGTCCCCTCACCACAAAACAAGTGAAAGGGTTTTTTGGGGTTAGTGGGATACTACCGGCGGTTTATTCCCAATTTTGCAACCCTGTCGGCGCCGTTAACTGACTGCCTAAAAGGGAGGAAGTCAGTAATGGTGCGATGGAATGATCAGCTTGAAGAAGCGTTTGTAAAACTAAAAGGGGCACTGTGTGGGTCACCATTCTGATCACACCCGACTTCAAAAGAGAATTCATTGTCCAGACTGATGCGTCAGAGGTAGGTCTGGGTGCCGTGTTGTCTCAGGAGGTTAACGGGGAGGAGCATCCCATTAGTTTCCTGAGTCGAAAGCTTACTCCAGCTGAAACCAGATACAGCATTGTAGAGAGAGAGTGCCTGGCCATCAAGTGGGCACTGGAGTCATTGCGCTACTATCTGTTGGGGAGAACGTTTCGGTTGGTAACTGATCATTCCCCTCTGACTTGGATTAGTCAAGCCAAAGAGAGAAGTGCACGAGTCACCAGGTGGTTTCTGTCTCTGCAAAATTTCAAATTTTCAGTAGAACATCGGGCAGGCAAATTACAGGGGAACGCAGAAGCACTGTCCAGAGTTCACTGTATGTCATGTGTCCACCCTCCTAAGGTTGAACAAAGGGGGGAGGTATGTGGTACACCAAAGGGGGTCTTGATGGATGGGAGATATATTTCTCCTAGCAGACTGGAGTTTGGTCAGGATTTTCCCTGATTCAAGGACCTGTGATGAGGTCATAGTCACGTGATCAGGTCAGCTGATGTGTACCTCACCTGAGGGTGTGGACTAGGCCTATAAAACAAGGAGCTGGTGTAGTTGGTGGGTGTGGAAGGAAGGACTTTGGCTGGAGTCAGCCTGGAAGCTTGTTTTTGTTACAGTGTGTCAGTGTGCACCAGGAAGCGAGTACAGACCACCTGGAATGGCACCTGGCGGTCTCTGCGTCCTGCAGCGCTTAGTTAGCCTGTCCCAAGCAAGGTGAGTCTGGGACCAGTGGTTCATCCAAACTGGAGTGATTTATGTTCTGCTTTGATTCTGTTATCTGGACTTTTTGTTGAACCCGTTATTAAAACCACTGAACTTTGAACTAAAAGCCTGTGTGTTTGCCTCATTACTGCGGCCCGGCCCCCTGCCTACCAGAGCGGATCCCTACACCGTGTACGATGTTATTGGGAAAAGTTATTTTGCCTTTATTACAGATCTACTAAATGGGGTTTTCCATGCTGAGATTATGTAAGGGATTTTCCAGTTTTATGCAAATAAATCTTAACCATTATAGCATGACACTTCCTAATACATATTCAGAGCTTTTAGATTTAGAATCAAGCAGAGTTGAGTGAGGTGCTTAGTTGCCGGACTAGTCCAGCAATGTTAATCTCTTAGGCTACTTTCACACTTGCGTTTTTTTGCGCAGCGCATCTTGCGCTATCGGACGCATGCGCAATGTTCCCCTATCTTTAACATGGCGGGCACAGGGTCTAGCGCTTGAACGCGTTCATGTGCGTTTGTCGTGCGCTGCGCATTTTCCCGGTGTGCGCCCATACGCGCTAGACGCTACATGTTGCATTTTTTTCGGTAAACCGCTTTAAAAAAAACGCATGCGCACGTGTGCGCATGCTATGCGCAAAAAATAACATTGCAGTCTATGGGGGCGCTTGCGTGCGCATGGCTTTGCGCTCGTCAGCGCTTTTGCACGCATGCGATTTTTCTGTAAATAATGGAGCCAGAGATGGAGACAGAGATGATGGAGCCAGAGATGATGGAGCTAGAGATGATGGAGACAGAGATGATGGAGACAGATGGGAGCCAGAGATGATGGAGCCAGAGATGATGGAGACAGAGATGATGGAGACAGAGATGATGGAGCCAGAGATGATGGAGACAGAGATGATGGAGCCAGAGATGATGGAGCCAGAGATGATGGAGACAGTTGATGGAGCCAGAGATGATGGAGCCAGAGATGATGGAGACAGAGATGATGGAGACAGAGATGATTGAGACAGATGATGGAGCCAGAGATGATGGAGACAGAGATGATGGAGACAGAGATGATGGAGCCAGAGATGATGGAGCCAGAGATGATGGAGACAGATGATGGAGACAGAGATGATGGAGACAGATGATGGAGCCAGAGATGATGGAGACAGAGATGATGGAGACAGAGAGATAGAGCCAGAGATGATAGAGCCAAAGATGATAGAGACAGAGATGATAGAAATGTGACACATAGACAACGCATGCGCCAAAAAAACGCAAACGCATGCAAAAACGCATGAAATCGCAGACAAACCCTGCGTTTTTTGTTGAAATGCGCATGCTGATGCAACTAAATATCGCAGCGTTTACAAGCGTTTTCATGCGTTTTTTTATGCGCTTCATGTGCGCTCGAAACGCAGCGCAAAAAAACGCAAGTGTGAAAGTAGCCTTAGTGATTAATCCTTCACAGTTAGAAAACAACAGCACTGCAATTTTGAAAAGTTACTCATCCCTGAATTCTGTGTTTCAGCCTCTATTTCCTGCTGTCTTCAGATTACATAGCAAAAACCTGCTGGCAGATTCCTGTTATCGTAAGTGTATTTTATTGGGATTTTATGTGATATATCAACACAAATTAGCAAGTATCTGTGACATATAAAGGAAATGATACATGGTTTTCTAAATATTTAAAAAATATAAGCCGGAAAATTGTGAAATGCATTATTCAGCTGTCTGACTCCTGAGTCATTACTTTGTTGTAGGACCACTTTTGCTACAAATTACTGCTGCAAGACTTTTGGGATATGTCTCTACCAGCTTTGCACTTCTAGAGATGACATTTTTGCTAGGGCCGGATTAAGAACATGATGGGCCTGGAGCTGAAGGGCGGGGCAAGGGGCGGGGCAAGGGGTGGGGCCAAACACGCAATTCACAAAGGCCAAAAATGTAACGTAAAAGATATAAACAAAGTAAATATATGATACATGCCTAATATAAATACAGTGGATATAGAAAGTCTGTTATGGTTATCACGCTGATAGTAACTTATGAGGCAAATAAGCAGGGTTATTCACTGAACGCTAAACTGTGAAATCTCAAGACTAGCAAGGCATTCAGGGGAAAAATATGCTGCCCAGTGTTGGGAAGCTTGGTCTCAGTCGCAAGATGAGGGTCCAACAGGATGACTCAAAACACAAAAGCCAAAACACCCAAGAACGGATAAGAGTAAAACATTGGCCTACCCTGAAGTGATTTGGGGGCACCTGGGCATAACAGGGACTTCAGACCCTGCAAACACCCAGATAAGTGAAGCAATTAAACCATGTCAGTCAAGGCGCATGGCAAGTTCTGTGTCTGTATGTATGTCAGCAGCCCATCTATAACATTAGTACGTACCTGCCCATATACCAGTATCACAGCCATATATACCAGTACTGTGTGGGTATATATGTCAGCAGCACATCTATGTATAACATTAGTACCTGCCTATATACCAGTATCACAGCCATATATACCAGTACTGTGTGTGTAATAAGTCAGCAGCACATCTATGTATAACATTAGTACCTGCTTATATACCAGTACCACAGCTATACATAGCAGTAACATGTCTGTGTATATGTCAGCAGCACAAGATGTATTATAACATTAGTACTGCTCCACAGGAACACACAACTCACACCTCAGTCTGACGTCCTCCTATAGCAGTTTTTCTCAACCTTCTCAGCCTCAGGGCACACTGGGAAAAATTAAAGTCCGGCCGATCAGACAAGAATTTGGACAGTCTAAATGGCACTTAATACTGCCACACATAGCCCCCCTTTTAGTGCCACACACAGCCCCCTTAATATGCCACACATAGCCATCTCAATAATACTGCCATACATAGCCACATTAGTAATATTGCGTCAGTGAGGCCCCATACACAGATATATGGCAACATTGAGAGGCCCATTCTAGTATATGGTGCAGCATTGAATGTCCCATAGTAATATAGGGCAACATTGAGAGGCCCATTCTAGTATATATGCGCAGCATTGAATGTCCATAGTAATATAGGGCAACATTGAGAGGCCCATTCTAGTATATAGCGCAGCATTGAATGGCCCATAGTAATATAGGGCAACATTGAGAGGCCCATTCTAGTATATGGTGCAGCATTGAATGGCCCATAGTAATATAGGGCAACATTGAGAGGCCCATTCTAGTATATAGCGCAGCATTGAATGGCCCATAGTAATATAGGGCACATTGAGAGGCCCATTCTAGTATATAGGCAGCATTGAATGGCCCATAGTATATATAGCGCAGCATTGAATGGCCCCCATAGTTGATCGCAGCATTGAATGGCCCAATTGTATATATAAGGGCAGCATTGAGAGGGCCTCTCAATGCTGCCCTATATATACTATGGGCCATTCAATGCTGCGCTATATACTAGAATGGGCCTCTCAATGCTGCCCTATATTACTATGGGCCATTCAATGCTACGCTATATACTATAATCGGCCTCTCAGAGGCCCATTATAGTATATACCGTAGCGTAGCATTGAATGGGGGCCATAGTATATAGGGCAGCATGCCAGCATTGAGAGGCAGAGGCCCATAATATAGCGCAGCCTCTATATTGTAATGCACTCCCCATAGGCAGTCTTATTTATAATGCACCCCATAGGCAGTCTTATTTATAATGCAACCACTTATATGCAGCCTATAGCTTATATAATGCACCCCATATGCAGCCTTACTTATAATGCACCCATATGCAGCCTTACTTATAATGCACCCCATATCCAGCTGTACTTACGTACTTATAATGCACTCCCCCATATGCAGCCGTACTTATAATGCACCCCATATCCAGCCGTACTTATAATGCACCCCATATCCAGCCGTATTTATAATGCACCCCCATATCCAGCCGTACTTATAATGCACCCCCATATCCAGCCGTACTTATAATTCACCCCATATGCAGCCTTACTTATAATGCACCCCATAGGCAGCCTCTGTACTATAATGTACCCCCTTTACAAAAATAATAAATTCTGTACTCACCTCTCTTGCTCCAGGCTCCTGCGCTGCTCACTGCTCTCCCTCTCAGCGTCTGACTGTCGGCGCCGGGCAGTGACGTCATCGCGCCCGCTGTCAGACGCTGAGAGGGGGATTATGGGAGAGAAGGAGCGCTCGCTCCTTCTCTCTCAATGCGGTCAGCTGTATTGGCTGGATGCCGATACAGCTGACCCTGCGATGAAGGGCGGGGGGCCCACTGCTGGCACCGGGGCCCCCCACCGCCTGCTCAGGGGCCCCATAGCGGCCGGGCGGCAGAGCAGGGAGATTGATTCTCCCTGCCAGCGCAGAAAGTAACACCGCCTCCTCTGCCCCCCGGTAGCTACGCTACTGGGCCTATCTCTAACAAGGGGCCTGGAGCTGCAGCTCCATCAGCCCCTACGTTAATCCGGCCCTGATTTTTGCCCATTCTTCTTTGCAAATTAGCTCTACCTTAGTGAGATTGGATGGAAGCAGCAATTTTCAAGTCTTCAACAGTACCAAAATAATAACTTATTTGTTAAACATATAGTGTGTGAATATTCACTGAACAATTGAATAAACCTTCCAAGAATTGTGAATTAACACCAAAAAATATTCAATAAAACGATTTTTATTATAACATCAGAATAAAAGCTGTCTGTCACAGACAGGATAAAAGACATATAGAGGACATGCAATACTATATGGGAAAATCACAAAAGAATGTATAGGAAGTGGGTATAACAGACAAATGGTATTCTCCCTACATCATATCACAAGATCATTATTATTATCTTTATTAATTATTAAAACACCTTTTATTCCATGTATACATCTATAAAAGCAGAGAGAGTATGTTACCATATATCAACACCCTGGGACTCCTTGACAAAGTCACATGGCGAAATGTACATTGGAGTCCCTGGGTGTTCATATCTGGTAACATACTCTTTCTGCTTTTAAAGATGTATACACTTGAAGTTGTAGTGATATCTTTATGGTGATGTTTGTATATGATTAGCTATTTATTAATCCACTTGGACCTATTATTAAATACATACTTGTATATGGACTTCACCCATAATACTGATTTTTCATATGATGCAGGGAGAACACCATTTGCCTGTTGTACCCACTTCCTATACATTTTGGTGTGATTTCCCTATATGTAATTGAATCCCCTCTATATATATTTTATCCTGTCTGTGACAGACAGTTTTTATTCTTATGTTACAGTAAAAATCTTTTTATTGAATATTTTTTGGTGTTTATTCCCATTTCTTGGTAGATTTATTCAATTTTCAAGTCTTGCCACAGTTTGTCAATGGGATTTAGGTACAGACTTTGACTGAGCCATTCAAACACATGAATATGGTTTGAAATATTTTTGATTGTAGCTCTTGCAGTTTGTTTAGTGCTGTTCTGCTGGAAGGTGACTGACAGTTTCAAGTCTTTTGTAGCCTCCAAGTGGTTTTCTTCTATGATTGCCCTGTATTTAACTCCATTCATCTTTCCATCAACTTTGACCAGCTTTCCTGTCCCTGCTGAAGAAAAGCATGCCACAGCATGATGCTTCCACCAATATGTTTGAGGTGGGAATGTTTTTTTCTCTGTGATGTGCAGTATTAGTTTTTCGCCACACATACGAGTGTTTATGCATTTAGCCCAAAAAGTTCTATTTTGGTCTTATTTGGCCAGAGTACTTTCTTCCACATGCTAGCTGTGTTCCCCACATTTCTTTTTGCAAACTGCAAACGGGACTTGTTATGGCTTGCTTTCAACAATGGCTTTTTTATTGCAACTCTTCCGCAAAGGCCAGATTTGTGGAGTATATGACTCATAGTTTTCCTATGGACAGATTCTTCCATTTGAGCTGTGGATTTCTGCAACTCAACCAGAGAGACCATGGGCTTCTTGGCTGTTTCTTAATTAGTGCTCTCCTTGATTGCATGTCAGTTAAGGTGGCTGGCCATGTCTTGGTAGATTTGTTTTTGTGCCATAGTCCTTCCACTTTTGGATGATGAATCTATCAGTACTCTGTGAGATTTTCAGAGCTTCTGCTATTTTTCTTTTATACTCTAACACTGCTTCTTTTATACTCTAACTACAACTTTATCCCTGACCTGTTGATGTGCTCTTTGGTTTTCATGATGATGTTTGATCCCTAATGTTCTCAAGCAAACCTCTGAAGCTTCACAGAACAGCTATAGTTATGCTGAGAATAACTTACACACAGGTGGATTCAATTTAGTCATCATGTAACTTCTGGAGACTACTGGCTACTCAGGATATTATTTAGCCGTATCAGACTCAGGCTGAATGCTAATGCGTCCCAATTTTCAGATTTATATCTTTAAAATAATTAGAAAACCATGTATCATTTTCTTTACACATAACAATTATTTTCTACTTTGTGTTGGTATATCACATAAATACTAATAAAATTCATTTAAGTTTGCAGGTGAAATGTGTAAAAATGTGAAAACATTCACGGGGTATTAAAACTTCTCCACGGTACTGTATAGTGAAAATTCTATATGTGCCTCTGTGTTTTAATCTCTCTCCATTTTACTGCTTACGGAGCACCCCACCAGGGCCGTGGGGTACTCGGTCCGGGCTGGGCAGTTCTTAAAGGGGAAGTCACAGCAGCAGTGACGCGTCCGTGGCCCTGGGCGTCCAATAAATGTCAAAGATGATGATGGGGTAGTTTGTGGGGAAATTAGTTTGTGACACCACCCGTGGTGTTCTTTTATATATGGCCGAAGCTGCGGTTCAGGTCCACTGGGGCGGTTGGTGACGCAGAAGAGATGTTACTGATTTCCACGGGTAGAGCTAGGCCCCAAGGCAGATGTAACAGGGTATTCAGGTGATGGTGAACATTGGGGTGCAGAGAATAAGCAGGGAATACAGAAGAGTGCAGTTTTCTTTACCTTTTACTTCTTGGTAGATGAAAATACTGTCCGGGGCACTAGTTGCAGATGTTAGAAGGAGTCAGGCTAGCCTGGAAGCATTCAGGGGATCCACCCTGCCAGGTTGGGTTGGAGGCCTTCCTGCTGCGCTCTCTGTTCGAGTCCCTGTGCTTGTAGCTACGCCGCGACTTCCTGTGTGTTGGTTTTAACCTGTATGGCAGACAGCGCGAGAGGGAGGGAATGTCGCCGTGGCAACCGGACTCTGGGGTGCCACATTCCCCCCTAGTTAACTTCAGTACATCCCGGACTGAGGAAACATAACAAGAACAGTTAATAATAATAATAATAATAATAATAATAATAATAAATGAAAGTCTATAAAGCCTTAAAAATGTAAAAATTACAAAACCCAACAAAGAAAAACAACACAGATACTGCAGCGCCTAGTCCTTTCTCTGCTGTCCAGGAATTGGCTTTGTCTGCATACCTGCAGTTTGGTTGGTGGGAACCGCCTTAGTCCACTTTGTGTGTTTCGACCCTGGGGTGACTACAGGGCACTCTGTAGGTGGACCTGGTTTTCGGCCACGCCGGCTGCTTATTTTCAAGGCCAAGTCAGGTTAAATATTTACAAGTAAGGTCCTGCACACACATAGTCCTGTAACCCAATTGTCCTTCAGCAGGTTATTACGAATATTTAAAAGTTCATACAGCAAGTCTCTGTAGGCTCATATGCTTAACAGTAGAGATGAGCGACTTTGCCTCCGGGAGGGTCGAGTCGGGTTTCGTGAAACCCGACTTTCTCAAAAGTCGAGTCGAACGAAATCGGCCGACTATCGGGAAAAGTCGAAGGTCCGACTGAAACACGAAACCCAATGCAAGTCAATGGGGAAGCAAAGTCGGCAGGGAGTGGAGGACAGTAAACACACCTACAGTGCCCATTTCAATGCCAACGACATCAATTCTTATTACTTAAGCTTATCAACCTTAATTTACTTTATAATAATAGTAACGCACTGATAACTGGGGTTATTTGGCTAAAGTTGTGGGGGGAGCAGGGCTGGCTCCAGGTTTTCGTGTGCCCCGGGCGAAAGAGTATCAGTGGGCCCCTTTAACACATACCACAATTCATGATGCTCCGATATGGCAGAGAAATATACCATATTTTTTGGACCACTTTTTTCCCCAAAATTTTGGGGGAAAATGGGGGTGCGTCTTATGGTTGCAGTGTACTTACAATCCGGCGGCGGCTCCAATGCAGCCTCCAGTGCAGTGGTGTCGGGGCCTGATGTGGCTGCAGCGGGGCTCTGTGCTGCGTGGGGGGCTCCGCCGGCATTTCATCCTAACCGCGAAAGCCCCCCGCAGCTCCGCTGTTGCGACGCGTGGCTTCCTGAAACATGGCCGCCAGGGGCTCCGGAAAGATGGCCGCCGCAACGAGAAATTGAAATCTGATTTGAATTTCTCGTTGCGGCGGCCATCTTTCCGGAGGCCTGGCGGCCATGTTTCAGGAAGCCACACGTCGCAACAGCGGAGCTGCGGGGGGCTTTCGCGGTTAGGACGAAATGCCGGCGGAGCCCCCCACGCAGCACAGAGCCCGCTGCAGCCACATCAGGGCCCCGACACCACCGCACTGGAGGCTGCATTGGGATCGCCGCCGCCGGATTGTAAGTACATTGCCACCCACGGACCACAGACACCGCACGAACCACAGGCACCCCACGAACCACAGCCACCCCACGGACCACAGACACCCCACGAACCACAGCACCCCACGAACCACAGCCACCCCACGGACCACAGGACACCCACGAACCACAGCCACCCCACGAACCACAGCCACCCACAGACCACAGCCACCCACAGACCACAGCCACCCACAGACCACAGCCACCCCACAGACCACAGACCAGCCACCCCACAGAGCACCCTGCAACACAGAGCACCACCACCGCACCAGCCTGGACCACTGAATGACCCCTGTGACCATCCTCTACCTGTGCTGATCCCTTCGCTGGTAACCTAAATTCGGACTGTAAGACGGACCCCCATTTGACACATTATTTTTTTTACCCTATTTTCCTTCTGAAAATTTGGGGTGCGTCTTATGGTCCGGTGCGTCTTATAGTCCGAAAAAATACGGTAGGTATAGTACAATGCCAAATACTTCACTTCTTACATTACATGACTGATATCTATTTTAAATTCTACAATAGCTCAAAAACCGGACAGTATATTCCTCCATACGGTATTATGGCCACCACATAGTGCACCATACAGAATAATGAGCCCCATATATTGCTCCATACAAATGATTGGTCCCATATAATGTTCCATACAGTATATGATGAGCTCCACATAATGCTACAGTATATGATGGTCCCCATATAATGTGCCATACAGTATAGGATGGTCCCCATAGAGTATAATGAGCCCCACATAATGCTCCATACAGTATAATGAGTCGCATATAAAGCTCCATACAGTATATGATGGGCCCCATATATTGCTCCATACAGAATGGGCTCCATATAATGCTCCATACAGAATAGGCCCCATATGTGCTCCATATGATTCTCCATACCCTATATGATGCCCCATAAATAATGAACCCCATATGATGCTCCAGTATATGATGATGCTCCAGTGTATGATGGGCCTATATAATGCTCCATATATAATGGGCCCAATATGATACTCTAGTGTATGATGGGCCCCATTTATAATGCTCCAGTGTATGATGGGCCCCATGGATGATGCTCCAGTGTATGATGGGCCTATATAATGCTCCATACATAATGGGCCCCATTATGATGCTCCAGTATATGATGTGCCCCATGGATGATGCTCCGTGTATGTTGGGCCTATATAATGCTCCAGTATATAACGGGCCCCATTTATAATGCTCCAGTGTATAATGGGCCCGTATATGATGCTCCAGTGTATGATGGACCCCATTTATAATGCTACAGTGTATGATGGGCCGCATGCATGATGCTCCAGTGTATGATGGGCCTATATAATGCTCCATATATAATGGGCCCCATTTATAATGCTCCAGTGTATAATGGGCCCTATCTATGATGCTCAAGTGTATGATGGGCCCCATATATAATTCTCCAGTGTATAATGTTCCCCATATATTGCTCCAAACATTAAAAAAAATGAAATACCTCTCCTCGATGGGCACTACTCTACTCTGGACTCCTCAGTGTAGCCATCTTCCAGCTTTCTGCAGTTGAACTGTTCAGGCAGAGGGGTACAGACATGACCATCGCGCTCTCTGACCTGACTGTCACTGTCAGGAAACGCGGGAAGACGTCACAGCGGTGGAGCAGGGAGAGGTAAGTATTGCAAGTGCTGGGGT
>JARQOD010000003.1:184998767-185038745 GCA_033576555.1 Oophaga sylvatica | reverse complement strand
AGCCCACGCATTTTTTTTCAGCAATTTTACACCTCATATATATATACATGTCATTGAATTTGTGACATATATATATATATTTATATTTGTAGTTCATACACTTCTACATAGTATAATAGCCGCTAATTCAATTGCCGGCTTTTGTGAAAATGCAGAACCCGACATGAAATGACACTTGGTGTACATAGGGTTAACCATGTCTTTTCATGTCCTTTGCTATCTAATTTGCACAAACAATTAAATCAGTCTATGTGTGCAAAATTTCACACCTGTAGGGGTTAATTAAAGGTGTAAATTCGTAGCAAAAAAGTCCGTTTTTTTTACAACGAATTTACACCTTTAATTAACCCTACAGGTGTGAAATTTTGCACACATAGACTGATTTAATTGTTTGTGAAAATTAGATAGCAAAGGACATGAAAAGACATGGTTAACCCTATGTACACCAAGTGTCATTTCATGTCGGGTGACCCGACATGAAATGACACTTGGTGTACATAGGGTTAACCATGTCTTTTCATGTCCTTTGCTATCTAATTTGCACAAACAATTAAATCAGTCTATGTGTGCAAAATTTCACACCTGTAGGGGTTAATTAAAGGTGTAAATTCGTAGCAAAAAAGTCCGTTTTTTTTACAACGAATTTACACCTTTAATTAACCCCTACAGGTGTGAAATTTTGCACACATAGACTGATTTAATTGTTTGTGCAAATTAGATAGCAAAGGACATGAAAAGACATGGTTAACCCTATGTACACCAAGTGTCATTTCATGTCGGGTGCTTCTGTCTTTTCACTGAAGCCGGCTTTACCCGGCAATTGAATCAGAGGATATTTTACTATGTAGAAGTGTATAAACTATACATATATGTATATATATATGTCACAATGACATGTATATATATATATATATATATATATATATATATGTATTCTATGTGTGTATATTTAGTGTTTACAAGGAAAGAAAGAGGTTTTTTTAGTTGCGATATTTTGTTCCCATAGACTTACATGGGACTTCCGGTATCGGTATCGGGTATCGCCGATATTTTAGTGATATCGGCGATACCATTCCGATTCCGATACTTTAGGATATCGGAAAGTATCGCTCAACTCTAATCATAACAAGTCCTTAGTCCTAATGCACAGGACTCATGTCAGGGTTGTAGTTTCCTGACAACTTATTGTTCACCAGCTTTCATTGAAGCTTCATAGGTGATAGGAAACCACTGGAACGTGATAAAAACGTGATAACACAGTTCATATTAGCATCATAGGATCATCGTCCTCTGCCATTGTGTCTGTCAGTTTAGATACTGCAGTCGTGGCTGTCAGTTTAGATACTGCAATCGTGGCTGTCAGTGGTGGATACTGCAGTTGTTGTCAGTGATGAAATGAATTGTAATTGACACAGTCTATTATTACTCCGACATCATATAGCCTTTTTACCTTCTGGGACTTCGGCTTTGTCTTCTTGTAACTTTTTAAATTTACTTGAATTTAGAAATATGAAAAGTCTTTATTAACGTAATTCCAATATCTTGCTTGAAGTCTTCATTCCCTATTCTATACCAAATCTGGTAATTTTCCTAACCTATAATATCACAGTGTACCATAGCAATCAGTAATATCCATAGAATTATTATCAGAATAGTAATATGGAATTCATGTTTGTATGTGAAACAATAATAAATGATAATGCATTATTAACCATATTCTTCATGAGATAGAACATTTTTATGTCATAGGTGTAATTACCTTTTCAACCCATAGGAGTCAGTGTGTTTTTTTATGTAACAAGTGTTTCCATCTTTATTACTAGAACTTTATTAATGGAATATATTTATTAGACCAATAATAGGTAAGAATGTATAGCCATGAACCCAAAATATGAATATGAGTAAATGAATGAATGAAAGAATTATTGTATTTACTCAGAATTAAAACATTTCCTTTAATGAACCGATATCTTCACTATATTTAATGAAGCAATATTCTCATACTAGACATTACTTTATTAAATATTGATGTTTCTTGATTGAGATAAAAAAATAAAAATTAAGAATCAAAAATAGAGATAAATGAAGAATAAAAATTAAAAAATGAAAAATAAGAATAAAAACAAAAATAAGAATAAAAATAAAAATAAGGCCTTTATATGTTTATGACAAATGCTGAGTAGTTATGTTGTCTGTAACACATACCCTTAATATTTCCATTATCTGGATGATTTCATATTTGTCATGACCTTGTGTTACCAAAATTTTCATATTATGCAACTTTGCATGTAATCCCCTTCTTAGTGTAAAGAAATGACTCTTTATAATACTTAATGTTATTATCTCTAGTAGTTATACCATTGTACCTTTCTATATTCTTTAAAATGTGTGAAGAAGACGTATTGATGAAATGTGATGATGTATTCAAGATCTAAAACACATTTCCCCCTTAATACCAAAAAAAAATATTATTCTGTGAAATAATTGATTTATCAAAACCAAAATGAAAAAAATAATTGTTTTATAAATTATTTATGTAACTTCTGTTTTAGCTTTATACCATATATTTGTCTGAAGATGTGTACCATCTATGTAACCATTAAAAATAAAAATAACATTGAATATCATAAAATTATCTTTTGGGAAAAGGAAAAATAATAATCTAAATGTAAATTTTCTTGATAAACCATTTTGATGTGTGATTACACTTATCTACTATTAACTAAAAAAAATAATTTCTAAAGGAATATATGTTGAATAGATAATATTTCATTATGTATCTTAATATTCTAATAATTGAACTGATTTGTATTATTTCTCTTAAAACCAAGTTGTTGTTTTTCTCGCATACCATGAATTTTGAAACCTCTCCTTTCATACATCACATACTCTTAACTTATATTCACTCTTAGCAGCTGCTCATACACGCATCTGTCATCTGTCACTCAGACTGTGACACATATAAGTTTACACCGCAGATTCCTCATACAAAAAGGTAAGAATACATAATATATTAACCCAAATAATTGTATCCTAATTATCAATGCGCATTGTAAACTACTAAATTTAATATCTTAATATTTCTTTGAATATTCCCCAAATACACATAACAAACTTTGTGAACCATTTATAGATAAAAGGACTCATAAGAAAATTAGTTATGAGCTGTTTCTATATACTTGGTGCAAGGGTTTGCAAACTGTAATTGAACCCTGTAACTTAAGAGGCCTAAAAAAAAATTATTTGACTTGCAAAGGCTGAGCTCACTGAGGCTACAAGAGCTTTAAGTTGCAACCACTGAAATAGGGGTATATGGTAGCCTTATAATTAGAACAGTTTAAATGTCACATGTGTGACTGTCATGCAGTAAGAACATATTGCCATACAAATAAATAACTTCAAAATGTTAGCAACACACAAAAACTAAATTTAGATTCAGTTAGTTACATATTATTTCCTTTTAAGTGTTAAATATATAAAAACATGCAGTTATTACAAATTCCTGTGTAAATAAAGGAATAAATCCATGTAAGAGAATTTTTCCCAATTAAGTCCTACTTTGAAGTGAAAATTCTAAGGATAAATAAGAGATAAGGTTAATATCATATACAAAAACAAAACAATTGCAATGTCTTATACATATATGTATTGGCTTTAATGTAATTCTAAATATTTTCTGTAGTTTATTTTAATTATATCACTATAGATATACAGTTATACAATCTCTACTTATACAAATATACTATATACTGTATGAATATATATATATATATATATATCTAAAAAAGCTGTGAACTACAGGATTATATTTATAAAATAATTACAAATAACTGAATAATATATTGTATAATACTTTTACATAACATATAATTTCATTTTCAGTCAATTCCTAAACCAAATCTTATTTCTTTGTCAAAGATGTCCTGAAAAACTCTGTTAATCATTCCTTTTTTTAATGATTGTTTGAGCAGCTCCGATAATGAGCTGTAAACTGAAGACTTAGATAAGTTATTTTGAGAAGACATCTGTTCTTGTCTTTCAGTGTCCGCCATTTGTCTTTTTACAGAGAGGTCTGAACTTTGAATTATTAACTCTTTCTGCAAAGCGGACTCTTGGATTTTTTTATAGGGTTTATAACAAATATGTAATTTTCTGTTTTTACAAATTTAGTATGATTTATTTCCCTTTCACGATTCTCATGTTTTCTAGCAAAATCAAGGAATTGCGCACATTCAAATAAAGTATCTTTTTGTGACGCAATAACACGAGATACAGAATTTAGGAATCCAAATTTGTCCACAAAATACTTTATCATTGATTGTGTTTTGACATTGGTAATTAGAGTTTTGTACAACCTTTCAAATATGGACATGAATGTAAAAGTACATTCTTTCCGACCAATCCTTAATTTTTGAAGAATATCAATATCTGGACAATTTTCATTTAAGGCACAGAAAATCAGAATTTTCAGTCTGTCTTTATCATCTAGATCTCCATGTAATTCATTATCAAAACTCAACTTTAATGTTAAACGTCTGGAAAAGGTTGCAGGAAGCCACAATTTAAATAATTGATTTTTCTCGTCATTACTTAAATCAAGCTTTTCAACAAAGCTTTCAAAAATTTCAGAATTTCTGCACACATGGATTTTGTTATCATATGCAGGAATGATTTTGCATAATTTTAGCAAATTTTTCCTAACTTTGATTTGGAGTTGGGCCTCTGAATTGTCTTCTATTTTTGGTGGCCTTTGTACATCCGTCCCTCGTACGTCATCTGCATCAGTTCTGAAGTCTCCTCCCATGTTCCCTCCTACATCAGTTCTCAAGTCTCCTCCCACATTTCCACCATCTTTTTTTACGTCATCAGAGACAAGGTCACCTTGAGTAGCCATTACAGACACATGTCCCACATCTTGCTCAATTTCCTCATTACAGTAAATTTCGGGAACATCACTGGTATCATCTGACACTATTTCTACACATAGGACAGATGTGTATCTTCGTACCGTGTTAGCCAGTAGATAGAAAAATATTTAGACTTGAGAGTCCTCAGTGGTTGATACCTTTTAATGGCTAACTGAAAAGATGGTAACAAATTGCAAGCTTTCGAGACTACGCAGGTCTCTTCATCAGGCAAAGACTAAAACAAAAGCTGAAGAATCACATATTTATATACACAACAGGACACAGGAATAATGCAATAGGTAAGACAAGTGACGTGAAGCAGAACTGTCATTATGGCAGAGGGATGAACATAAATATGACTAGTTCATAGATAAGGAGTGATATCTATGAACTAGTCATATTTATGTTCATCCCTCTGCCATAATGACAGTTCTGCTTCACGTCACTTGTCTTACCTATTGCATTATTCCTGTGTCCTGTTGTGTATATAAATATGTGATTCTTCAGCTTTTGTTTTAGTCTTTGCCTGATGAAGAGACCTGCGTAGTCTTGAAAGCTTGCAATTTGTTACCATCTTTTCAGTTAGCCATTAAAAGGTATCAACCACTGAGGACTCTCAAGTCTAAATATTTTTCTATTTCTACACAGTCATTTTTAGATTTCTCTAATACGAACTTGTGAAATACGTCAACTAACTGTAAAATATTTTTCAATTTCTCTCTTTCTCTATTAAAGGACACCAGCTTAGATTCTAGCTTTAGATTTTCCATTTCACATTCTGCATATAAGCTGAGCCATAAAACTTCTAAATTAGACTGATCTACAGACATAAATTTCAGTCTACTTTGCTTAGAAAAAGAAGTAATAACATCCATGTTTCTTACCTTGAAATATCTCAGCTTGTAGTTCCCTTCTTGGACAATGGCCTCTTGTCATCAGCACGTCTGATTCCTGTAGTACATCTGGCAACTCTTAGTCCTCATTCATAGGTTCTTTTCTGATCCTGAAATATCGTAGTGTGATTTCTTTGACGACTTGCACATCTGACGTAATTTTGCTTCTATTCCTCCCCTTGCAAGTTATCAAAAATTCACACTCTAAAAATCAAGTGTGACTGGCTGGCTCTCCAAAATGTTAAAAATGCTTAATTTTGTATATTTTTCAAGGACTTGTTACCAGATGCGATACTTTAAAGAAAACGTCATGTTTCTTATAAAAAAAAATGTAGTGGTTTATTGGACTCTTTACCAAAAAAACATCATTACAGGAAAACATAAAATGAGTGAAATAGTTACGTAGAGATTGTCCATTTGTCCATAGCAAAGCTTATACACTTCTTTCCTTGGTGTCCTGAATGGCAAAATGACATTCTGGCCTTGTCAGCAGCGTCTCAGAGAAGCAACACGTGGTTACATGGCAGCTGGCTGTTCATTCATCATAGTCCTTGTCAGAGTAAAGTGTCTGTGGAGAGAGTGAGCGAGCCAGAGCCCCTCCCTTCGTGTAGTCATTATATATCTGTCCCTTAGATCACGTGGTCTCTGTATATGGAGATGACACTTTACCATACAGAAATAGCATCTGTAATGTCAGCGAACGTTAATGTGCTTGGTACAGAATTGAGTGTATAAAGAATAAATCCATAACCAATAATTAATATTTAACACCTCCCCATCATCATCACCTCCCATCATCATTGCCTCCCCATCATCATCATCACTGCCTCCCCACCACCATCACACATACAGCACTCTCTCACATACACACACACAAAGCACCGCACTACATACACACACCCATCTCACCTGTCCGGGGTCCGCGCTCTCTGCCACAGCCGGCCGCTGAATGATGACGTCATTCAGCGGCGCTGCTGTGAGAGGAAGCGCGGGCGCCCTGCAGAGGGAGCCTGAAGCCCGCAGCTGCGGCAGCGGAGGCACGGGGAGAGGTAAGTATTGCGCCGGCTGCTGCCGGGGCCCTGAGCAAGCGGGGGGGACCAGGGGCGGCTCTGGTACCGCTCTCATCCGCTAACGGGCGCCGGGCTGCCCGACAGTGAGTGGGCCCCCCCGCCTGCTCAGGGCCCTGGCACTTGCCCGAGTATGCCAGGTGCTGACGCTGGCCCTGCATCGAGCAGCAGCGGCGTGTCAGCCGTGTTCTCTTCACAATCGGTAGGCTTTTGCCATTTAAAAACTCACAATGTGGTGTGGCACTCAATGTGTATGTTATGTAATCAGGTGTAATTATGTTTTTAAACCGGTGTAATGTTTTATTGCAAATAGGAATCTTCGGATCCCGAACCTGCCAGGCCCCCCCCTAAAAAAACTTACCAAAGTGTCCAAAAAGGTACATTGCACCATTTTTTTTTAAGTAAAATATAATTTGATACCTGCATTGTACATTTTTTCTTTTTTCCTACTTTGTAGGTTGCTGAAAAAGTGAAAAAAAAAAACGCCTCACCGTGTGTTATCGCCTCACCTAGAAGTGGTAAATATGACGCCCGATATAAATTTCAAAACAAACAAATTTTTTATTTTTTTTATAAACACAACATTAAACAACACAAAAATATAACTCACCAAACAACACTATAAGTGAACGTTTAAAATTACATACATGTCATAACATTAAAAAGAACATTAAAAAGAACAAGGCCGAACAACAAAAAAACATTGCAATATTAATTTTAAAAACCTGAAACTGTTAAAAAGTGTTAAATTTTTTTATTTTATAGCCCAAGCAGCGCTCTAAAAAAAAAGCAACTTGAGGTTGACGAGGAGCCGCTGGAAATTGAAAACGAGACACTGATAACACTAGTGGAAGCGAATCCGTCGATATGGGATCAAAGTGACAGCTCCCACAATGACATTATTAAAAACCGAAAGTTGTGGGAGAAGGTAATATGCCACTTTGACCCGCGATATATGGAGAAGTCCGCCTCCTCTAAAAAAAAATTGGTAATTAACACTCCACTTAAATTTGTAAAATATAATGATTTTAATAGAAATAAACATTATTTGTTTGCTTTTATTGTAGCTGATGCAGTCCATACCCGGTGGAGCTCTATCAGAGATAGATTTGTAAGGGACTTCCGCAACAGCCAAAACACCCCAAGTGGGTCTGGTGGCAAACGAGTCACCCCATATGTCCATTATGACCAATTGATGTTTCTGCAGAAAACGTCACAGCGCTCGTAAGTACACTAGGATGTAAAAATGGGATAGAGCAACAAGTCTTTATTAAAATTTCTAAAATAATATATTTCTTTTTTTGGGATAGAACGATATGCAGTACCGCTGCGCCTCGAGAGGCTGAGGCATCGGAGCCTTGTCGACAGGAACCAAGTCAACAGACGGGCACTGAAGATGTGTCTGTCCTTAGCGAGCCACGATCAATGGACAGCGGTACTGTGGCTCCTGTTGTTAGTGCCCGTCTGCAAACCCAGCGCAAACGCAAGAAAACAGCAGCCAATAAAGAAGTCGATGCCATAATTGTCGAAGGATTGCAACGACTAGAGGATCTGTGTCGCAGTGAACACAGAGATATAAGGCAGGAAATTACGGAATTGCAATCTCAAAAATCTGTGTATGCAGCCAATGAGTGGAAGCTCCTGTTTCTGTCATATGTGCCTGTAGCCCAAAAGATACCGTCGCACAGAAATTTACAGTTTAGGCAATGTTTTCATGATCTATTTGAGGAATTTTTGGCCCCTCAGGAGCCCACTTCCTTGAAACAAAGAACCATGGACATGCCATCATACCAAGCCCAATCTAGAGCCCATGGTGAAATGGGTATGGAAATGCAAAGGCAATGTAGCAGTCCAGGATACAGTTGGCCGACAACATGCCAGCGCAATATCAAAGTCTGTAATTTAAACTGTGTGTGTAAACATTTGGTTTTCCAACGTAATGTTTTTTTGTTTTTGGTCGGTCATCCCTATGGGATCATATATGCTAAAAATGTATGTCAACATTCAGAGAGGAAGACCAAAAATATTTAAGTAAAATTTTATACCTACATTTAATTGTATGTTTTTTTTTCAAATGTATTTCAACTTTATATACAGTTCTACAAAAAATCAAAACACAAATAGAACATAAACCAATCAAATGAACAGTCAATTTTCACACATGCATCTCTTGCCAGGAAACTACACCTTCTTGCATGAAATAATTAGCAAAGTTATTACGAATCCTCATTATCTCCGCTGTAGAACGAACAGAAGTGGAGTTTATGCTCATGAGATTCGAATCGCAGTTATCGGGGTCAACCACTATGGCCGGCGTCACACTGACGAGTGTGATGCGAGTAAGTCGCACGACTTTCTAGTATCAACACCCAGCACGGCCGCCCGCTCTCGGACCCAAGTGTGCAGCTGCATGTATTTCTATGCAGCCGCACACTCGTGTCCGAGAGCGGGCGGCCGTGCCGGGTGTTGATGCGAGAAAGTCGTGCGACTTACTCGCATCACACTCGCCAGTGTGATGCCGGCCTATGGGTTCATGTCTGCACACAAAATTGTGAAGGCAGATGCATGCCTTCACTACACGGTCCACATTTTAAGGTTGTAGTTGCATGCAAGTAAGTAATATACGCCATTTTGAGGTTAAAATACCAAAGGTACATTCCACATAACGTCTTGCCCGGCTCAAGCGATAATTAAAAATGCGTCTTGTGTTGTTTAGTGTACTGCTTGAGTACGGCTTTACTAGATTTTTGCCGAGTTGGAACGCCTCATCTCCAACTAAAACATAGGGCAAACTTGGGCCTTCGGTCCCCGGAAGTGGTCGTGCTGAGGGAATTTTAAAGCTGTTGTTGTACAAACATTTCCGCATGTTGGACTCTTTGAAGACTCTGGAATCGTTAGTCCGTCCATATGCACCGATATCCACAGCTATAAACCTGTACCTAGTATCCGCAATAGCCATTAATACAATTGAAAAGTATTTTTTGTAGTTATAGTAAAGGGATCCACTATGCGCGGGTTTCTGAATACGAATATGTTTCCCGTCCACTGCACCAATGCAATTGGGAAAATTAGCCACATCCTCAAATTTTTGGGAAATAGATAGCCACATTTCTGTAGTTGGGGTTGTTAGCACAAGTGGTTGCAAGTTGTTCCAAATGGCATCACGTTTCCTGAACTAGCTGGCAAATGGTCGATTTTCCCAAACGAAATTGAAAATGCAGTGATGCAAAAGTTTCACCAGTAGCCAGATATCTAACGACAAAGCCAAAAAAAAAATATTTAGCACTATGGACATATTTATTTTTAAAGACACCACAATAAAAAAGGCAAGTTTACATTGACTATGACAATTGGCAACGTGTACAAAATGAAAAGACATGCACCACAATAAATTACATCCTGTCTTTGTCAATAGAACAATGTTACCAAAAGGATATTTACCTCAGGGTCACCACTAAACGTTGCTCCACACAAATACTCTCACGGAAAATGCTGCGCTGATGATGTATGTCATCCTTCACATGTGAGAGCAGAATATCAAAGGTTTCGATGGATATCCGCAGGTAAAGTTAAAATTTAAAGGGATGATCCCTAAGCTGAACATACAGGGTGTGAAAGGCACCATATGTATCCCTTAAAAAATTCACTTCATGGATCCAATCCCTCCTTTGAGAAATACGCCTTCTCTGCTGACGTCGCAGATACTTCAAGCGACATCGCACAAGCTCCGACACAAACATCTTGCTAGCAGGAGAAGTTCACTCGATGCTCTCAAAATGGAGAATGGGTGTCAACTCTCATGTCACGCAGACAAGAAAAAAAAAAAAAGAACAACTTTATTGACAGTGCCTGAAAGCAGACAAACGGATGCTTCAAGAACGGACCTCAAAATGACATATTGCAGTCACATGCGTTAACGCAAGCATTAATGTGAAGCCAAATTTATACAAAATTTGGGTCATTTAAGCACATCCATTTAACGGATCCGTTAAACGGATTGTACTAACCGCAATGTGAACCTAGCCTTACAGATAACCTTTGCCTCATCAATAGGATTTTGGTCAAAAAAGTGTCACACTGCACTCTTCCAACTACGGGATAAATTTTCAGGGCTTGCACGCTGTACTAACTCTTTTTGTTTTTTTAACACTTTTTTGGACTGCTACGGGCCTACCAGATAACCGCAGCTGCGATGTCGATGCCTGCAGCGGATCCTCCTCCTCTTCTGAGCTATGTCTGTGAGGGCAATGCAATGCTCTGGGTAAATGTACCAGCAGAATCATATAGCAGTGGCTCTGCATCAATGCAATCCATGTCATATTCATCTTGGACTGGGGAATTCAGGATTTCACTTGATAACCCAGGCATGGTATGTGAAAAGAGCTCCAGAGAGTAATCTGAAGTGTGGCCTGCCGCATCCTTCACTTTTGTTGGGGGTGAAGGACACAAGGAAAGGTGTCGTTCCTGACCAGGAGTCTGCACTGATGACTCAATGCTTGCAGTTTTTGACACTTCAGAAGAGGAGGCAATAGAGCTGGAGGCTGTTTCGGCAATGTAAGCCAAAACCTGTTCCTGATGCTCCGGCTTTAAAAGCGGTTTACCTACTCCCAAAAAAAAGAGCCTTCTGGAGCCAGATGATGACACAGGCTCAACAATTCCTGCCTTAGGTTATATTGTGCTTTTGGCACTACCAGCAGATGCACCACCACCACCATCAGTACCAGCTGGCACCCCCCGCCCACGTCCGCGGCCTCTTCCACCATACCCATGTTTGGGAAAATGTACCAAAAATACCAGCAGATATATAGTACTGTATAAGAAGCGTACAACTGTATACAGTGTTGAGGAAAATTTAAATCTCCGTATATATTTCCAGAGTCACACACAGACGCTCACTCAGTATGGATTACACCAGAATACAAAAAGCAGAAAAAACGGTTCTGTTTCAGAAGCGTACACTGTATACAGTGTAGGGGAAAATTTAAATCTCCGTATATATTTCCGGAGTCACACACAGACGCTCACTCAGTATGGATTTGACCAGAATACAAAAAGCAGAAAAACGGTACTGTATCAGAAACGTACAGCTTTTACGTGAATGGAAAATTTAAATCTCCGTATATATTCCGGAGTCACACCAGACCTCACTCAGTATGGTTTTAGACAGAATACAAAAGTTGAAAACGTACTGATCAGAAGCGTACAACGTATACATGTAGGGGAAAATTTAAATCTCCTTTATATTCCGGAGTCACACAAGACGCTCTTCAGTATGATTTGACCGTAATACGAAAGCAGAAAAATGGTACTTTATCGAAGAGTACAGCTGTATACAGTGAGAGGAAATTTAAATCTCGTATATATTTCCGGGTCACACACAGCACTCACTCAGTATGGATTTGACCAGAATACAAAAGCAGAAAAACAGTACTGTATCAAACGCACAGCTGTATACAGTGTAGGGGAATTTAAATCTCCTATATATTTCCGGAGTCCACACAGACGCTCTTCAGTATGGATATGACCGTAATACAAAAGCAGAAACAGTACTATATCAGAAGCGTAGCTGTATACAGTGTAGGGGAAAATTTAAATCTCTGTATATATTTCCGGAGTCACACGCAGACGCTCACTCAGGATGGATTACACCAGAATACAAAAAGCAGAAAAACGGTACAGTTTCAGAAGCGTACAGCTGTATACAGTGTAAGGGAAAATTTAAATCTCCATATATATTTCCGGAGTCACACACAGACGCTCTCTCAGCATGGATTTGACCGTAATATGAAAAGCAGAAAAACGGTACTGTATCAGAAGTGTACAGCTGTATTTGGTGAAGGGGAAAATTTAAATCTACGTACATATTCCTATAGTCACACACAGACTCTCACTCAGTATGGATTTGACCAGAATACAAAAAGCAGAAAAACGGTACAGTATCAGAAGCATACAGCTGTATACGGTGAAGGGGAAAATTTAACTCTCCGTATATATTTCCGGAGTCACACACAGACGCTCTCTCAATATGGATTTGACCATAATACAAAAGGCAGAAAAACGGTACAGTATCAGAAGCGTACAGCTGTATATAGTGTAGGGGAAAATTTAAATCTCCGTATATATTTTCGGAGTCACACACAGACGCTCTCTCAGTATGGATTTGACCATAATACAAAAGGCAGAAAAACGGTACTGTATCAGAAGCGTACAGCTGTATACAGTGAAGGGTAAAATTTAAATCTCCGTATATATTTCCGGAGTCACACACAGATAGTCAGCATGTATTTGTCCGTGATACCAGCCGGTACACGGTAATGTGTGAGGAGCGTACAGCTCTATACGGTGTGGGGAAAAATGAACGCTCAGTAACTGTGCAGAAAAAAAGAATAAAAGTATTAGTGCTGTGTGAAAAGCAGTCTGCATAGCAGTGTACACACAGCAATACAGCTATCAGGCAGCCTAATAACCAGCGCTGCTGCACACAAGAAAATCCTCCCCTGTCACTGCACACTAACTGTACAGCACAATTGCTATCAGCACAAGCACAGAATAACTTCTCTTTCCAGCCCTAATCTCTCCCTACTGATAAACAGCGTCAGCAACCTCTCCCTACTGTTAAGATCGGCAGAAGTAAAATGGAGGTCGGCGGTCAGGGCTTTTATAGACACTATGATGCCCCCAAAGCAAGCCAATCACTGCAATGCCCTTCTCTAAGATGGTGGTGGACGCTGCCCATGTCATCTTGTTGCCCCCAGTGTACGTCCTTGCTCATTGGCTGAAAAAAGGCGCCTGCAAGCATTATTGGAAAACCGACTTTAGCACTTGTTTTGCCGAACGCATGGCCGACTTCACGCTATGGTCGGGTTTCGCTCGGCGAAACCCGACTTTGGCGAAAGTCGGCGACTTATGAATCTGACCGACCTGTTTCACTGAGCTCTAGTCATTACCTTTCCCTATAAAACCTGGCCAGACCTTCTCTTCCTTGCCAGTGAAATCTTTGCTTCCTAGCTCCTTGGAGACGCTGTGCTGAATTGAAGATCGTTGTTGTGACTGGAGATTGTTGCATGCTGTTTTTGGGTGTATGCTTTCCTCATTGCCTTATTCCCATTTGGTTGGTACATTCCTACCATTCATTGTATACCTCTCTACATTTGTGTTTGTTGCTTTCTATTATCCTTGTTTGGTTTACGTGTTGATACATTAGCATTTCTGTTCCGAGCCTCCCCAGGAGGTAACAACAGAAGCACGCTAAGGCTGGAGGTCCAAATCTCCTCGCCTTTAGAGGTACCTTTGGGAGCAGGGATAGTTAGGACAACAGTCCTAGGGATGGTTCATGGCCCCTTTCCTTAATCACAAACAGTCACAGCGTGACAATAGAAGGGATTTTGTCATTGTTCACTATTAAAGGTAGAATTTTTTTTTAGTCTGTTCGTTAAAAAGTTTTTTATCTGAATTGATGAGAGAAATTGGTCTATAATTGTTGACTTGTTCTGGATCTCCCTTAGATTTTGGTATAAGGTTAATATTGGCTTGTATCATTGCAAGTGTATATGTGCCTGTGTCTGAAGCATTTTTGAAGATTTTAGCTAGTTGTGGGACCAGAAGGGAGGAAAACATTTTATAATATTCATAAGTCCATCCGGGCCTGGTAATTTTTTTTTGTTTACGTTTTTTGTTTATAATTTTCATTCCAGAAATAGGAGCATTCAGTTGTTTTAAACAGTCCTGTGGAATAGTAGGAAGATTAATTTTGGCAAGAAATGTATTAATATATACTTTAGTTGGTTGAAGATTCAGTGGATCTTCTTTTAAATTGTATAAATTATAGAAGAATTCAGCTAAATATTCCAATACATCTTTAGGGTGGATTTTTGTATTGCCATCTATCTCTTTAATTTTGTTTATCCTATTTTTTGTTCTATAATATTTAAGTCTATTGGCCATCCATTTTGAGGGTTTATTAGACAGTATATAGTAGTTTGTCTTCATTGGTTTAATAAATGTATCATATTCTGAGAACAATAATCTTTTGATTTCTTCTCTGATTTTCAAAATTTCTAAATTAATATCCAATGATAAAAAGGATACATTTTGTTGAGATTCTTCCTTAATTTTTTATTTTTTCCTTTTTGTTCCTCTTGTGTATAGAAGACAATGTCATAAGAATTTCTCTTCAAACCGCCTAAGGGTCTGTGCACACGTTGCGGATTGTGCTGCCGATCCGCAGCGTATTTGGCCCTGCTGATCCGCAGCAGATCTGCAAGTCATGTACAGTACAATGAAAGTGAATGGAAAAAATAAAACGCTGTGCACATGCTGCAGATTTTTCCGTGCGGATTTGCTGCGGATTTAAATCTGCAGCATGTCAATTCTTTGTGTGGATTCCGCAGCGTTTTTACACCTATTCCATTATAGGTGTAAAACTGCAGGGCAAATCCACACAAAAACCGCAGCAAATCCACGCTAAATCCGCAGGTAAAACACAGGTCATTTTACATGCGGATTTAGCAAAATCCGCGAGGAAAAATCCACAAGTGAATCCGCAACGTGTTTCAACTTGTTTCATATGTTGTATAATAGGTCTGTTTCAATTTTGCTTTTATAGGTAGGGGATTAAATTAAAAAATAATTGCATTTCAAAAGTAAGCTTGTTTGAGTGGGAGGACCCAGGGAGATTATTCCTAAAATAGTAATGAGTGGCTAGGGAAGGTCTTTGGGTTTATTATGATCCTTTTAAATTTAGAAATAGTAAATATGTCCATCAGAATTTAGTCAATCTGGGAAGATGTTTTGTGGACCTCAGAATAGTATGTGAAGTAAGTCTTAAGATGATACAGCCAAAGGTGTCTAAAAGTTTGTATTTGTCTCTAGCCACTTCTTTAAAGTTGTTTAGGAGGAACGGGAGAGAGAAGTTGAATCTAAAATTGCATGGCAAACGAGATTAAAATCTCCTAAGAGGATACCTCCTTTGTTTACTTCTTGTATTCTTTTTATAAGATTATCAAAGAACTGAATTTGTATTTTATTTGAAACATACAGTAAGTGTTTACTATTGGGCAGAAGTGGTTATTAACATAGCATACCAAATATGATATCTGCCTTCTTGGTGTCAAAATATTCGGATTCCAACTTAAGGGTACTTTACACATAGTGAGATCGTTAGCGTTATTGCTGAAACGTCACAGGTTTTGTGATGCAACAGCGACCTCACCAGTGATCTCGCTACGTGTGACACATAGCGGCGCCCGGCATCCCGCTGCGATATCGCTGATCGTGCTGGAATGTCCTAGGCCATTTTGTGATTGTTGGTGTCCCGCTGGCCAGCATGCATCACTGTGTTTGAGTCCATAAAAACGACAAGCGACCTCGTTGGCGACTCAGGACTCAGCGACGCAGGCTTGATTTTGCTTTGTCTTTGTCAGAATCGCTGCCGTGACAAGGTCCCAACGACCGCCGAGGTCGTTATATGGATCGCCGTATCGTTGCTGCGTCGTTGAGTAGATCTGCCTGTTTGACAACTTACTAGCGACCATGTAGCGACGTACCAGCGATCCTTACCAGGTTGTATCGTTGTTGGGATCGCTGGAGCGACGCTATATGTAACGGGGCCCTTAAACAATACTGAGTCCTTTATTATTGCAATCACCCTGCTTGTTTCTTTTCATTTAAGGAGTTAATGATATGAGAGTAATTTTTAAGGATGAATTTGGGGTGTTTTTCTCTCCCTAATTTAGTCTCCTATAGACAAATTATTTCTGCATTACTATTTTTAATTTCCGTACAAGTCAAAAACCTTTTCTTAGGGCTATTTAGAACCCTAATGTTAAAAGAGAGAATACGCATGCCCATATTTAAAGGTAGTTGTTTAGATTTCTGAGTAAAACCTGTATATAACTCAGAAGAGGTTACCATGAAATATATGTAGTTTAGTGTTTAAATAATACAAGATAAACAAACCTAAAATAGAACTAGGGTAATAGAAACAATATGAACACTGGTAAAAGTAGTTACAAAGTTTCATAAGCAGTAGACTTAACTTAGGTACTAATAATGTACTTATCCAATAAAGTTCTCCTTAATGAGCCCACTTCTTCTGGTGGCTTCGCTTCCTTTTGGGGGAAAGTTTGTGATAACATCCAGTAGGCCATCTTGTTATAGAGTAAAAAAAGTTCTGTACTAAGTTTTGTATCCACTCAATAGGTTTCCAACAATGGACCAATACTATGATGAACCACACCTTATAAAGTCACTTCAATATTTGTGAAGTATTGTAATCCATAGGGCAGTGCTTCGTTCAAAACGTAGTTTTAGTGAAAGTTCCAGGTTCATTTTTAACGTTTAGAGTCCTAATATGATCCTTTTTGCATAGGAGAAATAAAGTTAAGTCCTTCCTGGGGACTGAGGATGGGGATAGTCTTACCATTGTATGTGATCAACAGTTTAGTTGGAAATCCCTGTCTGTATGTAATACCCATTTGACATAGGGTATTAATTATTTCATGGAAAGATCCTCTCTCTGATATGGTATCTTGTGATAAGTCTGAAAATATCTTAATCTGATTGTAGGGGTCTGGAGGCTGCTTTTTCTTTTTTAGAAAATGGGGACTCCCTGAGTTGGTGTGCTGTGTATCTCCCCAAGAAATTAAACAGTACTGGAGATCATTGTCTATCAACAGAGCAAACACTGAAGTTTATAAAGGTAGATCAGAATATATTCCTTGTAAGGAAATGTCTTTCTCCTCATTTATTGGCAACTGTGAAAGCCAGTTGCTTCGTTGAAGTCAGAAGTAGTGTTGAGCATTCCGATACCGCAAGTATCAGGTATCGGCCGATATTCGCGTTATCGGAATTCCGATACTTAATTCCGATACTTTTTCAATATCGTATACCGGAATCGGAAGTTCCCATAATTCTTTGAGAGGCAATGTGATTTTAGTCAGCCAATGAGGAATCCTACGAAGTGTGGGCACATCCTGTAATGCTGCGGTCATCTTAACTAATGGCATGGCTGTGATTGGCTGCTGAAATGATGTCAGAATGCACTATAAAAGGCGCCGCCGCCATTTTAGCGTCACTGTGCTGTGAATTCAGATAGGGACAGAACGCTACTCTGCTGACTCTGAGGGACAGTTAGAGATTGCGATTTAGTGTACTGTGCTGTAGGCAGGCTATCACCAACCGCTGTGTAAAGCTTCCTTTTGCCTGCAGTGTTGTTTTAACAGCTCTGCAAGGTGTGTGTGAGTGCAGGTGACGCTGCAGTTTGCTCTGCATCCAACGCTGTCTGTAGGCATCTGCACATGTCACTCACAGACTATTTTTTTTTCTTTAGTGTAATTCTAGCTGCTCCATTCAATAGAAATTATAGTGTGATGCGCTTCCATCCGTATCCAATACATTGGTTGCAAACACTATAGAAGTAGACAAAGGAGTAGCCTTTCACAGATTGTGGACAGTTGTGTTTCAGTGTTCACTTCAGTCTGTGTTTTTTATTTTTTGAGTGCATATCACGCTCCAGTTACTTGTTCAAGCACTGCTGCTTGTACTCTGCTGAGCGTGTCTCAGTGCCTCATCCTTTTCATTTTTCTCCAATTGGTGCTTCTCCATTATATTTGAAAAAAATCTAATCTATTAGTGTGACGCGCTTCCATCCGTATACAATACATTGGTTGCAAACACTATAGAAGTAGACAAAGGAGTAGCCTTTCCCAGATTGTGGACAGTTGTGTTTCAGTGTTCACTGCAGTCTGTGTTTTTTTTTTTTTGAGTGCACATCACGCTCCAGTTACTTGTTCAAGCACTGCTGCTTGTACTCTGCTGAGCGTGTCTCAGTGGCTCATCCTTTTCATTTATCTCCAATTGGTTCTGCTCCATTCCATTTAAAATCTAATCTATTAGTGTGACGCGCTTCCATCCGTATACAATACATTGGTTGCAAACACTATAGAAGTAGACAAAGGAGTAGCCTTTCCCAGATTGTGGACAGTTGTGTTTCAGTGTTCACTGCAGTCTGTGTTTTTTTTTTTTTGAGTGCACATCACGCTCCAGTTACTTGTTCAAGCACTGCTGCTTGTACTCTGCTGAGTAGTGTTGAGCATTCCGATACCGCAAGTATCGGGTATCGGCCGATATTCGCGTTATCGGAATTCCGATACTTAATTCCGATACTTTTTCAATATCGTATACCGGAATCGGAAGTTCCCATAATTCTTTGAGAGGCAATGTGATTTTAGTCAGCCAATGAGGAATCCTACGAAGTGTGGGCACATCCTGTAATGCTGCGGTCATCTTAACTAATGGCATGGCTGTGATTGGCTGCTGAAATGATGTCAGAATGCACTATAAAAGGCGCCGCCGCCATTTTAGCGTCACTGTGCTGTGAATTCAGATAGGGACAGAACGCTACTCTGCTGACTCTGAGGGACAGTTAGAGATTGCGATTTAGTGTACTGTGCTGTAGGCAGGCTATCACCAACCGCTGTGTAAAGCTTCCTTTTGCCTGCAGTGTTGTTTTAACAGCTCTGCAAGGTGTGTGTGAGTGCAGGTGACGCTGCAGTTTGCTCTGCATCCAACGCTGTCTGTAGGCATCTGCACGTGTCACTCACAGACTCTTTTTTTTTTTCTTTAGTGTAATTCTAGCTGCTCCATTCAATAGAAATTATAGTGTGATGCGCTTCCATCCGTATCCAATACATTGGTTGCAAACACTATAGAAGTAGACAAAGGAGTAGCCTTTCACAGATTGTGGACAGTTGTGTTTCAGTGTTCACTTCAGTCTGTGTTTTTTATTTTTTGAGTGCATATCACGCTCCAGTTACTTGTTCAAGCACTGCTGCTTGTACTCTGCTGAGCGTGTCTCAGTGCCTCATCCTTTTCATTTTTCTCCAATTGGTGCTTCTCCATTATATTTGAAAAAAATCTAATCTATTAGTGTGACGCGCTTCCATCCGTATACAATACATTGGTTGCAAACACTATAGAAGTAGACAAAGGAGTAGCCTTTCCCAGATTGTGGACAGTTGTGTTTCAGTGTTCACTGCAGTCTGTGTTTTTTTTTTTTGAGTGCACATCACGCTCCAGTTACTTGTTCAAGCACTGCTGCTTGTACTCTGCTGAGCGTGTCTCAGTGGCTCATCCTTTTCATTTATCTCCAATTGGTTCTGCTCCATTCCATTTAAAATCTAATCTATTAGTGTGACGCGCTTCCATCCGTATACAATACATTGGTTGCAAACACTATAGAAGTAGACAAAGGAGTAGCCTTTCCCAGATTGTGGACAGTTGTGTTTCAGTGTTCACTGCAGTCTGTGTTTTTTTTTTTTTGAGTGCACATCACGCTCCAGTTACTTGTTCAAGCACTGCTGCTTGTACTCTGCTGAGCGTGTCTCAGTGGCTCATCCTTTTCATTTATCTCCAATTGGTTCTGCTCCATTCCATTTAAAATAAATCTAATCTATTAGTGTGACGCGCTTCCATCCGTATACAATACATTGGTTGCAAACACTATAGAAGTAGACAAAGGAGTAGCCTTTCCCAGATTGTGGACAGTTGTGTTTCAGTGTTCACTGCAGTCTGTGTTTTTTTTTTTTTGAGTGCACATCACGCTCCAGTTACTTGTTCAAGCACTGCTGCTTGTACTCTGCTGAGCGTGTCTCAGTGGCTCATCCTTTTCATTTATCTCCAATTGGTTCTGCTACATTCCATTTAAAATAAATCTAATCTATTAGTGTGACGCGCTTCCATCCGTATACAATACATTGGTTGCAAACACTATAGAAGTAGACAAAGGAGTAGCCTTTCACAGATTGTGAATAGTTGTGTTTCAGTGTTCACTGCAGTCTGTGAGGTATTTTTTTTTTTTTTTTTTAAATGCAGATCACGCTCCATTTACTTCTTCAACCACCGCTGCGTGTACTCTGCTGAGTGTCTGTCACTGGCTCATCCTTGTCATTTTTCTAAAATTGGTGCTGCTTTATTCTATTTAAAATAATTCAAATCTATTACAGTGACGTGCTTCCATCCGTATACAATACATTGGTTGCAAACAATATAGAAGTACACAAACGGGCCTTTCACAGCTACTGAACATGGGTTTTTAATTTTTAACTAAAATATGTATTTTTTCAAATGACACAAATATAAGTAATGTTGAAGAGGAATAGTCCTACATCCATTGTTTGCACAATATTACAGGTGTACATCATGTCCCTTAATCAACAATGTATTATTATATTTACTTGTATGCTTTTATTTAAAAGCCAAGAACACAGAAGGATAACCTTCGCACTGCAGCTGTTGTCAAAGTTCAACCCACATTATGCACTTCCAACATTGCAGCATTTGAGGCATGATGTGAGTTGGATTTGTCAAAGTTATGGAGTGAGAAGGTTCACCATCAGTACCCTATAGCATAAGTATGCTTTTGTGTTAGCATTTGTGTTAGACATGTGGATATCTGCCATAATATGTCACAATTATTTAGTTACAGATTTGTTACCAACACTAATCATTGAATGGTTTTAAATTTGACGTTTCACTTGTTTACAGCTTAGAAATAAGGGTGTAGCCTGATATCTATGTGTAGCACTAGCCACTTTAACATGTCATGTTTTTTTCAACATGTGTAGCTAGGTAGCAGTAATTTTTGCCGGACACACAGCAGGGGAACAGCAGGCGTTACTGAACCCACAAACACATCATCGATTGTTTTGATCTGTGCATCCAACACTTCTGAGCCCAGGGTCAAGGAGGGTGTAGCCTGAGGCCTAGTATGAGATGTTTGAACTTTAATTTGAACTTTAATTTGGAGTTAGCAGCATTAATTTTTGTCAGACACGCAGCAGGGGAACAGTAGGCGTTACTGAACCCCACTATCACTATAGCTTGTGTATTGGTCTGTGGACACGACACTTCTGAGCAGCAACTGGCAGTGTTGTAGCCCAGGGAGTATAGCTCAGGTGGTAGAAAGATGAACATAACAGGAGACATGGAAAACGTTGCCAACCAGTTAGTTAATCTGAAACCGGACAGGCAAATTCAGGCGAGATCCATGCCTAGTTCATTTTCAGAAAAGTAAGCCGTTCTACATTATCGGAGGATAGTCGCATGCAACGGTCTGTTAGTACACCACCTGCAGCAGTAAAGACGCGCTCCGATAATACACTGGCAGCAGGGCAAGCCAGCACCTCCAATGCATACTGGCTAAGCTCTGGCCATGTATCCAGCTTAGAGACACAAAACTTGAATGGGGAAGAGCCATCTGGGAGTACACTGAGAGGGCAAGACATGTAGTCTGTCACCATCTTACGGAAATGTTGCCTCCTGCTGACTGGAGCCGTCTCGGATGGTGTAGACATTGGTGGCGCTGCCACAAAACTTCGACACATTTGGAACATACTGTTCTTGCCCTGTGCAGAGGCGCTGCTTGTGCTCCCTCTTGTTGCAGAGCTGTCTCCACTGCCTCGACGCACAGAGCTGCTTTGTAAAGCAGTAGCAGCAGCGCTCTCGGCTGGAATGGAGAACATTATGGATTGCACCAGTGTGTCTTGGTACTTCCGCATTTTACGCTCCCGGTTCAACGGTGTGATGAGGCTTTGTAAGTTGTCCCGGTAGCGAGGGTCTAGGAGGGTGTACACCCAATAATCAGACGTGGTGTGAATGTGTTCGATGCAGCGGTCGTTTCTCAGCCACTGCAGCATGAAATCAACCATGTGCTGCAGACTCCCAACTGGCCAAGAAACGTTGTCCCCTGCAAGAGGCGTCATCTCTGCCTGCTGTGCATCACCCCACCCTTGGTCTACATACTGACTAGAGCATTGTCTACCTCCCTCTGGAGCGATGTCTTCCTCCTCCATTGACTCCTCCTCATCCTCCTCACAAAGTCCTTCAAATACATATAAATTTACAAAATTTAAAACTCAAAATTTAAAAACTTTGTATCATAATTCTGTAACATCAGTTTATGGAAACACAATAGCATTACAAAAGGATAGACAAAAAATGTACATTATGTGCTTTGTAAATACATTAAAAGTTTGTAATGGTTATGAAAATATAGACAGCGACTCTGGAGGTTCAATTGTTGATACAGCATGGTACTTTGAAAGTCCTCCAGCCCTTTGTGAGGAACCACGTTGCGCTGACTGTCCAGAAGGTGATGGAATTTGTGACTCCTCATCCTCCACCTCTTCCAAAACCTCATGCCTTAGTGCTTGCAGTGTTTTTTTGAAGCAGGCAGATAAGGGGGACAGTCAGGCTGACTAGTGCATCATCTGCACTCGCCATCCGCGTTGACTCATCAAACGCACGCAAAACGTGGCAGATATCCTTCATAGAGTTATTCGCCACTCATTACACTGGCAGTGGCTGCCCATTCATTATAGGATCCAATTCTAATTACTGGTTCTCACCAACAAAGCTCTCCACAGCGCAGCACCCCCCCTACATCTCCTCCCTTATTTATATTTATCGGCCTAACCGACTGCTGCACTCTGCAAACGACCTTCGACTAACCTCTGCACTAATCCGTACCTCCCACTCCCAACTCCAAGACTTCTCCCGCGCTGCGCCAATCCTCTGGAATGCTCTACCCAAGAAATTAGGACTATCCGCAATTTGGATGGTTTCAGGCGCTCCCTCAAAACACATTTGTTCACAGTGGCCTATCACATTCACTAATCAAAGTCATTCTATGTGTAATTCTGTGTGTGTAGCCCATTCACTATCTCCATGCATCCCTCACTCCCTTAAAATGGCTGGACCATCATTGTAAAAACACCATTGTATATAAACACCTGTACTTTGTATCTCCCCCACCTCATTGTAGATTGTAAGCTTTCACCAGCAGGGGCAGCTGATTTTGCTTTAATTATTGTATTGTTAACGTTGTTACTTATGACTTGTGTTTTGAAACTGTTAAACTGTAAAGCACTGCGGAATATTATGGCGCTATATAAATAAATAATATTATTATTCTTATTATAGAGGCCCACTCAGTAGTGGTGAAGTGTGAACGGCGCAAATTGCGAGTTGACTGCGCCTGATGCAGCTGATACTCCATTACTGTTGGCTGCTGCTCACACAACCGCTCCAACATATGTAACGAGGAATTCCACCTGGTGGGTACGTCACATATGATGCGATGTTCATGAAGGTGAAATCTGCGTTGCAGAGCTGCAATCAGCGATCTGGCCATGCTGGAACGTCGCAAGTGAGCGCACTCTAGGCGGACCTTGTGCAGCAGTGCATCAAGATCCGGATAGTCCCTCAAAAAACTCTGCACGACCAAGTTGAGCACATATGACAGACATGGTATGTGAGTGAGGTTGCCAAGGCCCAGAGCTGACACCAGATTTCGGCCATTGTCACACACTACCAAGCCTGCCTGTAGATTCTCTTCCAAAAACCACACGTCGCTCTCCTGCTTTATGGCATTACAGAGCTCCTGCGCTGTGTGGCTAAGATTCCCCATGGAAATTAATTTCAGGACGGCCTGTTGACATTTGGACACGGCTGTGCTCATATCGGTCGCAACAGGTAAACGTTCACGGGTCCATGTGGAGGTAGACCGTGACGGCTCCTGCAGCGATGATTCTGAGGAACTGGAGTAGGAGGAGGAATCAATGTGTACAGACTTGATTCCTGCAATCCTTGGAGTTGGCAGAACACGTACAGCGCCACTCGCAAGATCAGTACCCGGCTGCACAACATTGACCCAATGGGCAGTGAGGGAAAGGTATTGTCCCTGGCCATGGGTGTTAGAACCCTCTTGTTAGGTTTTGTTTCAGTTTGCTGGTCACATGACCTTTTTTCCCTATTTAGTCTGGCTCCGCCCTTCTGGCTTTGCTTGACTTCATTGTATTATCTACTGTTAAGCTAGCCGGGTGCTTAGGAGCCTTAATCTGTCAGTTTTGCTTGATGTTAGGATCACAAAGTATTTATTTTTCTGTTTAATTATCCATGCTACAATTTATGTTAGGAGGTGTCCACCTTTTCTCCCAGTCCCTAGATCTTGTAGGGATTACTCCCTCGCAACTATAGGTCTTCGTTCACACTAGATGAGGACTTTAGCGGGGTCAGGTTTCCCCGTTACATCGTAGGGATTCAGCTTAGTTGTATTGTAGGGACAGAATTCCCTTCTTTCCTTACTGGTTGTAGCAGATCATAACAATGGGTACTGGTCCACGCATCGGTGGTCAGGTGGACCTTGCTACTGAGGGCTTTTAGTAGCGCATGTTTAATTTTTCCCTCAACATGCTTTTGCAGACCAGGGACGGCTTGCCTGCTGAAATGAAATCGGCTTGGCACATTGTATTGTGGGACTGACAATGATATTCAGTTACGGAAACTGTCTGTCTCCACCAGCCTGAATCACAGCATTTCAAGGGACAGGAGTTTTGCAATGCCAGCATTCAGAGCCTGTGCTCGTGCATGGTTTGCGGAGTATGGCCGTCTTTTATCCCATGCCTGTGCTACCGATGGCTGTTTTGTGGCCTGGGAGTGTGAGGATGACAGGGAACTTGCTGCTGTGTGTGGAATAACAGTTTGTCTCTGGACAACAGTGGCCGAGGTTCTTCCATGGCGATCCTGTGAGGAAGCAGAACCAGCTGTGTGTGAGCTCGATGAAGAGGCTTCAACACAACCTGAAGATGTAGGTGCTGCTGTAGGTTGGCCTACATCTCCAGTGTGTCTTTGTAACTCAACTACGTGCTTTGTCCGCACATGTTTCCACATATTTGTGGTATTGAGGTGACTGACACTTTTAGCTATTTTTAATTTTTGATTACACAGCTTGCATTTCACATAGCAAATATCATGTGCAAGTGTGTGAAAAAAGGACCACGCAGTGCAAGTCCTGGGAGCGCACGTTTTGACTTTTGGAAGACAACTGCTCCGAACAGATGCCAAACTGGAGGCTACAGGCAACCGAGTCTGCAGCCTAACTCTCCCTCCTGTTTGTACCGTTGGGGCAATGTCTTCCTCTATCTTCCTTCTATCACTAACCATTTCTCTAGGCCTCTCCCAGCTTTCAACCAAAGTACTGGTTCTCAGCCACAAAGCTATCCACAGTGCAGCACCCCTCCTACATCTCCTCCTCATTTCTATCTATCGGCCTAACCGACTGCTGCGCTCTGCAAACGACTTTCGACTAACCTCTGCACTAATACGTACCTCCCACTCCCGACTCCAAGACTTCTCCTGCTCTACGCCAATCCTCTGGAATGCTGTACCCCAAGAAATTAGGACTATCCACAATTTGCATGGTTTCAGGCGCTCCCTCAAAACACATTTGTTCAGAGCGGCCTATCACATTCACTAATCAAAGTCATTCTATGTATTCTGTGTAACTGTGTGTGTGTCTCTAGCCCATTCACTATCTCCATCCCTCAGTCCCCTTAAGATGGCTGGAACATCATTGTAAATGCACCATTGTATATAAACACCTATACTTTGTATCTCCCCCATCTCATTGTACATTGTAAGCTGTCACGAGCAGGGGCGACTTATTTAGCTTAAATTATTGTATTGTTAACGTTGTTACTTATGACTTGTGTTCTGAAACTGCTAAACTTAAAGCGCTGCGGAATATGATGGCGCTATATAAATAAATATTATTATTATTCCTCTGAGCTGCTCCCACCACCTTCCTGTTCCTCATGCCATGTTGGGTCTTGGACCTCATCATCTCCACTACTCTCTTCCAACACCTGCTGTTGGGTGGTCTGGCCAGCACCATGCTCAACAGAAACTGGCACCTGGGTCTCATCATCATCAGATGCGTTCTGCGGTGTGCTGACCATCGGCACTGTCTCACCCGCCTCTTCAGATTCAGAGAGACACAGCTGTTGCGCATCACTGCATACTCCCTCTTCACATTACAGAATGCTGCTTGGCTGGGCCCCTGTTTGCAAGCCAATAGATTCTGAGAACAGAAGCAGACACTCAGCTGGCTCCTGTACAGAACTCTCTGACTGCCTGGGCAATTTGCCAGGCGGTGAAGAGACAGATGGTTGCCCAACAGTGCTGTGGTCCTGAGAGGAGGTGGAAGCAATTGAAGTCGATGCATTGGCTGACATCCAAACAACAACGGCTTCAATTTGTTCTTCCCGCAGCAGGGGGGTACTCCGAGCTCCTACAAAAGTGCGCATAAAGGAACGCTCACGGGGAAAACTGGTGGATGCTGTGTCACTGGGGGCCGCAGCAGCCACAGAATCCCACGTCCTCTCCTGAAGAAACTCCACGACCACGTGCCTTACTCCCTGCCTTCTTCATCTTGGTAGATTGATAAAGAAAGTCTGAAAAGTTATAAGGTCTAAGTGTGGTTATTCCGCAGAGACTGCAGTGAACACTGCACACAACTGTTCACTACCCAATGCATCTCAGCAGGAAGGCAGTCTGTGCGTCAAAACAAAGGCACAAGCATACATCCATGTACCCTGTTTATAAAGCTATATAAAAAAATTATGTAGTAGTGACGCACACTTTATTGAGGTACAGTATTACATCGCCATTCACCATCTGTGGCTATGCAGTCTCATCTATATATACCTTATCTATCTGTTGTCATGCTTCCAAGTCGACAGTCAGCCATAAATAGCAATTTTCACTATGCACTATGCACTTTTTAAAGGTTATGTTTGTTAATAAAAATGATTATTGCCACATATTATGAGTATTACATGATGGAAATTGTATAATTTTGTATAAAATATTTAGTGACATTATTCAGCAAATGGAACATTTTAGTAATATCACAGATAACTTGTAATGCTGATGTTGTTTTGAAGTCAGACATTCATTGTCTATACAATAAAAATGATGTACATACTGTTACTTATCCATCATTAATGGATTCAGATATGTACTTGTATGCTTTTATGTACAACCGTATAGCAGATTCCTTAACTAATTTATTTTGTGGTTTGCATTGCTGTTCAACATGTTAATGTATGTGTTTATGTTTGTCAATTCTTTATTTATCTAGATATTAGTTTAAATGAAATCATCATCTTATGGTAGTAAAGGTTATCTTTCTCTTGTTTGAAGTATAGACATTTAAAATTGACAGGTAACAAGGAAATTACTTGATCTAGTATTTAAACATCCTCCTTGACCCTGGGCTCCAACACCGCCAGTTGTTGCTCGGAAGTGCTGTTAGCACAGTCAACACTTGCTCCTGTGTTACTGGGGTTCAGTAACGTCAGCTGGTCCTCGGTTGTGCCATTGGCTCTTTTCCTTCTGCTGCCCCTCCAGGTTCCAGTACCGTCAGCTGGTTCTCCGCAGTGCCTTTGGCCTAGGTGCCTCCATCTCGGTATCCGAGTTCCAGCAACGTCTGCTGGTCCTTGGTAGTGCTTTGGAGCACAGGTACCTCCTGCTTAGTAACCGTGTCCCAGTAACGTCAGCTGGTCCTCGGTTGTGCCATTGGCTCTTTTCCTTCTGCTGCCCCTCCGGGTTCCAGTACCGTCAGCTGGTTCTCCACAGTGCCTTTGGCCTAGGTGCCTCCATCTCGGTATCCGAGTTCCAGCAACGTCTGCTGGTCCTTGGTAGTGCTTTGGAGCACAGGTACCTCCTGCTTAGTAACCGTGTCCCAGTAACATCAGCTGGTACAAGATTGTGCTACAAATACAAGATACGGAACAAGAGACACAAGAACAATAAGCAGAAGATCTAAAAGCAGAAGAACATGAAGTATAAGACCAAAATGAAGAGCAAAATATATGCTCTAAATTCTAAGCAGAAGAAGACTAAGCAGTGTATGGGGGTGAGTCCGTTCCTCCTCGTGGTGCCCCTGGAAAATGCCTGCTGCTGCAGGCTAAACTGAACACGGACAAATACTGTTGTAATTTAAATCTTTTGTGACAGCAAGAACGGAAGGATGAAAAATTCATACTTTGACAGATTACAAGTACAGGATTCTCTGTCACAAATAAGAATATGATGAAGAAGATGAAGCAGAATATGAATAAGAATAATAGTTTAATAAGAAGAATATGAGTAATGTTAACAAAGATGAATAGCAAGAAGTTTAAGAAGAAGATAAAGAAGGTGAAGATGAAGAATAATTTGATGAAAAAGATGATGCTGCAGAAGATTATGAAGGAGAAAGTGTGTGAAAAGTTAAAAAGGTGAAGATGAAGAGCATGGAAGTTGTGTAATATACATATTTGCCAAAATAGAAAAAACGTTAACAACATTGTCAATTTCTTCGTCAATCCGAACATCTTTAACAAAAAAAATATTTATGCTATTCCATTTGATTGGGTTAAACATCTATGCCTTTAATGTCTCCTCAACCTTCCCCAATACATTCTACATTACTCTTTCTTGTTTTCCTTCATGTACAATTAACCAACAAGGCAAGAATGGGTTTTTTTTAATTTCGATATTTTGTTCCCATAGACTTACATGGGACTTCCGGTATCGGTATCGGGTATCGCCGATATTTTAATGTTATCGGCGATACCATTCCGATTCCGATACTTTTGGATATCGGAAAGTATCGCTCAACTCTAGTCAGAAGGTCTTTGCTTATGACTGGGGGATTTCCCCTGTATGCAGCATCGTGTCCCGTCCCTCGCCATGAGACGACACAGTGAAAATAACAACGTTTGCTGTTTCCTTCACAAAGATAATACCCAGGAATAGTGGCTTTTAACCCTTTCATGACGGAGCCCTTTTTCATTTTTGCGTTTCTGTTTTTTGCTCCCCTTCTTCCCAGAGCCATTACTTTTTTTTTTTACGTCATGTGAGACAGTGAGAGCGTATGTATTGAATTGGGTGTACATTTCACAGGTACTTTGCTGACTTGTATGAGGGAAATGTGTGCCTTTGTAAAACTAGTGGTGGAAAAAGGTCATTACACCATCCATTCAAGTACACGTTTGCAGCTCAAACCTGTGGCCACTCAGGTATTGATTAGGAAGCCAGAAGTAGGTGCTTGGGAGCACAGTCAGGGAGCTCATTCAGTCTGGACAAGGGGTCTAGGCACAGAAGGTGTCTCCAAGAGTGTGGGAGCTGTCTTTAGCCCGGACACAGGGAGGTGTCCTGGCACAAGGAAGCAGTCTCTAAGAGTGTGAGCTATCTCAGTCTGGGTGCAGGAAGTACCCCGGACACAGGAGTAGTCGCAGTGAGAATCCGTGCGAATAGCGACTGAATAGGAGGTGACCTCTCTCAAGTCTGGACATTGGAGTTGCCTTCGGACATAAAGAGGAGTGTCTGTGAAACTCCATACTGGTAACATATGTGATATGTGTTGTTTTGGGCACAGACTGGTAGAGTCTGGGTCCCGGATAGAGAGGGCCATCTATCTAAGTGTAATTTAGTGGCTAGACAAGCCCAGGTTTTCTGTTTATGATTTGTTTTTATCTGTGTGCTGTGGACTTTAATAAAACTGGTTGCGGCCAGTTTTCACCAAACTGCTGTCTGAATGAACTGTTTCCGTGCCATTCTGTCTACCCAGACAGCGATCCTAGAGCTAAACCCCCCCGGAAAGGCTACAATTGGCGGAGAATGCTGGGGCAGCGCAGGGCCTAGTACAGTTAGTGCTGGAGTGTGCGTGCGGCACAGTGGCGAGAGACAGCAATAAAGGTGAAGTCTGTTGAAATAGCAACAGAGAAAAAAAAAAAAAAAAAAAAGTGTGTCAGCAGAAACGTCTGTTTGGAGCAGTCTTAAAGAGACAGGAGCCCTAATAGACTTTGCAAAGAAAAAAAAAAAAAAAAAAAAGTGTGTCTGCACAGCGGAGCTGAGTTTTTCTGTGGAAAAGACTGTAGAGTGTGTATGTCTTGAGTGAAGACTGCCGTTGTTGAGACAGAGAAGTCTGACAGCATGGAAGACGAGTGTGGATACAAGCATCTTGCTGTGACTCAGTGGGGTCACGAAGGCATCTGGCTGTGACTCAGTGGGGTCACGAAGGCATCTTGCTGCAACTCGGCGGGGTTGTGAAGATTGTCGTCGCACTCAAATCCAGTTTGCTGTGGCTCGGCGGGGCCACGAAGATTTTTTCAAGGGAAAGCGGTGAAGTTCTGGTGTGAACAGTGCTCCGCGATGGCTGTGAACGGAGCAGCGAATGGGTCTGACAAGTCGGACCGCATATTTGAGAAATGTCTACTGGACATGCAACTGGACATGGTGCGGGAACCATGGGCACCGTATGGAATGGCGGCAGTGGACCATTCTATGGACTCTCCGGGGGTGCCAGTGTTGTCACAGAGTGCCCGGGGAGGTGGTAAGAGATGTTGTGAACTGAGTCCTAAGACTGCTGCTGATTTTTTGTGTAAAAATTACCCTGCCGGTGTGGTTGTTAAAAAGGGGGCGGAGTCTAAAAAAGGGGCGGATTTTCACAAGAGTGTAGAGTGTGGAAAAATGAAAATTGTTACTGGTGGTGGGCTGGGACCTCCTAAAAATGACAATGTGACCGTTGATAACGGGGTAGCTCCAGTAGAAGGGGGTGACGTCAAAGTGGGAGGTGACCTGTTAGTCCACAACACCATGGGGAGTGACACAGACCCTGTAGCTGACTGGGACACTATGAAAGTAAAAAGTGAGTTCAGTCAGGAGAGGCTAGACGAGGGAAGAGAGTCCTCCTCTCGTCGTAGACGGCGCAAGGGCCACAAAAAGGTTGTTCCGGTAGTACTCGCTGAAAATGGAAATGAAGAGAATGTAGTACTGTCTGCCTATGCTTCAAGTGTGGATTCTCCTTTAGAGGTAGAAGAGGAGGTGGCCAGTCAGGGCCAAGAGCTGGAAACTATTCGGCTGCAGTATCAGAGTGACATGCTGCAATTATGTGAAAACCTGGAGGACGTGTCCTCAGACCAGCGAGATCTAAAAGGAGGCAACGAGGAAGTTATCCTGTGGCAGAATATGTTCTTTGCCATTAAAGAGGACCGCCGCAAAATCAAGGAAGAGGTTTTGCAGTTGAAGCGTGAGAAGGAGGCGCTGCAGGATGGAGTTTCTGGAAGTGAACAAATCCTAGAACGACTGCGCGAACAGCTCAACCAGGAGCTGTGTGACTCCAAGAAGGAGTGTGATGAACGCAGTAGGGAACTGCAACAGATGAAGAAAGAGTATGTGGATCTCCTCAGGGTCAAAGAAAAACTAGAAGAGGATAAGATGGATGCAGAGCAAATGCGCCAGGTGGTTGAGACCACTCTGCAGGACACCTGTGATGAAAATGGTGATCTGCGCAGAAAGACCCTAGGTCTGGAAGCTCAGGTGAAGGAGCTACAGATGTCCTGTGATACTCTCCAGAAGGCGGAGATGCGCCTTAAGAAAAAGCTCAGACAGATGGAAGCTGAGCGGGAAAAGATGGAGGAGTCCATCAGAGAAGCTACAGACCAGGTCCAGGAGTTGGCCACTGGAGATGAGAAGTGTAAAGCAGATACTTCCTCGAGTTCGGATGATTTGGTGGATGTCGGAGCTGAGATCAAGGAGCTCAAGGAGTGGTTACAAGCCCATTGGACGCAAGAGAAGCTTCAGAGACGGGCTGCTGAGAGGCGAATGGCGGAACTAGAGGAAGAAGTTCTCGCGCTTAAAAGTCGCCTGATACAGTGTCACTCGGTGAACAAGGCCTCCTTGGAGAAAGAAAAGGGCAACCATGTTGCACTCGCTTCCCTTGGCCAGGAGAAGATAGACCTGAGGAGAGCTAAGAGTGTGGTAACGAAAGATAATTGTGAAATGGAAGTGGTCCGGACGGAAATTCACGAAATTGTAGCTGTGAGTCAGCTCAGAAGAAGAGTAAAGGGGGAAGAAGCTGAAAGTCAGTTGTCCCTGAACCCTGAGCTGATTGATCGTCTGGAACCCACTGGTGAGACCGAAACGTGTCGGTACAAGTGCCTCGTAGATGTACCCGAGGACTTGAGAGAAGAATGCACCCGGGAGTCTGTACATGAAGCGTTTAGGAAGGCCGTGGGAGCCTGTAAGGTGTACTCGACCTCAGGAGCTAAACAGCTGGTGGTCTTGTCCACGACTGAAGTTACAGTGAAGAGGGTGGCAATCCTAAGTGACATGCACTGGCGATGTATTCGCACAAAGCGGTTTCTCCGGTTGAAGACAGAACAAACCGTTAGACAACTAAAGCTTATGAGAAAAGCTCACAGTCTACAGGAAGAGGTCATCCGGGTGCCTCATGTTCTGGTGAGAAAGCTGATCGGGAGAAATGGCCGAGCCATGCAGATAATGGTGAAGAAGTCTGGTGTGGTGAAAGTAAGCAGTCCACGTGATCGTCGGGACTGGATACCAGATGAAGACGGCATGGTGTCATTCTACGCTATAGGAACAGAAGAAAGTCTGGAATATGTGCGCATGCTGGTGGCGTACCGTGTGACCTACCTGCGAGAGGTAGAACAATTGAATCTCGCTAGACAGCGAGTAGATAGACAGCATCATCTGAGCAGCAGAAGATGGCAGCCGTCTAAGAATAGTGAGACCCGACAGAGAAAGGGCCCCCTAAATAACAGAACAGCTAAGGCTGAAGTTAGGGACCTTTCAAGACGTCCTGAGGGTAGTGGGCGTGGGTTTAGAGGTAGTGAGACCTCCAGTAACTCAGGTTTGAGAGGCCCACACAGACGACCCGATAGAGTACAGGACAGTACGGAGTCTAACCGGACCTTAGATACCCAGGCAAGACCTGACAAGGTTACGATTGACCACTGGGAGCGAAGGGGAGACCTGACAAGGTTACGTCCCAGAAATGTGACTGGACGAAGTCTGTGACAATGACAGACGGTAGGTCCCTAAGGAATGAGCGAATGTCATTGACTAATATTCCGGGGCTGAACAGAGCAGGGGACAAGTACATGGTCTCTGTGTGAACTGTGGGTTGAGGTGATTGGATATATTATATGTTCAACCCCACAAGCTTAAACTTATGTGATGATAATGATGATGATGCTAATCATAATAGTGATGATACTGATAATGGTAATGACCGTGATAAAGATGAAATTCCTTTGCAGGTGATGTTGGGAGACGAGTATGGTGGTTCTCGGGAACCAAGTGTCCCTGACCTATATAGAAGTATAGTGCTGAGGCAGTGTTCGGAGTTCACTGTCTCTTTTGGGTTGTTGACCAGCCCTCCGGTCTGGATGACCAGCCCTCCGGTCTGGAGAAGAGGGAGGGGATATGTGAGACAGTGAGAGCGTATGTATTGAATTGGGTGTACATTTCACAGGTACTTTGCTGACTTGTATGAGGGAAATGTGTGCCTTTGTAAAACTAGTGGTGGAAAAAGGTCATTACACCATCCATTCAAGTACACGTTTGCAGCTCAAACCTGTGGCCACTCAGGTATTGATTAGGAAGCCAGAAGTAGGTGCTTGGGAGCACAGTCAGGGAGCTCATTCAGTCTGGACAAGGGGTCTAGGCACAGAAGGTGTCTCCAAGAGTGTGGGAGCTGTCTTTAGCCCGGACACAGGGAGGTGTCCTGGCACAAGGAAGCAGTCTCTAAGAGTGTGAGCTATCTCAGTCTGGGTGCAGGAAGTACCCCGGACACAGGAGTAGTCGCAGTGAGAATCCGTGCGAATAGCGACTGAATAGGAGGTGACCTCTCTCAAGTCTGGACATTGGAGTTGCCTTCGGACATAAAGAGGAGTGTCTGTGAAACTCCATACTGGTAACATATGTGATATGTGTTGTTTTGGGCACAGACTGGTAGAGTCTGGGTCCCGGATAGAGAGGGCCATCTATCTAAGTGTAATTTAGTGGCTAGACAAGCCCAGGTTTTCTGTTTATGATTTGTTTTTATCTGTGTGCTGTGGACTTTAATAAAACTGGTTGCGGCCAGTTTTCACCAAACTGCTGTCTGAATGAACTGTTTCCGTGCCATTCTGTCTACCCAGACAGCGATCCTAGAGCTAAACCCCCCCGGAAAGGCTACAGTCAATATGGCCATGTGAAGGCTTGTTTTTTGCAGGACGATTGGTTTTACCATATCATGTACTCAAAAACAGGAAACAAATTCCAAGTGCTATGAAATTGCGAAAAAGTGTAATTTCACAGCTGTTTTTTGGATTTTTTTTACCATGTTCACCAAATGCTAAAACTGACCTGCCATTATGATTCTCCAGGTCATCACGATTTTATAGACACAAAACAAGTATAGGTTCTTTTTTATTTAAATTGTGAAAAAAAATCCAAAATTTGTAAAAAAAAAATGGTGTAATTTTCCAAGACCCATGGTATCTCCATTTTTTGTGATCTTGGGTTGGTATGGGGCTTATTTTTGCGTGCCGAGCTGTAGTTTTTGATGATACCATTTTGGTGCAGATACAATCTTTTGATCACCCGTTATTGCATTTTAATGCAATGTGGCTGCGACCAAAAAAACGTTATTCTGGCGTTTTGACTTTTTTTCTTGTTATGCCGTTTAGCGATCAGGTTAATTCTTTTTTATATTGATAGTATGTGCATGTTTGATTTTTTTTATTGTTTTATTTTGAATGGGGCGAAAGGGGTTTAAGTGATATTTTATATATATTTTTTAAAAATTTTTAAAATCTTTTTTTTACTTTTGGCATGCTTCAATAGCCTCCATTGGAGTCTAGAAGCTGCCATAACCTGATCGGCTCTGCTACATACAGGCTATGATCATATCACTTGTATGTATCAGAATTGCTGACTTGCTATGAGCGTCGACCACAGGGCGGCGCCATAGCAATCCAGCAATGACAACCATAGAGGTCCTCTGGAGACCTCTGGTTGTCATGCCGACCCATCGGTGACCCACGATAACGTGACGGGGTCACCGATGGGCGAGATTTCTGGCGTGCTTGCCGGAAGTGCGCGTTAAATGCCGCTGTCATAGTTTGACAATGGCATTTAACTGGTTAACAGATTAACTGGCATTTAACTGGTTAACAAATTCCACATGCGTAATGTCATATGAGACCTGCATTGAAGTCTCTGTGGCAAAGTTGCATCCAACTTGCAACCAAAATTCCAGGAGAGTGGTATTTTTTGCGACTTTTGTATAACGGTAACTAATCTGTCACAAAGCAGTTCTATTAACAGTCATTAGATACAATGCAGCACATCGATCCTCATGTTGCACAACGACCCTTATTTATATAAACCAGAATAATCTTTTGTATACACTCTATTTTAAGACTCATTTAGATGTCCGATTTTCGCATATGAGTGCTCTCTGTGGTTTTCATGAATAGCACTCATACCTGTGATAGTCAGTTTACTTTTTTTTACATAATTTTCCATGGACTGTGGAAATATGTCCAATTTTGTTCCATAGGTCAGATCAAAATCAGCAATGCAGGTCTATTGATCCTTGAAAAAAATCGAACCACACTCGGATGACATCCAAGTACAGTCCGCTATTCATGGTTAGTCGCAAAATAGAAAGTGGAGAAACTGCTTTTTTTCTCTTTGATCAAACTCTGATCTAAGTGTGATCAAAATAATCGGTCTGTTTTTATCGTATGTATGAAAAACAAACGTCTGAATGAGGCCTTAGGAGTAGGGATGAGCAAACCCGAACTGGAAAGTTAGGGGTGCGTACTGGACACCTAGTGTCCATTACCGAACCCTTAACCCTTAACTGAAGTAGACTTGAAAGACATGCAAGATTTAGAAGCATGTTCACACTGGCCATAAAAGCAAACAAAACCAGAGAAAAAAAAAATGTGTGCATATACCCTAATGAAAATAGATAAGTAAAAAAGCAAGTGCATTAAATAATTAACATAGGGTACTTAGTAAACATTGTTTTGATCAAAAAAGTATAAAGCTGTCCCACCAACGGCAAGGTGAACCCATTTGGGACAGTAACTACACTATTCACACCAGGTAGGTTTTATCGTTAGAGAGTGTAGTTACTGTCCCAAATGGGTGCACCTTGCCGTTAGTGGGATAGCTTTATGCTTTTTGATCAAAACAGTGTTTACTAAGTACCCTATGTTAATTATTTAATGCACTTGCTTTTTTACATCTTTATTTTCATTAGAGTATATGCACACATTGCTTTTTTCTCTGGTTTTGTTTACGGACTTTTTACTGTACGTCCGTTTTCCTTTTCAGGTTCGCCGGGCTAATAAAGATTGTTGAATCAGCGCAGCCAATCAACATGCTTTTAGAATCTGGGCACCAGGGCCGGTGTCAGCACCCTGCATACCCAGGCAAGTTCCGGGGCCCTGAGCAGGTGGGGGGCCCACTCGCTGTTGGGCACCCCGGGCCTGTTAGCGGATGAGAGCGGTACCAGCGCCGCCACTGGGCCCCCCCGCTTGCTCAGGGCCCCGGCAGCAGCCGGCGCAATACTTACCTCTCTCCGTGCCTCCGATGCCGCAGCTCCGGGCTCCAGGGGGCGCCTGCATGGCGCCTGTGCTTCCTCTCACAGCAGCACCGCTGAATGACATCATCGTTCAGCGGCCGGCTGTTGCAGAGAGAGTGCGGACGCCGGACAGGTGAGATGTGAGGTGTCTGTGTCTGTGTGTGTGTGTCTGTGTGTATCAGTGTGTGTATGTAGTGCGGTGCTTTGTGTGTATGTATGTGAGAGAGTGCTGCAGTGCTGTCTGTGTGTGGTGCTGTATGTGTGATGGTGGTGGGGGGAGGCAGTGATGGTGGTGAGGAGGCAATGATGATGATGATGGGGAGGCAATGATGATGATGATGATGGGGAGGCAATGATGATGATGTTGATGATGATGATGGGGAGGCAATGATGATGATGATGATGGGGAGGCAATGATGATGATGATGGGGAGGCAATGATGATGATGATGGGGAGGCAATGATGATGATGATGATGAGGAGGCAATGATGATGATGATGATGGGGAGGCAATGATGATGATGGGGAGGCAATGATGATGATGATGGGCAGGCAATGATGATGATGGGGAGACAATGATGATGATAATGGGGAGGCAATGATGATGATAATTGGGAGTCTTTCCACAGCGCCCTTTCCTGAGCCGTAACAGTGCAGAGCGCAGCACAGTGCAGAGGAGAGCTCCATATTTTGTATGGAGCATTATATGGGGACCAGTATCCTGTATGGAGCAATTTATGTGGTCCAGTATTCTGTATGGAGCATTATATTGGGTCCAGTATTCTGTATGGAGCATTATACTGAGTCCAGTATTCTGTATGGAGCATTATATGGGGGATGGGGGGGTGACATCCTGCATGGGGTATTATATGGGTGATGAGGGGGAGACTATGTGGTGCCCATAATATTGTATGGAGGACTGTACTATCCAGTCTGTACTGTGCGCTGTGAGGATTTGGCGGTTTTTGAGCTATTGTACAATTTCCAATAGATATCACTCATGTAATGGAAGAAGTGAAGTGTTTGGCATTGTACTATACCCATATTTCTCTGCAGTATCTGTGCATCATGAATCGTGGTCTGTGTTAAAGGGGCCCACTGAGACTCTTTCGCCCGGGCCCATAAAAACTTGGAGCCGGCCCTGCTGGGCACTTCCGGAGCAATCACAACTGCAGTGCCCGGGGGGAACTAGATGTTAGATGTTATAGGTGCCAGGGCCGGCCAATAATAAAGAAATTAGGAATGTCACAGGCGGTGTTGTGGTGTGCTAGCCCTGTGTCCCTCACATTGAGCTCTTACAGCCTCTTAGTGTGTGTGTGCGCAGTTACAGGGATGAATGCTGACAAGGATATTAACGTAATCAAAAGGGAGTCTTTACTGTATTCACTTCAAAATACATAGTCCATAATGATGGTATCACATTCTTTCATACAAGCTTTAAATTTTATGTAGCAGGAGAGGTGGTCACTGTGACGTTTAAGATGAATTTTCCCAGTTATAGTTGAAGAAAGTGATCGGTGACTGGGTTAATACGGATTATATTTTAATTTCACAGTCCTTCAGTGATATTACTCCCAAGGCTGGGTACAATTTTGGGTTCATGTGGAATAGGTTCACTGTTACCCGTTAAGTTGTACGGTTCCTGTCTAGGGCGTACAGTAGAAATGCAGTAAAACCCTGAGGCACTCACGCTGGTGAACCATTAAAGGCGTGGAGTGTAGCAAAAGACCCCTTGTACGCTTATCTTTCTGTGTCTATGAAGATTAAAAATTTAAGTCCCCCCCGGGTAGGCTGGGCTTTTTGGGCGTTTGAAGAAAAAAGGGAAGCGGGAATAATCTAACACAGAGCAGCCTAGGAAGTAGATCTCTCTCACGGGAAAGGCTTCCCCTCAGACATCGTGCGGGCTCCCCCGTTTTCTCTCTCAAGGATGGGTGATCTCCCCCATCGCAGTAAAGTTCCCCCCTGAAACCAGGCTGAGAGGTTCATGTGACCAACTTTTCATTTTAAAATTGGACAGTAGATGGCGGTTAAGGACAAATTTTCGAAATTTAACCACATAAAAGAATAGGTTTTTAGTACCACCCGACAATTATTTTGCAACAGATAGGAGGAGGTTTGTGACCTCACCCTGTGTCGAAATTTGGATGATCTGTTGGCCGGCGCGCGAGAATCAGTGTATAAAGGCCGTAGAGTGCATTTGTTCATTAGTGTGGTTAGGACGCAGTGAAGTGAGGAAGATTTGAAGCACCTCTGCAAAAAAAACGCTGGTGTACTTGCAACCCACATCTGTGCTAATCTGTCCTTTAACCCCTTTTTTGTCTCTGAACCCCCTGCCCATGGGGTTCGTCCTTAAGCCACTGTCTGTACTCTGATCGTGCCCGTGGGAGTACTGTTCTTTTTTAACCCCCTTACCCCCAAAGGGTGGTTTGCACGTTTAAAGAGGGCCAATTTTTACAATTCTGCCCCTGTCTCTTTTTTGAGGTTATAATTGGAACGCTTAAGGATCTTCGCGATTTGAGATTGTTTTCTCGTGAAAATTTTACTTCACGTTTTTGAAGTAAAATTTCTTCGATTAACTTTATTTATTTTTTGAAAAAAACGCAAATAGGCGAAAATTTTAAAAAATTTGCAATTTTAAACTTTGAATTTTATTTCCCTTAAAAAAGAAATTGTGCACAAAATAGTTAAAAAATAACATTTCCCCTGTTATTTACTCAGCACAAAATTTTTGGAACCAAAATTTTTTTTTGTTAGGAGTTATAAGGGTTAAAAAGTTGACCCGCGATTTTCATTTTTACAACAAAATTTACAAAGCCATTTTTTTAGGACCCCCCCTTTATT
>JARQOD010000003.1:184932884-184998667 GCA_033576555.1 Oophaga sylvatica | reverse complement strand
GGCTACATTTTCGCTATGTAATCCTTTAAACCCTTTTAAAGCCGGGCCCCGCCAAGGGTAGATCTTACCAAAAGGTATCTCTGCTCCAGGCAATAATTCAATTGGACAATCATATAGAAGGTGAGGGGAAGCTGGTCAGCATTCTTCTTGTCACATAAATCCACATAGTCCGGTATACAGTTGGTAGTTCAGGGACTGACATGGTTCCTTTAGGAACAGAGCAAGCTGAAACTTCTGGACTCATCTGTTTCTCTGGAAAGTGTAATTCCTTGGTCTCCCAGTTAATGGTAGGGTTCTGAGCCTGCAGCCATGGTACCCTAGAAAAATGGGAAAGTGGGGAAAGAGATAAGCATAAAGGACAGTTTCTCTGATGATCTTTACCCATAAGGACCCTCAAAGGCCCCCGTTTCCTGATCCACTGGTCCAGAGGTCAGCAGGGAGCCATCCACAGTCTCCATCTGTACTGGAGTAGTCTTCTTCACTGAACATATCCCCCGTTTCAGAGCAAGAGATATCCATAAAATTTCCACTTGCCCCTGAGTCGATCATAGCAGAGCTAGACACCCAGACTGAGTCAACCCCAAAGAGTTTGATGGAAAGGAAGCAATGAAAAATTGTTTTTATTACAACTCAGCTGGGACACCGCTGAGGAAACTTGAAAAATTGCAGCGTTTACCACAGTCATCGTCCTCAGAAGTGACGGAGTTTAAGTCCGAGAAATAAATATCTGTTGCTGCAGATCTCTCTGGAGCCTGAGGCTCGGACCTGACAGATCTCCTCTCGCAACACTCACAGTGAATGACTGCTGCAGTAGTCTTACGAGAACGGCTGGGGCAGTTTATAATGAAGTGCCCTGACTTACCACAGTAGAAACATAGATTTTTCCTTTAAACGATGTTCTTTGCGTGCATCACTAACCCTTTTTTGTAAAGACTCCACCTGCATGGGTTCAGGTTTCAGGTTTCCCGTGTGATCCTACTCAAAGGTTCCTTAGCTGGGGGAGAAGGTAGAAAAGGTTAGTGCGATTACTTTTGAACCATCTCTCTTCCTGCGTTCAGTCAGACGAGCATCAATACGATGCAGTAGTTGATAAAGTCACCTAACGCAGTGGGAGGGTCGGCACGAGCAAGTTCATCTTAATCAGTGGAGACAACCCTTTTCGAAAAATAATTTTTTGGCGGAACTTCCCAAGGGGTATCGAGGGCCCATCTCCTGAAATCCAAGGCATATTCGGCTACTGAGCGCTTACCTTGGCGCAAAGTTAACATGGCTGCTTCAGCTGTTGCACCTCGATTGGGGTCATCAAACACCTGCCCATGGCTGAAATGAAAGCATCAAGATGATCCAAACATTCATCCTCAGTCTCAATCAGAGGGTTTGCCCACATCAAAGCCTTGTTGGTAAGCAACATGATTATAGTAAGCACTTTAGATCGTTCAGTGGGAAATTGTGAAGCATGTGCAGAAAAAAAAAGACTGCATTGTTAATAAATCCCCTGAATTTCTCACGTTCACCGCCAAAATGAAAAGGGGGTAACTTGGAATCCCAGAACTCGGGGTTAGGGCAGGAGCCTGGACTCGTTCCTCTAGAACCTCAATCCTGGCTCGTAAATCCTGGGTAGTTTGTCCAAACACTTGCAAATTGTGATTAGTGAGGTCCTGTAGGTTTTGCAAAACGGGTCTTTATAGTCTGTATATCTGCAAGGATTGTATCAGTCACTCCACAAAGCTCCTTTATGCGAGCCTCCATCTTCCAGATCTTTTAAGACAGGAGTACTGGAAGGAGAAGAGAAAAAACAAACAAAAAAAAAAAACAATAGTGTTTACCTGTGGTAACACTGCAGAGTAAAATTAAGGGAATGTGCTCACCTGGAATGGTTGTGAGAAGTCACAACCACTGTCATCACAGAAAGTATAACCGGACATCTGATATCCACAGTCACAGCAGACACAGCCTTCCCAGACCCACAGACACTAACGTTTGGCTTCAGAATCTTGTAATTATGGTGTACATTTCATATAGCGTCTTGTGCTTGGGTGCGAGGAAAACACATGAGACACAGGTTTGATATAGAAGGACTTGTATTACTTCATACAAGTGGCAAAAAGGGTCACACAGTTGCAGGTACAGAAGCAGGAGACACAGCCAGGCCAGAGTAACTTAAGCTCAGCAATAACTCTCCACACAGGTTTAGGATCTCTTCTCTGTTACCGAATTCCATGTAAACGTGATTTATCAAATAGCAGGTTTTCCAGAGTCCACAAGTGTTCCAAAGTTCCTCAGTAAGAAATAGCTGGAGTACAAAGTCTAAGGTTTCCAGGAGTCAGGTCACAGGCTCACTGCAGGCTTGATTCTGAAGCACTGATTGCTCAGCTGAGGCTGCTTAAGAAGCAAGAGAGAGAAATCAGGGCGGGAACATGAAAGCTGGAAACTCATAGTGACTGAGGGCAAGATAGCTGCAGCAAGACAGAAAGCAAAATGGCCGACGGAAAAACTGAGTTTTCAGGAAACATGTACAAAACCTTACAGCCCATCCATTCTAGCATCTGCCCCTCTTCCAGGAGAAACCCTCCATTCTAGCATCTACCCCACTACATGCAGCACATCCATTCTAGCATCTGCCCCACCCTAACAGGAGACCATCCGGTCTAGCATCTGGCCCCCCTACCAGCAGCCCCTCTGGTCTAGCATCTGGCCCCCCTACGAGCAGCCCCTCTGGGGCTACATCTGGCCCCCTTAACAGCAGCCCATCCGGTCTAGCATCTGGCCCCCCTACCAGTAGCACATCCGGTCTAGCATTTGGTCCCCCTACCAGCAGCCCATCCAGTCTAGCATCTGGCCCCCCTACCAGCAGCCCATCCGGTCTAGCATCTGGCCCCCTAACAGCAGCCCATCCGGTCCAGCATCTGGCCCCCCCACCAGCAGTCCAACTGGTCTAGCATCTGGCCCCCCTAGCAGCAGCCCCTCCAGTCTAGCATCTGGCCCCCCTACCAGCAGCCCCTCCGGTCTAGCATCTGGCCCCATTACAAGCAGCCCCTTTGGTCTAGCAATCTGGCCTCACTACCACAGCCCCACCGGTCTAAGCATCTGCCCCCCTACCAGCAGCCCCTCCGTTTTAGCATCTGGCCCCCTTACCAGCAGCCCCTTCGGTCTAAGCATCTGCCCTCCCTACCAGCAGCCCCACTGGTCTAGCATCTGGCCCCCAACCAGCAGCCCCTCCGATCTAGCATCTGGCCCCCCTACCAGCAGCCACTCCGGTCTAGCATCTGGCCCCCCTACCAGCAGCCCCTCCTGTCTAGCATCTGGCCCCCATACCAGCAGCCACTCGGGTCTAGCATCTGGCCCCCCTACCAGCAGCCCATTCGGTCTAGCATCTGGCCCACTTAAGAGCAGCCCATCCGGTCTAGCATCTGGCCCCCGTACCAGCAGCCCCTCCGGTCTAGCATCTGGCCCCCCTACCAGCAGCTCCTCCGGTCTAGCATCTGGCCCCGCTACCAGCAGCCCCTCCGGTCTAGCATCTGGCACCCTACCAGCATCCACTCCGGTCTAGCATCTGGCCCCCCCTACCAGCAGCCACTCCAGTCTAGCATCTGGCCCCCCTACCAGCAGCCTATCCGGTATAGCATCTGGCCCCCTAGCAGCAGCCCTCCGGTCTAGCATCTGGCACCCCTACCAGAAGCCATTCTGGTCTAGCATCTGGCCCCCCTACCAGCAGCTCCTCCGGTCTAGCATCTGGCCACCCTACCAGCAGCCCCTCCGGTCTAGCATCTGGCCCCCCTACCAGCAGCCCCTCCGGTCTAGCATCTGGCCCCCTACCGGCAGCTTCTCCAGTCTAGCATCTGGCCCCCCTACCAGCAGCCCCTCCAGTCTTGCATCTGGCCCCCTAACAAGCAGCCCCTCGTGGTCTAGCATCTGGCCTCCCTACCAGCAGCCCCTCCGGTCTAGCATCTGGCCTCCTACCAGCAGCCCATCCATTCTAGCTTCTGCGCCCTACCAGCAGCCCATCCATTCTAGCTTCTGCGCCCTACCAGCAGCCCATCCAATTCTATGCTATCTGCGCATCCTACCAGCACCCATCCATTCTAGCATCGCCCCTAACACAGCTCTTCCATTCTAGCATTTGCCCCTACCAGAGCCCATCCATCTAAAACATCTGCCCCTACCAGCAGCCCATCCATTCATCATCTGCCCCCAGAAGCCATCCATTCTAGCATCAGCCCCCTAACAGCAGCCCTTCCATTCTAGCTTCTGCCCCCTACCAGGAGCCCATCCATTAAAACATCTGCCCCCTACCAGCAGCCCATCCATCATAGCATCTGCCCCAATACCTGCACCCCATCCATCCTAGAATCTGCCTCCTACCAGCAGCCCATTCATTAAAGCAGATGCCCTCTACTACAGCCCATCAATTCTAGCATCTGCCCCCTACCAGCAGCCCATCCATTCTAGCATCTGCCCCCTACCAGGAGCCCATCCATTCTAGCATCTGCCCCCTACCAGAGCCCATCCATTCTAGCATCATCCCCCTACCAGAAGCCCTTCCATTCTAGCATTTGCCCCCTACCAGGAGCTCATCCAATCTAGCATCAGCCCCCTACCAGCAGCCCATCCATCCTAGCTTCTGTCCCCCTATCAGGAGCACATCAATTCTAGCATCTGCATCCTACCAACAGCCCAACAATTCTGGCATCTGCCCCCTTACCAAGAGCCCATCCATTCTAGCATCAGCCCACTACCAGTAGCCCATCCATTCTAGCATCTGCCCACCCTAACAGGAGCCCATCCGGTCTAGCATCTGGCCCCCCCTACAGCAGCCCCTCCGGTCTACATCTGGCCTCCCTACCAGCAGCCCCTCTGGTCTAGCATCTGGCCCCTTAACAGCAGCCCACCCGGTCTAGCATCTGGCCCCCCCTACCAGTAGCACATCCGGTCTAGCATTTTGGCCTCCCTACCAGCAGCCCATCCAGTCTAGCATCTGGCCCCCCTACCAGCAGCCCATCCGTCTAGCATCTGGCCCCTCTAACAGCAGCCCATCCGGTCTAGCATCTGGCCCCCCTACCACAGCCCAACTGTCTAGCATCTGGCCCCCCTACCAGCAGCCCCTCCAGTCTAGCATCTGGCCCCCCTACCAGCAGCCCCTCCAGTCTAGCATCTGGCCCCCTTACAAGCAGCCCCTTTGGTCTAGCATCTGGCCTCACTACCAGCAGCCCCACCGGTCTAGCATCTGCCCCCCTACCAGCAGCCCCTCCGGTCTAGCATCTGGCCCCCTTACCAGCAGCCCCTTCGGTCTAGCATCTGCCTCCCTACCAGCAGCCCATCCGGTCTAGCATCTGCACCCCTACCACAGCCCCTCCGGTCTAGCATCTGGCCCCACTACAAGCAGCCCCTCCGGTCTAGCATCTGGCCCCCTACCAGCAGCCCCTCCGGTCTAGCATCTGGCCCCCCTACCAGCAGCCCCTTCGGTCTAGCATCTGCCCCCCTACCAACAGCCTTTCCGGTCCTAGCATCTGGCACCCCTACCAGCAGCTCCTCCGGTCTAGCATCTGGCCCCCCTGCCAGCAGCCCATCCGGTCTAGCATCTGCCCCCTACCAGCAGCCCCTCCGGTCTAGCATCTGCCCCCCTACCAGCAGCCCCTCCGATCTAGCATCTGGCCCCCCTACCAGCAGCCACTCCGGTCTAGCATCAGGCCCCCCTACCAGCAGCCCCTCCTGTCTAGCATCTGGCCCCCTACCAGCAGCCCCTCCGGTCTAGCATCTGGCCCCTTCCAGCAGCCCCTCATGTCTAACATCTGCCCCCTACCAGCAGCCCCTCCGGTCTAGCATCTGGCCCCCCTACCAGCAGCCCCACCGGTCTAGCATCTGGCCCCCCTACCAGCAGCCCCTCCGATCTAGCATCTGGCCCCCTACCAGCAGCCACTCTGGTCTAGCATCAGCCCCCCTACCAGCAGCCCCTCCTGTCTAGCATCTGGCCCCCATACCAGCAGCCACTCGGGTCTAGCATCTGGCCCCCCTACCAGCAGCCCATTCGGTCTAGCATCTGGCCCCCTTACGAGCAGCCCATCCGGTCTAGCATCTGGCCCCCGTACCAGCAGCCCCTCCAGTCTAGCATCTGGCCCCCCTACCAGCAGCTCCTCCGGTCTAGCATCTGGCCCCGCTACCAGCAGCCCCTCCGGTCTAGCATCTGGCCCGCCTACCAGCATCCACTCCGGTCTAGCATCTGGCCCCCCTACCAGCAGCCACTCCAGTCTAGCATCTGACCCCCCTACCAGCAGCCTATCCGGTATAGCATCTGGCCCCCTAGCAGCAGCCCCTCCGGTCTAGCATCTGGCCCCCCTACCAGAAGCCATTCTGGTCTAGCATCTGGCCCCCCTACCAGCAGCTCCTCCGGTCTAGCATCTGGCCACCTACCAGCAGCCCCTCCGGTCTAGCATCTGGCCCCCCTACCAGCAGCCCCTCCGGTCTAGCATCTGGCCCCCCTACGGCAGCTTCTCCAGTCTAGCATCTGGCCCCCCTACCAGCAGCCCCTCCAGTCTTGCATCTGGCCCCCTACCAGCAGCCCCTGTGTCTAGCATCTGGCCTCCCTACCAGCAGCCCCTCCGGTCTAGCATCTGGCCTCACTACCAGCAGCCCATCCATTCTAAATGCTGCGCCCTACCAGCAGCCCATCCATTCTAGCTTCTGTGCCCTACCAGCAGCCCATCCATTCTATCATCTGCCCCCTATCTGCAGCCCATCCATTCTATCATCTGCCATCCTACCAGAAGCCCATTCATTCTATCATCAGCCCCTAACACCAGCTCTTCCATTCTAGCTTCTGCCCCCTACCAGGAGCCCATCCATTAAAACATCTGCCCCTACCAGCAGCCCATCCATCATAGCATCTGCCCCAATACCTGCACCCCATCCATTCTAGAATCTGCCTCCTACCAGCAGCCCATTCATTAAAGCAGATGCCCCCTACCAGCAGCCCATCAATTCTAGCATCTGCGCCCTACCAGCAGCCCATCCATTCTAGCATCTGCCCCCTACCAGGAGCCCATCCATTCTAGCATCTGCCCCCTACCAGGAGCCCATCCATTTTAGCATCATCCCCCTACCAGAAGCCCTTCCATTCTAGCATTTGCCCCCTACCAGGAGCTCATCCAATCTAGCATCAGCCCCCTACCAGCAGCCCATCCATCCTAGCATCTGTCCCCTATCAGGAGCACATCAATTCTAGCATCTGCATCCTACCAACAGCCCAATCATTCTGGCATCTGCCCCCTTACCAGGAGCCCATCCATTCTAGCATCAGCCCACTACCAGTAGCCCATCCATTCTAGCATCTGCCCCTCTTCCAGGAGACCATCCATTCTAGCATCTACCCCCCTACATGCAGCCCATCCATTCTAGCATCTGCCCACCCTAACAGGAGCCCATCCGGTCTAGCATCTGGCCCCCCTACCAGCAGCCCCTCCGGTCTAGCATCTCGCCCCCCTACGAGCAGCCCCTCTGGTCTAGCATCTGGCCCCCTTAACAGCAGCCCATCCAGTCTAGCATCTGGCCCCCCTACCAGCAGCACATCCGGTCTAGCATTTGGCCCCCCTACCAGAAGCCCATCCAGTCTAGCATCTGGCCCCCCTACCAGCAGCCCTTTAGGTCTAGCATCTGGCCCCCTAACAGCAGCCCATCCGGTCTAGCATCTGGCCCCCCTACCAACAACCCCTCCGGTCTAGCATCTGGCCCCCTAACCAGCAGCCCCTCCGGTCTAGCATCTGGCCCCCCTACCAGCAGCCCTCCGGTCTAGCATCTGGCCCCCCTACCAGCAGCCCCTCCGGTCTAGCATCTGGCCTCCCTACCAGTAGCCTCTCCGATCTAGCATCTGTCCCCCCTACAGCAGCTCATCTGGTCTAGCATCTGGCCCCCCTACCAGCAGCCCCTCCGGTCTAGCATCTGGCCCATCCATTCTAGGAGGCAGATGCTAGACCGGATGGGCTGCTGGTAGGGGGGCCAGATGCTTGACCGGAGGGGCTGCTGGTAGGTTGGCCAGATGCTAGACCAGAGGGGCTGCTGGTAGGGGGGCCAGATGCTAGACCAGAAGGGCTGCTGGTAGGGGGGCCACATGCTATACCATACCTCCCAACCTTTGAAGATGTGAAAGAGAGATAGAGGTTGCGGCGCGTATAGTGCGCTGTGGCAAATTTTAGGCCACGCCCCTAACCACACCCATTTCACAACTAATCACACCCATGTCCACGCCCCGACCACACTCATTTAGCACTGGTGATCACACTGACTGGTACTGAGGGCACAGTGGCTGGCATTATGGGATCAGTGGCTGGTACTGTGGGCACACTGAGTGGTACTGAGGAAAAGAAAGAGCAGAATTTTAAAGTGCTCCTCGGGGCTCCGCCATGTACTCCTGTGTCCACGGGAAAAGTAAGCTCCCAGCCGGGACAGCGGGGCAGAATCTCTCTCAAAACCGGGACTGTCCCGCTGGATCTGGGACAGTTGGGAGGTATGAATGCTCCCCACCATACACCTTGTACACGCACGGCTCCGTACACCTCGCGCACACACGGCTCCGCTCTGTACACCTCGCGCGCACGGCTCCACTCTGTACACTTCACACACACGGCTCTGCTACATCCACTCTGTAAATCCCTTTTGATTCCTCAAAATCGGGACTGTCCTGCTGGATCTGTCGCAGTTGGGAGGTATGAATGCTCCCCACCATACACCTTGTACACACACGGCTCCGCACACCTCATACACACACGATTCCCCTTTGTACACCTCGCGCACACACGCCTCCGCTCCGTACACCTCGCTCACACATGGCTCCACTCCGTACACCTTGTGCACACACGGCTCCACTCCGTACACAGGGCTCCACTCCGTACACACACGGCTTCACTCCGTAAACCTCGTACATACGCAACCACGCTCTGTAAACCTTGTACACGTGCGGCGTTGCACCATACACCTCGTACACATGCGGTTCCGCTCCGTACACCTCGAACACACGCGGTTCCGCTCCATACACACGCGGCTCCTCTTCTCTACACCCCATACATACCGCTCCGTACACACGGCTCTGCTCCGCTCTGTACACACACGGCTCAAGCACAGAGCCCTGTGTGTACGGAGATGAGCGGCTCAGCTCCGTACACTTCGTACACACAAGGCTCCGTTTTGTACGCCCCGTACACACACAGCACTGCTACAGCCACCTCGTACACACACGGCTCCGCTCCATACACACACGGCTCCGCTCCGTACACCTCGTACACACACGGCTCCGCTCCCTACACCTCGTACACACACGGCTCTACTCTGTACACCTCGTACACACACGGCTCCGCTCCGTACACCTGGTACACACACAGCTCCACTCCATACACCTCATACACACACGGCTCCGCTCTGTACACCTCGTACACACACGGCTCCGCTCCCTACACCTCGTACACACATGGCTCCGATCTGTACACCTCGTACACACACGGCTCCGCTCCGTACACCTCGTACACACACGGCTCCGCTCCGTACACCTCGTACACACACGGCTCCGCTCCGTACACCTCGTACACACACGCTCCGCTCCGTACCCTCGTACACACACGCTCCCTCCTACACCTCGTACACACATGGCTCCGCTCTGTACACCTCGTACACACATGGCTCCGCTCTGTACACCTCGTACACACACGGCTACGCTCCATACACTTTTCACACACGGCTCTGCTACATCACACTGTAAATCCCTCCTGACCCCTCGCATAAACTTACCCTCATCCAGCACCATGACAACCACAGCACAGCTCAGCACAACAGAGACCTGCAGAGGAGCCTGACCATGTGACATCCAACTCCTCCCCTCCTGTGACCTCATCACAGGTCCTGATCGCACAGACTCAGCAAGTCATTGCTCTGCTGTGATAAGCTAAAGTGGAGCGCTGGGAGGGCAACTATAGGGTGTATGGGGGGCGTGGCAGCTCATCTCACTGTGGGACACATAGTGTCCTCAGCGGGACAGCGGGAGGGGGGGTCAGAATCGGGACTGTCCCGGTCAATCCGGGACGGTTGGGAGGTATGATGTAGCCTTAAAAAAACAAAAACAAAAAACACTGGACACCAATACTTACATTACAGGCAGTAGTCCAACAGCACAGCAATCAGCACAGGACAGAGACAGATGGCAGCACCAGGACAGATGGCAGCACCCGGAGAAACGGCAGCACCAGAGAGATGGCAGCACCCGGGCAGATGGCAGCACCAGGGCAGATGGCAGCACCATGAGAGACGGAAGCACCAGGAGGGATGACAGCACCAGGAGAGATGGCAGCACCAGGAGACAACCAGTCTACAAGGAACAGAAAAAGCAGTGAGAGAGACAGACATTTTCAACGCTTCTATACTTACATAGACAGTGTTGTCCTCACCAGGACAGTTGCACCAGGAGAGACGGCAGCACAAGGAGAGATGGCAGCACCAGGAAAGATGGCAGCACAAGGAGAAACGCCAGCACAAGGAAAGACTGCAGCACCAGGAGACAACCAGTATAAAAGGAACAGAAAAAAAATTAGTACAAAGTACAGAATGCAGTGAGAGAGACAGACATTTTCAAAGGTTCTATACTTATGTAGCCAGTGTTGTTGTCAGATCCAGAGTCTTGAAAGTAATGGCCTTGCAGTTTCCACACTTCCTTTTATACAGCTTTGTTTTGGGGTGGCTGAAACCAGTTCCTGGACCTGCTCATTCTGAAATACACATGCGTATCGATCACATGCGTACTCATGTCCTTGTGTACCAATGCGTTCCCATAGACAGTAATGCGTTGTCTTGACGCACTCCATCCGCATGCAGATGACTGAGCATAATTAACGCCTCAAAAAATGCAACATGTTGCGTTCGCCAGACCATCCGCATGCAAACTGATTCAAAAGCATGCGGATGCGTACACGTGTTAAAGATAGGTACGCAAGACGCATGCGGATCTATGCGGATTAAACGCTGCACACAGATACGCAAATGGGAAACCGGCCTAAGAAATTAATAAAGCCCACAGTATCCTTCCCAGTCTGTTAAGTGGCATCCTTTGCAGAGGGCAGTAGTGTTATTCGTGTGTCCTACATGACGTATTTGATTCAACAAAGAATTGCAATGCTGGAGGCCTATGTTACCACAGAGAGCAACAGAAATTATGCTGTTGCTTTCTAGTCACTGTTTTACCTCCCCACAGAGAACTGAGTATATTCTGTTTGTATTTTACATAATGTACTGTTTCATTTAAGAACGTTTTGTCCAAGTATGGGACGTCTCCTTTAATGAAAATGTGAACATTTGTGTACACTCTCTGCATAGTTAACGGATTATGAGCATGACTGTTGTTTCCTTCAGCAAAAGGAGTTACTTGCTATATATGTCAGCTCCCTTGTCTGAGTTCCTGTGACATTAAAGGGAGCCTGTTATATGGGGATTTGGAAGTTTCGCCCCCGGCAGTTCGCCCCCAGCAGTTCGCCCCCAGCAGTTCGCCCCCAGCATTTCGCCCCCAGCAGTTCGCCCCCAGGTACACGTCGCCCCCGAACATTTCGCCCCCAGCATTTCGCCCCCAGGATGTTTCGTCCCCGCACATTTCACCCCCGAACATTTCGCCCCCGGCAGTTCGCCCCCGAACATTTCGCCCCCGAACATTTCGCCCTCGGCAGTTCGCCCCTGAACATTTCGCCCCCGAACATTTCGCCCCCGGCAGTTCGCCCCCGAACATTTCGCCCCCGGCAGTTCGCCCCCGAACATTTCGCCCCTGAACATTTCGCCCCCGAACATTTCGCCTCCGGCAGTTCGCCCCCGAACATTTCGCCCCCCAACATTTCGCCCCCTAACATTCCGCCCCGGCAGTTCGCCCCCGAACATTTCGCCCCCGGCAGTTCGCCCCCGAACATTTCGCCCCCGGCAGTTCGCCCCCGAACATTTCGCCCCAGGATGTTTTGCCCCCGGCAGTTCGCCCCCGAACATTCGCCCCGCAGTTCGCCCCCGAACATTTCGCCCCCGGCAGTTCGCCCACGAACATTTCGCCCCCAGGATGTTTCGCCCCCGAACATTTTGCCCCCGGCATTTCGCCCCCAAACATTTCGCCCCCAGCATTTCACCCCCAGGATGTTTCGCCCCCGAACATTTCGCCCCTACCAGTTCGCCCCCGAATGTTTCGCCCCCAGCTTTTTGCCCCCAGATGTTTCGGCCCCAAATTAGGCAGGGAATTTCGGCCTTGTGTTTTAGCCCTACGACCTCTTTCACAGTAGGCACTTTCCCAAGTGCTAAGCACTGGAAAATCGCTAAGAAGATTGCCACTGTTGAATATGTAAGTCAATTGCTGGCAAAGCGAGGTGTTGTTTCGGCCAGCTTTTTTTATTTTATTACAGGAGCTATTTTTGAGCACTTAGCGTTCATCAATAGCCTGTATCTCATGGGTCATTACCGAGAGCGCTCACAAAAGCGCTCTCAAAAATGCTAGTAAACACTGTAAGCTTTTCAGGGGATATAGCTCTGAGATCGCCGTCCGGGTAGACGAAGTGGCACAGAAACAGTTCATTCAGACAGCAGTTCTGGTGAAAACTGGCCGCAACCAGCTTTATTAAAGTCCACAGCAAACAGATAAAAACAAATCATAAACATAAGACCTGGGCTTGTCCAGCCACTAATTACACTTAGATAGATTTCCCTATCTATCCGGGTCCCGACTCTAACAGCCAGGGCCAAAACAACACATATGTTCAGCATTTACCAGCATGGAGGTTCACAGAGTCTCCTCCTTGTGTCTGAAGGCACCTTCAACGTCCAGACTTGAGAGAGCTCCCCTCCTATTCAGCAGCTATCCGCATGGATTCTCACAGAGACTACTCCTGTGTCCGGGGTACATCGAGCACCCAGACTGAGACAGCTCATACTCCTGGAGACACCTTCTGTGCCTGGACCCCTCCTGTGTCCAGACTAAGCGAGCTCTCTGACTGTGTTTGCAGACACCTACTTCTGGTCTCCTAATTAACACCTGAGTAGTTTCAGGCCTGAGCTGCAAGTGTATAATGAATGTAAGGTGTAGTGACCTTTCTCTACCACTAGGTTTACAAAGCCATACATTTCCTTTATACCAGTCAGCAAAGTACCTAGGTGAAATGTACACCCCATTCATCACACATACCCTCACTGTCTCACATATCCCCCCCCTCTTCTCCAGACCGGAGGGCTGGTCATCCAGACCGGAGGGCTGGTTAACAATCCAAAAGAGACAGTGAACTCTGGACCAGTCATGGCCCTCATCAGCTTCATCTTCAGTATTTTCATTTGTATCTTCACCTGAACCATAGCCAACATGAGCTTTCTCTTCATCTGAAGCATCCGTACTACCCTGTACCCTCCCAGGCCTATGCTCTCTGCGGGCCTCGGGTCTCCTGCATGGTTTCATCTTGACCTTAGTGCCGGACTCAGTTTCGGTATAGTGCCTCCTCAGAGAAGTACGACCAGGCACGTCAGAACACCTCTGCTGATTCTTCTTCTTAAATATCGGTTGACTCATAAAGTCTATTTCACAGACCTTAAGCTCCTCTGCTATGGTCTCTGACCATTTTAAGCTACACTGTTCAAATGATTGGGACTGTAGAAGGAGCAGAACGTTTTTCTTTTGCAGTACACATAATTCATCCGCTAAGTCTCCAGCTGAATTGTAATGTTCTACCGTGACAACAGCATTCTTATATAGAGCCTTAGACTTATTGAGCAGCATTTGCTCTTGTAACGAAGAGATTCCCTGTATTCTTCCTTTTACTTCATTGACTTTCTCACGAAGATGCTCATGGCTTTCATCACACTCCATCACAGTTTGGAGTTTTTTCTGAGAAGGAATCAATTCATCTGGTACCTGTTGGACGTCCTTTATGTCTTCGGCCCCTTCTTCAGGCTCTTCTGGTAGAACATGCTCAGAAGCCCTACCGTCAGTCTTACATTCTACCTCTTCAGGCACATCATTATGATATCCAATATCTCCATTTATTTCAACTTTCAAGTTCTCCTTGATAGCTGCATCTGTATACTCAGAACCCGCCTGGCTCTTCTCTTCCACCACGCTCTGCAATCCCATCCGGGCTCCCGTGTATCTGCAGCGGCAACGGACCGACACATCGCTTCTCCCATTCGTTGGGACGTGGCTCAGATGCAGACTCCATGAAAGTGCGCCTGAGCTCACCAATGCCAGCCCGAACTTTGCGAGTTGCCGCTACTGATCCGGACAGTACACCATCCACGCCACTGTCTCTGGCCAAAACAGATTCCTGGGCAGAGTCAGCCCCCATATCTTCAGTCTTGTTCCTCACAGCTTCACTTGAGACCTCAGCTTCTGATGAGGCATCTGGCTTGGTGACCACCACTTCCATGGCTTTTTCCACCTCTGCAGCATTACCTTCAGAGTCCTGGGCATGATGCAGCTCCATACCATACATTGATAACTTCTCATCTTCAACAGCATCCACTTGTGCTGTGTTCAGTTTCAGAGTCCTGCCTTTAAAGCTCAGCTCTCCTCCTTTCACCCTAGTCTTCGCCAGGGAACCGGCCAACTGTAAAACATCTTCAGATGCCATCTTCTGTCCGGCTGCAAGGTCAGCATCAGCCTTCCTCTCAGGACTCTCAACCTCCTCTGCTACCATGCCTTCCTCATTTGCACTGGTTGCTTGATTGTCAACAGATGATTCACTATCACTACCACTATCCCTGTCTGACCCCTTTTTCTCAGCCACATCCGGCTCACTTTCAGGGTTATACAATTCATTCTCATTCACATCCTGATCTGGAACCTTAGTTAACATGTCATCCACAACATTAACTTCACCATCTGGTCCCTCAAGTATGTGACTATGTGACAACCCCAGCACTATACTTCTATATAGCTCAGGTACTAGGAGCTGGCTCACGACCTCTCCCTGGACTTCAGTGTCCCTATACAACAGGTGAGTGTTTATGGCAACATGAGGAAACCTCTCCTCAGAGCCAGGCTCTTGGGAAACCTCATTTAGAACAATTATATTTTCCTGTGCCGTTTTAAGAGTGGGGTCTCGCCATTGTTCACTCTCAAAATTGTCACAGGACACAGGTAAATCAGGGACACTCGGTTCCCGAGAACCACCATCCTCGTCTCCCACCATCACCTGCAAAGGAATTTCATCTCTATCACAGTCATCATTATTATCAATATCATTATCATGATTATGATCAGTATCATCATCACTATCATGATCATCATCATTATCATTATCAGCATCAGCATCATTATCATGGTCATCATCATTATCATGATCATCATCATCATTATCATCATCATCATCATCATCATTATCACATAAGTTTAACGGCCCACTAGCATTGTGTTCCGCCCCTCGGGACTGCGCACCCTCAGTAGGAGCTTCATCACACTGTCCATCAGAAACATTTTTCCCCCAGAGATCCTTAGACCGGGGAAAGTCATTACCCAATATGACGGGTGCACCAGGTTTTTCACTACCCCCACTTCACATGAAACCTCCCCGCGTTTGGGGATCAAGTCCACGGCAGTCTCTGGGTAGACTTTGGTGTCTCCATGGACGCACACCACACTCAGGTGTTTATCAGGATAAAGTCCCTATCAATCAGGCTGTCCCATACGGAAGTCACTGGACTCTCTGAGTCCAAGAGGGCCTGTGCTGGGCAGTCATTTACAACCACCGGGGACCCCTGTGGTCCAGTCTCTTCGGCTGAGGTGGACACACACACAGGCTCTGCGCAGGGAGAGAGGGATCCGCCAACATCACAACATATAGGCTCCCCCTCTATTGGACAGTTGGCTGCAATTTCACGACATCTCCAACACTGTCCATCACACTCTCCCACCCACACGACCCCAACAGCTGGAACGCTCTTACCGGGAGAGTTCGGCGTCCAGGAACTCCGAAGTGACGACCTCTCAGACGGCTGGTCACGGAGGCAGTCCTTGGTGGCGAAGGCCCTCTCCATCAGGCTGACCAGACGATTGGCGTCCTGGTGGTCTCCTTGTCCGACCTCTGGCTGTAACTCAGGAGGACGTGCTTGGGTGTAGCGGTCCACTATCACCTTTTCAACTCCATAATCAGGTTTGCTGACTGCAGACTCCCAACTGCATTTCCAGTCATGAACTCCCCTGGCACGGGCTGTCACCGTAACACCCAGCCGGGTAAGAATCTCCGCTTTCAGCTTGGCATAGTCTTGGCTGTCCTGCTCGCTCAGGTCAGCATAGGCCCTTTGGGGTTCTCCAATCAGATAGGATGCGACCATCATGGCCCATTCAGATAGGGGCAGATTCTCCTTCTCTGCCAGTCCCTCAAACCTAGTGAGATATACCTCCACATCATCACGAGGTGTCATCTTTTTCAGGGACCGTCTTACCGCCTTCTTTACAGCGGACAATGCAGGTGACTTTGCAACACCACTATGGGACGATGCGCCGCAAGTCCCCTGCAGTGCTGCAACCTGCTCAAAAAACAACCGGTCATTCTCCTGCTGCTGCTGCAGGAATTGCTGCTGGGCCTGCTGCATGCGCTGCTGCAGGCGCTGCTGCTCCATGCTCTGCTGCATGCTTCGCTGGGCCTGGACCAGGTACTCAACGAGCTCCTCCATACTGCCGGACTTATCTGTCTCAACCACGGCAGTCTTATGTTGCACATTAACTTGCGCCATTTGTTCAAACAGCGCCTCCATGCTGTCATCCATGCTGTCAGACTTCTCTGTCTCAACAACGGCAGTCTTCACTCAAGACATACACACTCCACAGTCTTTTCCACAGAAAATTCAGCTTTGCTGTGCAGACACTTTTTTTTTTTTTCTCTGCAAACTCTATTAGGGCCACTGTCTCTTTAAGACTGCTCCAACAGAGTTTCTCCTTTGCTACTGCACACTCCACAGTCTTTTCCACAACAAGTTCAGCTTTGCTGTGCAGACACACTTTTTTTTTTTTTTTTCTTTTGCAAACTCTATTAGGGCTACTGTCTCTTTAAGACTGCTCTCGCCACTGTGCTGCACACACATTCCAGCACCAATTGTATCAGCCACTGTGCTGCCCCAGCATTCTCCGCCAATTGTAAGCTTTTCAGGGGATATAGCTCTGAGATCGCCGTCCGGGTAGACGAAGTGGCACAGAAACAGTTCATTCAGACAGCAGTTCTGGTGAAAACTGGCCGCAACCAGCTTTAATAAAGTCCACAGCAAACAGATAAAAACAAATCATAAACATAATACCTGGGCTTGTCCAGCCACTAATTACACTTAGATAGATTTCCCTATCTATCCGGGTCCCGACTCTAACAGCCAGGGCCAAAACAACACATATGTTCAGCATTTACCAGCATGGAGGTTCACAGAGTCTCCTCCTTGTGTCTGAAGGCACCTTCAACGTCCAGACTTGAGAGAGCTCCCCTCCTATTCAGCAGCTATCCGCATGGATTCTCACAGAGACTACTCCTGTGTCCGGGGTACATCGAGCACCCAGACTGAGACAGCTCATACTCCTGGAGACACCTTCTGTGCCTGGACCCCTCCTGTGTCCAGACTAAGCGAGCTCTCTGACTGTGTTTGCAGACACCTACTTCTGGTCTCCTAATTAACACCTAGTAGTTTCAGGCCTGAGCTGCAAGTGTGTAATGAATGTAAGGTGTAGTGACCTTTCTCTACCACTAGGTTTACAAAGCCATACATTTCCTTTATACCAGTCAGCAAAGTACCTAGGTGAAATGTACACCCCATTCATCACACATACCCTCACTGTCTCACAACACGTGCTTTGGAGTTCTAAAACAGTGGCAGCATAAGGGTGCTTTCACACTTCCGCTACATATGCACTACAGGCAGCCCGTTCGCTTCTGTAATGCCGCCGTTCCGCTAACCTGCAGCGGAATGAAAAGAAGAAAATGCTTTTCTTTTTGTTCTGACACTGATAGCGGAATGCGGTATTACAAAAGCGAACGGGCGGCTGCAGATCGCGGAACCCAGCCGTTCACTTCTATGGGCAATGCAAGCAGAATGCCAGCATTCCGCCAGCATTGCCCCGGGGTCAGCTGGATGTCAGATCCAGAGCGGATCGACCTCTGGCGGCCCCAAACACAAGTGTGAAAGCACTTTTAAAATTACAGTGTGCAAGGGGCCTAAAATCAAAACAATTTTGAACTTTTACCTGACCCAGCACTGACCTGCTTTGTTGCAAGTTTTGTTGCAGATGTAACAAGTAGCAGGTCAGATGTCCTGCAAGTTACATTACTACTTTTATTCCATCTGTACATCAGGATATAGCAGTGTCTGAAATCTCCACAAAGAGAGAAGTGTACTGCCACAAAAAATCAGTCAGCTTCCACAGCAATTCACTTTCTACAACTATGAATTCAGTTCTGTCCAAACGTGGAAGAAGGAAGTTGGTCCATGAGAATCACATTTACTTATTTTCCAAACGAACCGCTGATGATGTCCATTCCATCTGGGTATGTGAAAAACGGTCGACTTGCAAGGGACGTGTTTGGACCAATGAAGAATCTGGCGAAGTTGTGAAAGTAGTCAATCTTCACAGTCACGCAGCACTAGCTGCAAGACCTGAAGCAATCCGACTTGTTAATGAGGCAGTCACCAGGGCAAGGACAACACAGGAGACACCACAACAGATTCTCACAGACGTCGTTTCAGGAGCCCATTCTAATGTTGTAGCACTTCTCCCAAGGAAAGCATCACTGAAGAGAACAATACGATTAGCAAGGCAACTTGGCAATATCCCAAGGTTACCTCAAACCCTTGATAAACTTGTTATCCCCCAGGAGTTTCAGGAGATCAGTATTGATGGTGTCCAGCAGCAGTTCCTTCTGCATGACTCTGGTAAGCTACTTAACTATTTAACATTGTATTAAAACAATTCCATTATGCATAATTTTTTTTTAAACAAAAATATATCATTTTCCAATGGGACAATATATGTTGTAAAAAAGTATTGGTTGGCCCCTTTACACTATATTTTGCTTCAGTTTTTTTATTATGAAATCAGAAAATCTGGAGCAAAATGTGAGTTTTTAATGTGAGATATGAACAGAGGCTTCTGATTAGGATATTTTTTTTAATTCATCCCAAAATTATCTGTCTGATGCTTGTTACACTTTTTCTGTTATTTCCTCTACTAATACTTTCATTTTAAATTAGGAAATGGACAGAGCCGTATGTTGATATTTGGAACAAAAGACAATCTCCATCTACTGGCACAAAGTAAAGAGTGGTTTGCTGATGGCATGTTTTTCACTACACCAGCCTTGTTTAAGCAACTTTACACAATCCATGTAGTCCATAGCGGCCTTGTTGTTCCGGTAGTATACACCTTGCTGACAGACAAGAGCCGTTCTACATACCAGAGGTTGCTGCAAGAGCTGAAGAACTTGCAGCCTGGACTGCAGCCAGACAACCTGATGTTGGATTTTGAACTAGCTGCAATACAGGCATTTGAAAGTGAATTCCCCAACCTCGAGAAGACTGGTTGCTTTTTCCACCTATCACAGTCGGTTTGGCGTAAAGTTCAAAATGAAGGACTCAAGATGCAATACCAAGGTGACCATGAATTTGCCCGTTGGATACGCATGATACCTGCCCTGGCCTTTATACCACCACAGAATGTTGTGCAATCATTTGAAGAATTGGTGGAAGATCCTGACTTTCCACAAGAAGCAATACCTATTGCCAACTATTTTGAAGACAGCTATATCGGTCGAATGAATCGCAGAGGGCGTCAAGCACCTTTGTTTCCAGTTCAACTCTGGAATGTGTATGAACGAACATTGAATGATCAACAGCGAACAAATAATGATGTCGAAGGATGGCACCGTAGCTTTCGAGAAACATGTGGTACTCTTTTCCAAAATATATACCGGTTCATTAACTGTCTGAAACATCAGCAAGAGCTCCATAGTTTTAAAATTATTCAGATAATAGCAGGAAATCCCATCGCTGCAAGAAACAAAAAGTATGCTGCAATTTCAGCAAGGGTTAAACGTATCGTGCAAGTGTTGTGACCCGCACCACAATTGTGGGTTACCAGAGCAATGGGGTACTCAGAGCCGAGCCCATGGAAGTCTATGGGGTTGTCACAGGTAGCGGTGGCTCGGTCTGTGGCCCTGGCGGTCAGGCGTATGTTGGGGGGTATATTTACAGGGGATAGGTGTATAACATTCGTGACGCCACCTGTAGTTCTCTGATCACTAAGACCAGCGCTGCTGTAGATCTCTGAGGGGATGATGTGGCAGCTAGATGTCGGGTCCCCTACAGGTGGGACTGGTCCCTCAAAGTCTATAGAATTAATGATGTCGGGTGCAGGTAAATAAATCAGTCTCACACCATCCAGCGTCTTTCCATACCTTTTACTTGTCAGATGATAAGGCAGGTCCCAGGGAGGCTGGTCGGGTGGAGGATGTGCTTTGAGATAACAGCTGAACAGGTTATGGGCCTCCTTCACTTTCCATAAGATGAGTCCAACTAGCATAAAGCTTAGTTCACTCCAAGAACTCCAGCTTCTTCAAAGCTGTACTGCCCGGTCAGTTTTGTGGTCGGAGCCTTCCTTTGAGAGAGCTGAGTTCCTACTGTTGTCGTGCACTGACTCAAGGTTCCCACTCTCCCTGACCCCAGTTACGTACCGACACTCCAAGGGCTGCTTTCTGTAACCTAAGGTCCAGTAAGCCTCTGGTTTTTCTATCCCTACGCCTGAAGCTGTAGTGATACTTCGGTCCCCAGTGACCGGTGATCAATGCCGGATAGTTCAATCCTTAAGGCACTTTTATAACTTCTTCCACTGTGCCTTTCGCCCTGTTCGCGCTTGTAGCATAAGCACTCCACACTTCCAAAGGCCATGCAGGTTAATCCCTTCTAGCTTCTTCCCAGAGCTCGCTAACAGAGGCTCAGTAATCTTCTAGTTCAGGAGCACGTCGACTGAACTCCACTGTCCTTGGGACAGGCGACTGAAGGTTCTGCTGCTAACTCCTCTTTCTTCCTGCACAGACTGCACACACTGGTGGGAACTGACCCTTCTCTGTCCGAGGACAGGAAACAGACTGACTCCGAGCTGTATATCACTAGCCTATATAACCTATGGGTGTGTCTAAGTGTGTGATGGAGTGAATGTTTATTGAGCATTAAACTGTTACCTCTCCGCACATTCTCCAGGGTACTGTGTGTGCCTTCACACCAGGGCTACACACAAGATTTCAATAATAGAAGCTTGATGGATTATCTGAGAGGCATTGCCTACAGCTTTGAATTTTAGTTCATGGTCACATATTGTATGTTTTGAGAGCAGTGTTTTTAGCTGTAAAATCATTCAAGCATTATAACCTGTAATTTGTCTTTTCTCTTTTTCTCTAATCCTTCCCCTCTATACCTTTTTATGTTTCTTGTTACAACAGTTTTGATATATACAGTTAAAGCATAACTCTATAAAAAACATAAGTTATGTTATAGTACCTGTGCCCATGATATCATTTCAAAAGGAGACCTTCCAGCAGCTTCACTTCTGTGTGAAGAGTCTCATCCAAGTTAAAGCTCCATGTGCTGCAGGATTTCAGTTGTTTCTCCTTAGTAGCAGTACTTGTGGAATGGATTCTAGAGGCCGTGGCTGCACAGGAGCATGCAACTACCGTAACAATATATTCCCTATGATGTATAAAGGGCTGCTGGTTTACAGCCTTCTGCAAAGCCCCCCTATGTGTTCAGTCCTGTAACGGCTTTACACAGGCGGGGGGGAGCCCTCCTCTTGTCCAGGACAGAGCACATGAGCGGAGGGTGAAGAGGAGCTTTGCAGAGGGCTGTGAACAAGCAGCCCTGAATGTATCACAGGGAGCCAGGATCTGTTCTGCTACCAAGGGGGCACGACCTCCTTAGTAACCAGTGAAATCCTACTATTTTCCTGTCTGTTTGTAAAATGACTTATCTAGAAAACAATGTTTTAGAATTAAAAAAACTAATTTGATCAGAATTGTATATCTCAGACTCATATGGTGTATTATTAGTGATAAGCGAACATTCAGTTCAGGCAGGTCTTTAATTGCTAGAGGCAAAACATCCTGGGGGCGAAATGCTGGGGGCTAAATGTTCGGGGGCGAACTGCCGGGGACGAAATGTTCGGGGGCGAACCGCCGGGGGCAAAATATTCGGGGACGAACTGCCGGGGGCGAAATATTCGGGGGCGAACTGCCAGGGGCGAAATGTTGGGGGCGAAACATCCTGGGGCGAAATGTTCGGGGCGAAATGTTCGGGGGTGAACTGCCGGGGGTGAAATGTTCGGGGGCGAACTGCCGGGGGGAAATGTTCGGGGGCGAAATGTGCGGGGGCGAAACATCCTGGGGGCGAAATGTGCGGGGGCGAACTGCTGGGGGCGAAATGTTCGGGGGCGAACTGCCGGGGGCGAAATGTTCGGGGGCGAAATGTGCGGGGGCGAAACATCCTGGGGGCGAAATGTGCGGGGGCGAACTGCTGGGGGCGAAATGTTCGGGGGCGAACTGCCAGGGGCGAAATGTTCGGGGGCGAACTGCCGGGGGCGAAATGTTCGGGGGCGAACTGCCGGGGGCGAAATGTTCGGGGGCGAACTGCCGGGGGCGAAATGTTCGGGGGCGAAATGTTCGGGGGCGAACTGCCGGGGGTGAAATGTTCGGGGGCGAAATGTTCGGGGGCGAACTGCCGGGGGCGAAATGTTCGGGGACGAAATGTTCGGGGGCGAACTGCCGGGGGCGAAATGTTCGGGGGCGAACTGCCGGGGGCGAAATGTTCAGGGGCGAAATGTTCGGGGGCGACCTGCCGGGGGCGAAATGTTCGGGGGCGAAATGTGCGAGGACGAAACATCCTGGGGGCGAAATGCTGGGGGCAAAATGTTCGGGGGCGACGTGTACCTGGGGGCGAACTGCTGGGGGCGAAATGCTGGGGCGAACTGCTGGGGGCGAAACTTCCTGAACCGTTATATGAGAGCTATAAGTCAGACACCATTAAGTCTGCTGACCATGGAGTCTAAAACCTATTGCACACTGTATGTTCTTTTGTTAAAAGGGTGTCAGGTGATTCACGCTGCCAAAAACATGTACAGCATGAATTGCAGTATGAATCTCCGGGTCCCTGCAATGCAATACACGCCGCAAGGCAGTGATGTCATACATTGCCCATAGTAGGCATAACGATGCCATCCGTTGCGCCTGCTACAGACGAAGACGCCACGTGACATGGGAACAGGGGAAGGTGAGTATAATGTGTTTTTTTTTTGTTTATGCTTTAAAGAACAGTTTCAGAATGGGGACATATACCAAGGAGGAACCCAGAATGAGGGACATATATACCAAGAATGGACCCAAGATGAGGGACATATATACCTGTAAGGGGCCCAAGATGCGGGGCATATATACCTGGAAGAGGTCATGGATAGGGGACATTACTACATAATGTGTGTGCAACACGTATGTCCCTGTAGGATTTAGAACGCTACCAAGGCCTATACATCTGACATCATGTCAGCATAACAGCGCTATTGTGACCATGCCTTTACTTTATATTGCTAAATCCTGCTGGCAGGTTATCGTTTACATCCAAGTAATAAGTAAAGGTGCTACATGCACCAGAAACGCGTCGCTGTTCTCATTTTAAGAACTAACATTTGAATGTTGAGATGACTTTAAAAACTTTCCAATAAAGACAAAGATTTTATATTTATGTATCTGGGTTCTTTTATGCAATACTGTAGCTGGTTCCGTTTCTGCCAGTGATGTTGTTCGAGCTCTGGATTAAATCAGGCCGATATGGTGAGCTGACTATGTATCATAGTTTTAAAGTATGCAAGATTTGTTAAACAGCATGAACCAGTTTGATAAATGTGAGCATTTATCAGGCGATGATGTAAGTTCCTCGCCAGCGCGCACGTTGCATGCCCGAGAAATGTAGGCAGAGCGCAGGCGCCGGGCATGTAACTCGAACACAGGAGGCAGCGCACAGACGCAAGATGGAGATGATTGACACCTCTGAAGCCGTTGACACAGGGCGAGAAGACATACCTCCCTGACACAATAGCAGTAAGTCAGACAAATTATAAAACTGTGTATTTCAGCGTTCCTAACGATCAGATACCTAAGGCCTCTTTCACACATCCGTCTTTTTGTATCAGGCATGATCTGTCGAACACCTGAAGGGACGGATCCGGCGATGAAATAAAAAAACTGATGCAACGGATCCGGTTTTTTGCTGGATCCGACCTGAACTTTTGAACCCAGAAAAAGAGGGTTTTGGATGCCCGGAGACACTGGAAAATGTAGTAGTAGTAGTAGTAGTAGTAGTCCCTGATTTCCAGAATCCGGATCAGACTTTTGCCGGATTGCACAAAAGTCTGATCCGGTTCCATTGACTTCTATTGTTTCCGGCCGCCTGATGCGCCGCTTCAGGCTCTATCAGGCGGCTCCGGCAAACAAAAAAAACGTTACATGCTCCGTTTTGTCCGGCCGCCGGAATGTACATTTCCACCGGATCCGGACAAAAACGGATACAACGCAATGACATCAGGCACGATCCGGCGCTAATGAAAGTCAATGGTAAAAAAAAACGCATCCGGTACCGGATCCGTTTTTTTACCAACACGCCGGATCATGCCTGATACAAAAAGACGGATGTGTGAAAGAGGCCTAATTAGACACCTTCACAGAATGCAGCCTTAGTGCTGCTGAAGGTGGCTCTTTTACTGAAAAAGGCCCTGGTGGGGCTGACAGGTTCACTTTAATACTGTATCAGAATTACACTGTATTGATATGCCCCAATGTGTGTTGTAATTGTAATTTTATAGGAAACTGTTAGTTTCTATTTTAGAGAAATTAAACTTCCACTATTAGGTTATGTAAAATAGTCTAAAGCACCATCTAGTGGTGAAAATGGGTAGTGAAGCAAAGAAAATTTTTCTGGTAACTATTCATCCTTGTTTCTGTTCTCTGTGCAAATAAGCACATAATATGTACTGTACCGTTAAATTTTATGTAAATGTATCAGGCCTGCCTGTCTATGTTTTTGTATAGTAGCTTTTCTTGTGAACCCCATATTCTAGTGCTTTTTTATTGTTGTACTTGACTCTGGAATTTTAAAAGTGTGTTAATCTGTAAAATGCATATATTAGTTCGATAGCCCATATTCCAGAAAGCTTGATATTCTAGTAATTGCTACCTGTGCTTGATTGCAATAAAATATTTGATAAATCTATATGTAATAAAATGCAATGAAAGTAATTTTACTGAACAATAAGCAGCTTGAGCAGAGCTATCCTAATCATAGAACACTGTCATGGTCACAGATTTTCTGTTAACATTTTTATTTTGTCTGCTTTATATATGGTTCTGTTGCAGTACGATAATCCACAAACCATAGGAAAATAAAGATACTCAGGGCACTCAATTTTCTTAATAAATGATGATGTTGCATTTATTTTAAAGGGTTTGTCTCATGTTCTTAAATATGTAATTGTGTGGCCCAGCTATGCAAGGCACACACATAAAATCCAGGAGAGTGCACAGGAAGGTAATCGCAACGCTTGATATGCATTCACTTCACTCACACTTTCAGACACACCCATCAGGGGTATAAAAGGGAGTGACACGTAGCAGAGAGAGATCAGTCAGTTGGAGTGAGTAGTCTGAAAGAGAGGAGAAAGTAGAGTCTGTTTCCTGTCAGAGGACAGTGCAGTTCAGTCTCAGTCCAGTCTGGACTTGGAGGATACTGAGAGCTATTCAGTGAGCTCTAGGAGAAAGCTGACTTTTCACATCGAAGCTACAGGTGCTTATGTTAAGAGCGGGAAGCAGGGCGAAGGGCACAGTGGAGAAGACAGAGAAGTGCTACAGGTATTGGATTACCTGCACTAAATTGCCGGACACCGGGGTCCGAAGCGTTGCTAGTGTTTCAAGCATAGTAACAAGAAAACCGGAGGCATCTGGACTACAGGTCGCAGAGTGCAGCCCAAAGCGTCAATACGTAACCGGAGTCAGGGAGAACGGGGACTTTGAGTCAAGCGCAGACAAAAGTAAGAACTTAGTTCTCACCACTTAGAAGGCTCCACCACAATGTTGGCCGGGCATTACAGCTATTGAGAAAGCTGGAGAGTTCAGAGTTAACTTCGCTTCAGGCAAGTTGGACTCACATGTATATGGAAGTAAAGGAGGCCTCTAACCTGCTCAGCGGTTACCCGAATGTGCACTCTCTACCCCGACCAGCTCCCCGGGATCTGCTTGAACCATCTACCAGTAAAAGGTATGAAAAGAAGCCGCATTGTGTGTGACTGAATTCTTATCTACACCCGCATCGTCACCATAGACTTCCAGGGACCAGTCTCACCTGTGGGAGACCCACCATCTAGCTGCCCCATAACATCCCCTGTGAAGACCCTTACAGCAGCGCTGGTACAACTGACCAGAAACCACAGGTGGCGTCACGAACTATTACAAATCCCCTGTAAATATCCCCCATCGCTTGACTGCCAGGGCCACGGACCGAGTCCCGCTGCCAGTGACAACTCCCATAGAAATCAATGGGCTCGGCTCCGAGTACCCCATAGCCCTGGTATCCACAATTGTGGAGCGAGTCAAAATGCCACATACACACTTATGCGCATGTGACTGCCTGAGGTTAATAAGTATACAGTTAGGTCCAGAAATATTTGGATAGTGACCGAATCTTCGTGATTTGGTCTCTGCGTGCAGCTATTTTTTATTTAAAATGAAACAAATGAGATGCTATTGAAGTGTAGACTTTCAGTATACTTACCAACTTTTTAAGAACAGAAAAAGGGACCAATCATACGGCATGCGTATCGCTCTGATGCAAATTGTGGCCACACCCCAATCCACACCCATTTACCATTTCTTTCTACCCTGGCAGGAGGAGATGTCAGATGGTCTGTGGTAGTGAGGGACAGTTAGCAGGTGCCCTAGACTGTAGGGCGTAGATCCAAATCCATGACTGTCCGCTGTATACTAGAGTTGAGCGATACTTTCCGATATGCTAAAGTATCGGAATCGGAATGGTATCGCCGATATCACTAAAATATCGGCGATACCCGATACCGATACGGAAGTCCCATGTAAGTCTATGGGAACAAAATATCGCAACTAAAAAACCCCCATTCTTTCCTTGTAAACACTAAATATACACACATAGAATACATATATATATATATACATGTCATTGTGACATATATATATACATATATGTATAGTTTATACACTTCTACATAGTAAAATATCCTTTGATTCAATTGCCGGGTAAAGCCGGCTTCAGTGAAAAGACAGAAGCACCCGACATGAAATGACACTTGGCGTACATAGGGTTAAACATTTCTTTTCATGTCCTTTGCTATCTAATTTGCACAAACAATTAAATCAGACTATGTGTGCAAAATTTCACACCTGTAGGGGTTAATTAAAGGTGTAAATTCGTTGTAAAAAAACCGGACTTTTTTGCTACGAATTTACACCTTTAATTAACCCTAGAGGTGTGAAATTTTGCACACATAGTCTGATTTAATTGTTTGTGCAAATTAGATAGCAAAGGACATGAAAAGACATGGTTAACCCTATGTACACCAAGTGTCATTTCATGTCGGGTCACCCGACATGAAATGACACTTGGTGTACATAGGGTTAAACATTTCTTTTCATGTCCTTTGCTATCTAATTTGCACAAACAATTAAATCAGACTATGTGTGCAAAATTTCACACCTCTAGGGGTTAATTAAAGGTGTAAATTCGTTGTAAAAAAAACGGACTTTTTTGCTACGAATTTACACCTTTAATTAACCCCTAGAGGTGTGAAATTTTGCACACATAGTCTGATTTAATTGTTTGTGCAAATTAGATAGCAAAGGACATGAAAAGACATGGTTAACCCTATGTACACCAAGTGTCATTTCATGTCGGGTTCTGCATTTTCACAAAAGCCGGCAATTGAATTAGCGGCTATTATACTATGTAGAAGTGTATGAACTACAAATATAAATATATATATATATGTGTCACAAATTCAATGACATGTATATATATATATGAGGTGTAAAATTGCTGGAAAAAAATGCGTGGGCTCCCGCCCTATTTTCGCAACCAGACAGACAAAGCCAGTGAGTGGGGGCAGATAATAATAGCCCAGAGAGGGACCATTATTTTTGCCCCCCCCGGCTACTAACATCTGCCCCCAGACACCCCAGGAAAGACAAATCTATAATTAGATTCGCCCTTTCTGGCACTTTGCCCGTCTATTCCCATTGCCCTGTAGCGGTGGCGAATGGGTTAATATGGGGTTAAAGCCACCTTGCTATTGAAAGGTGACCTTAAGCCAGGTTAATAATTGAGAGCTGTCAATTAGACAACTATCAATTATTAATCCTATTGCATGAAATAAAAATAAAACACACACACTTTAATTAAAAATCATTTTAATGAAATAAAGACACATGTTTTTGACCATCTTTTATTTTACTGCAAAAACCATTTCCTGTAATAAAAATAAAATAAAAAAGCAAAATTATTCTTACCTATCCCATGCACAGTCAGGTCCCACGGTGTAATCCTTCAGAAAGGGTTAATGTTTACTGCAGGGACCGCAGCTAATGCTGCAGCCTCACAGTAAACCCCAAATGAATGAGTTCCTCTCCTGCCTGACAGGAGAGTAAAGGCTGGGTGTCACATAATGATACACCAGCGATCCCGACAACGATATGCACTTGTCAGGATCGCTGGTGTATCGCTACATGATCGCTGCTGAGCTGCCAAACAGGCAGCTCAGGCAGCGATCTGGGACAGCGACACTGCGGGTAACATCGCTTAAGGGCCCGTCTCACATAGCGATATCGCTACCGAGATCGCTGCTGAGTCACTGATTTTGTGACGCAGCAGCGAGCTCACCAGCGATATCGCTTTGTGTGACATTCAGCGACGATCAGCCCCCCTGCCGGGTATCGCTGATCGTCGCAGAAATGTCAGGACCTTTTTTTGATCGCTGGTTTCCCTCTGACAGGCACGCATCGCTGCGTGTGACAGGCGGGAAACCAGCGATCAAAGGTCCTGACATTTCAGCGACGATCAGCGATACCCGGCAGGGGGGCTGATCGTCGCTGAATGTCACACACAGCGATATCGCTGGTGAGCTTGCTGCTGCGTCACAAAACTAGTGACTCAGCAGCGATCTCGGTAGCGATATCGCTATGTGAGACGGGCCCTTAAGTGGAAAGCTTAATTGATTGCTTTCCACTTTCACTTCAGGTCAGCCAGGGACACAATCAGTGACGTCAGAGGGAACTGATTAACAAAAATAGGGGTTCCCTTCGAAAAAAAAATGGCGTGGGGTCCCCCCTATTTTTGTTAACCAGCCAGATGAAGCAGACCGCTGAGGCCTGGTTTTTCAGGCTGTTAAGGAGCCAAGATCCATGGACCTTGCCAGCCTGATAATACCAGGCCACAGCAGTCTGCATATCTTGGCTGATTAACAAAAATAGGGATCCCCTCGAAAAAAATTAGCGTGGGGTCCCCCCTATTTTTGTTAACCAGCCAGATGAAGCAGACCGCTGAGGCCTGGATTTTCAGGCTGTTAAGGAGCCAAGATCCATGGACCTTGCCAGCCTGATAATACCAGGCCACAGCAGTCTGCATATCTTGGCTGATTAACAAAAATAGGCGATCCCCTCGAAAAAAATTGGCGTGGGGTCCCCCCTATTTTTGTTAACCAGCCAGATGAAGCAGACCGCTGAGGCCTGGTTTTTCAGGCTGGTAAGGATCCAATATCCATGGACCTTGCAAGCCTGATAATACCAGGCCACAGCAGTCTGCTTAGCTTGGCTGGTTAACAAAAATAGGGGATCCCCTCGAAAAAAAAACGGCGTGGGGATCCCCCCTATTTTTGTTAACCAGCCAAGTAAAATGCAGACTGCTGCGGCCTGGTATTAAAAGACTGTCAAGGCCCATGGATTTTGGCCCTCAACAGCCTGATAATACCAGGCTACAGCAGCCCCACATTTGGCGCATCAAAAGATGTGCCAATTGTGGCACTTTACCCGGCTCTTCCCACTTGCCCTGTAGCGGTGGCAAGCGGGGTAATAAGGGGTTATTGTCACCGTTGATTGCACGGTGACAATAAGCCCGGTTAATAATGGATAGGCGTCAATAAGACACCGATCCATTATTAATCCCAAAGTTATTAAATGTATAAAAAAAAGACAAAGCAAGAAAAAAGTCTTTTAATGAAATAAAAGAGACAACACAGTTTTCATTTCTTTTATTATACTCTCATTCCTGCGACGCCATCGATCTCCTGTAAAAAAAGAAAAAAAACAAACCAACAGTATACCACCTGTCCGACGCAGTCCATAACGATAGTCCCACGACGATCCAGCTCTGCTACATCGCAATGACAGGCAGAGCCTGTCATTGCAACGCAGCACAGCTGATTACCTGCTTCCCCGGCGGTGACGTCATCGGACTGACTGCTTTACGGCCGGGATTACCCAGCAGTCACTGCAGTTTATCGCGAGAAACTGCATGTGACCGCCGGGGAGAAGAGGATGGCGGCCATGAAGCAGTCCAGGACGTGACCGCCGGAGATCTTCTGCCGGGTAAGTGCCGCTGACTCCTGACAGACCCGACCGACGGACACTGACAGTGACAGTGACATCCCGATTCCGGTATCCGATAAGACGAAAATATCGGAACTCGGAATCGGAATTCCGATACAGCTAATATCGGCCGATACCCGATATTTGCAGTATCGGAATGCTCAACACTACTGTATACATGACAGTTGAGATTAGAGATAAGCGGATCTATTCATGGTACTCCAGTGGTACCTGGCGGCTGGATGGGACACTGTGAGTCTCTTACCTTCCGGCGACCCCGGCGTGGCTTTTGATTAACCAGGGCTGGTGCTACGTCATCTGTTTGTCCTGCTCATCTCTAGTTGGGACTTGTGGATTTATTTTTGTTTCTTCATTCACAGTTGTAGCAGCCAGAACTTTATTATCTTTGTGTAACTTCACTATATGACATCTGGCATTTTGGTGTCTGTAAGGCCGCATTCACACATTGCAGGATTACTGTGTTTTTTGTTTTCTGAAGGTTTCCACACCAAACTACACAATAATAATAATAATCTTTATTTATATAGCGCCATCATATTCCGCAGCGCTTTACAGTTTAACAGTTTCAAAACACAAGTCATAAGTCACAACGTTAACAATACAGTAATTAAAGCAAAATAAGACGGCCCTGCTCGTGAGAGCTTACAATCACAATAACAATCTTCTCTGGTTTTTGCACTTTGTGCTGCATTTTTTTGCCTTTTCCCCCTTAACTGATGTGGTTTTTATGCAAATGTGACTCAGAGTTTTTAATGTGCTTTTTCTAGTACAGAAAAGCTTTTATTCTGCACTTAAAAAGTATCTGCGAGTTTATTTAGGCTTCACATAGAAGACTACAGAGAAAAAAGCACAAAAGCAGCACAGTTTAGCAGTGTCTCTAAATGCATGGGGGTTGCAGTTTTCATGAAATCACATTCACTTTGCTTGGACAAATACAGCAGAATTTCTGTAAAAAAAAAACAGCAGAAAATATTCAGCATTTACGCTACATGTGAACATGGTCTTAATGTCCAATCAAAGTGGATGTGATTTCATGAAATGTCTGCCCTCTGTGCATCTAAACTGTGCAGTTTTTGTGCTTTTTTTCCCTTTATACTAGGCTTCTATGTGGAGCCTGAAAAAAACACATGTAAAAAAACATCCTGTGGGCTGTTTGCTGGAATACAAATCAAGTATACAAAGTTCTCCCAATGACATCACCAGAGCTTGAGGCTCAATAGCTTTCGGTCCTACCTGCAAATTTAAAGGTTGTTGGTTCAAATCGGGGAGAGACACAATAGAAGAAAAAAATAGTTTTTTTTAAATAGATTTTCATTATTTTTAGTAGTTTTATAGTAACAAAGAAATCTGGCTTTTTCTTCACCTGTAGGATACAAGTACTTACAAAATACAGAAATACAGTTTTATATACAATGTGTCTTTATATATAATAGTATAATCTGCTTCTGGCTTCATTGACTGCAATACAGCTCAAGTTTTAAAGATTACTAAATTCACTTATCTAAATAATTGTGGGTTGTGGCTCAATGTTAGTGCAGTTGCCTGCGAACATGAGCTTGTCGCTTTGGAGCCTCGGGGAGACCCAATCACAGGACAAGAAGGGAATGGAATATTTTAACTGAATTTATGCAGAGCGATGCGACCCCACCTCCCTAGGAGGAGAAGCTATGGAACAATGACTTCGGAAAGAGGAGAGTTTTTGAATATCTGTCATGACGAGACAGCCCTCAAATCAGGACAGCCCTTCTGAATCCGGGACGGTTGGGAGCTATGCCTCAAGTTTAATTAAAAGGCTTGAACAAAAATATCATGTAAAACGTTTAGGAGTTGCAACCATTTTTCTACAAAGCCTCCTCATTTCAGGAGCTCAAAAGTAGTTGGACAAATTAACTTTACCATAAATAAAATGCTCATTTTTAATACTTTGTAGAGAATCCTATGCAGGCAATGACTACCTGAAGTCTGGAAGCCATTGACCCTACCAAACGCTGGTTTTCCTCAGATGGGCATATCTCCCAACTTTTGAAGACGGGAAAGAGGGACGCTGCGCTGCGGCAAATTTTAGGCCACGCCCTGACCACATCCATTTCACAACTAGTCACACCATGTCCATTCCACAACACACCCATTTAGCACTGGTGATCACACTGACTGGTACTGAGGGCATAGCGGCTGGTACTGTGGGCACACTGGTACTGAGTAAAAGAAAGAAAGAACAGAGAGAGAAAAAAGAAAACAGAGAGAAAGAAAGGAGAGAGAGAGAAAGAGAACAGAGAGAGAAAGAAAGAGGGGAAAGCAAGAAAGAACAGAGAAAGAAAGAAACAAAGAAAGAAAGGGGAAAGAAAGAACAGAGAGAGAAAGAAAGATGGGAAAGAAAGAACAGAGAGAAAGAAAGAAAGACGGGAAAGAAAGAAAGAAAGAAAGAACAGAGAGAGAAAGAAAGAACAGAGAGAAAGAAAGAGGGGACAGAAAAAAGAACAGAGGGAGAAAAAAAGAAAGAGGGGAAAGAAAGAACAGAGAGGGAGAGAGAAAGAAAGAGGGGAAAGAAAGAACAGAAATGGAGAGAGAAAGAAAGAAGGGAAACGAATAACAGAGAAAGAAAGACAGTGGGGGAAAGAAAGAACAGAGAGAAAGAAAGAATAGAGAAAGAAAGAAAGAGAGGACCGAAAGAACAGAGAGAGAAAGAAAGAACAGAGACAAAGAGGGGACAGAAAAAAAGAACAGAGAGAGAGAAAAAAAGAAAGAGGGGAAAGAAAGAACAGAGACGGAGAGAGAAAGAAAGAGGGGAAAGAAAAGAGAAAGAAAGAAAGGGGAAAGAAAGAAAGAACAGAGAGAAAGAAAGACGGGACAGAAAAAAAGAACAGAGAGAAAGAAAGAGGGGACAGAAAAAAAGAACAGAGAGAGAAAAAAGAAAGAGGGGAAAGAAAGAACAGAGAGAAAGAAGAAAGAAAGAAAGAGGGGCATAGAAAGAACAGAGAGAGAAAGAAAGAGGGGAAGAAAGAAAGAGAGAGAGAAGAACAGAGAGAGAAAAAGAAAGAGGGGAAAGAAAGAACAGAGAGATAGAGAGAAAGAAACAGAGAGAGAAAGAAAGAGGGGACAGAAGAAAAGAACAGAGAGAAAAAAAGAAAGAGGGTAAAGAAAGAACAGAGAAAGAAAGAAAGACAGAGGGGGAAAGAAAGAACAGAGAGAAAGAATAGAGAAAAAATGAAAGAGGGGAAAGAAAAAACAGAGACGGAGAGAGAAAGAAAGAGGGGAAAGAAAAGAGAAGGAAAGAAAGGGGAAAGAATGAATGAACAGAGAGAAAAAAAAAGAAAGAGAGAGAGAAGAAAAAAAAGAACAGAGAGGAAAGAAAGAGGGGACAGAAAAAAGAAAGAGAGAGAAAAAAGAAAGAGGGGAAAGAAAGAACAGAGAGAGAAAGAAAGGGGAAAGAAAGAAAGAACAGAGAGAGAGAAAGAAAGAACAGAGAGAGAAAAAGAAAGAAAGAGGGGAAAGAAAGAACAGAGAGATAGAGAGAAAGAAAGAAACAGAGAGAGAAAGAAAGAGGGGACAGAAGAAAAGAACAGAGAGAAAAAAAGAAAGAGGGTAAAGAAAGAACAGAGAAAGAAAGAAAGACAGAGGGGAAAGAAAGAACAGAGAAAAAGAACAGAGAAAGAAAGAGTGGAAAGAAAGAACAGAGAAAGAAAGACAGAGGGGGAAAGATCGAACAGAGAGAAAGAAAGAAAGAATAGAGAAAGAAAGAAAGAAAGAAAGAAGGGGGAAAGAAAGAACAGAGAGAGAAAGAGGGGACAGAAAAAAGAACGAGAGAGAGAAAAAAAGAAAAGGGAAAGAAAGAACAGACATGGAGAGAGAAAGAAAGAGGGAAAAGAAAGAAAAGAGAAAGAAAGAGGGGAAAGAAAGAAAGAACAGAGAGAAAGAAAAAGGGACAGAAAAATGAACAGAAAGAGAAAAAAGAAAGAGGTGAAAGAAAGAACAGAGAGGGAGAGAGAAAGAAAGAAGCGAAAGAAAGAACAGAGAGAGAAAGAAAGAATGAAAGAACAGAGAGAGAAAAAAAGAGGGGAAAGAAAGAAAGAACAGAGAGAGAAAAAGAAAGAGGGGAAAGAAAGAGGGGACAGAAAAAAGAACAGAGAAAAAAAGAAAGAGGTTAAAGAAAAAAAACAGAGGGAGAGAAAGAAAGAAAGGGGAAAGAAAGAAAGACAGAGAGATAGAGAGAAAGAAAGATGGGAAAGAAAGAACAGAGAGAGAAAGAAAGGGGAAAGAAAGAAAGAAGAGAGAGAGAGAAGAAAGAACAGAGAGAGAAAAAGAAAGAAAGAGGGGAAAGAAAGAACAGAGAGATAGAGAGAAAGAAAGAAACAGAGAGAGAAAGAAAGAGGGGACAGAAGAAAAGAACAGAGAGAAAAAAAGAAAGAGGGTAAAGAAAGAACAGAGAAAGAAAGAAAGACAGAGGGGAAAGAAAGAACAGAGAAAAAGAACAGAGAAAGAAAGAGTGGAAAGAAAGAACAGAGAAAGAAAGAAAGAAAGACAGAGGGGGAAAGATCGAACAGAGAGAAAGAAAGAAAGAAAGAATAGAGAAAGAAAGAAAGAAAAAGAAAGAAAGAAAGAGGGGAAAGAAAGAACAGAGAGAGAAAGAGGGGACAGAAAAAAGAACAGAGAGAGAGAAAAAAAGAAAAGGGAAAGAAAGAAAAGACATGGAGAGAGAAAGAAAGAGGGAAAAGAAAGAAAAGAGAAAGAAAGAGGGGAAAGAAAGAAAGAACAGAGAGAAAGAAAAAGGGACAGAAAAATGAACAGAAAGAGAAAAAAGAAAGAGGTGAAAGAAAGAACAGAGAGGAGAGAGAAAGAAAGAAGCGAAAGAAAGAACAGAGAGAGAAAGAAAGAATGAAAGAACAGAGAGAGAAAAAAAAGAGGGGAAAGAAAGAAAGAAAGAACAGAGAGAGAAAAGAAAGAGGGGAAAGAAAGAGGGAAGAAAAAAGAACAGAGAAAAGAAAGAAAGAGGAAAGAAAAAAAAAAAGGAAGAAAGAAAGAAGAAAGAAAGAAAGAACAGAGAGAAGAGAGAAAGAAAGAGGGAAAGAAAGAAAAGAGAAGAGAAGAGAAAGAAAAAGAAAGAGAAAGAACAGAGAGAAGAAAGAGGAAAGAAAGCGGGAAAAAAAGAACAAGAAGAAAGAAAGAAAGAAAAGAAGAGGGGAAAGAAAGAAAAAGAGAACAAGAAAAGAGAGAATAGAAAGAAAGGAAAAGACGGAAAGAAGAAAAGAAAAGAAAGAAAGAAAAAGAGAGAAAGAAAAAAAGAAAGAAAAGAAAGAAGAGAAAGAAAAAGAAGAGAAAAGAAAGGGAAAGAAAGAAAGAAAGAAAGAACAGGAGAAGATAGAAAGAGGGGAAAGAAAGAACAGAGAGAAAGAAAGAAAAAAGAAAGAGAGAAAGAGGAACAGAAAGAAAGAGGAAAGAAGACAGAGAAGAAAGAAGAACAGATAAGAAAGAGGAAGAAAGAACAGAATAGAAAGAAAGAAGAGAAAGAGAAAGAAGCAGAGAGATAGAAAGATTCTATAAAGATACTACAGCAGCCCGGCTCCCATTTAATCCCCTCCTGAGCCTCCTGCTGTAGGACATATCATGATCCGCTCACATGGCCGACATCCCCGATTCCAAGGCAATCCCGCTGTCCACGCTGTCGAAGCAGGACACAGTGATGGATCTGAAGCATTTCCTGAAGTGCCTCCATGGTTCTGTCACAATCTCCTCCCAAAATTACCTAATTTCCGGTCATCTTCCAGCACATCACTTCTGGTGGAACATCACGTGTGAGTTTTAAAGTGCTCTTCGGGGCTTCGCCATATACTCCTGTGTCCACGGGAAAAGCTGCCGGCAGGGACAGCGGGCAGACTCTCAAAATTGGGAGTGTCCAGCTGAATTCGGGACGGTTGGGAGGTTTGAATGCTCCCCACCATACACCTTGTACACGCACGGCTCTGCACACCTCATACACACACGGTTCCGCTTTGTATGCCTCGTACACACACGGCTCCGCTCCTTCCACCTCGCACACACAAGGCTCCACTCAGTATGCACATGGCTCCACGCCATACACCTTGTACACACGCAGCCATGCTTTGTACACCTTGTACACACATGATTCCACTCTGTAAACCTTGTACACATGCGGCTTTGCAGCATACACCTCGTACACACGCGGTTCTGCTCTGTACACCTCGTACACACGTGGCTCCGCTACATACACACAAGGCTCCACTCTGTACACCCCGTACACACATGGCTCTGCTCCGCTCTGTACACACACGGCTCAAGCACGGAGCCCTGTGTGTACGGAGCTGAGCGGCTCAGCTCCGTACACTTTGTACACACAGGCTCCATTTTGTACACACAGCGCTGCTACATGCACCTCGTACACACGGCTCCGCTCCATAAACTTCATACACACGCGGCTCGGCTCCGTACACCTCGTACACGCGCAGCTCGGCTCCATGCACCTCGTACACGCGTGGCTCGGCTCCGTACACCTCGTACAGACACACGGCTCCACTCCATACACCTCACACACACACGGCTCTGCTACATCCAACTCGTACACACACGGCTCTGCTATATCCAACTCGTACAAACAAGGCTCCGCTCCGTACACCTCGTACACACTACAGCACTGCAACATCCACCTCGTACACACACGGCTTTGCTCCGTACACCTCGTACACACTACAGCACTTCTACATCCACCTCGTACACACACGGCTCCGCTCCATACACCTCGTACACACACGGTTCCGCTCCATGCACCTCGTACGCACACCGCTCCGCTCCATACACCTGGTACACACTACAGCACTACTACATCCATACTGTAAACCCCTCCTGACCCCACACATAAACTTACTCTCATGCAGCACCATGACAACCAGCACAGCAGAGTCCTGCACATATACCGAGGAGCCTGACCATGTGACACCTAACTCCTCGCCTCCTGTGACCTCATCACAGGTCCTGTGCACACGGAAGAGGACAGCTATCAACGTCATTGCTGAATGTGAACGTCTGAGGTGGAGAGACAGGGAGGGCGAGGATGGGGTGCATGGGGGGCGTGGCGGCTTCTCTCACTGCTTGTTTATAGGTCTTTTTGCCTTAAGTTTTGTCTTCAGCAAGTGAAATGCATGATCAATTGGGTTGATAGCTAGTGATTGACTCAGCCATTGCAGAACATTCCAGTTCTTTGCCTTAAAAAACTCCTGGCTTGCTTTCACAGCATGTTTTAGGTCAGCGCCGTCCAATCAACCTTGTGGCATTTGGTTGAATCTGAGAAGAAAGTACAGCCCTGCACACTTCAGAATTCATTCAACTGCTTCTGTTTTCTGTCACATCATCAATAAACACTAGTGACTCAGTGCCACTGGAATTCACGCATACCCATGCCATCTCACTGTCTTCACCATGTTTTACAGAAGATGTAGTGTGCTTTGAATCATGAGCCATTCCAAGCCTTCTGCATACTTTCTTCTTCCCATCATTCTGTTTCATGTTGATCTTACTTTCATCTGTCGGCCACAGTTTTGTGCACTTCTGAAAAGAAGCACAACACTGAACAGAGGCTACACGGAGTCCAGAGTTACTCTGCTGTCTAATTATAGTGAACGGATCCCTCAGAGATTTCATCTGTCACATCACTCGGAGAATTAGTTGGCAACTACAAAGTAAGTGTACAGCGTAGAGCGCTGGAAAACACCCATGGAGTCCAAATCATCACTATACCTGTAAATAAATTCCCAAAGGAGTATTATTTCCAAAATGGGGTCGCTTGAGGGGGGATTCTGCTCTTCTAGCACTGTATATGGCATTCACAAACTGTTCTAGGAAAATCTGCGCTCCAGGAGGTAAATAGCGCTCCATCCTTCAGGAGTCTCTCCGCATGGCTAAGCAGTATTGTACAGCCACATATGGGGTACTGCTATGTTCAGTAGAAATTGTAAGACAAATTATGGTGCCATTTTTACCCAATTCTTGTATGAAAATGTAAAATCTGGGGCTAATACAAAATTTTGGTGGAAAAAATGTAGTTATTTTTTTCTTCACTGCCCAGTGGTATAAAATTCTGTAACACCTTTGGTATCAATATGATCACTGCACCCCTAGTTGAATTCATTGACAGATGTAGTTTGTAAAATGGGGTCAAATATTGGGGGGGTTCTGCTGTTCTGGCAACTCAGGGGCTCTCCCAGTGGGTTATGGCACCTGCAAAATATAGTAAAATCTGCACTATAGTATGGCATTCCTTCTCTTCTGAGCTTTGCACTGTGCCTGAAAAATATTTCCCAATTACATGTAGGGTATTAGCGTACTGAGGGAAAAATGGACTTGAGTTTGTTATAAAGAATTCCCCTTAGCCCTTAGAAAAATTAAAAGCTTAGGGCTAAAATCCAGTTGTGCTCAAAAGTTTACATACCCCGCCTGAATTTTTGCTTTCTTGGCCTTTTTTCAGAGAATATGAATGATAACACGAAAACTTTTTCTCCACTCATGGTTAGTGGTTGGGTGAAGCCATTGATTGTCAAACTACTGTGTTTTCTCTTTTTAAATCATAATGACAACCCAAAACATCCAAATACTTTGATCAAAAGTTCACATACCCTGGTGATTTTGTCCTGATAACATGCAGAGCAGTTGCCACAAATGGGTTTGAATGGCTACTAAAGGTAACTTCCTCACCTGTGAACTGTTTGATTGTAATCCTTGTGTGTGCATAAAAGCTGAGTAAGTTTCTAGGATCCAGACTCTTGCATCTTTCATCCAGCCACTGACGGTTCTGGATTGTGAGTCGTGGGGAAAACAAAACAATTGTCAACGGATCTATGGGAAAAGGTAGTTGAACTGTATAAAACAGGAAAGGGATACAAAAAGATATGCAAGGAATTGATAATACCGATCCGCAGTGTTCAAACTGTGATTAACCCCTTAACGACCAAGCCATTTTGTAGGTTAAAGACCAGGCCAATTTTTACAATTCTGACCAAGGTCAATTTATGTGCTTATAACTCTGGAACGCTTCAACGGATCTTGGCGATTCTGAGAATGTTTTCTCGTAACATATTGTACTTCATGATAGTGGTAAAATTTCTTCAATATAACTTGCGTTTATTTATGAAAAAAACGGAAATATGGCAAAAATTTTGAAAATTTTGCAATTTTCAAAATTTTAATTTTTATGCCATTAAATCAGAGAGATATGTCACAAAAAATAGTTAATAAATAACATTTCCCAAATGTCTACTTTACATCAGCACAATTTTGGAACCAAATTTTTTTTTTGTTAGGAAGTTATAAGTGTTAAAAGTTGACCAGCAATTTCTCATTTTTCCAACAAAATTTACAAAACCATTTTTTTTAGGGACCACCTCACATTTGAAGTGAATTTGAGGGGTCAATATGACAGAAAATACCCAAAAGTGACACTATTCTAAAAACTGCACCCCTCAAGGTGTTCAAAGCCACATTCAAGAAGTTTATTAACCCTTTATGTACTTCACAAGAATTGAAGCAATGTGGAAGGAAAAAATGAACATTTAATTTTTTTTCCCAAAATTTTTCTTTCGACACAATTTTTTTAAATTTTATCAAGGGTATCAGTAGAAAATGAACCACAATATTTGTTGTACAATTTCTCCTGAGTACACCGATACCCCATGTGTGGGGGTAAACCACTATTTGGGCGCATGGCAGAGCTCGGAAGGGAAGCAGCGCCATTTGACTTTTTTGGCGGAATTGAGATTGGACGCCATGTCGCATTTGGAGAGTCCCTGTGTGCCTAAACAGTGGAAACCCCCCACAAGTGACCCCATTTTGGAAACTAGACCCCCCAAGGAACTTATCTAAATGTGTTGTGAGAGCTTTGAACCCCCAAGGGCTTCACAGAAGGTTATAACGTAGAGCCGTAAAATTAAAAAATCATATTTTTTCCACAAAAATTATCTTTTCATCCCAATTTTTATTTTCCAAAGGATAAAAGGACCCCAAATGTTATTGTGCAATTTGTCCTGAGTACGCTGATACCCCATATGTGAGGGTAAACCACTATTTGGGCGCATGGCAGAACTCGGAAGGGAAGCAGCGCCATTTGACTTTTTTGGCTGGAATTGAGATTGGACGCCATGTCGCATTTGGAGATCCCTGTATGCCTAAACAGTGGAAACCCCCCACAAGTGACCCCATTTTGGAAACTAGACCCCCCAAGGAACTTATCTAGATGTGTGGTGAGAGCTTTGAACCCCCAAGGGCTTCACAGAAGGTTATAACGTAGAGCTGTAAAATTAAAAAATCATATCTTTTCCACAAAAATGATCTTTCCACCCCAATTTTTATTTTCCAAAGGGTAACAGGACCCAAAAGTTATTGTGCAATTTGTCCTGAGTACGCTGATACCCCATATGTGGGGGTAAACCACTATTTGGGCGCATGGCAGAGCTGGAAGGGAAGCAGCGCCATTTGACTTTTTTGGCTGGAATTGAGATTGGATGCCATGTCGCATTTGGAGAGTCCCTGTGTGCCTAAACAGTGGAAACCCCCCACAAGTGACCCCATTTTGGAAACTAGACCCCCAAGGAACTTATCTAGATGTGTGGTGAGAGCTTTGAACCCCAAGGGCTTCACAGAAGGTTATAACGTAGAGCCGTAAAATTAAAAAATCATATCTTTTCCACAAAAATGATCTTTCCACCCCAAATTTTTATTTTCCAAAGGGTAACAGGACCCCAAAAGTTATTGTGCAATTTGTCCTGAGTACGCTGATACCCCATATGTGGGGGTAAACCACTATTTTGACGCATGGCAGAGCTCGGAAGGGAAGGAGCGCCTTTTTCAACTGCAGACTTTGATGGAATGGTCTGCGGGTGTCATGTCACGTTTGGAGAGCCCCTGATGTGCCTAAACAGTAGAAACCCCCCACAAGTGACTCCATTTTGGAAACTAGACCCCCAAGGAACTTATCTAGATGTGTGGTGAGCACTTTGAACCCCTAAGTGCTTCACAGAAGTTTATAACGTAGAGCCGTGAAATAAAAAAAAATCATATTTTTTTCCACAAAAATAATCTTTTTGCCCCAAATTTTTATTTTTATAAGGGTAACAGGAGAAATAGGACCCCAAAAGCTATTGTGCAATTTGTCCTGAGTACGCTGATACCCCATATATGGGGGGGAACCACTATTTTGACGCATGGCAGAGCTCGGAAGGGAAGAAGCACCGTTTTTAAATGCAGACTTTGATGGAATGGTCTGCTGGTGTCATGTCACGTTTGGAGGGCCCCTGATGTGCCTAAACAGTAGAAACCCCCCACAAGTGACTCCATTTTGGAAACTAGACCCCCCAAGGAACTTATCTAGATGTGTGGTGAGCACTTTGAACCCCCAAGTGCTTCACAGAAGTTTATAACGTAGAGCCGTGAAAATAAAAAAAAATCATATTTTTTTCCACAAAAATAATCTTTTTGCCCCCAAATTTTTATTTTTATAAGGGTAACAGGAGAAATAGGACCACAAAATTTGAAGTGCATTTTGTCCTGAGTACGCTGATACCCCATATGTGGGGGGGAACCACTGTGATCGCCTTATTGCGATCTTTGGGAGGCAGAATGAACAAATCCACAAAAGGTGAAGAATTGGTTTTCTTTTTTACGCCGTTCCTCATACGGTATTAGTGATTAGGCGAATTTATTCCTCGGATCGGTGCGATTACAGCGATACCAGATTTACACCCTTTTTTCATGTTTAGCTTCTGTCACACTCTAAAAGACGCTTTTTTTTGGAATAATTTTTTGTAAGAAATTTTTGCATCGCCGTATTTTGAGAGCTATAATTTTTCCATATTTCGGCTCACAGAGTTATCTGTGGGCTTATTTTTTGCGGGACGAGTTGACGTTTTTATTGGTACCATATTCGGGCACATAACGTCTTTTGATCGCTTCCTATTCCGATTTTTGTGGAAGCAGAATGAACAAAAACCAGCAATTCAAGTTTTTTTTTTTTTACTCTGTTCCGCGTGTGGTAAAATTGATAAAGCAGCTTTATTCTTCGGGTCACTACGATTACAGCGATACCTCATTTATATATTTTTTTATGTTTTGGCGTTTTTTACACAATAAAAAGTTTTATAGAAAAAATAATTATTTTTGCATCAGTTTATTCCGCGAGCGATAACTTTTTTATTTTTTCGCTGATGATGCTGTATAGCGGCTTTTTTTTGCGGGACAAGATGACGTTTTCAGCAGCACCATGGTTATTTATATCCCACTTTTTGATCGCGTGTTATTACACTTTTTCCAAGCGGTGTGATGATACCGCTTGGAAAAAGTATAATTTACTACTTTTTTTTTTTTACGGCTTTCACTGAAGGGGTTAACTAGGGATACACTTTTATTGATAGGATTTTTACGGACGCGGCGATACCAAACATGTGTGTTTTTTTTTTTTTTTTTTTTTTTATTACATAAAAATGTGTATTTTTTAGGGGATTTTTTTAAAATTATTTTTTAATATTTTTTTTACAATTTTTTTAAAAAAATGCTTATTTTTACTTGTCCCTTTATGGGACTTTCACTTTTTTACTTTTTATTGCAGTTACAATGCATTGCAATGCTCCAGCATTGCAATGCATTGTAACTATAGTGAAAGCTGCTGTGACCATGATCACAGCAGCTTTCCGTAGCTACATGACCCGGAGGTTGTCATGACAACCCCCGGGTCATCAAGGCAGAGATCGGGCCCTGCAAATACATTGCAGGGCGCCGATCTGAGGCAGAGGGAGCTCCCGACCCTCTGCCTCCCCCCTGAGCGCTGCGATCGCAGTAGATCGCAGCAGTCAGGGGGTTAACAGCCAGGGGCGGCGGGGGCGCCGCTCCCGGCTGTCAGTGCAGGAAGCTCGGCCACTGCAGCGCCGGCTCCTGCACTGATCGCGCTGGAGATGCTGAAATTTCAGCATCTCCTGCGCGATCGCTGCTGTGTTTGGTCAGTCAGATTGACTGACCAAGCACAGCGCTGTAAGTGTGGGGACCGACGGCAAAGGTCCCTGCACCGCTTGCTGTGCCTGTCAGCTGTCTGTGACAGCTGTCGGCACTGATCTACCACAGCATGTTTACACGCAGTGGTAGATCAAAGGGATGACGTGCACAGTCCGTCCTGGTGCCGGAACTGACACCTTGCCATGACGGACTGTGCACGTCATTGGACATTAAGGGGTTAACAAATGGAAAATCAGGCGCTCTGTAAAAACAAATCCACGGTCAGGTAGACCAACAAAAATTTCATCCACAACTGCCAGGAAAATTGTTCAGGATGCAAAGAAAACCCCACAAATAACATCAGCTGAAATACTGGACTCTGAAAACTAGCGGTGTGGCTGTTTCAAGCTGCACAATAAGGAGGCACTTGAAGTAAATTGGGCTGCATGGACGAGTCGCCAGAAGAAAGCCATTACTGCCAAATGCCACAAAGTATCTCACCTACAATATGCAAAACAGCCCAGAGACAAGCCTCAAAACTTCTGCAACAAGGTAATTGGGAGTGATGAGACCAAAATTGAACTTTTGACCACAACCATAAACGTTACATTTGGAGAGATGTCAACAAGGCCTATGATGAAAGGAACCCCATTTCTAATGTAAAGTATGAGGTGGATCGCTGATGTTTTGGGGATGTGTGAGCTTCAAAGACACAGGAAACGTGGTCAAAGTTGAAGGAAAGATTAATGCAGCAAGTTATCACCAAATACTTGGAGGCAAATTTGCAATCATCAGTCCAAAAGCTGCGAATGGGACGTACTTTGATGCTCCAACATGACAACATCCAAAACACATGGCCAAGTCGATCCGTCATTGGCTACAGCAGAACAAAGTGAAGGTTCTGGAGTTACCATCTCAGTCTCTTGACCTCAATATCATTGAGCCACTTTGGGGAGATCTCAAGCGCGCTGTTCAGGAACTGGAGGCTTTTTGCCAAATAGAGTGGGTAGCTTTACCATCTGGGAAAATAGAGAACCTCATCCACAACTACTACAAAAGACTTCAATCTGTCATTGATGTTAGAGGGGGCAATACACTGTATTAAGAAATGGGGTATGTGAACTTTTAAACAGGGTCATTTGGATGTTTTAGGTTGTCATGATTTAAAAATAGAAAACACAGTAGTTTGAAAATAAATGGCTTCACCCAACCACTAACCATGAGTGGAGAAAAATGTTTGGTTTTATCATTCATATTCTCTGAAAAAAGGCCATGAAAGCATAAATTCTTCCGGGGTATGTAAACTTTTGAGCACAACTGTAACATTTTAGTGATAAAAGTGTATGTTATTTTTTTTTCACCACTCAATGGTGTAAAATTCTGTGAGGCACTTGTGGTATCAATCACTGCACCCCAAATTAATTCATTGAGGGGTGTAGTTTGTAAAATAAGTAAACATATGAGGGGTTTCTGTTGTTCTGGAACCTCAGGGCTCTGCCAATGTGACATGGCACCCTCAAACCATTCCAGCAAAATCTGATCTTCAATATGGTGCTTCTTCCCTTCTGAGCTTTGCACTGTGCTTCAAAAGTAGTATTCCCCCACATATGGTGAATTGGCATACTCAGGAGAAATTACACAACAAATAGTTTGGTGCAATGTCTCCTGTTACCCTTGTGAAAATAAAAAAATTGGGCCTAAAATAAAATTTTTATTGGAAAAATGCAATTTTTTTTATTTTGACGACTCAAAGTTCTGTGAAGCACCTGGTGGGTTCAACGTGCTCATCACACATCTAAATACATTCCTTGAGGGGTCTAGTTTCCAAAATGGGGTCACTTGTGGGGGATCTCCAAACAGGAAATGCGGTCCGCTAATGGCGTCAAATGACGCTCCTACCCTTCTGAGCCATGCCTTGCGCCCAAACAGTAGTTTTCTCCCTCATATGGGGTATTGGCGTAGTCAGGAGAAATTGCACTACAAATTGTTTGATGCAATTTCTCCTGTTACCCTTTCACGGCTCAACATTATAAACTTCTGCGAAGCACCTGAAGGTTCGATGTGCTCACCACACATCTAGATCAGTTCCCTGAGGGGTATAGTTTCCAAAATGGTGTCACTTTTGGGGAATTTTCACTGTTTAGGCACTTCAGGTGCTCTCCAGACATGACATGGCGTCCACTAATTGTTCCAGCAAATTTTGCATTCAAGAAGTCAAATGGCGCTCCTTCCCCTCCAAGGCTCTTCTGTACACCTAATCAGTGTTTTTTCACCACATATGGGGTATCGGCATGCTTAGGAGAAATTGCACAACAAATTTTGGGGTCCAGTGTCAATGGAAATAACAACTTTCAACCGCATTGTCCCTCAGCAAAGTGTACTTACAAAAAAGGGTAGGTTCTTAGCACATAAATTGGCTAATTCATGTGTGCCCATCAACCATGGCAAGGTGACACTTCTCTGATGGGTCCTATCATAATCCTTTCCTATCCTACTATACATTCCACTTTTGGGCTAAAAAGCCTACAGTAATGGACAAACATGTCTCTCCTGGCTGCAAGCCTACAATTTGAATGGGCATGTAGAATTGGTTGAGAGCAGCGGCAGGTCAATGGGGGGAGTGCAATGTCAGAGCAGAGGGAGTCACACCCTCCAAATGAGCTATACAAAAAACCTGATCAGAACTCCCAAGTGTGAATAGGTGCTATTTTTAGGTATTTTTTAATTTATGTTTCTTTAAGGGAATGTGTCACATACATTTTTTAAACAGGAACAATAATACCACATACAAGGGACAAATACCACCCCACCATGGCCAGACCACATATTACCACCATGTAGTTACCGAATAATACCACATACAAGGGACAAATATGGCCACACCATGGCCGGACCACATATTACTACCCCACAGTGACCAATAATACGACATACATGGTACAAATACTGCCACACCATAACTAGACCACATATTACAACCACATAGTGCCTGAATACTACAATACTGATCATTAATTTAAAAAAAAACAATACTAATTTACCATAAGTGCCATTATCCACAGGAGCTTTGTTTATAGTAAACAGTTTACAGAGTCAGTGTACAAGTAATACAGTGATCACCGGTGACATACACAGGAGCTCTGTATATTGTGTCAATGTAGAGATAATACAGTGATCACCAATGACATTATATACAGGAGCTTAGCATATAGCGTCACTGCACAAATAATACAGTGATCACCGGTAACATTATACACAGGATCTCTGTATATAGTGTCAGTGTACAGATAATATACAGTGATCGCCTTTGTGACATTATGCAACATGAATTTCTTGTATATAATGTCAGTGTACAGGTAATACAGGGAATAGCAGTGACATTATACACCGGAGCTCTATATATAGTGTCACTGCACAGATAATACAGTGTTCACCAGTGACTGTATATAGTGCATAGTGTCAGTGTACAGGTATCACACTGACTCACCGGTGATGTCTCTAGTTGAAGTCCTTCATCTTCATCCAGCACAGTGACACCACCAACTATTCATCCAGCCAGGACTTCTCTCTGCAGAAAATAACACAGTTACCTAGAGCACATTCCCCAATTAGTCCCCAACCTATACACTACACCAGATGAAAAAACAAAAGTGACCGTGACGCCCTGCACAGTAACAGGGCCTCTCCTCCCCACACTGCAAACAGTATCCTCAAAAAAATATTAATCAGCCTCTACAGTAATAATGTCCCACATCCTGCTCCCACATGTCCTCCCATTCTGGACCCAACGTGTCCTACCATTCTGCCTCATGTTTCTCTATACTGCCCCCATGTCCCTCCATATTGTGCCATAGTCATCCATAGTAGTATAATGCACCCCATAATCATCCATAGTAGTATAATGCACCCCATAGTCATCCATAATAGTATAATGCATCCTATAGTCCAGGGGTCGACAAAGTTGTTCAGAATCTAGGAGCCAGCCAAAAAATTTAGGAGCCAGAATTTTTTTCATTTCATCATCATTTTCTCCCCATCATCATCATTGCCTCCTCTTCATCATCATCATTGTCTCCCCATCATCATCATGGCCTCCCCATCATCATGAATGCCTCCCCATCATCATGAATGCCTCCCCATCATCATGAATGCCTCCCCATTATCATCAATGCCTCCCCATTATCATCAATGCCTCCCCATTATCATCAATGCCTCCCCATCATCATCAATGAGTCCCCATCATCATCAATGCCTCCCCATCATCATCAATGCCTCCCCATCATCATCATCGCCTCCCCATCATCATCATCGCCTTTCCATCATCATCATCGCCTCCCCATCATCATCGCCTCCCCATTATCATCAATGCCTCCCCATCATCATCAATGCCTCCCCATCATCATCAATGCCTCCCCATTAAAATCAATGCCTCCCCATGATCATCAATGCCTCCCCATCATCATCAATGCCTCCCATCATCATCAATGCCTCCCCATTATCATCAATGCCTCCCCATCATCATCAATGCCTCCCCATTATCATCAATGCCTCCCCATCATCATCATCATTGCCCTCCCCCACCACCATCACACAGACAGCACCGCAGCACACAAGCACTCTCTCACATACACACACAAAGCACCACACTACATACACACACACTGATACAGACACACACACAGACACACACATCTCACCTGTCCAGCGTCCGCGAGCTCTCTGCCACAGCCGGCCGCTGAATGACGACGTCATTCAGCAGCGCTGCTGTGAGAGGAAGCGCAGGCACCCCCTGGAGCTGCGGCAGCAGAGGCACTGGGAGAGGTAAGTATTGTGCCAGCTGCTGCCGGGGCCCTGAGCAAGCGGGGGGGGCCAGTGGCGGCGCTGACACCGCTCTCCTCTGCTAACGGGCGCCGGGGTGCCCGACGGTGAGTGGGCCCCCCCTGCCTGCTCAGGGCCCCGACAAACCTGGGTGCCAGGCATGATTTTCTAGGCACCACTGGCGACCTGGCGCCCGGGTTTGTCGAACCCTGCCATAGTCATATATAGTAATATAATGCACCCCATAGTCATACATAGCAGTATAATGCACCCACATAGTTATATATAATAGTATAATGCACCCCATAGTCGTCTACAGTAGTAGAATGCATCCCCATAATTATATATATTATACTACACATCATAGTCATATACAGCAGTATAATGCACCCCCATAGTGGTATAATGCACCCCATAGTTGTATATAGCCATATAATGCACCCCATAGTCATATATAGTAGTATAATGCACCCCCAGAGGAGTATAATAATGCACCCCCAAAGCAGTATAATGCACCCCATTAGCAGTATAATGCACCCGATAGTCAACTATAATAGTATAATGCACCTACATAATATTATAATGCACCCCATAGTTGTATATAGCCGTATAATGCACCCCCATAGTAGTATAATGCACCCCATAGTCATATATAGTATTATAATGCACCCCCATTGGAGTATAATGCACCCTCATAGTAGTATAATGCACCCCATAGGAGTATAATGCACCCCATAGGAGTATAATGCACCCCCACAGTAGTATACTGCGCCCCAATAGCATTTTAGTGCACTGCCATAGTCCTATATAGTAGAATAATGCACCCCCAGAGGAGTATAATGCACCCCAATAGCAGTATAATGCACCCCGATAGTCAACTATAGTATAATGCACCTCCATAATAGTATAATGCACCCCCATAGTCATATATAGTAGTATATTTCACTCCCATAGTAGCGTAATGCACCTCCATTGTAGTATAATGCACCCCCATAGTAGTATAATGCACCCCATAGTCATATATAGCAGTATAATGCACCCCCATAGTAGTATAATGAACCCCATAGTCCTATATAGCAGTATAATGCACGCCATAGTAGTATAATGCACCCCATAATCATATATAGTAGTATAATGTACCCTATAGTCATATTTAGCAGTATAATGCACCTGATAGTGCGGCTTTACAATAAAAGTTTCTCCTTTTCTGGCCGAGGGCCAGCAGTGTCCTCTGCTCAAGGCGCTGACCATCATTCCGGCGTATGACGGTGACGTCATACACTGGTGATGTGTGTGATGACGTCATCTGCTGGCCTGTGATTAGCTGTTAACTGTTGACGTGCAAGAGGAACCTCCCACATGGCAATAGATTTTATCTGAACGTGTGTCTGAGGACGCACAGTCAGTTACTGAGCCAGCAGAATCCTGCTGAGGACCCCTTCTGCTCGCTGGGCCCCATACGCCAGTAAGGGCAGTAATGCCCTGATGGCGGCCCTGTACATGACACCCCAAAACAAACCTTACCCCCATATACAACACGCAGCTACCATTCATCAAACAAAGAAAAAGATGAGTCTCCAAAATACACACTGCTGTTTCACAGTCAAAATAGCTAAACATTCTCAGAAATGCTATGGATTCTTTAGACCATTCAAGGACTAAACTTAGGCTTTAATATGAAAAGTACAATGCTTGCAAGAAGAATAGGCAAAAAGTGACAGAATAAAGTGACATACAATTATGCATACAGTTATATAATAAAAAGGAGAATGAACAGAATATGCTGTACCTAAATGTTTCCATCTACAGATTCTCTTGTCTTTTCTTGAGGGTAGGAGAATGATGGAACACACTGTGGTAGATCGGCTCACTCGGCTGTATACGGAGGTAGACAAAGGAACAATGTCTCTTTAAGTCTCTCACGGGTTTATTAGGGGTGATGCATAAACCAGTACAGAGTTAGCAAAAATAAACAAGGCCTTTCTGGCCTAAGGAAAAATAAAACATAACATACAGCTCAGTCCTTGATGTTGCGGGGATGCGCCCGTTCACGAAAAATCAACATATACAGGTTCAGCTTCCTTGTCTTGGTACTTAGCACTGGAGTTCCACTCTCCAGCCTACTAAACACCTAATGACTTAACAGGCTGGCTATCTAAATCCAAGACCACACACTAGGGTGTAGATATGGAGAACAACCTCCCACCCACTCTATGTTTGTTCTCAGAAACCCAGCCCTTTTAAAATAGCCAATTAACTCCTCTCAGCACATAGTGTGCTGGAGGAAACTTCTAGGTTTCAAATCACTGAAGCTATTAGCCTCAATGAAACATATCTCACCTCTAGTACTTTGCCAGTGACTTTGTCACAACACTCAGACTTGGCTGACCCCCAGCATGTGAACCCTTTTCAATTGTTCAAACAATCTGTTTTTATTTCCAGTCCTGGGTTAGATTTCCAGGACCTCCTGTTATTTTACTATGGAAAGTTTAGATCTATAACTGGATAATGAGCTAATAAGGGGGCAGGTACAATGGATATTAACCCCTTTCTGCCATCTGACGTAATATTCCGTCCATGTGCCCTGGCACAATTTGACCATGGACGAAATATTACGTGTTTGCCATCGGCCGTTCTCACGGGGGGAGCGCAGCCGATCACGGCTGGGTGTCAGCTGATACTCCAACCCCTGGAATACTGCAATCAAACAAGATCGCAGCATTCCGGGAGTCGGCACAGGGGCTGACAGCCCCTCTGCCTTTGGATCGGAGACCCCGCGGCGTGACGTGGGGTCCCGATCGTTGCCATGGTGAGCCGGATGGACGACATCCGGCTCGCCAGAGCTTTTTAACTTGCTGATCATGTGCAGTGCATGATCAGCAAGATCTCCCTGTCAGTGCAGCGCTGACAGCTTATATGCCATGCAGATGCTGCATCATCTGCATGCCATAAAAGCGATCAGCCTGCAAAAAATTATTATCCCATAGTGGGACTAAGTAAAAAACTTAGTTAAAAGTAAAAAAAAATGTTTTAAATAATTGTAAAAATATTTTTTAAAAATTCAAAAATAATAAAAAAAATCAATATATATTCTATCTCTAAATAAATGTTTTAATGAAAGAAAAACAATAAAAGTACACATATTTGGTATCGCCGAGTCCATAATGACCCGACCTATTAAACTGTCCCATTAGTTAACCCCTTTAGTGAAACATCATAAAAAATAAAACAAGGCAAAAATCAATGCTAGCTCACGGTGCTAGTGGGAATCTCACCGAAGGCACAGCAGTTACATCCAGTCACTGGGCTCTGTTCCCAGCCGGGCTGAGCTGTGGTGAGATCCGGGGTGACTTATAAAATTCACATACCAGGAAACAGTAGATTAGTTCCAAAAAGGGGGCACTTGTTGGGCATTGCCACTGTTAAAGCACATCTAGATAAGTTCATTGAGGGGTCTAGTTTCCAAAATGGGGTCACTTGTGGGGGGTTTCTACTGTTTAGGCACATCAGGGGTTCTCCAAACGCAACATGACACCCGCAGACCATTCCATCAAAGTCTGCATTCTAAAACGTCTGTCATGTATAGTGTACAGTTCCTATAGCGTCTTGTGCTTGGGTGCGAGGAAAACACATGAGACATAAGTTGATATGAAATGACTTGTATTACTTCATACAAGCATGCAGAAAAGGTCACACAGTTTGCAGGAACAGAGGCAGGAGAACACAGCAGGCCAGAGTAACTTCAAGCTCTACAATAACTCTCCAAGCAGGTTCAGGATCTCTTCTCTGTACCGTAATTCCTCTGCAAACATGGATTCACCAGACAGCAGGTTTCCAAAGTCCAAAAGTGTTCCAAAGTTCCTCAGTAGGAAATAGCTGGAGTCCAAAATCCTAGGTTTCCAGGAGTCAGGTCACAGGCTGACTGAGGCTTGATTCAGGAGCACTGATTGTTCAGCTGAGGCTGCTTAAGAAGCAAGAGGGAGAGAATCAGGGCGGGAACATGAAAACTGGAAACTCCATATTAACTGAGGGCAAGAGGTGCAGAAAGACAGAAAGCAAAATGGCCGACGGAAAACTGAGTTTCAAGGAACATGTCAAAAGAGACAAAGAACCTTACATTACTCCCCCCTTAAGGACAACCTCCGGTTGACCTCAGACCAGGCTTGTCAGGGTACCTCTGATGAAACTGGCGGAGCAGGCGAGGAGCATTTACATTATTGACTGGTTCCCATGAGTTGTCCTCCACTGGGTAGCCCTGCCATTTAATCAAATATTGCAACTGATTTCTGTACAACCTGGAATCTAGAATCCTTTCCACCATAAATTCTTCCTGACCATCGACCAGCACTGGGTCAGGGCAAGGAGAAGAGCGTCCAGGAAACGTATTGGGTGTTGCAGCCTTTAGTAGGGATACATGAAAGACAGGGTGGATTCTCATAGTTCTGGGCAGTTGAAGACGACAAGCAACAGCACTTATAATCTTACTAATCTTATAAGGTCCAATGTACTTATGTCCCAATTTAGACGATGGAATCTTTATTTTAAGATTTCTGGTTGACAGCCAGACCAAATCTCCTACCTTGAAAGCTGGTGCAAGTTTACGAAATGTATCTGCTGCTTTCTTGTACCTTTCCTGAGCCAATTCTAGATTTTCCTTTAGAAGATCCATATTCTTTTGTAAAGAAGTGATTCTTTCAGCCACTGCCGGCAAGGGCGTATCTATGGGAAATCGAGGAAGAATGTTAGGATGATAACCTAGATTGGAGTAAAAAGGAGACTGCTTAGTGGAGGCGCTCTGAGAGTTATTATAAGAGAACTCAGCCAGTGGAAGTAGATCCACCCAATCATCTTGTAGGTGGCAGATAAAGCAGCGGAGATACTGCTCCAGGGTCTGATTGGTTCGTTCTGTCTGTCCATTAGTCTGGGGATGAAAAGCAGAAGAAAGGTTTACTTTAATGTCCAATGCGGCACAGAAATTTTGCCAAAACCTTGAAGTGAATTGCACCCCTCAATCCGAAATGACCTCATCCGGTACTCCATGTAAGCGAAACACATTCTTAATCATCAAGTCTGATGTCTGTTTTGCAGTGGGTAAGCCGACACAAGGGATAAAATGAGCTGCCTTTGTTAGACGATCAACCACCACTAGAATGGTGTTCTTCCCTTGAGAGGTTGGTAACTCCACAATGAAGTCCATAGAAATGGATCCCCATGGGCGGGATGGGGTGGGAAGAGGTTGTAACAGACCAGTAGGTGAGGAGCGAGGGTTTTGCATCTTGCACAGACTTCACATGAAGTGACATAGTTTAAAACATCTTTCCTGTAAGTGGGCCACCAAAAGAAACGAGAAAGAAATTCTTGTGTCTTTAGAATTCCCCTATGCCCGGCTATCTTGGAATCGTGGATGAGTTGCAATACTCTCAATCTGACTGTTTCAGGTATATACAGACGTTGTCCCTGAATCCACACACCATTCTTAAAGACAAGACTTACGTCCCTTGGGGGTTGAGCCAACAAAGAATCCGCATGGTATGCTTCCTTGATGTCCTTAAGTAGGTCTTGATTATGAATCACTCCCAGGAATCTAGAGTCAGGAAGAATAGTCTTAGGAGGAGTAAGTGGACGTGTCTCTGCTGAATGAATCCTAGAGAGTGCATCAGCCTTTCCATTGCGCGATCCTGGTCTATAAGAAATTACAAAATTAAATTGGTTTAGGAAAAGATTCCAGCGAGCCTGGCGAGGAGTCAGGCACTTAGCCGACCTGATAAATTCAAGGTTACGATGGTCTGTCAGGACGACTATTTGCTGTGCAGCACCCTGAAGAAGGTGTCTCCATTCCTTGAAGGCGGCAATAATGGCCAACAATTCTCTATTGCCCACATCGTAGTTCCTCTCAGCCAAAGACAACTGCTGGGAAAAGAAGGCACAGGGATGCAAGACATTCTTCTCACCTGTTCTCTGAGAGAGTATAGCTCCAACGGCACAGTCTGAAGCATCCACCTCTATTATGAAGGCAAGCTCGGGGTTGGGATGTACTAAGATAGGTGCGGTGGTAAATTTATCCTTTAAACAGGAAAATGCTTCCTGAGCTTGCGGGGTCCAGGAGAACCTAGACTGTTTCCGGGTAAGTTGGGTGATAGGTGACACTACCTCAGAGAAATTCCTAATGAAACGTCTATAGAAGTTGGCAAACCCGATGAAGCGCTGCACCTCCTTCACATTTCTAGGAATTGGCCAATCCTTGATGGCTTGGGTCTTGCTTCCATCCATACTAATCCCTTGCGTAGATAGTACATACCCCAGAAATTGATTTTCGGTCCTATGGAATTCACACTTTTCAAGTTTGATGTAGAGATGGTTTTGTCTTAGGCGTTCTAAGACTATTCTCACATGTCCATGATGTTCCTCTGTGGAGTTAGAAAAAATTAGAATATCATCCAGATAAATCACCACAAATGTATCTAGGAGATCCCTGAAGATGTCATTCACCAAGTGTTGGAAAGTGGCTGGGGCGGTACTCAGACCAAAAGGCATAACTAGATATTCGAAGTGTCCATAGCGTGACCTGAATGCAGTCTTCCATTCATCCCCAGGTCTAATACGGACCAAGTTATAGGCCCCACGGAGATCCAGTTTAGAGAAAATTTTGGCGTGCCGCACTCTCTCCAACAACTCAGGGATTAAAGGCAATGGATAACGGTTTCTAATAGTAACCTTATTGAGTTCCCTATAGTCTATGCAGGGTCTCAGAGATCCATCTTTCTTCTTCACAAAGAAGATGGGTGCACCTGCGGGAGATGAAGAGGGGCGTATGAAGCCTTTGGCTAGATTTTCATCTATGTAGTCCTTCAAAGCTTTTAGCTCGGGCCCCGCTAGGGGGTAGATCTTACCAAAAGGTATCTCGGCTCCAGGCAATAATTCGATTGGACAATCATATGGACGGTGAGGAGGAAGCTGATCAGCGTTCTTCTTGTCACATAAATCCACATAGTCCTGGTATACAACTGGTAGTTCAGGGACTGACATGGTTCCTTTAGGAACAGAGCAAGCTGAAACTCCTTGACTCATCTGTTTCTCCGGAAAGTGTAATTCCTTGGTCTCCCAGTTAATCGTAGGATTCTGCGCCTGCAGCCATGGTAGCCCTAGAATAATGGGAAAGTGGGGAGAAGAGATAAGCATAAAAGACATTTTCTCCTGATGATCTTTACCCATAAGGACCCTCAAAGGCTCTGTTTCCTGATCCACTGGTCCAGAGGTCAGCAGGGAGCCATCCACAGTCTCCATCTGTACTGGAGTAGCCTTCTTCACTGAACGTATCCCCTGTTTCAGAGCAAAGGAGATATCCATAAAATTTCCACTTGCTCCTGAGTCGATCATAGCAGAGCTAGATACCCAGACTGAGTCCACCCAGAGTTTGATGGAAAGGAAGCAATGAGAATTATTTCTTTTACAACTCAGCTGGGACAACCGCTGAGGAAACTTGAAAAATTGCAGCGTTTATACCGTCATTGTCCCCAGAACTAACAGAGTTTAAGTCCGAAAAATCAAGATCTCTTGCAGCAGATCTCTCTGGAGTCTGAGGCTCGGACATGACAGAGCTCCTCTCGCAACACTCACAGTGAATGACTGCTGCAGTAGTCTTACGAGAACGGCTGGGGCAGTTTATAATGAAGTGCCCTGACTTACAGTAAAAACATAGATTTTCCTTTATACGATGTTCTTTGCGTGCATCACTAACCCGTCTTTGTAAAGAGTCCACCTGCATGGGTTCAGGTTCTGGTTCCCTTGTGATCCTACTCAAAGGTTCCTTAGCTGAGGAGGGAGGTAGGAAAAGGTTAGTGCGATTATTTTCGAACCATCTCTTTTGTCTGCGTTCAGTCAGACGAGCATCAATACAGATACAATAGTTAATAAAGTCACCTAACGCAGTGGGAGGGTCGGCATGAGCAAGTTCATCCTTAATCAGTGGAGACAACCCTTTCCGAAAAATAGATTTTTTGGCGGAAGTGTCCCAAGTGGTATCAAGAGCCCATCTCCTGAAATCCAAGGCATATTCGGCTACTGAACGCTTACCTTGGCGCAAAGTTAACATGGCTGCTTCAGCTGTTGCACCTCGATTGGGGTCATCAAACACCTGCCCCATGGCTGAAATAAAAGCATCAAGGTGATTCAAACAATCATCCTCAGTCTCAATCAGAGGGTTTGCCCACATCAAAGCCTTATTGGTAAGCAACATGATTATAGTAAGCACTTTGGATCGTTCAGTGGGAAATTGTGAAGCATGTGCAGAGAAAAATAGATTGCATTGGTTAATAAATCCCCTGAATTTCTCACGTTCACCGCCAAAACGAAAAGGAGGTAACTTGGGGATCCCAGAACTCGGGGTTATGGCAGGAGCCTGGACTCGTTCCTCTAGAGCCTCAATCCTGGCTCGTAATTCCTGAGTAGTTTGTCCAAACACTTGCAAATTATGATTAGTGAGGTCCTGTAGGCTTGCAAAACGGGTCTTTATAGTCTGTATATCTGCAAGGATTGTATCAGTCACTCCGCAAAGCTCCTTTATGCGGGCCTCCATCTTCCAGATCTTTTAAGGCAGAAGTGCTGGAAGGAGAAGAGGTAAGGAAAAAAAAAAAAAAAAATAGTGTTTACCTGTGGTAACACTCCAGAGTAACATTTAAGGGAATGCGCTCACCTGGAATGGTTGTGAGAAGTCACAACCACTGTCATCACAGAAGGTATTAAACGGACATCTGATATCCACAGTCACAGCAGACACGGCTTTCCCAGACCCAGCAGACACTAAACATTGGCTCCTGAATCTTGTCATGTATAGTGTACAGTTCCTATAGCGTCTTGTGCTTGGGTGCGAGGAAAACACATGAGACATAGGTTGATATGAAATGACTTGTATTACTTCATACAAGCATGCAGAAAAGGTCACACAGTTTGCAGGAACAGAGGCAGGAGAACACAACAGGCCAGAGTAACTTCAAGCTCTACAATAACTCTCCAAGCAGGTTCAGGATCTCTTCTCTGTACCGTAATTCCTCTGCAAACATGGATTCACCAGACAGCAGGTTTCCAAAGTCCAAAAGTGTTCCAAAGTTCCTCAGTAGGAAATAGCTGGAGTCCAAAATCCTAGGTTTCCAGGAGTCAGGTCACAGGCTGACTGAGGCTTGATTCAGGAGCACTGATTGTTCAGCTGAGGCTGCTTAAGAAGCAAGAGGGAGAGAATCAGGGCGGGAACATGAAAACTGGAAACTCCATATTAACTGAGGGCAAGAGCTGCAGAAAGACAGAAAGCAAAATGGCCGACGGAAAACTGAGTTTCAAGGAACATGTCAAAAGAGACAAAGAACCTTACAACGTCACTACTTCCCTTCCGAGCCCCCAACGTGTGCCCAAACAGTAGTTTTCTCCCACATATTGGGTACCAGAATATTCAGGAAAAAAAATGTTTTTCTTTTTTGACGGCTGGGCATTATAAACTTTAGTGAAACGCTTGGGGGTTCAAAGTCCTCACCACACATCTGGACATGTTCCTTAGGGGGTCTAGTTTCCAAAATGGGGTCACTTGTGGGTGGTTTCCACTGATTAGGCACATCAGGGCTCTCCAAACATGACATGGCCTCCGATCTCAATTCCAGCATATTTTGGTTTGAAAAAGTCAAACGGCGCTCCTTGCCTTCTGAGCTCTGCCATGTGCCCAAATAGTGGTTCACCCCCACATATGGGGTATCAGCATACTCAGGACAAATTGGACAACAACTTTTGTTGTCCAATTTCTCCTATTACCCTTGGGAAAATAAAAAGTTGGGGACTAAAAGATCATGTTTGTGGAAAAAATATGATTTTTTATTTTCATGCCTGGGCATAATAAACTTTAGTGAAACACATGGGGGTTCAAAGTTCTCACCACACATCTAGATAAGTTCCTTGTGAGGTCTAGTTTCCAAAATGGTGTCACTTGTTGGGGGTTTTCACTGTTTACTCACATCAGGGGCTCTCCAAATGCGACATAGCGTCCGCTCTCCATTGCAGCCAATTTTGCGTTGAAAAAGTCAAACGGCGCTCCTTCCCTTCCAAGCTCTGCCACGTGCCCAAACAGGGGTTCCCCCCACATATGGGGTATCAGCGTACTTAGAACAAATTGCACACCAACTTTTGGGGTACAATTTCTCCTGTTACCTTTGGTAAAATTAAAAAATTGGATCTGAAATAAATTTTGGGGGAAAAAAGTTAAAAGTTCATTTTTTTAAAATATTCCAAAAATTCCTGTGAAGCACCAGAAGGGTTAATAAACTTCTTGAATGTGGTTTTGAGCACCTTGATGGGTGCAGTTTTTAGAATGGTGTCACTTTTGGGTATTTTCTATCATATAGACCCCTCAATGTGATGTGGTCCCTAAAAAAAATGGTGTTGTAGACATCAGAAATCGCTGTTTAAACTTTAACCCTTATAACTTCCTAACAAAAAAAAAATTTTGTTCGAATATCATGCTGATGTTAAGGTAACATGTGGGAAATGTTATTTATTAACTATTTTGTGTGACATATCTGTGTGATTTAAGGGTATGAAAATTCAAATTTGGAAAAGTGCAAAATTTTCAAAATTTTCGCCAATTTTCCATTTTTTTCACAAATAAATGGAAGTCATATCAAAGAAATTTTACCACTGTCATGAAGTATAATATGTTTTGAGAAAACATTGTCATAATCACTGGGATCCATGGAAGCGTTCCAGAGTTATTACCTCATAAAGGGACAGTGGTCAGAATTGTAAAAATTGGCCCGGTCATTAACGTGCAAACGAACCTTGAGGGTAAAGGAGTTAAAAACCAAAGGGAGAACACCAAACATATGGTCCAAAAGAGAAGAAATGTGGAACAAATGATAGAAGGATAAAAATAACTTTATTAGACAAGAATGCTATATGGTAGCACTATATGCAAAAAAGTATGTAAGTCACATATAGCGATTGTCATTGACCACTGTGATGTTTATAGTGTAAAGGTATATTCAAAGCAACAGTGCTAATGCAAAATATCGGGTCCAGATTGAGATTCATAAGCCACAGTAATAAAGTGCATACATGTCGAATGAATGGCGGTATATATGTTAAAATTTAACTAAATGCAGACAATGGAGACAAGATGCATGCAGGCTGCGTCCATCACTCTGAAACACGTTTCGCCTATCTTTTTCTTTGTTGGCGTCCTGGAAGAAAAAAACAGTACACTACTGGATATGAGCCATAAATATTATTGATTAATACAGTAGTTGCACATAGACATCATTCAAAAAGATACTTCTTTAAACCAAATTAAGATACTTCTTTAAACCAAATTCTTTTAGTCTAACTATAAAAGATAGGTTGTCAGTATAGGAAACCGCCAAATTGGAGCTGGTCATTCAAACCAAGGGATTTGATACTATTGAGCCTATAAAACCATTGTGTTTCCTTTTGAAGGATTCTGCATCACTCCATGATGGAGTAACCACCTCTATCATGCTGAATTTGAAGCTATCAAGTCTACCGCCATGTTGTACCCTGACATGCCTAGGTATGGGGGTATCATGTGCTCTCAACATGATCCCCCACCCTGCTCCTAAATTCTGGCTTAAATTTCCCTACACAGTTAATTGGGCAGGAGCATTTATATGGATAGACAACACCTGTAGAGTGTCAGTTTGCAAACTGTCTGCATTGTTATATTTGATTAGTCGGTTCACTTCTGAAGGTAATGGTTTACTTTGATATGTTTGCAGAATTTCCATCTGCTGTATCTAAATGTGCCCTTTGCACTATTATCTAACCATGTTACTGGTTTCGTTGATGGGGTATACATGCTGTGGATCAATTGGTCCCAATTGTACCTTCCTCCTCTGCGATAGGTAATTGATGGGAAGGAGGAATCAGGTTCCATAAATCTGGCTCAATACTTAGGATGGCCCAGTGTTGATGTAGCACTTCTTTTAACTCTATCATCTATCATCTATCTATCCAGCTCTATTATTAAAGGTACCTATAATTCTTAAAATGGAGTCAGCCTCTTACCTCTTTCCAGGTTCCAACAAATCCGATCTCTCACTAGACATAGCCGCCTTAAATACTTCATTGAGGGTGCCTAAATGATATCCCTTTTCTTTGAATCTGTCATGAAGGTCAAGAGCCTGGTTAAGAAACTTGGGGAGCAAAGAACAGTTCTTTCTGAAACAAAAATATTGCCCTTTAGGTATCCCTTTTTTAAGGGCCGGGAATGCTGGCTATCCCATCACAATAAATCATTCATACTTGTGGGTTTCCGAAAGATCTCCATTGACAGATGTTCTGTCCCGTCCTTTTCTATCTTTAGATCCAAAGGTTAATCATGTCTGAGTTAATCTCAAAGGTAAATTTCAGACCAATTGTGTTGACAAAATTGCTAAATGATTTCTTGTTACCAGGTCATAGGAGAAAAACATCATCTATGTAGCGGCCCCAGAAGAGTATCTGGGGGCACCACCAAGACAAGACTCTCTTTCCAAAAATGATGGTGTCTTACCACCAGCCCAGGAGCAGGTTAGCAAAAGTGGGAACACATGAGCTCCCCATTGATGTGCCCCTCAGCTGATGGTAGAATCTACAATCAAAGGTGAAAAAAATTATGTCTCTATATGAAATCCAATAGGTCTACAATAAAGTTGTGTCCCCCGAGATCTAAGGAAATACTTCATAGCTCTAAGGCCTCATCAGGGGGATGCTGCTATACAGCGACTTAACATATATTGATGCTAGTTGGGCATCAGGGCCGATAGCAACATCCTCCAACTGAAGCAAGAGATCGGAAGTGTCCCTTATATAGGAGGGAAGGGTGACGATAAAAGGTCTCAAAATTTTATAATTATAGACACTGGCACTCTGAGTGATAGAGTTGATCTCAGACACAATAGGGTATCCTTTTAAAAGGGTTAACTCCTGATGTATTTTGGGAGTTGCTAACATGGGGAATTTGGTATAAATGAAATTATATGCATTAGCTGAGATGAGAACTCAAAGCTGTAGATAAAATATCACTAGGCTTTTTTTTCGAATTTTCTAGTGGGATCCCTTCTCAAACCTCTATAGGTCAGCTCATCCCGTAAAATATCCAAACATATGATGTTTTTATAGACCTCATGGTCCATAATCACAAGATTTCTTAGGGGAAGGTCCATTCACTAATCTAAAGGACTATTACCCTCCTCCCACAATTCGGCAAGTATCCTTACATCCGGCAAGGCTTCCTCAGTAATACCAAGCGATGCACATTCCGCTAGATCATGTGTTCTAAAGAATTTTTTCCTAAGTTTCCATGAAAATAAATTTAAGTCTTTTACCCAATCAAATTTGTTATATTTATTGGCTTATCTGATTTATCTGTTGAGAGGGGATACAATGACAGGTTAATAATCCTGTTCTGTTTCTCCTGGTCTACCTCTGAATATTGGTGAAGCCTCCCAACCGATCTCTCATATCATATGGAATGTTTCTCTCCTCTAAAAAGGAGGATAATGAGGACAAGCCGGATAAGGGCCCCAGGGTTTCTGCAAAGTAGGGGAATGTCTTGTCTTGAGTTAGATTGCTCTGATACCCTTGGTGGTCCTGTCTTACCCATCTTGATTTGTTGGTCTTTCTATGCGTAAAGTGTTTTCTCCCTCTTCTAGGATCAACTCTACCTTTTTCAGAATCAGAATCAGAGAATTCTTGATCAGATTACAAATTGGATACCTCCTCCACTGCCTCTTCCATCTACACCACTGTGTCCACCTCCTCCTACTCATAAAAAAACAGGGGATTAGGGAGCACTACTAGAGGGCATGTACAAAATAGAGTCATATATGGACTGGAGTGCTGCACGATGCACAGGAGAAAATATGCAATGAATAAGGAGAAAAAGATCCATGCATAAGGGGCGCACATCCAGATAGAAATATATACATACATATTGTATGTATGTATATATTTCTATCTGGATGTGCGCCCCTTATGCATGGATCTTTTTCTCCTTATTCATTGCACCTCCTCCTACTCCACTTAGACCTCCGCTTCCTGGTTCTAGATTGTTATATATATATATTTTTTTATTCTATGTTCTTTTAAGTAATTTTCCTAAAAAAACAAACAAAAAACACCACAAAAATAGTATTGTATACTTCCTCACCTACCTCTGAAATCTATACCGCCACGTCCACGTCCACCTCTTCCACCTACTCCACCTCCTCCTTCACTTGGACCTCCGCCTCCTGGTTCTAGGTTGTAATTTTTTTTTATTCTACATTCTTTTAAGTCATTTTCCTAAAAAAACACGCTAAAATAGTGTTTGATACCTCCTCCCCTGCCTCTTCCACCTACACCGCATCATCCACCTCCACCTCCTCCACTTGAACTTCTGCCTCCTGGTTCTAGATTATTTTTTGCTTTTTTTATTCTATGTTCTTTTAAGTCATTTATCTAAAAACAAAAAAAAACAAAAAAAAGAAAAACAAAAAACAGTGTTTGATGCCTCCTCCCCTGCCTCTTCCAGCTACACTGCCAAGCCCACCTACTACACCTCCTCTTCCTCTTGAACCTCCGCCTCCTGGTTCCAGATTGTTTGTTTATTCTATGTTCTTTTAAGTAATTTCTCCCAAAACAAAAATAAGAGACCAAAACAGTGTTGGCTACCTCCCCCTCTTCCTCTTCCACCTACAAAGCCACATCTATCTACACCTCCTCCTCAATTTCCTCCTCCACTTGTTCCTCTGCCTGCCTCCTGGTTCAAGATTGTAAGTTTTTGTTTTTTTTATTCTGTTATTTTAAGTCATTTTCCTATCCACATTCTGTCTGCAGGGAAATGGTCCTGCTCTTAACCCCATTTTGCTTCATTTTCAAACCTCCTAGCCCTTATTATGACCATTTTACAGCTATTTTACAGCACCAAAATTTGGGTCACCATTGATTTATATGGTTTGGGTTTGGGATCAAGTCAAGTTCTGGTACCCGAACCGAACTTTGGAGTAACGTTTGCCAGAACCCAACAAACCTAACTTCCACGGGTCCACTCATCTCTAGTTAATAGCGTTACATGCAATGTTCCATTTAAGAGTGCAATATAAACCTTGTATTTCAATATTTTTTATTTAATTTTTAACTATTTAAAAATATACATAGATGGGAGGGAAACAGCATGAAGAAAAAAAAATGTTTATTTAAGTAGATTAGATAGGAAAAAAGTGGGATAATGCCTGGGAAAGGGGAAAAGGAGAACTTAAAATGTAGCTTTACATGTAGTTACATCAAAATTTACTTGTATCATAAGTTGTATTCACTGCATTCAAACAAGCAACACTCTCTTTCAAATCTGCCCTCACCTCTGCTAAACAGGCCTACTTCACAACCCTCGTATCTTCCCTATCCTACAACCCCAAACAGTTATTCAAAACTTTTAACTCCCTCCTCCGCCCACCACTGCCCCCTCCTACCTCCCTCATCTCTGCTGAGGACTTTGCCACACACTTCAAAAATAAGATCGACCAAACAAGGCAAGTCTTCATTGTTCAACCACCACAACCCCTTTGTATACCAGACCAATGCCCTAACCCCATAACCTCCCTCTCCAACATAACTGAAGGGGAGCTTAATTGTCTTCTCTCCAAATCACACCTCACAACCTGTGCACTTGACCCCATCCCAACCCACCTCCTCCCCAACCTCACACCACTATTATTCCATCCCTAACCCACCTCTTCAACCTATCACTAACTTCTGGTACCTTCCCTTCTGCTTTCAAGCATGCCACAATCACGCCTATCCTTAAAAAACACCAAAAACAAAAGTCATACAAAGACTCAAATAATGTATAAAAGAATATTTTATTGAAAATATATTTATTATAAAAGATCCAGTGATCACCGCAAAGAAATTTGGTGGGGCACCTGGACAACTAAAAACATGTACATATATGATCCAAAGTATACACAAAAAATATATATAAAGTGTACAAATAAAGTTGGAGTACCTAAAAATACATACAGTGAATAGTGATCAATATAATAACAAAAACGAGTGAGATAAAAATAAATATGTCAACAAAATACCCCAAAATAAAGAAGATCATACATAATTACCTATGTGGTATAAAGAAGTCCAGGCACCCACCACACCCGACGCGCGTTTCGCATCAAAGCTTCGTCCAGGGTGGTGGAATGCTGGAGAGGAAGGTATTTAACAAACAGTGAACCAATCAGGAACGAATATAACCGATAAACAGCTGCATCAAGGCATTACCCTAATCGCCACATGGAGCAAAATATTAATCAAGCCGCACGCCAAACACGGAAGTAAACGCTAATACCGACGACCGGAAATGACGAATCGGCCAGTAGCTGAAGCTGAAAAGCCGAAAATGACGAGTCAGCATAGCAATCAATGCCGAAAAACCGGAAATGACGAATCGGCATCATAAGTAGCGACAAAAGCCGAGAGAGGTATATGTAACTAAGCAACCTTTTTAACACAACAAATGCAGCCTTTAAACCAGACATACGGATATCGGCCGGACACACAAAATATAAGGTAAAGCGCCTGAGAGGATAAATAAAATCCAGTTATGCGATCAAAATAAGATCGCAATAACTGAAACTCACGTGAGTGATAGGACACAGGCATTTAGAACAACATAAGACGGCAAAGTGACAACCAATACATACAAATATGAATAATTACAGCAAATATGAACAAAAACAGTGACAAAAAACTGTGCAAAAAAAATATATAATGATAATATAATAATTTATACAACAAATATACGTGAATAAGTAAAATATATGATGAAAGTGAATAATGCATATAACATCAATATATATTAAATAAGTTGCCGCAGATTGAGGCTGTTGAACACCTGAATAATAAAGATACAAATAAAAAATGTTGTTAGAACCAGCATAAGGAAACAGAACAGAAGATAGGACCAAATGCACAAAAAAATTATAAAAGAAATAAAAATTGATGTAGTTTTACGAAATAAGTCAGTTTGGATTAAACCAAATTCATCCACCTGAAGAGAAATATCCAAGAAATCAATAACATTTTTACTACTTTTGAACGTGAGTTTGATATTTAATTCATTTTCATTCAATTCATGAATAAATGACTCCAGTTCCTCCTGTGTCCCCTGCCACACCATCAAAATATCATCAATATATCTCCACCAAGAGATGACATTGCTGGAAAGGCAGGATGGATCAGATTGAAAAATATTCCTCTCCCACAGCCCCAGGAACGCATACGTGAACATGTTTTGGATATTGAGGG
>JARQOD010000003.1:184743677-184932784 GCA_033576555.1 Oophaga sylvatica | reverse complement strand
TTGGCGCACACTGGCCTGCACGCTGCTGATGCTCCCAGGACGGAGCACTCCTCTACCTGGCTGTTGCTGCTGGATGCACGGCTTCCCCCAGCACAGCGGTCCCTCTGCAGACGTCGGGGGACACTGTCAGTGCAGCCTGTCATGGCACCAGTGCTCTCTGAGGGGACGGGAAGCAAAGCGTGCCACTCACCTGGCTGCGCGCTGTTCTCTGTTCGCGCCAAACAGCCCTGCTGCTCCCGCTTTTCTCTCTTATATTCCTGCCTCCCTCGGTCAGCAGGAAGGTTCTCCTTGCTAGAGCTTCCCACAGGCAACAGGGGAAGGTCCGCATCGCTAAAGCTTCCCCCAGGGAACAGGGAATGCAACCTTTTTAGTTCCGGACCCGGCACGCAGGTACCCGCAGTCTGGTCGTCCCCCTTACACTACGTGTAGAAGTGATGATTGGCACAGGCAGATGCTTTTGAGAGAAGCATTTTGGATTTTAAAATTCATACCAGATATACAAATGGTATAAATTACAGACATGATTTGTCATTTATAAGTTAAATTAAGTTTCATTTTACGTTGCATTTTCATAATCAGCATATATCTTATATATTGTGTATTCAGTAATGTTAAGCTGTGCAAATGTTATCATTAACACTTGCATGCTGTGGATAGGTCGCTGTTTTATTTAAATAGTGCTATGCAAATTAACCAGGTCTAGTCCAGTGGGACATTGATTACTCAAGTCCAGTCCTGCCTTGGCTCGTTTTCTTGCCCACCTTGATATAATTGATATCTAATACATAGGCAACATTGTCAGTGGCTTTCAGCATATCTCTGAGTTCTGCATGCCTGGGCATACACAGTGAAGCTGGGTTTATGTTTCCAGGCTTCATCGGTGCACTGAGCTATGGAGGCATTACTGATGCCTTTCCCACTTTGTAGGCAGCCATGGAGAAACTTTCCACTAGATTGTAAACGGCATCCCTAAAGCCTCACTGGGTGCTGTATATTATTTAACCCCTTTCTGACATCAGACGTAATAATCCGTCCATGTGACCTGGGCCTATTTGACCAAGGACGGATTATTACGTCCATGCGATCGCCCGAGCACACAGGGGGTGTGCAGGCGATCACCGCTGGGAGTCAGCTGACACTAGGCACTTTAACCCCCAAAATGCTGTGATCGAACACGATCGCAGCATTCCGGTAGCCGGCAGAGGGCTGACAGCCCCCCTTCCTTTGGATCAGAGACTCCGCAGCATGACGCGAGGTTCCGACCGTTGCCATGGTGACCGGATGTCATCATGACGACATCCGGGTCACCAGACCTAGGAAACTTGCTGATTATACACATACAAAAAGTACTTGAGCAGTAAGATCAATCAAAAGACCATTATGCAGAGAATCTAGATCATAAATAACATTTTTATTAGATACACCAATCAAAATACAATGACAAAAAAATGAAATAAAAAAGGGGGATTAAACATGATAAAAACATATAACATGTAATTAAAAACAAGGGGAGCAGGGCATCACATGCAATATAAACATGATCAAAAATAATAGTAGAAAATAGGAGAATTTAATGACCATAAATATCAGTAAGTATTATTAGATAATAAAGTGCTGTGCACAAATGGTATTGGAAAAATACTAATAAAAGTGAAAGGATGCTTAATTCATTTAAGGCCGTGTATATATGTTTATAAGCACCGCAAAGTGCCAGAGTTAATATAACGATCTGTAAACAACTCCATAAAAATAGAAGCAAGGTATGTATACTAACCTGGATTCATCCTGTATGTGGTGCCTCTGCTGACCCCCATTCCAACAGCCGTTTCACACGTTGCTTTGTCAGGGAGTGATGAAAAAAAAAACTTGCTGATCATGCCCAGTGCATGATGAGCAAGTTTGTCAGTGCAGAGCTGACAGTTTCTACAACATGGGGATGATTCGGCATTCCATGCTGTAGAAGCCTGCAAAAAAATGATAGTCCCATAGTGGGACAAGGTAAAAAAGTTAGAAAAAAAACTAAAAAAAATGTTTTAAATAATTGCAAAAATATGTTAAAAAAATCAAAAATAATAAAAAAAATCAAAAGATATTGTATCTATAGATAAATATTTGAATGAAAAAAAAATATAAACAATAAAAGTACACATATTTGGTACCGCCGTGTCTGCAACGACCCGGCCTATAGAGCTGTCCCATTAATTAACCCCTTTAGTGAACACCATAAAAAAACAAGGCAAAAAACAATGCTTTATCATCATACCGCTGAACAATAAGTGGAATAAAACGTGATCAAAAAGGCGGATATAACTAAACATGGTACCGTTGAAAACGTCATCTTGTCCTGCAAAAAGCAAGCAGCAATACAGCTCCATCAGCAAAAAAAATTTAAAAGTTATGGCTCTCAAAAAAAGGGATGCAAAAATAATTATTTTTTCTATAAAATTTAGTTTTCATTTGTGAAAGCGCCAAAACATAAATTGGTAACAGAATTTTCTGTGGTTCGACAAGTGCTGGATGAAGAACATGTTTAGTCTCTGGCTGCAGTGCATTTCTGAGGGGCCAGTCTCTTTTCTTGTAGTGTTCTTGTCTTGCTCGACTGTCCCATTCACATAGGAAACAACAGCCGCAGATTCTGCCGTGCAGGCCACAGCCGTGGGATAGAGCGGAGCAGTAGCCGTGGCGGGTGGCAGTGCACAGGTCGCAACCACGGGCTGGAACGGGGCAGTGGCGGCCGCGGATGGCAGCGCACAGGCCGCAGCCACGGACTGGATCGAGGCAGTGGCGGCCGCGGATGGCAGCGTACAGGCCGCAGCCACAGGCTGGATCGAGGCAGTGGCGGCCGCGGATGGCAGCGTACAGGCCGCAGCCGCGGGCTGGAACGGGGCAGCGGCGGACGCAAGTGCCAGAGTTCTGCTTCCTCTTTGCTCCGCTCGGGATCGTCCTTTCCCCAAGTCACGTGAGTCCCTGTGCCTTCTCACGTGTAGCTGCTGTCTTTGTCTGGCTCCCCAATGTCTGTCCGGTTCCTCCTTCCTGCCTCTAGTCTGCCTCTGCGTCAAGTGCCCCCTGCTAGTCTCCTGTACTCCTTTTATAGTCGCCCCGTACTTTCCAGAACAATCTCTGGGTCGTCCTACAGTTCCTTCCCCGGGAACTTACCCCCTAGGAACTTAAGTGACAGTCCCCTTGGTTCCGGCCCGGCCACACAGCGGGGGCTCCCTCTCCTACATTACCATTGTTAAAATAAATGTAACACCCCTTCAGGGCTACCACGGTACGCTGGGTGTTATGGGGGGTCTCACCTCTTTAGGGCGCAGTGCCTCCACCCGAATCTTGATTGGAGCTCTCTCTAGGACTGCAGAAGGACTGTTATCTTCTGCCAGGGACTGATTCGGGAAACCCCTGCCTATAGCTCAGTACACACTCACCCAAAACAGGAGTAAAACTGTTTAACTGGTTTATGGATATGCAGCAGAAATGAAGTGTATTTAAAGAAACAACATGCAATACAGGTAACGGTGCTCTATAAAAATCATATACACATCACAACCTAATTCTTTCCCCAACCCTGAAAATATAACGTAGCAGGGTTCCCCTTTTCTTGTATTAACCCAGTCCAAACGTTGGGGCCCAGTTGCCGCGGATGTTGGCGCGCAAATTTATAACCGTTGGTGCACTTAGATGCTCACGAAGGTAAATAGTCTGGGGCGTAGTGTACTCACTGTAACAGGCTGGTTGAACCACAAGTCTCGAAAAGGGGCACTCACAGTGCGTCTCCACCGGTGGTAGTTTTCCCTGGACCCCAACTGGGGGCGGCAGGATTCAGGCCTTTATACGGTGGGAGTGCCGGTAGAACTCTCCGAGTCCTTAATGTTGCTTGCTTCACCTGATGACCGGGCTGCGCTCTCTCCAGATTCGCAGGTATATCAGAGGGGACGGGAACGCTCCGCTCTTTAGAGGAATACAAGTCCACAGCGCTCCATCTTTTACATGAACCATCAGCTCTCTCACTTTCTTTCACTTCCTCTCCAGCTCCCTCCCCCAAGTTCCTCCTCCCTCCTATCCCTCCAAGCTGTGTCATCTGACTGAAACAAGGGTCCATGGGAATTGTAGTCCCCCGCAGCTCAGGGAAAAAACCATTAATGTCTGAAGGTCCCTGTTTAACAGCAGCTGCAAAACTCTTCTTAGTGTCTGTAAATCCCAGTATACCAGTAGCTGCTCTGACAGTTCCATGTGCAGGTGTTACATTCTCCCCTGGTGAGTCATTGAAAGTGTCCCATCACGACATGAGGACTCACCACCTGAAACATGAATGGGGGTTAAGGCATCCTGACTAACACCAAATTTACATGCATACAAACCACCTCCTGGACACATGGAAGATACCGAGAAATAAGGCCAAACAGAATTTGAATTTGGGTGTATCAACCTGGGGACCTCAGTGGTATGTCCCATTCTGTCATAAGTCAACATCATGGGTGGCCTAATGTCCCGCTTGGGACGAGTGTGTACCGAGGGGCCCACCTCCTCAGTCCCCGACTCTTGTCTCTCAAGAACGGGCTCCACCAGGTGAATCTCTTCATTCAATAAATGTCCCTCTTCTGAACTTTCCTCCAATTGTGGGCGGGGTGCACTCGCCTCCTGACAAATGTCCCTTTTCTTTGTTTCTACTTCAGGGGTCTGGTTTTCAGGGTCTACGCCCATGGGGCATGGGTCCTCGATCCACCTGTAGCTCCATTGACAGTCAGGTCCCCATTCATCCCCAGACTCGCTGTCACATCCTCCTGAGGCAACTCCAGTCTGGGGTGGGTTTTTACACCTTGGACTTCTCCTATTGCACTGAAGAGTGGTATGACCTCCTTGAGTTGGCAATGGGGGTAAAGGGATGTTTTTTCCCACAGGCAACAGATGATGTCGATGATAGGTTTTAACAGCTCCACCCCCTTTTTCGGGCTTCACTCTGTAGGCCGGAACACCGGGCAACTTCTCCATCACCACGTAAGGGTCAGGACACCACCGATCAGCAAGCTTGTGCTTCCCAGGAAGGCCCAAAAGCTGAATAAGAACTCTGTCTCCAGGTAGTAAAACTTGTTCTCGAACCCTACAGTCGTAGCGAGTCTTATTGCGCTTCCCTGACCGACCAGAGGCCTGCTCTGCCAATTTGTTAGCTTTTGTCAAATCTTCTTTTAGCTGGGACACATATTTTAAGTAGGTCTTCCCATTAGAACGGTCAATGGATGTCCCAAAACTAATATCCACGGGTAGTCGGGCTTTTCTTCCAAACATGAGGAAATAAGGAGAATATCCAGTTGACTCATTTGTGGTGCAATTGTAGGCATGAACCAACTGGCTCACATGCCTGCTCCAGTGTCCCTTCTTCCTGGGATCTAAAGTGCCTAACATGTTCAGAAGGGTACGGTTGAATCTCTCAGGTTGAGGATCCCCTTGGGGGTGATATGGCGTGGTTCTGGATTTCTTGATCCCACAGAGAGCGCATAGCTCCTTGATTAGTCTACTTTCGAAATCTCTTCCTTGATCGGTATGGATGCGGGCAGGCAGCCCGTAATGTACAAAGAACTTCTCCCATAATGTTTTTGCCACAGTAATTGCCCTTTGATCTTTAGTGGGGTAGGCCTGGGCATATCGGGCGAAATGGTCAGTGACCACTAACACATTACTGACGTTGCTTTCATCAGGCTCGATGGAGAGGAAATCAATGCACACTAGTTCAAGTGGGCCATCGCTGGTAATGTTCACAAGGGGGGCTGTTCTCAAAGGCAAGGTTTTTCTCAACACACACCGGGAGCATGATTTGCAGTATTCTTCAATATCCGCTTCCATGCGAGGCCAATAGAATCGGTCGGCCACGAGACTCGTAGTCTTTTCGATGCCAAGATGTCCATGGTCATCATGCAGGGACTTCATGACCATCTTCCGAAATCGGGTGGGTAACACCAGCTGCCTGCGGACTCCTCCCTTCTGGCCCCTTGTCTCTCGGTATAGTAGCCCATTTTTTACTACTAGCGACTCTAGCTGCCGAGTCAGCAGGACAGACTCCTATGTTCTTAATGCATTCTTTTCGGGCCTCCAGCCCCTCTTCACCCACCATCGAACTACCCCCACTGACTGATCCTCCTGCTGCGCCGTCCTGACTTGATTATAAGTCAGTTGAGGGAGAGAGTCTGGGGTTACATTTGTCACTCGACAGTACGACAACGGGAGCGCTTCGCTAGATGCTCCTAAGAATTTAGCACAGCACTGCAGAGTGAGGGCATCAGTTCGATGTCTATGGCACAGAGTCTTCACCTCAGGGGCAGGGACCTCTATCCATCCTCCTTCTTCTTCCTCATTTAAAGGTTCACTAGGCAGGCGAGAGAGTGTGTCTGCATCAATGTTACTGATCCCTGGTCGATATTTTAAGCTGAAATCATACAGAGAGAGTGAGGCAAGCCACCGGTACCCCGTGGCATCCAGTTTTGCTGTGGTTCTCACGTAGGTTAATGGATTGTTGTCGGTATGAACCACGAAGCGTACCCCATAGAGGTAGTCATGCAGCATGTCCACTACAGCCCATTTCAGAGCCAGAAACTCCAGTTTGTGAGCTGGGTAGTTGCGTTCACTGGGAGTCAATCCTCGACTAATGTAGTAAACGGGACGTAGACAGCCATCATGGTCCTGATAGAGAATCCCTCCTAGTCCGTCGAGAGAAGCATCTATATGTAACACATATGGTTTACTGGCGTCTGCATAGGCCAACACTGGAGTTTGGGTCAAACATGACTTCAGTTTCTCGAATGCCTCGTCGCATAAGGGTGTCCATCTTTCCCCAAAAGGTTCATTAACTCGGAAGTAGTCTCTTTTCCCTGACCTTGAGGGGCGGGCTGTCCCGCCGGAAGGGGGATACCCCTGGGTAAGGGCAGTTAATGGCTTCGCAATCCGAGAGTACTGGGGTACAAATCTTCGGTAGTATCCACAGAATCCTAAAAAGGACCTAAGCTCCCCCAGCTTGGTGGGCTTAGGCCAGTTTACCACAGCCTCCACTTTGGCGGGGTCGGTGGAAATTCCTTCTCTGCTGACTATGTGCCCCACATATTTCACAGTCGTCTGGCAAATCCGGCACTTATCAAGGGACAACTTCAACCCAGCCTCCTTCAACCGATCCAGCACCTTGAACAACCGCTGGTTGTGTTCTTCCAGAGTCTTCCCAAAAACAATAAGATCATCGAGATAAACCAAGACCTCACGTAAGTGCATGTCCCCCACTACTTTGTCCATACATCTCTGAAAAGTGGCCGGAGCACCTGTCGGTCCTTGAGGCAGTCTTTGAAACTCGAAGAACCCAATGGGGCAGATAAAAGCGGTCTTCTCTGATCTTCCTTTGACATGGGTATCTGATAGTAACCACTCCGGAGATCTAACACAGAAAACCATTGGCTCCCTTGCAGGCAATCTAAAGCTTCATCAATTCGGGGCACAGTGTACTGGTCAGGAACCGTACGTTTGTTCAAAGTACGATAATCCACACACATCCGAATAGCTCCATTTTTTTTTCGAGCAATCACAATGGGGGAAGCATATGGGCTACTAGACTCTATGATGACTCCTGTGTCTAACATACCGCGTAGATGCTGCCTAACATCTTCGATATCCGCCGGGGCCAATCTTCGGGATCTCTCTCGGAAAGGCTTTTGATCGTTCAACCGAATGCGATGCTCTACTCCTTGGGCGAGGCCCATGTCCCATTCGCCCAAGGAGAAAGCCGCCCCCCGCATCATCATGCCGTCGATGACTAGCCTCCTCTCTTCTCCTTTCAGCTCACTTCCTTCAAAACAAGGGTCAAAGCTTTCAGGCTGCAGTTCCCTCTTCTCCTCCTCCGTCCTCACATAGGCTTCCAGACAGACTGGGTGGATGGATAGGGTCTGCGAGTACTTTTCTCCCCCAGCTTCACGACACCACTGAGCTAACGTACGGAAAATGTTGGCATTTGTTCCCACTATGACAGGTGTGGGTCTCTCATCTGCCTCTGCCTCCGGGCAGATTAGCGCTATAATGGGTATCTCTTTATCCACTCCAACAACAGTCTCTGGGAATCGTAGTGTCACGGACACGTATCCTCGGTAGGGATAGCTGTGTTCACTCAGTCCCCACACCACGAGTCCAGACAGCGGTTTCAGAGGCACATTGGATAAATATCTTTTATACCATCCTTCAAAAATGATGGACACTTGAGATCCGCTATCCAGCAATACTGAACAAGATTTACCATTGATATATGCGGGGACATGCGGGGCTGGTCCCATTAACCCTTCAGGCAGTGTTTTCGATGAGGCACTATTGGATGGAGAGGTAGAGTAGGTCTTAGTTGCTGATGGGGGCTCAGTATGGGGTTCTACTGGCCCCCTTTCCTGTTTCCCGACTGCCTCGGAGGGAGGTGGGGAGAATGTGAAGAGTTCTTTGAGCTCCACCTCTTTGGACACTGACGAGCTATATGGCCCGGACTCCCACAGACAAAGCACCCTTCTGGTTTCCTACTTTCCACTCTACACAGGTCATCATTCTCTCTTCCTGAAGCCAGGGTCTGCTTCTCGGCTACCTCTGCAGCACTTTGTAACCGCTGTATTGTCTTGGCCTGAGCACTTAACAATTGAGTAATCTGCTACCCCTGTTTCTCGATGACTTTCAGCAGTTCCCTCTCTCGGCAGTCGGCTGCTGGCTTCAAGGCAACAGTAGTCACCCGAGGGGAGGTCTTCTCTCTTGCGGCCAAAATAACCTCTTCCTTGCGAACTTCCTTAAGCAACTCATGAAAAGAACCAGGAATCTTCTCTTTATCACAAGACCTCATCCGCTGAGCAATTGGATCATGAGTGAGAGCTCCTCTGAGTACTTGGTCCAGACGACACTGATCAACTTCTTTAGGGCTGACTCCACCTTTAGATACTATTCTATGAACCATCTTATCCAATCGGTATAGATAGTCGGACATCTTCTCATCTGGTTGTTGGTAGGTGGTACGAAGTTTATAGAGTAGATCAGTAGCATCTTCAGGGGATCCAAAAGCATCTTCTAAAGCACTCATATAATCTTGATAAGTTGCTAGTGGCTTGCTCCGCCAAGCAGCCTGCACCACTTCCATAGCAGTACCCTTCAAACTTTCTACTATTCTCTGCTTCTTCACGGCATCAGTGCACTGCCACTCTTCTAAGCACAGTAAAGTGACATCCCTCCAAGTATCATATTCTTCTTCTCCAGCAGGGGTGGGGAGGGCACCCGAGAAGGTTCTTAAACGACGGTAGTTCCCTTCTGGCTGCATCTTTGCAAACTGACTGACTAACTTTTCCATAGCTGTCATAAGCACATCAACAGGTGCCGCTGTCTCTTCAGGACTGGTTCTAAGGGGAGTAGAGGGCGGACGTATACTAGTCTTCCTAGACTGAGTGGTTGATTCCTGTTGCCGGGTCTCAACTTCGGACTCATTAGGCCAAGTGATCTTCCATTGTCGACCATACTCTGGGGACACGGCTATCATGGATGGGAAGTAATCTTTCCTCAAGATCTGCCCGGTTGAGATCAGGGCTATGGGTAACTGTCCCCCCTTTTCCTTTCTGCGGTCGACCACTTCAGGGTGGGCAAGTTCAGTGAGTCGGTTAACTATTTTCAGTATCTCTTCATCAGATGCATCACAGAGCTCACCACTCACTGCAAAGCTTTGTCTAGCTGTAACATCCATCTCTTCACACCACAAATATACTTCTCGCTCTGTTAAAGTCTCCATAGTAAATACTCCTGTGTTAGTTCTGTATCTCAGCAGTGCCTCCACTGTAACACCCCTTCAGGGCTACCACGGTACGCTGGGTGTTATGGGGGGGTCTCACCTCTTTAGGGCGCAGTGCCTCCACCCGAATCTTGATTGGAGCTCTCTCTAGGACTGCAGAAGGACTGTTATCTTCTGCCAGGGACTGATTCGGGAAACCCCTGCCTATAGCTCAGTACACACTCACCCAAAACAGGAGTAAAACTGTTTAACTGGTTTATGGATATGCAGCAGAAATGAAGTGTATTTAAAGAAACAACATGCAATACAGGTAACGGTGCTCTATAAAAATCATATACACATCACAACCTAATTCTTTCCCCAACCCTGAAATATAACGTAGCAGGGTTCCCCTTTTCTTGTATTAACCCAGTCCAAACGTTGGGGCCCAGTTGCCGTGGATGTTGGCGCGCAAATTTATAACCGTTGGTGCACTTAGATGCTCACGAAGGTAAATAGTCTGGGGCGTAGTGTACTCACTGTAACAGGCTGGTTGAACCACAAGTCTCGAAAAGGGGCACTCACAGTGCGTCTCCACCGGTGGTAGTTTTCCCTGGACCCCAACTGGGGGCGGCAGGATTCAGGCCTTTATACGGTGGGAGTGCCGGTAGAACTCTCCGAGTCCTTAATGTTGCTTGCTTCACCTGATGACCGGGCTGCGCTCTCTCCAGATTCGCAGGTATATCAGAGGGGACGGGAACGCTCCGCTCTTTAGAGAAATACAAGTCCACAGCGCTCCATCTTTTACATGAACCATCAGCTCTCTCACTTTCTTTCACTTCCTCTCCAGCTCCCTCCCCCAAGTTCCTCCTCCCTCCTATCCCTCCAAGCTGTGTCATCTGACTGAAACAAGGGTCCATGGGAATTGTAGTCCCCCGCAGCTCAGGGAAAAAACCATTAATGTCTGAAGGTCCCTGTTTAACAGCAGCTGCAAAACTCTTCTTAGTGTCTGTAAATCCCAGTATACCAGTAGCTGCTCTGACAGTTCCATGTGCAGGTGTTACATAAAAAAAAATTGGATCTGAAGTATTTTTTTTGTGAAAAAAAGTTAAATGTTCATTTTTTTTTCCACATTCCAAAAATTCCTGTGAAGCACCAGAAGGGTTAATAGACTTCTTGAATGTGGTTTTGAGCACCTTGAGGGGTACAGATTTTAGAATGGTGTCACTTTTGGGTATCTTCTATCGTATAGACCCCCTCAAAGTGACTTCAAATGTGATATGGTCCCTAAAGAAAAAATGTTGTTTTAAAAATGAGAAACCGCTAGTCAACTTTTAACCCTTATAACTTCCTAAAAAAAAAGTTTGGTTCTAAAATTGTGCTGATATAAAGTAGGCATGTGGGAAATATTATTTATTAAGTAATTTGTGTGACATATATGTAGCCCAGCTGCGCTTGGTGCCACATGTTACCCTGGAGAATGCATGAAAGGTAAACCACAAATCACCTGATATTCATTCACACTTCACATTTCCCTGGTGCCACCAGAGGGAGCCCTTGTAGAGTACGCAGGTATATAAGGGTGTGGAGAGCTTAGCAGTTAGTTTAGTCTATCTCAGTCTATCTCAGAGATCAGATGAGAGAGATCTTGTCAGACAGATGGTGAGAGACGGACAAGCTAGTTACCTCAGACGAGCTGAGAGGGAAAGACTAGCTAAAGAGAGACTTATTTGAAAGCCTGAAGACTTCAGCATACACTCAGCTTACATCGTGGAGTCCAGTAATAGTGGAACGGATCGCCACTGAAGGTACTGCCACACTAAACGCTCCCGCTAACGATCACAATAACGACGCATACTAATGCGATAGTTTTTGTGATCGTTTTAATGTCGCTAGTAGCTGCCACATTTAGCGATCTCGTTAACGACGCAAAAGCGGTTAGCGATCTCGTTAACGACTTTGCGATGTAAAAAACAGCGCAAATCGTTCACAAAACGTGCCAGACACAGCGATATAGGCTCACCAGCGGGACGCCAACGATTAAAATACGGTCCAGAACCCTAGTGAACGATCAGCGAGATCACAGCAGGGGTGTCATGGGTGCATCGCCACGAGGATCGTCGCGATTGCACATTCTGACTTCTCGCAGCTGAGTTGCTGTTACTTTGTGTTTGGTAATGAGAGAGTTAATTTTACCTAGCTCTTTGCTAAGACTAGGTCCAGCCTCGCCCGGCTGCTTTTGATTATGTTCTAATTAGCTTCCTTTATATCCCTGCCAGTCTGGGTGTTAGATGCCGGTGAAAGCATTCATACAGACTGCAGATAGGATCGGTTCTGAGAAGACTTAAGCTAAGAGCTCTTTTGTTGTTCACCCCCTCCTTGCTTATAGTTTATCTCCTAGACCTTTGGTGTTCCCTCTGTGTTTATATGTTGTATGAAAGACAGTATTTACTTTATCCCCTGTCTGTCTCGTTTGTCTATACTGTTTGTTAACCTTTACCTGTCCATTCCCTTTGGTGGTAATCAGGGTCCTTCTAAGGACTAGATTACAGTGGTCAGGAATTAGTAGGAGACAGGGTTTACGCTGGTGGCCTGGACCTCTGTACCATTAACAGTACCTCCAGGTAGAGGGACTAGTCAGGACCCAGTTTAGGGTCAGCATAGACCCCGGTCCACCTCTAGCCAGAGACAACGTGAAAAGGATTCAGTATTGACTCACAGGATATTATGTCAGGTAATACTATGCTATATATACATGTTAATGTTACCTACTTATATGTTAGATAGTATGTTGTCCCACTTGATAGATTACTGACATTATATATTTATACATCTGCTAGACAGCGTGACATTTTCACCGGCCCTACTAAAAATTCTCCTCAGCTACCATGGATCCAGTAGCCCAGCTTGCCCGGCAGTTGCAGAGGTTGTCCATGGAGCTTATGGATATTAAGTCCAAGGTTTTGTCCCCCCGGAGCAAACCAGATCTGAACCTAAGGTTGCTCTCCCGGACAGGTTCACTGGTGGGCGGGACAAATTTTTTACCTTCCGGGAGGCATGTAAATTGTACTTTCGGCTGCGGCCTCGGTCATCGGGGAGTGAAGAGCAGAGGGTGGGAATTGTCATCTCGCTCTTACAAGGGGACCCTCAATCCTGGGCGTTCTCTCTTCCCCCGGGCTCCCCGGCCCTCCAGTCAGTAGATCAATTTTTTGCTGCCCTGGGTTTGGTGTATGATGACCCGGATCGGGTCTCCCTTGCTGAAACGAAGTTACGTAGGATACAGCAGGGAGATCGTCCGGCGGAGGAATTTTCTTCTGAGTTCCGTAGATGGGCCACAGATACTCAGTGGAATGACCCAGCTCTTAGGAGCCAGTTTTGTCAAGGGTTATCTGACAACGTAAAAGACGTTTTGGCTCAGTATGATTCTCCTCCGTCACTGGAGGCTGCTATGGCTCTTGCCATTCGTATTGATAGACGGCTTCGGGGGAGGTGCGAGGTAACTCCGCCCCCTGTTATGACTCCATCCACTACTAAAGTCCCTGATGTTGAGATTCCCCTGGTCTGTTCTGAGGAACCTATGCAGTTGGGAGGGACATCAATTTGTAGGAGGGAATCAGCGGTGCGCCGCAAGACAAGAAGGTGTTTCTTCTGCGGGAGAGAGGGGCATTTTGTTGGGGGGTGTCCCTCCCGTGCCTCATTGAGCAAAGGAGTCACCGAAAAACTGTTAATCCCAGGTTATGTGGTGGACGACAACCTGGGAGTAGGTATTTCGTCCCCGGGTCCGTCTCAATTTCTCGTGCCTGCGGAGGTGGTGGTTGGTGCGAGAGTTGAGAGGATTTCTGTTCTTCTTGATAGTGGGTCTGGGGCTAATATGGTGGATGCTCGGTTTGCCCAGGTGCAAGGTATGCAACTGAGTGTATTGGCCAAACCGATCCCTATACTTTCTATTGACGCCAGACCTCTCGGTCAAGGTAGCTTTGTACAAGCTGTTCATAGCATAGACCTTCGAGTAGGGGCAATACATAAAGAACGGTTGTCTTGTTATGTGTTGGAGGGTCTTCCTACTCCTATTGTGTTGGGACTTCCTTGGTTGACTAAACATAACCCAGTGATTGATTGGCAATCCAGAAAGATAAGCCAGTGGGGTGAATTTTGCAAGAATAACTGCATGAACACGGTCATCGGTGCGGTCGTGCCTAAGACTTTGCCTCCTTTTCTGGAGGACTTTGGGGAGATGTTCTCAGAGGAGGGGTGTCAAGAGTTACCTCCTCATCGCACGTATGACTGCTCAATAAAATTGCTTCCTGATGCCTTATCTCATAGTGTCCCAGGGGCCGGAAAGACGGATGGCCCGGTTCCTATCATGCAGGAGGGAGTGGTGGTGTCGGCTGTGTGCTCTGAGCTTGAGGAGGAGGTGTTGGAGGCTCAGGGGGACACTCCTGAAGGACCTCCAGGGAGACTGTTTGTTCCTAATCAGTTAAGACAAAAAGTTATCGAGGCACATCATAGTTCTGCTTTAGCAGGACATCCAGGGAGTAAAGCAACTGTGGATCTCCTTTCTCGCCGGTTTTGGTGGCCTAACTTAAATAAAGAGGTAATAAAATTTGTCACGTCCTGTGGAGTTTGTGCTCGCTCTAAGACCCCACAAACCCGTCCATCTGGGGTTCCTGAGGAGGAACGATTCTCGTTGTCACTTGCTTCAGTTTGGAGAGGAGTGCTGAATGGTCTGAGTGCTATGGGGAACCGTTACAAGCGGAGGTCTGATAGGAGGAGAGTGTTTGGTCCGGACCTAGGTGTGAACGATCTGGTGTGGTTGTCTACCAAGAATATAAAACTCAAGGTTCCCTCCTGGAAACTGGGTCCCAGGTTCATCGGTCCATACAGGATCAGTTCTATAGTTAATCCTGTGGCATTTCGTCTGGACCTCCCTCCTATGTTTAAAATCCACAATGTGTTCCACAAATCGTTGCTTAAAAGGTACGTGGCGCCAGTTATACCGTCGCCTCTGCCTCCTCCTCCGGTGGTGGTCAATGGTAGCTTGGAGTTTCAGGTGTTGAAGATCATTGACTCACGTCTGAATCGTCGGTCCCTTCAGTACCTGGTTCATTGGAAGGGGTATGGTCCTGAGGAGAGGACGTGGGTCCCTGCGTCGGAGGTTAACGCAGATCGATTGGTTCGGACCTTCCACACAACTTACCCGGGCAGACCTGGCCCTGAGGGTCCGGAGGCCCCTCGTAGAAGGGGGGTACTGTCATGGGTGCATTGCCACGAGGATCGTCGCGATTGCACATTCTGACTTCTCGCAGCTGAGTTGCTGTTACTTTGTGTTTGGTAATTAGAGAGAGTTAATTTTACCTAGCTCTTTGCTAAGACTAGGTCCAGCCTCGCCCGGCTGCTTTTGATTATGTTCTAATTAGCTTCCTTTATATCCCTGCCAGTCTGGGTGTTAGATGCCGGTGAAAGCATTCATACAGACTGCAGATAGGATCGGTTCTGAGAAGACTTAAGCTAAGAGCTCTTTTGTTGTTCATCCCCTCCTTGCTTATAGTTTATCTCCTAGACCTTTGGTGTTCCCTCTGTGTTTATATGTTGTATGAAAGACAGTATTTACTTTATCCCCTGTCTGTCTCGTTTGTCTATACTGTTTGTTAACCTTTACCTGTCCATTCCCTTTGGTGGTAATCAGGGTCCTTCTAAGGACTAGATTACAGTGGTCAGGGATTAGTAGGAGACAGGGTTTACGCTGGTGGCCTGGACCTCTGTACCATTAACAGTACCTCCAGGTAGAGGGACTAGTCAGGACCCCAGTTTAGGGTCAGCATAGACCCCGGTCCACCTCTAGCCAGAGACAGCGTGAAAAGGATTCAGTATTGACTCACAGGATATTATGTCAGGTAATACTATGCTATATATACATGTTAATGTTACCTACTTATATGTTAGATAGTATGTTGTCCCACTTGATAGATTACTGACATTATATATTTATACATCTGCTAGATAGCGTGACATTGGGCCACGTCGTTGCTACATGCCACACACAACAGCGTCACTAACGAGATCGCTAAATAGTGACGTTTTTAGCGATCTCGTTAGCGACGCTGTTTAGTGTGGCATACCCTTGAGTCTGGTCAAAGTTGAGTCTACTGAGATACCTTCAGTGAGCGTTTCATTAAGTAAGCGTGCCGACGCTTGGAGAGCGGTGAAGACAAAGAAAGCTGATATCTACTGCTGGTTGTGCTTATGTTAAAGGTGTGAGTAGGATGACAGGCAAGTGGAAAAAGGAAAGAGAGAGTGACAGAGGTCGACAGCATTGATAGCTTACCTCCACTCTGCACCACCGGACATCGGGTCTGAGCTTGCTAGCTTCTTCAAGACTAGTAGGAGAAACCGGAGACCCTGCTGGATTCCAAATCGCAGGGGCCCAACAGTGCTGATACGTAACCCGGGTCAGGAAGAACAAGAGTCTAGCAGGGCCCTGCACATAGAGACTTAGTTCTGTCCAAAAGAAGGCTCCATCACAAGGTCAGCCGGGCGTAGCAAAGAAGACGGAGTTGGACTTAGTTCTATACGGGTCAGAAACTCACACACATAAAGAAGTAAGGAGGCCCTACACCTACTCAGTGGTTTACTGGACATGCATCCTCCACCCTGACAGCTTCCCGGGACGTGCCTGATTCTACCACCAAGTAAAGGTACAGAATGAGACTGTATTGTGTGTGTCTGGATTATTGCTCCTGCACCCTTACACCGCCATATACCCTGAGGGATCAGTCTTGCCTGTGGGAGACTTAACATCTTGCTGCCCAGTAACAACCCCTCAGAGGATCTACCGTGCAGCGCTGGTCACCCTGACCAGGAACCACAGGTGGCGTCACGAACATTTCTATCATCCCCTGTAAATATTTCCCTTTTTAGTGAGCGCCCAGGGCAACAGACCGAGCTGTGCTACCCGTGACATCCCCCAGTGAAGTGAACGGCTCGGTGCCGAGTACCCCACAAGCCCTGGCCGTGTGACTCATTTTTGGCATCTCGAACAGGATCCGAAGCTCGCAATATGTGAGTCCTGTGTGCCTGAATGGACAGTTTTGTGCAAAAGACTGTTTTGATGTTTTGTGATTTTTGGCGCCATTTTCCGCCATTTTGCCGCCATATTCACGCCCTGAGGCGCTGGTGAAGAAGAGGGGCGTGTATTCGTGGGCGTACCCCCCTGTGGCGCGAAAGTTATGGCCGCCCAATCTAAGTGCTTCTATAATGTTAGAGCATGCCCCACTGCAAGAGAGATCCGCCTCCTCTTCATTTTTGGTGCAAGGAAGAGAAAACGAAAGTCCCGCCTCCACGGAAAAGACCAGGTTGTTCCAGATGGGAAGCACAGTCTGGCCTGGCGTGAGATGGCGGAAGGACAGGGACCTGCTAAAAGGGGATGTTGTCACCTACACACGGCATTGGGGACTTAAGGGGTGGTATGCCCTGAACGTCTCCCGAGTCAGCGACCCAGTCCCTGAAGCAGGAAACGCACCCCGCGTCTCAGCGTCCCAGGCCCTAGCCACACCAGCGCCCGGCCACGCACCTGCGTCCTATCTTACAACGCTACAGAGCGCAGCGACTGCTAGTGCGCCCTCAACTGAGTCACCCCGTGCATCTGCGTCGCATCTGGAAACGCTGCAGAGCGCAGCGACTGCAAGAGCGTCCCCTACTGAGCCAAGCTTGTGCGATCTGCATTTAGGAGAGGCACCCGTTAGGCCTCCAGCAAGTCGCAGAGTGAAAGTAGAAAGGAGGACTGTATCTACACAGACACCGGTAGCAGGACACGATCTTATTGTGATGCGTTACAGAACGCACAGTGTGCTTCCAGCCGCCGGTATGGAAGATGCTGCAATGTTCCAAGAAGATCAGTAGGACCCGGACAGGGTTTACTGCCATGTAAAAAGTTATGCAGAAGAATTGCACTTTATTGAGAATGTGTATATGATAATGTTTAAAGTATTATACCCCAGTTGGGTAATGTGATAGTAATGTGAAATGCTATTTTGAAGGACTGCGTGCTGAGGACTCTTGCAGCACAGAACTTTATTGTAAATAGTTGGCACTCGGTGCCCCATCTTGGTTTTACGTAAGCCATTCTACCTCAGAAGCAAAACCGTAAGGTGTGCCTTGAGTGAGGTTGGCAGCAGAGAAGTCCTGCAGCCCACCCAGGACCACCGTGAGAGGTTTGGTACGGGTCCTCCACAAGTATCTTGTCGATTGCACTTTGAAAGTATTTGATATTTTTATACTTGCACTTGTATATATTGAAACGTTAAAGTGTCCTTACCTCCAGCAAGGGAAGAGTTGTTATTGTTGATGTTATAAAAATAAAATTTTTGTTTCTTTTTCAGCCCGGGAGTGCTGATATTAACTAGGGAGGGATGTGTAGCCCAGCTGCGCTTGGTGCCACATGTTACCCTGGAGAATGCATGAAAGGTAAACCACAAATCACCTGATATTCATTCACACTTCACATTTCCCTGGTGCCACCAGAGGGAGCCCTTGTAGAGTACGCAGGTATATAAGGGTGTGAAGAGCTTAGCAGTTAGTTTAGTCTATCTCAGTCTATCTCAGAGATCAGATGAGAGAGATCTTGTCAGACAGATGGTGAGAGACGGACAAGCTAGTTACCTCAGACGAGCTGAGAGGGAAAGACTAGCTAAAGAGAGACTTATTTGAAAGCCTGAAGACTTCAGCATACACTCAGCTTACATCGTGAAGTCCAGTAATAGTGGGACGGATCGCATACATGTTAATGTTACCTACTTATATGTTAGATAGTATGTTGTTCCACTTGATAGATTACTGACATTATATATTTATACATCTGCTAGACAGCGTGACATTGGGCCACGTCGTTGCTACATGCCACACACAACAGCGTCACTAACGAGATCGCTAAATAGTGACTTTTTAGCGATCTCGTTAGCGACGCTGTTTAGTGTGGCATACCCTTGAGTCTGGTCAAAGTTGAGTCTACTGAGATACCTTCAGTGAGCGTTTCATTAAGTAAGCGTGCCGACGCTTGGAGAGCGGTGAAGACAAAGAAAGCTGATATCTACTGCTGGTTGTGCTTATGTTAAAGGTGTGAGTAGGATGACAGGCAAGTGGAAAAAGGAAAGAGAGAGTGACAGAGGTCGACAGCATTGATAGCTTACCTCCACTCTGCACCACCGGACATCGGGTCTGAGCTTGCTAGCTTCTTCAAGACTAGTAGGAGAAACCGGAGACCCTGCTGGATTCCAAATCGCAGGGGCCCAACAGTGCTGATACGTAACCCGGGTCAGGAAGAACAAGAGTCTAGCAGGGCCCTGCACATAGAGACTTAGTTCTGTCCAAAAGAAGGCTCCATCACAAGGTCAGCCGGGCGTAGCAAAGAAGACGGAGTTGGACTTAGTTCTATACGGGTCAGAAACTCACACACATAAAGAAGTAAGGAGGCCCTACACCTACTCAGTGGTTTACTGGACATGCATCCTCCACCCTGACAACTTCCCGGGACGTGCCTGATTCTACCACCAAGTAAAGGTACAGAAAGAGACTGTCTTGTGTGTGTCTGGATTATTGCTCCTGCACCCTTACACCGCCATATACCCTGAGGGATCAGTCTTGCCTGTGGGAGACTTAACATCTTGCTGCCCAGTAACAACCCCTCAGAGGATCTACCCTGCAGTGCTGGTCACCCTGACCAGGAACCACAGGTGGCGTCACGAACATTGCTATCATCCCCTGTAAATATTTCCCTTTTTAGTGAGCGCCCAGGGCAACGGACCGAGCTGTGCTACCCGTGACATCCCCCAGTGAAGTGAACGGGCTCGGTGCCGAGTACCCCACAAGCCCTGGCCGTGCGACTCACATATCTCTGTGATTTAAGGATATGAAAAATCAAAGTTGGAAAATTGCAAAATTTTAAATTTTTTTGCCAAATTTCCGTTTTGTTTCACAAATAAACGCAAGTCATATCAAAGAAATTTTACTGCTATCATGGAGTACAATATGTCACGAAAAAACATTCTCAGAATAACCAGGATCCATTGAAGCGTTCCAGAGTTATTACTAGTGATGAGCGAGTATACTTGTTGCTAGTGTTTTCCCGAGCATGCTCGGGTGGTCTCCGAGTATTTAAAGGTGCTCGGAGATTTAGTTTCTGTCGCCACAGCTGCATGATTTGTGGCTGCTAGACAGCTTGAATACATGTGAGGATTGCCTGTTTGTTAGGGAATCCTCACATGTATTCAGGCTGTCTAGCAGTCGCAAATCATGCAGCTGTGGTGACAAAAACTAAATTTCCGAGCACGCCGAAATACTTGGAGGACACCCGAGCATACTCGGGAAAACCCGAGCAACGAGTAAACTTGCTCATCACTAGTTATTACCTCATAAATGGACAGTGGTCAGAATTGTAAAAATTGGCCTGGTCATTAACGTGCAAACCACCCTCTGGGGCATGGGCGTACAACCATGGGGCGGGGGGGCAGCTGCCCCCTAGAAGCAGTGGCCTGGTCGCCTGTTTTTCCTGCCGCCGGCCCTTTAAATCTTCGGGCACGGCGGCTTTACAGGTGCATGCAGTGACCTGGGTGCCCTGCACATAGGGGGTTAATAAGAATGCCTGATGTTGAACGTCAGGACGTTCTTTGTGGTCAGTTAGAGAGAGCGCTCTGCTCTCCCCCTCTCCCGCCCCTGGCTGCAGCACGCCCGTTGAACCTGAACGTATCAGGTCAGTGACTTTCTCTCAACTCAGGCATCCGGAGGAGCGTAGAGTGTCAGGAGTCAGGACAGGTGCTGAGCTGGGGCCTTGGGCTGGCTGATGAATACAGGGCCTGGGGCTAGCTGATGTATACAGGGGCTGGGCTGGCCGTGTATAAGGGCTGGCTGATGTATCAGGGCTGGGGCTGGCTGATGTATACAGGGGCTGGGCTGCTGATGTATACAGGGGCTGGGGGCTGTGGCTGATGTATACAGGGTCTGGCTGATGTATACAGGGGCTGGGGGCTGTGGCTGATGTATACAGGGGCTGGGGCTGTGCTGATGTATACAGGGGCTGGGGGGCTGTGGCTGATGTATACAGGGGCTGTGGCTGATGTATACAGGGGCTGGGGGCTGTGGCTGATGTATACACTGGGGCTGTGGCTGATGTATACAGGGGCTGGCGCTGTGGCTGATGTGTATACAGGGGCTGGGGGCTGTGTTGCTGGCTGATGTATACAGGGGCTGCTGCTGTGGCTGATGTGTATACAGGGGCTGGGGCTGGCTGGAGCTGATGTATACAGGGGCTGGCTGATGTATACAGGGGCCTCTGGCTGGCTGGGCTGATGTGTATACAGGGGCCTCTGGCTGGCTGGGCTGATGTGTATACTGGGGCTGGCTGGGTTGATGTATATGCTGGGGCTGGCTGGGCTGATGTATATACAGGTGGTGCTGGGCTCGGGCTGGTGATGCTGTATATACAGGTGCTGGGCTTAGTGGGCTGGTGATGATATATATACAGGTATGGAGCAGTTTCATTCATCTTTTTCGCTCTAAAATTTTACAACCTGAACGAACATGGCTTGCCCCCCCCCTAGTTTTGATCCTGGGTACGCCCATGCTCTGGGGTAAAGGGGTTAAGCCAGGATGTATAAATCGCACTTCACAGCACAAGCTCAGGAAGGCAGAATTCAGCAACATTCAACCGGACTAGTGGGTCCTAATTCGAAAAGCCGAAGCAAGCTAAGAAGATTTAAAAAAAGGTGTAATTATATCACACATTAACCTCTTCACAACAAATGACATACAGTTACATCATATGTCGTGTCTCTGACGATTGATGTGTGCTCTCATACCGAGCCCGCATCTCTTCCAGCTGATGATAGCTGAATAATTCAGCCATCATCTGCCTCTAACAGCTGAAGGTGGAGCCAAGCTCTGCCTGCGGCTGTTAACATGTTAAATGCCGCTGTCAGTCTCTGACAGCTGCATTTAATATGCGCCCATGGGGGGTGCTTCATTCCACGTGCCCCTTGGCACTTATGAAGTGAGCGGAGGGCGCTGATGGGTTTGCTATGACAGTTGGGGTTTTGCTGTAGACACCCATGCTTGTCATGACAATTCTCTTGTGAAATCTAGCATTTATCTGGCATTCATGGGAGACTGTGCTTTCACTATACATAGCAGTGCTAATGCATTTCTACGCATATTACAAGTGATCAGTTGATCGCAGCTTCAAGTCCCATAAGGAAACTAACAAATACAGATAAAAGTGAAAAGAAAATGTTTTTAAAAATACAAAAAAAATAAAAAAAACGAAAGTTCAAATCAACCCCATTCTGCCCCATTAAAAATAAAACAAACTAGCAAGGCCCGTGCAAAATTTTCGCACATTGGTCATTGGGGAACAGGCAATTTCAGAAAAAGTAAGCTGGTCAAATATAAATGTATTTCATGAGATGATGAACACAGACAGGTATTTATATATGTAGATTGGTAATACAATAAATTGGCTTGGTAAGTAGAGGCCGAAAAATGTCTTCCGGTTGAGGTGCCACCTGCAGGTCATTGTGTCTTTCTGTAGGTTTATGAAAATAATTGTTTAACCCCTTAGTGGCAGAGCCAATTTGCAGCTTAATGACCGGGCCAATTTTTACAATTCTGACCACTGTCACTTTATGAGGTTATAACTCTGGAACGCTTTAACGAATCCAGCTGATTCTGAGATTGTTTTTTGTGACATATTGTACTTCACGTTAGTGGTAAAAAAAATGTTTATATGACTTGCTTTTATTTATGAAAAAAATGGAAATATGGTGAAAATTTAGAAAATTTAGCAATTTTCAAACTTTAAATTTTTATGCCCTTAAATCAGAGAGATATGTCACACACATTTCTTAATAAATAACATTTCCCACATGTCTACTTTACATCAGGACAATTTTGGGTACAAAATTTTTTTTTGTTACGAAGTTATAAGGGTTAAAAGTTGACCAGCGATTTCTCATTTTTACAACACCATTTTTTTTTTAGGGACCACATCACTTTGAGCGGTCTATATGATAGAAAATACCCAAAAGTGACACCATTCTAAAAACTGCACCCTCAAGGTGCTCAAAACCACATTCAAGAAGTTTATTAACCCTTTACGTGCTTCACAGGAACTGAAGTAATGTGGAAGGAAAAAATTGACATTTAACTTTTTTTGCAAAAACTTTACTTCGGAACCAATTTTTTTTATTTTCAAAAGTGTTAAAGGAAAAAATTAACCACAAAATTTGTTGTGCAATTTCTCCTGAATACGCCGATACCCCATATGTGGGGGTAAACCACTTTTTGGGCGCACGGCAGAGGTCGCAAGGGAAGGAGCGCCGTTTGACTTTTTCAACGCAGAATTGGCTGGATGCCATGTCGTGTTTAGAGAGCCCCTGATGTGCCTAAACAGTGGAAACCCCAACAAGTGACCCCATTTTGGAAACTAGACCCCTTAAGGAACTTATCTAGATGTGTGGTGAGCACTTTGAACCTCCAAGTGCTTCACACAAGTTTATAACGCCTGGGCGTGAAAATAAAAAATCATATTTTTTCCACAAACCTGATCGTCTAGTCCCCAATTTTTTATTTTCCCAAGGGTAACAGGAGAAATTAGACCCCAAAAGTTGTTGTCCAATTTGTCCTGAGTACGCTGATACCCCATATGTGGGGGGGACCACTGTTTGGGCGCACGGCAGGGCTTGGAAGGGAAGAAGCGCCGTTTGACTTTTTCAAACTAAAATTGGCTGGAATTGAGATTGGACGCCATGTCGCATTTGGAGAGCCCCTGATGCGCCTAAACAGTGGAAAGCCCCCACAAATGACACCATTTTGGAAACTAGACCCCTTAAGGAACTTATCTAGATGTGTGGTGAGCACTTTGAACCCTCAAGTGCTTAACAGAAGTTTATAACGTAGAGCAGTGAAAATAAAAAATCATTTTTTTCCTCAAAAATTATTCTTTAGCCAGCTATTTTTTTATTTTCCAAGGGTAACAGGAGAAATTGGACCTCAAAAGTTGTTGTGAAATTTTTCCTGAGTACGCTGATACCCCATATGTGGGGTGGAACCACTGTTTGGGTGCATGGGAGAGCTTGGAAGGGAAGGAGCGCCATTTTGTAATGCAGACTTTGATGGAATGTTCTGCGGGCGTCATGTTGTGTTTACAGAGCCCTTGGTGTGCCTAAACAGTAGAAATTCCCTGCAAGTGACACCATTTTGGAAACTAGACCCCCCAAGGAGCTTATCTAGATGTGTGGTGAGCACTTTGAACCCCAAGTGCTTCACAGAAATTTATAAACGCAGAGCCGTAAAAATAAAAATTCCTTTTTTTCCTCAAAAATGATTTTTTTAGCCAGCTATTTTTTATTTTCCCAAGGGTAACAAGAGAAATAAGAACCCCAAAATTGGTGTGCAATTTGTCCTGAGTATGCTGATACCCCATATGTTGCGGTAAACCACTGTTTGGGCGCACGGCAGGGCTCAGAAGGGAGGGAGCGCCATTTGACTTTTTGAACGCCACATCATGTTTGGATACCCCCTGATGTGCCTAAATAGCGGAAACCCCTCAATTCTAGTTCCAACCCTAACCTCAACACACCCCTAACCCTAATCCCAACCCTAATTCCAACCCTAATTGTAACCCTAACCCTAATTGTAACCCTAACCCTAATTCCAACCCTAACCCTAATTATAACCCTAACCCTAGGTTCATATTGCGTTTTACCAGCCCGTTCAACACATAGCGTTGACCCCAACGCGATCACGTTATGCTATACCCGCTAGCGTAGAGGAATCAGCAGATGATTCATCTGCGCTAGTGGTGACGGAGCCCAGACGCTGCTGGCCGCGTCCGAGGCTCCATCACTGAATGACGGCACGTTGCGAATGCATGCCGCTTTACGGCATGCGTCGCGATGCGCCCACAAATGGGGGTGAATGGCAGCGTTAACGGACTGTGTTACACCGCCTTAAACTGCGGTGTAACGCCGTATGTCTAACGGACTGCCATAACGCAGTATGAACCCAGCCTAACCCTAATGCTAACCCTAATTATAACCCTAACCCTAGCCCTAACCCTAACCGAAAAATGAAAATAAATACAATTTCTATATTTTATTATATGTCTCTAACTAAGGGTGTGATAAAGGGGGGGTTTATGTACTGTTTTTTTTTTTATTTTGATCACTGTGTACTTTTACGAGAATGAATGAATTCATTTTTTGAATCTGCCGCCAGGCAGATTCGGCGGGTGCACTGCGCATGTGCCCGCCATATTTTTTTACAGGAAGAAGAGGACGGGAGGATCGAAGGACAAGGGGACATGGGGAACACCTACAGGTACAGGGGTGGGGAATTCGGGGGACCTGGAGACCCTAATTCTCACCCGTCTGATGTACGATCACATCAGAGGGGAGAGAATTTATTTTTTTTTGTTGCGGTCGCCGTTATACTGTTCTAACAGTGATCGCAACACCGAGATCGGTAAATACCGACCCGGATCATGTTCTCTACCCCCGGCAGCCGAGACCCTGGAGAAAATTGCCCAACCCCCCCGGCACATTGCGGCAGGCGCACTGAGCATGCGCCCGCCATTTTCTCGCCATTAAAGATGGCGGCGCCCACCGGAGGAGGTAGGAGGGCCTGGGGCCACAAGGGGGGATTGGGGACCATAAGGGGGGGATCGGGGACCCTTTTTCTCTCTCTGATGTCCGATCACATCAGAGGAGAGAGAAATTAAATGGAACATCAGATTTTTTTTTTGTGTTGCGATCGCTGTTATAGGGTTAATAACGGCGATCGCAACATCGGGGTCGGTAAAAACCGACCCGATTTATGTTCTCTGGGGTCTCTGCTACCCCCGGTAGCCGAGACCCCGGATAAAATGCGACTCTGGGGGGGGGTATTCACTTTTTCCACAGCGCCGTTAATTAACGGCGCTGTGGTTTAAGTACCCTTAATGACCGCTGTTAAAAGGCGTATCGGCGGTCGTTAAGGGGTTAAACTGTACAGTCATGGCCAAAAGTTTTGAGAATGACACAAATATTAATTTTTACAAAGTCTACTGCTTCACTTTTTCTAATGGCAATTTGCATATACTCCAGAATGTTATAAAGAGTGATCAGCTTAACAGCAATTACTTGCAAAGTCAATATTTGGCTAGAAAATGAACTATATCCCCAAAACACATTTCAACATCATTGCAGCCCTGCCTTAAAAGGACCAGCTAACCTCTTTTCAGTGATTGCTTCATTAACACAGGTGTGGGTGTTGATGAGGACATGGTTGGAGATCAATCTGTCATGATTAAGTAAGAATGACACCACTGGACACTTTAAAAGGAGGCTGGTGCTTGGCATCATTGTTTCTCTTCTGTTAACCATGGTTATCTCTAAAGAAACACGTGCAGTCATCATTGCAATGCACAAAAATGGCCTAACAGGGAAGAGTATCGCAGCTAGAAAGATTGCACCTCAGTCAACAATCTATCGCATCATCAAGAACTTCAAGGAGAGAGGTTCCATTGTTGCCAAAAAGGCTTCAGGGCGCCCAAGAAAGACCAGCAAGCGCCAGGACCGTCTCTTAAAAGTGTTTCAGCTGCAGGATCGGGCTACCAGCAGTGCAGAGCTTGCTCAGGAATAGCAGCAGGCAGGTGTGAGTGCATCTGCACGCACTGTGAGGCGGAGACTCTTGGAACATAGCCTGGTCTCAAGGAGGGCAGCAAAGAAGCCACTTCTCTCCAGAAAAAACATCATGGACAGACTGATACTCTGCAAAAGGTACAGGCAGTGGACTGCTGAGGACTGGGTAAAGTTATTTTCTCTGATGAATCCCCTTTTTGATTGTTTGGGACATCAGGAAAACGCCTCATTCGGAGAAGACAAGGTGAGCGCTACCACCAGTCTTGTCTCATGCCAACTGTTAAGCATCCTGAAACCATTCATGTGTGGGGTTGCTTCTCAGCCAAGGGAATCGGCTCTCTCACAGTCTTGCCTAAAAACACAGCCATGAATAAAGAATGGTACCAGAATGTCCTCCAAGAGCAACTTCTCCCAACCCTCCAAGAGCAGTTTGGCGATCAACAATGCCTTTTCCAGCATGATGGAGCACCTTGCCATAAAGCAAAGGTGATAACTAAATGGCTCAGGGAACAAAACATAGAGATTTTGGGTCCATGGCCTGGAAACTCCCCAGATCTTAATCCCATTGAGAACTTGTGGTCAATCATCAAGAGACGGGTGGACAAACAAAAACCTAAAAATTCTGACAAAATGAAAGCATTGATTGTGCAAGAATGGACTGCTATCAGTCAGGATTTGGTCCAGAAGTTGATTGAAAGCATGCCAGTGAGAATTGCAGATGTCCTGAAGAAGAAGGGTCAACACTGCAAATATTGACTTGCTGCATTAACTCATTCTGTCAATATAAGCTTTTGTTACTCATATATTTGCAATTATTATATTTCTGTCTGTGATAAAAACATCTGTCAAACACACATAAAAACCAGAGGGCAGCAGATCATGTGAAAATATAATATTTGTGTCATTCTCAAAACTTTTGGCCATGACTGTATTTAGTGATAAAATCGTGAATGTGTGGTTTGTTTGGCTCTTTTCTTTCTGAAGTGAGCAAGTTTACCTTTCAAATGGTGTATCATTTGTGTGTGTGGAGCGAAGTAATCACCGAAAAAGCAGTGCATGTATACAAATGTGTTTGCATATGTGACTCACCTGCAGTGAAGTGTGCAATCCTCCAATGTGACTGAAATAGGCTGGGCAAGCACTTGAGCAAGCTGGAAAGACCCCAAGGCAAATGTTTGGATTTGTTTGTGATGTCTGTACGCAGCTTTGTGGTAGTGTGCTTTGGGGTAGTGTGCTGCCTCCTGCAGTTAATTTGACCTTTCAAATGGTGTATGATTTGTTTGTGTCGGTGGAGTATGAACGGAGCAAGGGTGCAATTCAATAGGCAGTGCATGTTTACAAATGTGTTTGCATATGTGCCTCACCTGCAGTGGAGTGTGCAATCCACCAACTTGGCTAAAATAGGCTGGGCAAGCAGTTCGGCAATCTGGAAAGCCCCCAAGGCAAATGTTTGGATTTGTTTGTGATGTCTGTAAGCAGCTTTGTGGTAGTGTGCTTTGGGGTGCTGTGGTGCCACCTGCAGGTCATTTTTCCTTACTGCAGATTTATGAAAATTAATGTTTAAACTGTATTTTGTGATCAAATCGTGGATGTGCTGTTTGTTTGGCTATTTTCTTGCTGAAGGGGCAAGTTTACCTTTCAAATGATGTATCATTTGTGTGTGTGGGTGCAGTATGAACGAAGATACAAAGCAATCACCGAAAAACAGTGTTTAGAAAAAATAGAATAGATAAACAAAAAACCATATATTTGGCATTGCTGAGTTAGTAAAAGCCCGATCTATCAAAATATAAAGTAGATTAATCCAATTTCTGAACAGCGTAATGAGAAAAAGAATCGAGACACCAAAATTATGGGTTTTGGCCTCTGTCACATTGCAATGAAACGCAATAAGAAGCAATCAAAACATTGCATCTACAACAACATGGTATTAGTAAAAATGTCCGCTCAGAGTTAAAAAATTAGACCTCATCCCAGATCCCAAAAATGTTAAACGGTATGGGTGTCGGAAAATGGCGACACAAGCTACATTTACAAATTTACAAAATTTTTTCCCCACTAAGCAAAAACAAAACTATGCATGTTTGCTATCTGCATAATTATACTGACCAGGAGAATCAAATGGCCAAGTCAGTTTTACCATATAGTGAACATGGCTAATAAAAAAACCTCAAAAAACAATTATGGAATTGCACTTTTGTTTGAAATTTCAATGCACTTTTTTTTCCTGCTTACCAGAGCATCACATGATAAAATTAATGGTGGTATTCAAAAGTGCAGCTCGTCCTGCAAAAAACAAGCCCCATATGGCTATATTGATGTTAAAATAAAAAAGTTATGGTTGTTGGAAGAAGGGGAAGAAAAATCCAGAAATTGGCTGCGGTATTAAGGGTTTTAGGGCTTAATAATAGGCTTACTTAAAATGATTGTGGCAGTTTAGGAGACACTGGGGAGGTGACAGGTTCCCTTAACCCCTTTCTGTCATCGGACGTACTATCCCGTCCATGTGCCCTGGGACTTAATTTCCAGGGACGGGATAGTACGTCCTAGGCGATCAGCTGCGCTCCCGGGGGGAGCGCAGCTGATCGCGGCCAGGTGTCATGGACCTCTCCCGGCACATTAACCTTTGGCACACCGCGATCAAACATGATTGCGGTGTACCGGGGGCACAGGGAAGCATCGCTCAGGGAGGGGGCTCCCTGCAAGCTCCCCTGAGACCCTCAGAACAGCGCGATGTGATCGCGCTGTTCTGAGGCCTTCCTCCCTGCAAGGCCCCGGATCCAAGATGGCTGCTGGGTCCTGCAGGGAGGCGGCTTCCTCAGCGCCTGCTGAGAGCAGGCGCTGAGGAAGCCTGCAGCAGTGCCTGTGAGATCGCTGGTCTACAGAGTGCTGTGCACACTGTCAGACCAGCAATCTGACATTTTACAGTGATGTCCCACTCTGGGACAAAGTAAAAAAGTTAAAAAAATTAAAATCACAAGTGTAAAAAAAAAATTCCAAAATAAGGAAAAAAAAATATTCCCCAATAAATTCATTTATTCCTGTAAATAAAAAAAACAAAACAATAAAAGTACACATATTTGGTATCGCCGCATCCATAATGACTCGCCCTATAGAACTGTCCCACTAGTTAACCCCTTTAGTGAACCCCTTAAAAAAAAAAAACAAAGCAAAAAATCGATGCTTTATCATCATACCGCCGAACAAAAAGTGGAATAACCGCGATCAAAAGACCGATATAAATAAAACATGGTACCGCTGAAAACGTCATCTTGTCCCGCAAGAAACGAGCTGCCATACAGCATCATCAGCGAAAAATTAAAAAAGTTATAGCTCGCAGAATAAAGCGATGCAAAAATAATTGTTTTTTTATATAAAATTGTTTTTATTGTATAAAAGCGCCAAAACATAAAAAAATTATATAAGTAAGGTATCGCCGTAATTGTACTAACCCGAAGAATAAAACTGCTTTATCAATTTTACCACACGCGGAACGGTATAAACGCCCCCCCAAAAGAAATTCATGAATTGCTGATTTTTGTTCATTCTAACCTCCCAAAAATCGAAATAAAAAGCGATCAAAAAAGTCACGTGCTCAAAAATGGTACCGATAAAACCGTCAACTCATACCGCAAAAAATAAGACCTCACATGACTCTGTGGGCCAAAATATGCAAAAACTATAGCTCTCAAAATGTGGTGATGCAAAAACTATTTTTTGCAATAAAAGCGTCTTTTAGCGTGACAGCTGCCAATCATAAAAACGCGCTATAAAAACCCGCTATAAGTAGTAAATCAAACCCCCCTTTATTACCCCCTTAGTTAGGGAAAAATAATAAAATTTAAAAAAATGTTTTTATTTCCATTTTCCCATTAGGGTTAGGGTTGCGGCTAAAGTTAGGGTTAGAGTTGGGGCTAAAGTTAGGATTAGGGTTAGGGTTGGTATTAGGGTTAGGTTTGTGGCTAGGGTTGCGACTAGGGTTAGGGGTGTGTTGGGGTTAGGGTTGGAGTTGGAAGTGGGGGGTTTCCACTGTTTAGGCACATCAGTGGCTCTCCAAACGTGACATGGCGTCTGATCTCAATTCCAGCCAATTCTGCGTTGAAAAAGTCAAACGGTGCTCCTTCCCTTCTGAGCTCTGCCTGCGCCCAAACAGTAGTTTACCCCCACATATGGGGTATCAGCGTACTCAGGACAAATTGCACAATAACTCTTGGGGTCCAATTTCTTCTATTACCCTTGGGAAAATAAAAAATTGGGGCGAAAATATCATTTTTGTAGAAAAAAAAATGATTTTTTTTTTTTTTACGGCTGTACGTTATAAACTTCTGTGAAGCACTTCGGGGTTCAAAGTGCTCACCACACATCTAGATAAGTTCCTTGGGGGTCTATTTTTCAAAATGGGGTCACTTGTGGGGGGTTTCCACTGTTTAGGCACATCAGGGGCTCTCCAAATGCGACATGACGCCCGCAGACCATTCCATCAAAGTCTGCAATCGAAAACGTCACTACTTCGCTTCCGAGCCCCGACGTGTGCCCATACAGTAGTTTTCTCCCACATATTGGGTATCAGCGTACTCAGGACAAATTGGACAACAACTTTTGGGGTCCAATTTCTCCTGTTACCTTTGTGAAAATAAAATATTGTGGGCGAAAATATCATTTTTGTAAAAAAAAAAAGGATTTTTTATTTGTACGTTATAAACTTCTGTGAAGCACTTCGGGGTTCAAAGTGCTCACCACACATTTAGATAAGTTCCTTGTGGGGATCTATTTTCCAAAATGGGGTCACTTGTGGGGGGTTTATACTGTTTAGGCACATCAGGGGCTCTCCAAACGCGATATGACGCCCGCAGACCATTCCATCAAAGTCTGCAATCCAAAACGTCACTACTTCCCTTCCGAGCCCTGACGTGTGCACATACAGTAGTTTTCTCCAACATATGTGGTATTACCATACTCAGGACAAATTGGAAAACAACTTTTGGGGTCCAATTTCTCCTATTACCCTTGGGAAAATAAAAAGTTGGGTACTAAAAGATCATGTTTGTGGAAAAAATGAACCTTGGGGTTCAAAGTTCTCACCACAAATCTAGATAAGTTCCTTGAGGGGTCTAGTTTCCAAAATGGTATCATTTGTGGGGGGTTTTCACTGTTTAGGCAGATCAGGAGCTCTCCAAACATGACATGGCGTCCAGCCAATTCTGCGTTGAAAAAGTCAAACGGCGCTCCTTCCTTTCCGAGCTCTGCCATGCACCCAAACAGTGGTTTACCCCCACATATGGGGTATCAGCGTACTCAGGACAAATTGCACAATAACTTTTGGGGTCTTATTACTCTTGGGAAAATAAAAATTGGGGTGAAAAGATCATTTTTGTGGAAAAAATATGATTTTTTAATTTTACGGCTCTACGTTACAAGCTTGTGTAAGCACTTGGGGTTCAAATTGCTCACCACAGATCTAGATAAGTTCCTTAGGGGGTCTAGTTTCCAAAATGGGTCATTGTGGGGGGTTTCCACTGTTTAGGCACATCAGGCGATCTCCAAATGCAACATGGCGTCCAATCTCAATTCCAGCCATTTTTGGTTGGAAAAAGTCAAATGGTGCTCCTTCCATTCCGAGTTCTGCCGTGCGCCCAAACAGTGGTTCCCCCCCAGTATGGGGTATCAGCGTACTCAGGACAAATTGGACAACAACTTTTGTGGTCTAATTTCTCCTGTTACCCTTGGGAAAATAAAAAATTGGTGGCTAAAAGATAATTTTTGTGGGAAAAAAATAGGATTTTTTATTTTCATGCCCGGGCATTATAAATTGTGTGAAGCACTTGGGGGTTCAAAGTGCTCACCACAGATCTAGATAAGTTCCTTAGGGGGTCTAGTTTCCAAAATAGGGTCACTTGTGGGGGGTTTCCACTGTTTAGGCACATCTGGGGCACTGCAAATGGAACATGACCCTCATCAACATCTGCATTCCAAAACGTTATTACTTCCTTTCCAAGCCCTGCCGTGCGCCCAAACAGTTCCCCCCCCACATATTTGGTATCAGCGTAGTCAGGAAAATTGGACAACAACTTTTGGGGTCCAATTTCCTTGGGAAAAATCAAAAATTTGGGACTAAAAAATCATTTTTGTGGAAAATTGTTTTGTTTTTTTTCACACCCAGGCATTATAAACTTTCGTGAAACACTTGGGGTTCAAAGTGCTCACCACAGATCTAGATAAGTTCCTTAGGGGTCTAGTTTCCAAAATGGGGTCACTGGGGGTTTCCACTGTTTAGGCGCATCAGGGGTTCTCCAAACATGACATGGCGTTCAATCTCAATTCCAGCCAATTTTGGTTTGAAAAAGTCAAATGGCGCTCCTTCCCTTATGAGCTCTGCCGTGTGCCCAAACAGTGGTTTTCCCCCACATATGGGGTATTGGCATACTCAGAAGAAATTGCACAACAACTTTATCTGTCCATTTTCTCCTTTTGCCCTTGTGAAAATAAAAAAAAGTTTGTAAAAGATCATTTTTGTGACTAAAAAGTTAAATATTAATTTTTTCCTTCCACGTTGCTTCAGCTTCTGTGAAGCACCTGAAGGGTTAATAAACTTATTGAATGTGATTTTGAGTACCTTGAGGGGTGCAGTTTTTAGAATGGTGTCACTTTTGGGTATTTTCTGCCATATAGACCCCTCAAAGTGACTTCAAATGTGATGTGGTCCCTAAAAAAAAATGGCTTTGTAAATTTTGTTGTAAAAATGAGAAATCGCTGGTCAACTTTTAACCCTTATAATTTCCTAACAAAAAAATTTTGGTTCCAAAATTGTGCTGATGTAATGTAGACATGTGAGAAATGTTATTTATTAACCATTTTGTGTGACATATTTCTCTGTTTTAAGGGAATAAAAATGCACAATTTTCAACATTTTTGCCATATTTGCGTTTTCTTCAAAAATAAACGCAAGTTATATCGAATATATTTTACCACTAACGTGAAGTACAATTTGTCACGAGAAAACAGTCTCAGAATCGCGCAGATCCGTTGAAGCGTTCCAGAGTTATAACCTCATAAAGAGACAGTGGTCAGAATTGTAAAAATTGGCTCGGTCATTAACGTGCAAACCACCCTTGGGGTTATGGGGTTAAAGGACAAAGCACAACCTTCATTCTTAATGAGAGGTACTTTTTAACCACTACTAGTGGTATCCTGTATAGAGCATTATTTGTGTGGGAACTGCTATAAAATAGCCACTCACTGGCATCACTCATGTAGTGTTTTGGATTATTGTTGTATGGTATATTAGATATTTGTCACAGTTGAGGTGAGGCAACACATAACAATTAACATTATCAGATACATTGGTATATATCTTTATACCTACAGTAGTACAGGGCATACTCAACTGTAAAGGCATAGTGCTATCTAGAAATAGAACTTGTCTGTCTTTATATGGCAGGGTAAATAGAAAGACAACAAAAAATAATATTACATAATATGGAATTGCATAAATATAATAGGAAGACTAAGAGCAATACTACTGCTCCCATCCATGCTGCGGTCCAAGCACAAATTAATAGGTTGTTTGTTCACTATGTATACACAAAATGTAATATAGTACAGGATCTAGACTTCCTACTCAGGCTACTATAGCTTTTTCTGCCTCATGGTAAGAAGCAAGGACCGAATTCCATTAAAAAACTATTCATTTGTGCTGCAGTAGCCAAATGGTACTGTAAGTGGTGTTATTGCTCATGGTCTTCCATTCCTGGTCATGTTCTAGTCCAAGTTCTTTGACACCTTGATTGGTGCAGAAATCATTTTCACACAAGCGCCATATAGAGTTGTGCTTATTGATGACAACTCCGCAAGACTAGTAGATTTTGCTGCCACCGTCATTGCTTTTCACTGTTATTGAGATTAACAGATATTACCATAGGGAGAGTTTGTCTTTTGTCTACAATTGCAACAGCATAAATTTGGCATTTGTATAATAATAACATATAATATATATCATTTAGACTGCAAAGTACTGCAATCAGTGATGGTCTGGGCCCTGAGACCCATGAGAACAGCGCTCTAAAGTTCTGTACGTGCCACGATCACTTAGGAGGTCAATAGTAAGTCAATGGTGCAATGGTGTATGGGCCCATAGAATTACTATTGAGTCAATCACCCCACACTGTACATGCGGCTCATGTGTTACAAACCTGTCCCGGGTCCAGGCTCTACTCCATTCCCCCCGTCTGTTGTGCTCCATAGCAGGCTTTTAAAATTGGCCGGGTGGGCTCCCATGTGATCGTCAGCCTATGCATATATAATGCCCACCTTTGGACTCTTAGTTTTCCTGTGTCTTGTCTGCCTGTGGCCTCCAGGGCTTCTAGTCCTTGTTTCCTGTGTGCCTTACCTGCCTGTGACCAGAGTGCCCACAAGGACCTGTGACTTGAAGTTTCTACTGCACCAGGTGAGCCAAAACATCATGCCAGAGCAGAACACTTCAGAGTAGTGTTTTAAGCGATCCGTGGGGTCCTAGGTCTTCACCGATGAGGAGCATTTTGCAGCCCCCATGTGATATAATAATTTTTTCTACGCTATAATTACCTTTTAAGTATCTCATCGGCGACAGGGTCAACAGTAAGCCATAACAGCCAACAAAGGATATATCAGTCTTTGACAGCTCGGAACATAACAGTAGGGTCCGGGGGTCATAACTTCTTTGCAGAACACAGCAGACCAATTTTCAACCTTCTTATATAATTGCTTGTATAGTTTTAAGTTTTATAATAGAATAATGGTATAAATAATTAAAAAAATTCTTTATATATTTATGCAGATTGGTCAAAGATCACTTTAATCGATGTCTGTAATAGCAGTCAGGAATAGCGCCGTCTACTATTAACCCTTGTTAACCCTTCTGAGTAAAGGTTAAATGGGTATTTCGTTCACATTAAACTTTCTCTTTGAATTTAAAATACCGATCTTCAGAGATTTTCCTGCATCAGTAGAAATAAACATAGCTGACCATTACAGCTCCCGGAGGTTGCGAGCTACACAGCCGGCCCTTCAGGCACTTTCAGTTTCTCTCCACTGAGAGCAGCCGCTGTCTATCCCACACTGATGCATTCACTGCTGCTTGATACAATCTCATAAGATGTACCATCTTTCTAGGCCGACAGGCATTACACCTTATTTATCTCAGCTCAATTTCTCAAGATGTCTAATTTAAGTCTCTAAGGGCAAAGGTGAGGAAACCCACAGACCTCAGCACAATGGCGCCTACCCCGGGGGGCAAAGAAGAAGTCTACAGGCCTTTTTATGACTCCTCCAAATGGCTTTACTGCCTATTATTTTTTAATAAGTGTGCTTCTTTTAATTTCATTTGTGGGCCTCTAGTGAGTCCAGTAAACTATCTGCAGTGTCCATTCCCCTAAAAATATCTTTTTATTAGGAAAATGAAATAAAAAAAATTAGAATTTACAGTGTGATTTCTATTTATTTTAAAAAAGCTGGGAAACAGTAAATGTGTCTGCTGTGGCTATCTCCTTTAAGAGTATAACAATTCTCTGTTCATTTAAACCTTTTAGCAGATCATCTTTCTTCACAAGTAATAGAAATGTGTACCTATAAGAATAAAAACAATGTGTGCAGAAGAAAAAAGGGAGAAAAATGTGAATAACATATAAAACCATCAACATCAAAACACTATACCAAACATTTATTAATGAAAAAGATATATGTAATACAATTATTTTACCCAGTGCAATAGTGCAACCCCTAGTGCAATAGGGGTTCAAATTTCCTGGCCACATAGACTGTGACGGTTCTTTGAAACTGTGTGAAATTTTGTAAATAACATGGAACACATTCTTTGCGGAAAGCCGGGGACATTAACAGTTTTTCTAACAGAAAGCCTTGAGAAGACAAAACAAGATATGACCATGCCATCTTGTATGTCAGCCGAATGCCTAAGCTGTGGGCACATCTGTGATGATCAGTCAGATAGAATTTATTTTACAAGCAAGGCTGCTGTGACATCAAGTTAAGTTAGCATGATATCACTAAACTTAAGAATATAGAAAAATATAAATATAGTAAAAAAAAGTAAAAATTAGAAAGGGTAGGATGGCTTATTACCAGGACTAAAGCTGGATAAGGTAAGGCAGGAAAGGGAGGCACTTTAATTAAACCTGGAGTTCCTTCCCCACATTCTTACAGACTTACTACCTGTGATATAAATGGCACATGGTAGGTGAAAGCACATTTGCACTCAGCCACCAGACTTGTAGAGGAATATCAAATTAAGGAATTTTAATAGATTGAGTTCATAACTTCAGAAATGTCATCTATTCATCAGTCTGAAGATCAGTTACAATATCTGTATCTCAGTCTGGCAGACCATCCACATCTGTGCATTAAATGGACAGTAGAGTTTGTAGGAAAGCCAGGTAGGCTAGGGTTAAAACCTAGCACCAGAAGTTCTTATTAGGTGCACCTCGATAGCCATGACTAGAACCAGGCCATGTGTTCACTGGTCAGTCAGCTGGGGGAAGAGTTAGTTGTGTTGGAGTGAGACAAGCCAGAATCTCTCTGAGAGGAGACTGCACAGGCCGATTCCACCAAACTGCAGTTATCACTGATTGCTATGGTGTTGCTATGGTGTTGGCAGTGGATTATTCTGGATACTCTCCAAGCGTGTGATAACAAAGCTTCTTTATTCAGGAACAAACAGAAACAATATATGATAAGCTTAATAGATCAGGAATAAATAATTTGTGTGTCTATCTGTGCAGCATCTACAGCTGGCTGCTTCTCTCATACACAGACACAGGAAAAACAGGAAATAGTCACATGCTATCCATGTGTGAGCCTCTGGGAGTTTTTTTGTTCTAACTTTATGAACAGCATACAAATCTAGCAACTGAACACTGAACACTCATAGACAGGAATGGAGTTGTTGCCCCAAGCATATTCCAACATATGGTCAATAGCCGTTTTGTGTGACTTAACTGGGTCTTGAATAACTAGTAAATGTGAGCCCACTGACCCTGAAGCCGGAACTGAATTGCCTTCTGTGTGAGATCTGTTGCTTTCCATTAATTGAAAAAGGACTGTGATTTTTGTTATTACATATGTGAAAATGCTGTTGTTTCATTTAAAGAACTGTGCAAGTTCATGGAGTTCAATAAAGCTCACTCTGTTTTGACAAGAATCTGTTGCCTGTCTGAACTTTAGTGCCTACCTGAGAGAGTGAACCTCTACAAGTCGAACAAAAATATTTGCGCTGCACTGTTTCCAGCATTTCCTGAGAGCATCAAACACCGCCAGGACCTTTCCCAGATGACTTCCCCAATTTGGGCTGAAGATTGCGATATCGTCCAGGTATCCCACAGCGTAATTTTTATGGGGTCCGTGGATCCTGTCCATGGCCCTCTGGAAAGTGGCCAGAGGTCCCTGCAGACCGAACCGCTTCTGGACATTTTGGAAGCTCCCACCTTGTTCCATTCATCATCGGGTTTTGGAACAAGGAAAATTGTGCTAGACAACCTGCTCTTAGATTCCTCAATGACTCTGAGATTCAGCATACACTACACTTTCTTAGAGATCAGTTCTTGCCGGGTCTCAGGAATTTGGTAGGGCTTCAAGTTTACCCGCACATGTGGTTCTGTCAGAATCTCGTCTTCTATGACATCTGTACAACCCAGCAAATCTGAGAACAGGTCCTGGTTCTGCTGCAGCAATTTCCGACACTGCTATTTTTGTGCCTTTGACAGCATTTCTGCTACTGTAACAGCTTCAATGTCCCATTCTGGCTTAATAAGCAAACATAAAGTTTCAAAGAGGCCCCTGTCTTGCCATGCCTTGATAAGATTGACGTGGTAGACCTGGTACGGCTTTCATCTTCCCGGTTGATGAACCTTGCAGTTCAATTCACCCAGCTTCTCTACCACCTCATAGGGGCCATGCCATTTGGCTAAAAGCGTACTTTCTACCCTGTGAATAAGCATGAGGACTCGGTCCCTGGGGCTGCAGTGCCTCACCCTACTGACTTGTAGTAGACCCAGGATTGAGCCTCTTGTGTTGAAGGAGGTATTCCTTTACAATAGGCATTATCTTTGCAACTCTCTCCTGCATCTGCACAATATGCCTGATGACGTGGGGCTTGATTTCAGCTTCCCGGGTTTCCTTTGCTATATCAAGGAGACCCCATGTATGTCGGCCATACAGTAGTTCAAACGGAGAAAATCTGGTAGAGGCTTGTGGAACTTCCCGGATAGAGAAAAACAGATACGAGAAGAGATAGTCCCAGTCTTGTTCGTCCTTTTCTATGACTTTCTTAAGCATACTCTTTGAGATTTTATTAAACCTTTACACAAGGCTATCCGTCTGACATTGTTAGTTGTGTAATTTGCAAGACCTTGCACAGTTCTCTCATTACTTCATTCATAAAGGGTGTTCCTTGCTTGGCCAGGATCTCCCTTGGTTGCCCTGTCTAAGCAAAGATGTGACAAGTAAGAGTAGAATATTCAGCTCACCCCTGAGTCTAAGAACACTGAGTTATTCGAAGTGCTCACAGGTCTTCCCTGACGATCTTCCTCCGGTATTACCGGTTTGGGCACAGATAGCAGTCATGATATTTTAACGGAAATGGAAATTAAATAAAGTCTTGGATTTTAACCACTTTCTTGAAAGCTGGATCTTTTCTACATGTATAAGCAAAGATGTGGACCAACTCATACGGGCTATACATTTCACAGAGGAATTTCTAAGGGGAACTGCCTCTAGGTACCGCGTAGCATAGTCGAGGACAACCAACATATATTGATGCCCCCTAGCAGACTTAACCAGGGGCTCGATAAGGTTCATGGCAATTCGATCAAACGGCATGTCTATTGGACATATGCCGACGTCTTTGACAAGAGGTAGGCTGAGACCTTGCCACCTCATAGGCCATATGACTGCCCAATTGACCTCCTGCCGGGTACCTCACCTCAACGAGACCGAATCTACCCCCTGTCCCAGGCCAAGACTCGCGCTATGTCCGAGTATATAGAAGAAAACCTTGCTAGGGGATGTATCCAGAAATCCTCATCTTCGGCCGGAGCTGGGTTTTTCTTTGTGAAGAAGGATGGCTCTCTGAGACCCTGCATTGACTACAGGTACCTTAACCAAATCACGATAAAAAATAAGTACCCCCTACTCCTGATCTCCGAGCTGTTTGATCGCCTAAAGGGTTCCAGAGTCTTCACGAAGCTTGACCTACGAATGGCATACAACCTGGTTCGAATTCGCCAGGGAGACGAGTGGAAGACGGCTTTCAACACATGCGATGGCCATTACGAGTATCTGGTTATGCCATTTGGACTCTGTAATGCTCCAGCCATCTTCCAAGAACTGGTGGCCAACATCTTCCCTGACCTGCTGTATGCGTATGTGGTAGTATGCCTGGACGACATCTTGGTATTCTCTCCTGATCTGCCAACACACAGGAGGGACGTTTGCCAGGTTCTACTAAGGTTAAGAACTAACCATCTCTACACCAAATATGAAAAATGCGTCTTCGAACAATCCTCGCTTCTGTTTCTGGAGTACATTGTTTCTGTAGCGCCGGCGTCAGCGTCCCTGCCCTCTGCCAGGCAGGGACACTGTTCCCCTCACCCCTCTGCTCCAGGTCCGGCGTCCTCCTGCCGCTCTGCTGGCGGCGCACGCTCCTTTCCTGCCACTGTGCTTAGGGCGTGCGTGCGGGCGCTGCCCTCCCTCTTAAGGGGGCCGCGCGCGTCGTCCTAAGGAGTCCCCGGCCAATGGCCGGAGGACTTCACCTTATATAAGGCCCCTCCTCCAAAATGGAGGTGCCCGAGCAATGTTGTTGCACTGTTCACTACTCTGCTTCAGTCCTCAGGGTCCTTGCCAGATACCTGTCTGATTCCTGCCAGGTTGCTGTCTGTTACCTGCCTGCTAGCTCACCTGGGAGCGCTCATCTGTTACCTGCCTGCTGGCCTACCTGGAGGCTCTGCCGTCACGTACCGTGATCTTCTGCTATTCCAGTGACTCTCGCCCACTCCCCTGGGAGCGCTCATCTGTTACCTGCTTGCTAGCACACCTGGGAGCGCTCATCTGTTACCTGCCTGCTAGCCTACCTGGAGGCTCTGCCGTCACGTACCGTGATCTTCTGCTATTCCAGTGACTCTCGCCCGCTCACCTGGGAGCGCTCATCTGTCACCTGCCTGCTAGCCTACCTGGAGGCTCAGCCATCACAGGTCGTATCTACCTTCTTCCAGAGACTGCCCCGGTCACTTGCCGTGACCTCCTGCCCTCTCATCCAGAGACTGCCCCGGTCACTTGCCGTGACCTCCTGCCTACTCATCCAGAGACTGCCCCGGTCACTTGCCATGACCTCCTGCCCACTCATCAGAGACTGCCCCGGTCACTTGCCGTGACCTCCTGCCTACTCATCCAGAGACTGCCCCGGTCACTTGCCGTGACCTCCTGCCCACTTGTCCAGAGACTGCCACGGTCACTTGCCGTGACCTCCTGCCCACTCATCCAGAGACTGCCTCGGTCACTTGCCGCGACTTCCTGCCCGTTCATCCAGAGACTACCCCGGTTATCTGCTGTTACTACCTGCCCGTCCACCCTGGTCGCCACCCGCTCTCTTACAAGGTCCGCCCCTTTGTATAGTAGCTCAGAGGTTCCGCCTCCCAGACCCGTTACAGTTTGCTCGGGCCATGGAACCCGGTGGCGCCCAAGTTCCCTCCATCTCGGACCTGTGTCATGAACTGTCCTGTCAGAAGTCCCAACAGGAGTCCATCCTGGGTCACCTGCGGAATGTCAATTCTCGCCTGGACACTCTGACAGCTCCACCAGCAACCACCGCTGGTGCCATGACTCGCAATCCAGCAGCCCCTCTGCTCCCCAATACCATGGGCTCCTGTCACGGACCCCGGCTCTCCGCACCTCCTCGCTTCGGAGGCGACCCTGCTCAGGCTCGGGGCTTCATTAATCAGTGCACTCTGCACTTTGAACTCCTCTCCCACCAGTTTAACTTCGACCGTGCCAAAATTGCCTTCATCATGTCCCATCTCACTGGGGAGGCCCTGGCCTGGCTGAATCCTCTTTGGGAAAGAGGAGATCCTCTGGTGTCCGACCTGCCTGCCTTTCTCGCGGCTTTTCGGAAGGTCTTTGACGAACCCGGACGAAAGATCTCATCCGCATCATCTCTGCTACGCCTCCGTCAGGGAAATCTCACCGTGGGCCAATATGCCATACGGTTTCGTACCCTTGCATCGGAGCTGGCCTGGGACAACGACGCTCTGGTATCCGTTTTCTTGGAGGTTTGTCCGGCCGTATTAAAGATGAACTCGCCGGTCGGGACATTCCTACCACTCTCGATGACCTTATAACTCTCGCCACCCGGATGTCACGCTGTCTAGCAGATGTATAAATATATAATGTCAGTAATCTATCAAGTGGGACAACATACTATCTAACATATAAGTAGGTAACATTAACATGTATATATAGCATAGTATTACCTGACATAATATCCTGTGAGTCAATACTGAATCCTTTTCACGCTGTCTCTGGCTAGAGGTGGACCGGGGTCTATGCTGACCCTAAACTGGGGTCCTGACTAGTCCCTCTACCTGGAGGTACTGTTAGTGGTACAGAGGTCCAGGCCACCAGCGTAAACCCTGTCTCCTACAAATCCCTGACCACTGTAATCTAGTCCTTAGAAGGACCCTGATTACCACCAAAGGGAATGGACAGGTAAAGGTTAACAAACAGTATAGACAAACGAGACAGACAGGGGATAAAGTAAATACTGTCTTTCATACAACATATAAACACAGAGGGAACACCAAAGGTCTAGGAGATAAACTATAAGCAAGGAGGGGATGAACAACAAAAGAGCTCTTAGCTTAAGTCTTCTCAGAACCGATCCTATCTGCAGTCTGTATGAATGCTTTCACCGGCATCTAACACCCAGACTGGCAGGGATATAAAGGAAGCTAATTAGAACATAATCAAAAGCAGCCGGGCGAGGCTGGACCTAGTCTTAGCAAAGAGCTAGGTAAAATTAACTCTCTCATTACCAAACACAAAGTAACAGCAACTCAGCTGCGAGAAGTCAGAATGTGCAATCGCGACGATCCTCGTGGCGATGCACCCATGACACCGGATTGACCTACGGTTCCAGGAGCGGGCCAAGAGGTCACCCGTGAGAGGAGGTTTCCACGTCTAGCTCCTACGTTTCAGAAACCCGTCACTCCCTCCGTTTCTCCCCAATTACACTCTCCTGAGCCTATGCAGGTCGACCAGACCAAGATGGTCAAAACCCGTCAGGACTTACGCCGTGCCGAGGGGAGTTGCTTCTACTGTGGCAGTAAGGAGCATCGGATTCGTACCTGTCCGGAGAGGTCGGGAAACGCCTGTGTCTAGGTTCGCTCAGAGAGGTCGACCTAGACAAGGAAAAAGCCTCTCCATCTCTGCTGCTGTCAGTCTCAATTCTCTGTGGGGAGAATCGTTATTTTGAACTAGCCCAACTTGACTCTGGAGCAGCCGGGAATCTTATGTCACAGTCCCTGGTAGAAAAATACCGCATTCCCACCAAACCTCTGGTTGTACCTTTATCAGTCGCTGCTGTGGACGGGGGTCTTTTACCACACCCCATCCAACTCATCACCGAACCCATAACTCTGCAAGTGGGAATGCTGCATTCTGAGAGCATCTCTTTTCATGTTCTGCCTGGACTCTCTCACGCCATCTTACTAGGGCTACCTTGGCTCCAGAGACATGGACCCGTGCTCGACTGGCAGACCGGAGAGGTTCTTCGCTGGGAACAGGATTGTCATAAGACGTGTTTGGTTCCTGTTCATCCTGTCTGTCCTTCTCCTACCCCAACTAATCTACCTGGACTTCCGATTCCCTATTGGTCATTTGCTGATGTCTTTAATAAAAAAGAGGCAGAGACATTACCTCCTCACAGACCATACGATTGTCCTATCGACCTGTTACCTGGTACTACGCCTCCCCGTGGGCGTATTTACCCATTATCCGCTGCTGAGACCCGGTCGATGTCCGAATATATCGAGGAGAATTTGGCCAGGGGATTCATCCGGAAATCTACCTCCCCGGCAGGAGCAGGCTTCTTTTTCGTAAAAAAGAAGGACGGCTCTCTCTGCCCCTGTATAGACTATAGAGGTCTTAACCAGATCACGGTGAAGAATAAGTACCCCCTTCCGCTCATTCCAGAATTATTTGATAGTTTGAGGGGGGCTAGAATCTTCACCAAACTGGATCTCTGTGGGGCGTACAACCTGGTCCGTATCCGTCAAGGGGATGAATGGAAGACTGCATTTAACACCCGGGACGGCCACTATGAATATCTAGTGATGCCCTTTGGTCTCTGTAATGCTCCTGCCGTCTTTCAAGAGTTGGTCAATGACATCTTCCGGGACCTTCTCTACTCATGCGTAGTGGTGTACCTGGACGACATCTTGGTCTTCTCTCCGGATCTCCAGACTCACCGGAGGGACGTTCGTCAGGTTCTGCTCAGGCTCAGGCAGAATCACCTCTTCGCTAAATTTGAGAAATGCCTCTTTGAGCAGACCTCGTTGCCGTTTTTGGGCTACGTTATTTCTCAGACCGGCCTACGAATGGATCCAGAGAAACTGTCGGCCATCGAGAAATGGCCCCGACCGGAGGGATTGAAGGCCATTCAGCGGTTCCTGGGCTTCGCCAACTACTACCGCCTCTTCATACCGCACTTCTCTTCCCGGACTGGCCCAATTTCCGCACTTACCCGTAAGGGTACTAACCCCAAAGAGTGGACGCCCGAAGCAGAGGAGGCCTTTCTTTCCTTAAAGCAGGCTTTCTCTTCCGCCCCGGTGCTGCATCGCCCGGACGGCAACAAGCAGTTCTTCATGGAGGTTGACGCTTCCTCCTCTGGAGCCGGAGCGGTACTTACTCAAAAATCATCTTCCGGGAGGATGGTAACTTGTGGCTTCTTCTCCAAACTCTTCTCCTCTTCTGAGCGCAATTATTCCATAGGAGACCGAGAGTTATTGGCCATCAAGCTGGCATTGGAGGAGTGGCGTTACTTACTCGAGGGGGCTCTTCATCCGGTAATTTATTTACACTGACCACAAAAACTTGGCTTACCTCCAGCATGCCCAGAGACTTAACCCGCGCCAGGCCCGGTGGTCCTTGTTTTTTGCTCGTTTTGATTTTGTTCTACATTTTCGCCCAGCAGACAAGAACATCAAGGCGGACGCCTTGTCCCGATCCTTCCTGGTGTCGGATCTCGAGGAGGAACCTAAACATATCATCGATCCCGCCAGAGTAATGCAGGTGTCTCCCGTGAGTCTAAATCGTCTCCCTCCCGGTAAGACGTTCGTATCGGTACCCGATCGGGAGAGAATCCTACACTGGGGTCATTCGTCTAAATTAGCTGGCCACGCCGGTCAAAAAAAGACCCTCCAGCTAATTACTCGGCATTACTGGTGGCCTACCCTGCACAAGGACGTAATAGACTTTGTTTCTGCCTGTGCCTCATGTGGCCGCAACAAGGTTCCGAGACACCTGCCTGCCGGTCGCCTCCTTCCGCTTCCTGTACCCGCTGCTCCCTGGCAGCATATAGCCATGGACTTCATAACGGACCTCCCCGTGTCTGCCGGTTGTACGGTCATTTGGGTGGTCGTTGACCGCTTTTCCAAGATGGCTCACTTTATTCCCCTGCCAGGCCTCCCGTCTGCACCCAAGCTGGCTAAAGACTTTATCCGCCACATCTTCCATCTTCATGGCCTGCCCCGCCATATCGTGTCGGATCGAGGGGTACAGTTCACCTCACGTTTCTGGAGAGCCACTTGTAAATTGCTAGACGTCACCTTGGACTTCTCCTCCGCCTACCACCCACAGTCCAATGGTCAAGTGGAGCGGGTCAATCAGATCCTGACCAGTTACCTCCAGCACTTCGTTAATGTCCACCATTCTGACTGGGTGGATCTCCTGCCATGGGCCGAATTTTCTTACAATCACGAGAGCGAATCTTCCTCCAAATCCCCGTTTTTTGTAGTCTTCGGTCAGCATCCTCGGATCCCATTTCCCGTCTCCATCTCAGTGGACAATCCGGCTGCGGAATCTCTTGTTAACAAATTTTCCTCCATATGGGAGAATACCCGGTCCGCACTCCTTCTGTCATCCGAGCGTATGAAAAGACATGATGACAAAAAACGTCTGGATCCTCCGCAATTCCGTCCTGGGGATAAGGTCTGGCTCTCGTCCAAGTATGTCCGGCTCAAGATTCCTTCCTATAAGTTAGGGCCTCGATTCATCGGTCCTTTGGAGGTCATCAGTCAGATCAACCCAGTGGCCTATAAATTGAAACTTCCGGCCAACTTGCGGATCCCTAACTCCTTCCATGTATCTCTCCTCAAACCAGTGGTACTTAACTCTTTTTCCAAGTCTACAGGTACGCCTCCTGCTCCGGTTTCAGCTGAAAACGAATTTGAGGTAGAGAACATTTTGGCCACCAAAAGGGTAAGAAGGAAGACCTATTTTTTGGTGGATTAGAAGGGGTTTGGTCCTGAGGAGAGAACGTGGGAGCCTCGGGAGAACATCCATGCCCCTCTCATTCTAGCTAAATTTCTTTCTGGCCTAAAAAAGGGGGGGCCTAAAGGAGGGGGTACTGTGGCGCCGGCGTCGGCGTCCCTGCCAGGCAGGGACGCTGTTCCCCTCACCCCTCTGCTCCAGGTCCGGCGTCCTCCTGCCGCTCTGCTGGCGGCGCACGCTCCTTTCCTGCCACTGTGCTTAGGGCGCGCGCGCGGGTGCTGCCCTCCCTCTTAAAGGGGCCGCGCGCGTCGTCCTAAGGAGTCCCCGGCCAATGGCCGGAGGACTTCACCTTATATTAGGCCCCTCCTCCAAAATGGAGGTGCCCGAGCAATGTTGTTGCACTGTTCACTACTCTGCTTCAGTCCTCAGGGTCCTTGCCAGATACCTGTCTGATTCCTGCCAGGTTGCTGTCTGTTACCTGCCTGCTAGCTCACCTGGGAGCGCTCATCTGTTACCTGCCTGCTGGCCTACCTGGAGGCTCTGCCGTCACGTACCGTGATCTTCTGCTATTCCAGTGACTCTCGCCCGCTCACCTGGGAGCGCTCATCTGTTACCTGCTTGCTAGCACACCTGGGAGCGCTCATCTGTTACCTGCCTGCTAGCCTACCTGGAGGCTCTGCCGTCACGTACCGTGATCTTCTGCTATTCCAGTGACTCTCGCCCGCTCACCTGGGAGCGCTCATCTGTCACCTGCCTGCTAGCCTACCTGGAGGCTCAGCCATCACAGGTCGTATCTACCTTCTTCCAGAGACTGCCCCGGTCACTTGCCGTGACCTCCTGCCCTCTCATCCAGAGACTGCCTCGGTCACTTGCCGTGACCTCCTGCCTACTCATCCAGAGACTGCCCCGGTCACTTGCCGTGACCTCCTGCCCACTCGTCCAGAGACTGCCCCGGTCACTTGCCGTGACCTCCTGCCCACTCATCCAGAGATTGCCCCAGTCACTTGCCGTGACCTCCTGCCCCCTCGTCCAGAGACTGCCCCGGTCACTTGCCGTGACCTCCTGCCCACTCATCCAGAGACTGCCTCGGTCACTTGCGCGACTTCCTGCCCATTCATCCAGAGACTACCCCGGTTATCTGCTGTTACTACCTGCCCGTCCACCCTGGTCGCCACCCGCTCTCTTACAAGGTCCGCCCCTTTGTATAGTAGCTCAGAGGTTCCGCCTCCCAGACCCGTTACAGTTTCTGAGACTGGTCTGAAGATGGATCCAGAGAAGGTATCCGCTGTCATGAAGTAGCCCAATCAAGACGGTCTTAAGGCTATCCAGAGGTTTCTTGGGTTTGCGAATTATTGCCAATTTATTTAGCATTTTTCTTCCCAGACTGCTCCTATTTCTGACCTGACCCGCAAAGGAGCCAACCCTAAGTAATGGACTTCTGAAGCAGAAAAAGCCTTTGTATCTCTCAAGCAAGCATTGTCCTCGGCTCCAGTGCTACATCGCCCAAACCATAACAAACTATTCTTCCTGGAGGTGGATTCATCTTCCTAAGGGGCCAGAGCCATGCGACTGGACGAAGACTTCTGAGTGAGGAGGAGTGGCGGTGCTTGCTGGAAGGAGCGTTGCATCCTGTGGTAATTTACACTGACCACAAGAATCTGGCTTATCTGCAGTCTGCTCAGCGGCTTAACCCCGTCAAGTTAGGTGGTGTTTGTTCTTCATTCGCTTCAACTTCACACTTCACTTTCTTCCAGCTGATAAAAACGTTAAGGAGGATGAGCTCTCCAGGTCCTTCCAGGCCTCCGACATGGAGGAGGAGCTTAAACATATCATCGAGCCCTCCAAAATAATCATAGTTGCTCCGCTAGACTTATCTCGCCTACCCTCAAGTAAGACTTGCGTGGCTGAACCTGACAGGAAGTGCTTTCTTCTCAGGGGACATTCTTCTAAGGTGGCAGGCCACGCCTGACAGAAGAAGACTACTCTCCTTATCTCTCGACACTATTGGTGGCCGACTCTGCGCAAAGATGTTGCGAATTTCATCTCTGCTTGTCCTTCGTGTGCCCGAAAAAAGGCTTCCAAACAGCTTCTGACTGGTCAGTTGCTTCCCTTGCATGTGCCGTCTGCTTCCTGGCAGCATATCTCCATGGACTTCATCATGGATCTGCCAGTGTCGGCTGGATGTACCATCATCTGGGTGGTGGTGGATCGTTTTTCCAAGATGGCTCATTTCATCCCGCTATCCGGTCTTCCATCTGCGCTAGTACTGGCAAAAGAATTCATACTTCAGATTTTTCGTCTCCATGGTCTACCGCTTAACATAGTCTCCGATAGAGGTGTCCAGTTTACCTCTCGTTTCTCGAGGGCCACCTGTAAGCTACTGGATGTTAATTTGCATTTCTCATCTTCTTACCATCCCCAGTCCAATGGCCAAGTGGAATGAGTCAATCAGATCCTAATTTTCTCCAGCATTTTGTCAATGATCATCACAGTGACTGGGCTGAACTCCTGCCTTGGGCTGAATTCTGTTACAATAACCACATGAGCGAGTCTTCAGCCAAATCTCCATTTTTTGTGGTCTACGGTCAACACCCCAAAGTGCCGTTCCCTGTGGCTGTCACCTCCGATATTCCAGCTGCTGATTCCCTCATCAGGAACTTTTCTGAGATCTAGGAGGACACCAAAACATCTTTGGTAAAATCCTCCGAATGGATGAAAAGACAAGCGAATTAGAGACTTCTGGATTCACCTCTGTTTCATCCTGGAGATAAGGTCTGGCTATCATCTAAGTATATCCGCCTCAAGATACCATCCTATAAATTGGGTCCTCACTTCATTTGTCCCTTCGAGGTGTTAAAACGGATTATTTCACAAGCCTACAAACTCAAACTCCTGGCCTCCTTGCGAATCCCCAATTCCTTCCATGTGTATCTTCTCAAACCTGTTGTCCTCAGTTCTTTCTTCAAGGTTCCTGGTGCCACTCTGACTCCTGTCAGCGCTGAGGACATTTTCGAGGTAGAGAACATTTTGGCCCGGGGTGCAGGCACTCCTAAGAGGTCTCCAGGCACTGTACCTCTTTCTTAAAGGGGCCGCGTGCATTCCATTAAAGTGTCCGCAGCCAATAGCTGGAGGTCTCTTACTATTTAAACTGCCTCCTCCAACATGGAGGTGCCTATGCAATGTTGTGAGTTTGTTCCTAACACTCTTGTCAGTTCTCAGGTCCCTGTATTGCATCAGAGTCTGCTGCACCCGCCAGTGCTTTCTTCTATGGTAGCAGAGCCAGCTGCACCTGCCAGTGCTCACCTCAACGGCAGCAGAGTCAGCTTCATCTACCAGTGCTCACCTCAATGGCAGCTGAGCCAGCTGTACTCGCCAGTGCTCACCTCAATGTCAGCAAAGCCAGCTGCACCTGCCAATGCTCACCTCAATGGCAGCCGAGCCAGCTGCACCCGCCAGTGCTCATCTCTCAGTCAGACTGTCCTGTCTGCACCTGCGGTTCCTGTCATCTTCTCTGCCTGCCTGCATCTGTTGGACATTCCCCCGGGACATTCCACCTATTCACTCCTAGGGGTCAGCCGCCATCTACCCTGTGCTCTAGCATGTAGATGATTGGAATAGTGATGCAGATGACACCATCCTTAGTCTAATTATTGCAATTATTGCCTCTACTGAGTTATTTTTGCAAAAGTGGCAGATAACGTGAGATGGGCTTTGCGGTCTCAAAAAAGGCCCAGGAAAGGCAACCATTGCCGCCCCTGCGAACTGCACACTCGCGACCAGTGCTTGCAACAGCCACAGTTGTGGGTGAGGATGCAGTGCTAATTGGGGTTGCATCACTCCATGTCTGTGCGACAAGCCGCAGTGTAACCTCCTTCTTCCTTCTCTACCTCCTCTGCTGAGCTACTCAACTGTGTAACTCTGGGTTCACACCAAGTGGGATCTACAACCTCATCGTCATCCTCTGTTCTCCCTCTCCCTGGCCTGAGAGACACCCTCCTCCTCTTCTTGCCCTTACAGCACAGTATAGTCCGTGTGCGCCTCTGGTATCTGAGTCTCATCAGTAACAACTTCACCCCGGGGTTTAACATCTTGTGACGAGGGTCTGGATTCTGGATCCAACAGGAAAAAACTTTGGGCATTGGTGCAGATGCCTTCCTCATCTGGATTCTGTGAATCTTTGGAGCAGACCTCTGATGCCCATGGAATAGCATGTGTGAACAGCTCTGCAGACTGGCCCATCTATGGTTCCACACAGCCAGTTGGGCGGTTGGAAAGTTGTGATGCGGGGGGAAACAAGGGTGATTGGGGTGCCACCTCTGAGGTCTGTGTGTCATATTATGGTGGAGGAAGAGGAGGAGAGGCCACTTGATGCAGTGCATGCCATTCACTGGAGCACATGCTCTTTCTGAGCCTCATCTACAAGGGGTACCGCTGTGCGGCTGCCAAAGAAATGGAGTCGAGTAGCCCATCCAGTAACAGATGTTGTCAGTTGTCTTTGAATAGGGCAAGACCATGTTTATTTAGTTGACCTTTCAGTAACATTAACACCTATCCCATGTACACATCGAACACCAAGCCTATTCCCCCTTCCACCACAACCTCACTTTTTCCCACTTATGTTGTATATACCCGTCCCCTCTTTTAACCAGCTGTTTCACAACCTTAGGCCCAGACCTGTCAGTCACCTGTCACTAAAGCTACAATCACTATTTATTTTCTTAGCAAATGGGGCCTACTGATTCCTGACTGCAACACAGTTTTAACCCAAACGATTTGGATTAGCAAATGGGGCCTCCTGACTGCAACACAACTTTAGTCCAAATGATTTTGATTACCAAATAGAGCTTCCTTGCTGAACCCCGGTATTAGACATAATGATTGTGATTAGCAAATGGGGCTTCCTGATTCCTGACTGCAACACAGTTTTAGCCCAAACGAGTTTGAGTTGGAAATGTGGACTTCTGCCTGCACAACACTATTAGCACAAACTAGTTAGATGCTGGAAGATCGATTTCACACAGGACAGGATCTTATGTAACAAAATAACAAGTTCACTTAGGTCAGCAGTAGGAGCAGCCTCTTTTCGCTGTTACACTGAGAAAATGGCGCCAGCAATACAAGATTTCCGCTTTTTATATGGAGAGGGAAATGTAACTCTGGCTTCCAATCACAGAAACCCTTGTGTCATGACGTTGTGGATGGTTACTGTTATGCCCCATGAATGAGACATTTTACAGACTGTCCTGTGTATTTTACATGCTGTATTGCAGTCTCTCATATTGTTTACTGTTGCTATGTGTCCCTGTGTTTGCATAGCTGAAATCCTTCCTTTACATCAAGTTTGTCCCTTCTGTCTCTCTGTCTCCCTCTTCTGGTGTGATGTCATTTCCTTCTTCTTTCTCCTGTGTTTCATTCTCCATCTTGATTTTATCAGAATCACATGTGTTTTCAGTCTGTCTGAAGAAAGTCTTTTTTACCTGCTGCTGTTTGTATGCATTCAACAAGAATTCTTAAAGAAATCAAAGTCTCTTCTGGATTCTTCATAACATGTGTGCCGGCAGCTGAGTTAAGCTATCTGCGATCGTCGCCAATTGTAAGTAAGGTAAAGAGATCCAGCATCTCACAGAGCCATAGTTACAGCCACAGGCCCCGGGGACAGAATAGTAAAAAAGACTTTTCAGATTCATCTGTAAAACCCACAGCTTCTATAAAGCTACAGAACTTCCTGCAGAGCATCCGCTCTCAACATATAAGAGTCTATACAGCTCCCCTTCTCCCTGTGAATCAGGATGGCTGAAGGAATGACTACACGGTCTCTGCCAGACCCATTGTCAGAGGAAGAGTGCATAGACCCTGATCCACCATTTAGTGAGAAGGCTAGACGTGTCACAAAGCCAACATTGAAAATAAGGGAGAATCTAGAATCCAGTAAACATGATCTTCTCCGTGCAACAGCAGAGCTATGGCAAAAACTCTTATGCCACATAAATAGCCTATCTCAGCCTGCTTCTCTCCAACGACCACTGGAGGGAGCTCTCGCACAACTGTGTTCAGATTATCAATGTTATGCAGAAATAACAGACCAATATATGGCAGTGTTTAAAAAGACTTAACCCATCAGTTACCTGCAAAGAGCTGCAAGCTTTCCAAAAACTTAACTCTGAGAGAGAAAGCATGGTGCGCGATATAAAAGCCAAAACAGAGGCAAGAATCGCACTAATAGCCGAGATGTCATCTTGCATTTCTGGCTCTGCCAGACAGTCAAAGCGACCATCTAAGTCACGCTCTCCAAAATCCTCAACCCTCAGCGAACAGCTCATAAAAGCACGTGCGGAAGCTGAGGCCACTAAAATACAAGCTGCCTTTGCTCAAAAGGAAACTGAAATGAAAACTGAGGCAACTAAAATACAAGCTGCCCTAGAGGCCCTAGAGAAGGAACGCCAACACGCCATAGCCATGGCAAAGGTAAAGGTCCTGGAACAAGCCATCAGTGGGAGCCAAAGAGACAGCATCAGTTTAAGTGGTTTTGATACTGAAGACCCTCTTAAGCGTACTAGAGACTATGTACAAACCCAACACAGTGCTATCCCTGCTCCTGCAATCCTTCCTGACCACACTGATGCTCCCCTGAGACAACAGGACACAGAGCGTTTATCCCCATTATGCACCCAAGGTCAGTACAATTACAATACGCTGCCAATCTTGTATCCTGATCCACCTCTGTGCACTGAAATGTACCAGAAACCTGCAAATCACCAAATCTTATACTCAGAATCCTACGTACAGGCCAATATGAAGGCCAGTCACCACACTCCGGTCAATCACACAATTCCAGTCCCATGTGTGGCAGAAACTAAGCTCATTAAGCCAGTTAATGGACTGAACGCCTACGCTGCCCCATATATACCTGCATTCCCAGGTCAAATCACAGACTGTATGAACAAAGCTATCCATCTAGCATCGGTCCTTCCAAAATCGGAGAATGCTGATATGACTGGCCTCACAAGGTACATGATTCGGCGCGATCTAACTAAGACCGGTCTTACAGAGTTTGACGATAAACCTGAGAACTACAGGGGTTGGAAGTGTACCTTTGAAACCACGATCAGTGATCTCGGCATCACCGCCGCTGAAGAGCTAGACCTGCTAATCAGGTGGCTTGAGCCACAATCCACGGATCGGGTCAAGAGACTTAAATCTGTCCACATCAGTAATCCCATTGCTGGTCTCACTGCTGCATGGAAGAGGCTAGAAAGAAGCTATGGCAGTCCTGAGGTCATAGAAAGGGCCCTGTTCAAACGACTAGAGGATTTTCCAAAGGTATCTAATAAAGACAGTACAAGGTTCCAAGAGCTCAGCGACCTCCTGTTAGAGCCTCAGCTGGCCAAAGCAGACCCGTACCTTCCTGGCCTCAGCTACCTGGACACTGCTCATGGGGTAACCCCAATAGTTTCCAAGCTGCCGTCCAATATCCAAAATAAGTGGGCCATGCTTGGATCAAAATACAAAAGGGAAAACCAAGTCTCCTTCCCTCCATTTTCCTACTTCTGCGAGTTCATCGAAAATATCGCAGAGTGTAAGACCGATCCAAGTTTTTCCTATGGAGAACACAGCGACCCTGTTTCATCTACTAAACACGACAGTCCACGTCTTAACTACAGGAGCCACCAAGCTCCAATGTCCATCAAGAAGACTGATGTTCTTCCGGCACCTTCAGTATCACAAGATAAGAGCGACAAAGGTGAGAAGGTTGAGAATCCTAATCGCCAGTGTCCAATTCACAAACTGCCACATCCCCTGAAGAAGTGCATCGGCTTCAGGAAGAAGCCCCTTCAAGAACGAAAGGTGCTCTTGAAGAAGTTTGGAGTATGCTTCAGGTGCTGCGCCTCTACCGAACATCTTGCTAAGGACTGTGTCATCCCCATCAAGTGTCTAGAGTGCAACAGCGAAGACCACGTACAGGCGCTCCATCCATCACAGCCTGACTCTGCGTCTTCACCTTCTCCCACCACAAGCCATGGCGGGGAGAGTACAGACCAAGTGACAAGCCATGTTGCAGTTTCTTCCTCATGCACCGATGTCTGTGGAGAAGGTCTTCGAGACAAGTCCTGTGCGAAGATTTGCCTGTCATGGGTGTATCCCAAGGGCCATCCAGAGAAGGCAGTCAAGGTGTACGTTAGCCTGGATGACCAGAGCAACAAATCATTAGCCAGGTCAGAACTCTTTGACTTGTTTGACTTAAAAGGAGACGTCTATCCCTACACCTTGGGCACCTGCAGCGGCGTTTTACAAACCTCTGGAAGAAGGGCCAGTGGCCTCATAATAACTTCTCTTGAGAAAGGCGCCACGGAGATACCACTACCCACGCTTGTAGAGTGTAACCAAATACCATTCAATAGGGAAGAAATCCCAACACCAGAAGTCGCTCTTCAGCATCCTCATCTCAGAATGATAGCCAAAGAGATGCCACCTCTGGACGATAAGGCAGACATCCTAATTCTCCTCGGCAGAGACATTATACGACTGCACAAGATGCGTCAACAAATCCACGGACTACTCAATGAACCATATGCCCAGCGCCTCGAGCTGGGCTGGGTCATCATTGGCAATGTCTGTAGTGACCAGACAAAGAATCAGAACAACATCTCCTCTTACAAAACCGTTATTACGTCAGTTGACAACGACTTGTCCTCCCTGTCATACTCACGTCACCAATGGATGAAGGAGAAGTCAAATGACACTACGTGTCAACGGCAACCATTCGATATTTCAAGTCCGCTTTATCCTCGAGACTACAACCTCGAGATAACAGCATTCGATCCTTCAACCAAGGACAACAACTCACTACCTACAGAGGGAGACAAAGTGATCATCAGGGTCATGAGCATCAAACCCACCGAAGACAACTATAACAGCTGGGTAGCTCCCTCACCTTCTCTTCCAGCAAAGACTAAGTTGCCAAGGGATCCAGAGCAAGTAACTGCTAAGTTCCCAACCTTTGATACCCATCTCCATCACAAGCCTGGTCAAACCGAAGCCATGCTAGACTTCAGTGCTCAAAGTGAGAGCCCTCTCTCAACAGCCTACCTCTGACCGATGGTGTCAGCGTTTTCCCCACGCAATTCAGCCTCAGCTCACTGGCGGATGTTGAACGAGACACGTTCACTTCCCAAGCATCACCCTGTAAGGAACTTGCTATCGAACGAGGAGCCTCGCCTGTTGAAAACAGCATCGATGGTCCTCTCGGGTTTAAGACACCCATCGCAGTTCTAGGCAGGGTACCACTGAGACAGCTTGCTACTCCGGATATCAACGGGAACACTATGCTACCATCTCAGAGACAGCAAAGATGGGAGACGGCGAAGAAGTCTCTAAAGGCCTTACAACAAGTCCTGTACTCTAATACCACTATGAAGAGACATAGTAGAGGGTCTCAAAACATTTTTTCCCATTATTTTTTCCCATTATTAAGGAGTGTATATCCTAGACTGGTCATGCCCATGCACTAAGTGTATGGGCTGAAAAACATCTACCTCTGGGGAGTATACGTATATATTTATATATATATTGTAGGGATCCGCTCTGGTAGGCAAGGGCCGGACCGCAGTTATGAGGCAACACACAGGCTTTAAGTCCAAAAATCAATGTTTTACTGTCTCTTTAACGCCAGGTAACAAAACATCACAAAACATAAATGCATTCCAGCTTTCAATATCACTGTTCCCAGACGCACCCTTGCATGGGACGGGCTTGACTAAGAGGCTGCAGGCTAGCACGGACCACCAGGTGCCTTCCCGGGTGGTCTGGAACTCGCTTCCAGTGCTCACTGACACAATGTAACAGAAAGTCACACTTCCAGGCTAACTCCAGCCAAGCTCCCTAACAGAACCACGTGGTTCTCAGTGTGGGACCATCACAGGCTCCGCACACACAAGACTCCTGTCCAGGTGCTATTCAGGACCCCCGTCCAACACCCCGGCCACCAAGTTCCAAGTCTCACCACGTGCTTCCAGTAATCCGATCCAACCCCAGGATCTTCCAACACTGACAGACCTTCCAGGAACCTTCCAGGCAGCCCTATGCAGGACACACTCTTCACTTTCTCTGCCAGACTTCCAGAGACTTCTCAGTCTCCAACTCAATCTCCTCACCATGTGCCAAACACTGTCTTTCATACCTGTAGCCACTCCCCAGCTAAGGCATGAAGCACATGGTCTGGTCACCTGTTCATGACCTCATCACAGGTCCTTCACAACACCTACAATCACCAGATTGCAACATTCATTCTCCCACCACCAGTGGGCGGTGTATGTGTAGTTAGCATGTCCCACCCAGCTCACAAGCTAACCCTGTAGGTTCACCCTTAACAATAGTCAGAACTCTTATGGGACTACAAGTCCCAGAACAACATTACTGACCTACAGCACAGAATAGCTCTGCGACACATACTTTCCATTTGGCACCATACCAGGGACTGGTTTCCCATCCATCTCATGCCTCCATGCATAATTTGAGCAACTTATACAGCGCCCCCTAGGTGTCACATTAGTCACTACACCACTATATATATATATATATATATATATAAAAGAATGTTCAATGTAGGCCTTTAAAAATGGTTAATGCGGACATCATAAACACCCTTAAAAAATTTATAGCGAGGGTAGCGTGATCACCTTGATGATATGATGGTGGAGGAGAAGGAGGAGGACGAGACAAAAAAGACAAAATCCTGAAGCGTATACCAAAGTTTGGGTGGGAAGGGGTGCATGTGAATAGAGCAGAAAAACAAACACTGGATTTGAGTTTATGTTCTGCTGCTGTCATCCGTTGTTATACAGAAGTCTGGCCCAATCCATTCATTTTGGTAAGAGTCTGTCAGCATTTTCAGTTGTCATGCAGATGCAGCTATCGGTTATAATACCCCCAGCAGCACTAAGAACCCACTCTGACAAAATACTAGCTGCAGAGCAGGCCAGGACCTCCAAGGTGTAGAGAGAAAGTTCATGCCACATGTCTAGCTTGGTTACATCTATTGGGTAAGTCACAGATGAATCAAGGAGGATGCTGAAACGGTCGACAAAGTACTCTTTCAGCATCTTCTAAAACTTTACCCTCCTTGTCAGAGTACCCTGTGCATCATGGCCTGGGAGCTGGGAGGGTGAGAAAATTGTCCCAGAAACTTGAGAGTGTTCCCCTGCCTCTACTGCATCTGGCGTGTGTCTCCCTAGTCTCCACTCCTTGGTTGTCCAAGATACTGTGACCTCTGCCGCCAGCATTGTCAGATGGGAATTTTTTTTAATAATTTTTCAATTAGGACCTTCTGATACTGGAACATATTATTAGACCTCTCTGCCACGGGAAGGAGAGATGTAAATTTCTCCTTGCAGCGTGGGTCTAGAGGGGTGACCAACCAGTAATTAGTGTTGGCCAAAATGCATACAACGCGAGGGTCACGGAAAAGGCAGCGGAACATAAACTCAGCCATGTGTGCCAGATTGCCAGCAGTCAAGACTTCCCTGTCCCCACCAGAGGGTGACTGTCCATGTTGTCCTCCTCATCCTCCCCCTCCTCATTTTCAGACCTTCCACGTTGAACAGACGGGATGAAGGTGGTGTGGGTACTATCGTCTGTAGAGCAAGCAACCAGCTCCTGTTCTGTCTCGCCTCCACCTCCTCCTCATTATCACCCAATCCGCGTTGAGAAGATGAGATGAGGCCGGGCTTTGTAGCATCACCCAGTATAGTTTCTTGCTCCATCTCAACTTACTCCACTTGCAAAGACTCCTTTTTAATTGTGAACTGCGAGCGTTTCAGTAGACCGAAAAGCGGGATGCTGACCCTGCTTATGGCGTTACTGCCGTTCACAATCTTTGTCAAGTCCTCAAAGTTTTGGAGAACCACAAGGATGTCAGACAACCATACCCACTCATCAGCTCTTATGTGCAGAGGCTGACTGGAATACCAATGTGCATGGTGTAGCTGGTATTCAACTACTTTCCTCTACTGCTCACAAAGGTTTGCCAATATGTGTAGCCCAGCTGCGCTTGGTGCCACATGTTACCCTGGAGGATGCACGAAAGGTAAATTCACAAATCACCCGATATGCATTCACACTTCACATTTCCCTGGTGCCACCAGAGGGAGCCCTTGGAGAGTACGCAGGTATATAAGGGTAGTGGAGGAGATAGCAGGAGCTCAGTTCAGAGTTCAGCTCTGTGGAGTGCAGTTCAGTTGAGCTTTTTGTCAGTCAGATTGTGAGAGACGGACAAGCTAGTTACCTCAGACGAGCTGAGAGGGAAAGACTAGCCGAAGAGAGAGAAACTTATTTGAAAGCCTGAAGACTTCAGCATATACTCAGCTTACATTGTGGAGTCCAGTAGTAGTGGGTCGGATTGCCACTTAGTCTGGTCAAAGTTGAGTCCACTGAGAGTACCTTCATTGAGCGTTTCAGTGAGTTAAGCGTGCCGACGCTTGGAGAGCGGTGAAGATAAAGAAAGCTGACATCTACTGCTGGTTGTGTTTATGTTAAAGGTGTGAGTAGGACGAAATGCAAGTGGAAGAAAAGAGAGAGAGAGAGTGACAGAGGTTAAACAGCATTGATAGCTTACCTCCACTCCGCACCACCGGACACCGGGTCCGAGCTTGATAGCTTCTTCAGGACTAGTAAGAGAAACCGGAGACCCTGCTGGACTTTAGGTCGCAGGGGCCCAACAGTGCTGATACGTAATCGGGGTTAGGAAGAACAGGAGTCTGGCAGGGCCCTGCACACAGAGACTTAGTTCTGTCCAAAAGAAGGCTCCACCACAAGGTCAGCCGGGCGTAGCTGAAGAGACAGAGTTAGACGTTGTTCCATGCAAGTCAGAAACTCACACACCTAAAAGAAGTAAGGAGGCCCTACACCTACTCAGTGGGATTACTGGATGTGCATCCTCCACCCTGACAGCTTCCCGGGACGTGCCTGCATCTACCACCAGTAAAGGTACAGAAAGAGACTTTCTTGGGTGTGTCTGCCTTCTTGATCCTGCCCCCCTACACCGCCATATACCCTGAGGGATCAGTCTTGCCTGTGGGAGGCTTAACACCTTGCTGCCCAGTAACAACCCCTCAGAGGATTTACCCTGCAGCGCTGGTAACCCTGACCAGGAACCACAGGTGGCGTCAAGAACATTTCTATCATCCCCTGTAAATATCCCCTTTTCAGTGAGTGCCCAGGGCCACGGACCGAGCCGTGCTACCCGTGACATCCCCCATTGAAGTGAACGGGCTCGGTACTGAGTAACCCACAAGCCCTGGCCGAGCGACTCAAATATATGTAACGTTGAGTTCCAATGCGTGGTGACATTGCACACCAGTCGGTGAGCTGGAAGTTGCAAACACTGCTGCAGCACTTCCAGGTCAGTGGCAACTGTAGTCAACTTACAGAAATGGGCACACATGCGGCGTACTTTCACAAGTAGCTCAGGCAGATCTGGGTAGGTTTTGAGAAACCTCTGAACCACTAAGTTGAGCACGTGGGCCAGTCATGGTACATGTGCGAGGTTACCAAGCTTCAGAGCTGCCACCAGGTTATGGCCATTGTCACACACGACCATGCCTGGTTGTAGTTGAGGGGTGATAGCCACAGATCAGTCTAGTCTATTAGAACTTTTAACAACTCTGCGGCGGTGTGCGGTTTGTCACCTAAGCAGATTAGCTTCAGCACAGCTTGTTGCCGTGTGACCAAGTCTCATGCTTCAGTTCTTCCACCTTGCGACTGATGTTGACGTTTGTGAGATGGAGGGTAAGGAGGAGTAGCAGGAACTGCTGTAGAAGGTGGGAGCAACCCTGATTGAACCAGGACTCTCAATCCTCGGTGTCGGTAGCATGTGTTTCGTCCCAGGGTCCGATAGGGTCCCGGCTTCCACAATGTTTACCCAGTGTGCCATCAAGGAAATGTAGCGTCCCTGGCCACAAGCATTTGTAGGCCTTTTGTGGCTCCTCCGTTAAGAATGACGCCAGGACTTCCGCCCACTGCTCTGACGAGAGTTCCTCCTTATCGCAGCTCTTTGAAAAAACAGTTAAAAAGGTCTCTATGTCATCACTTGGGGTAATTTTCTGCAAGGCTTTCCTCACTGCCTTCTGGACAGAGAAATCATCAGTTCACCTTGGAGTCGGAGTTCCTGCTGTGTCACGAACCACCTCTGCGAGTAATTCAACCTGCTGCTGCTTATTTGTGTCCTCTTGTGTCAACTGTTGCTGATGCTGTTGTTGGGCTTGCACCAGATGTTTAATCAGGTCCTCCATGCTGTCTGACATCGCTCCCTGGCTTATAGCTGCCTTTACCCAAGACATGTAGTACTTCCGTAGCAGTCACACATGTTCCCTGGAAACGCTGCCCACACTTGAAATACCAAATGTAGCAATGCTACTCACTTGGGAGCAGGATGAAATATCACAGGAACCGTTTCTATCTAAAAGTCCGTCTGGTTTATTTAATTCCTCATGAACCGCACCACAGGAAAGCTTAAATACAACCCTTGTCCGATGTAAAGTGAAACATAAAGTAAGGAGTCCATACAATAGTGCAGGTTCACCCGCTTGGATTGCAGTCCAGCTCCTCAGGCCTTTAGCGAAGGCACAGAATCCTGGAGGTCTCTGCATCTTCAAACACAGACCAAGTGGGAGACAATCAGTCTTTATTTTACAATGTGAAACACACCAAGGGGTGGAGATATGGTGACCAACTCCTCAGCTGCTTGCATCAAATCAGGCACTGTCATGGCTGATTAACCCCTCTTGGTACTATATGTACTAGAGCAGGGGTGGGAAAATAATTTTCCCAAGGGGCCACATGAGAGACTGTGACTGTTGTGGAGGACTGAACCAATAGGCTGAAATTAATTCTACTCAATATTAATATTGATATATAATAAATAATATTACGCAGAATTAAGTATGCTGACATCCCCTTATATATCGTTTGAACCCGAGTACAGCCCCTTCTGTATATCGTATCAGCCCCCCCAATAGCCCCTTATATGCAGCATGAGCCCCACACAGCCTCCCCATATGTGGCATGAGCCCCACACAACCTCCCCATATGTAGCATGAGCCCCACACAGCCTTTTCCATATGCGGCATGAGCCCCACACAGCCTCCTCCATATGCCGCATGAGCCCCATACAGCCTCCCCCATATGCAGCATGAGCCCCACACAGCCTCCCCATATGCAGCATGAGCCCCACACAGCCTCCCCATATGTGGCATGAGCTTCACACAGCCTCCCCCATATACAGCATGAGCCCCACACAGCCTCCCTATATACACTGCATGAGCCCCACACAGCCTCCCTATATACACTGCATGAGCTCCACACAGCCTCCCTATATACACTGCATGAGCCCCACACGACCTCCCTATATACACTGCATGAGCCCTACACAGCTTCCCTATATACACTGCATGAGGCCCACACAGCCTCCCCATATACACTGCATAAGGCCCCATAGCCTCCCCATATACACTGCATGAGGCCCCCATAGCCTCCCCATGTGCAGAATGCCCAATAGCGTCCCCATGTGCAGCATGATGCCCCCATAGCCTCCCCATGTGCAGCATGTCACCCTCATCAGCATGTTATCCTCATAGCTAGCACCATGGGCAGCATGTTACCCCCATAGCCAGCACCATGGGCAGCATGTCACCCCATATGCAGCACCATGTGCAGCATGTCACGCCCATATGCAGCACCATGTGCAGCATGTCACCCCCATAGCCTCCCATGCTCACCCAAACATCTCATACACATGAAAAAAAAAACAAAAGAACACCACATACCTCGGTCCCGTTCCCCGGCACTCTGCTTCTCTCCCTGCCTCCGGTGCGCTGACTCTCCGCAGTAGACAGCCGATGTGATGATTGGTGGAGGTCCCTCCTCCACCAAAGAAGTCCGCGCAGATGGAGACAGCGAGCCGAAGGGCACAGTGCGGCTCGTGGACCTCTGGTGTCTTGGTCCGTGGGCCAAACTGAGACAGCCAGAGGGCCGGATGTGGCCCGCCAGCTGCACTTTGCCTAGGTCTGTACTAGAGCATTACTCCAGGTTTACATCGCAGAGGAAATCTGCCTCTGTGATACATATATCCCATCCACTATGTGTCTGGCAGCCACCTTACAATCTCTTCTAGCTTTCAGGCCCAGAGGCGTCATGACAGCGCATCATCCCAGGATGCCAGTCTGAGGATGCTGGATGGAGAAGTGAAGTCTGGTCTCTCATCTAGCCAAATCAGATCTCATACTTAGCAGTGATGAGGAGCAATACCCCAAAATACTGTGCCAGCAAATCGAGATTCTGATTTGGCTTTTATCCTAAGTCATGTTGCAAGGTTCGATAAAGGGACGATATTGACTTGTAGACTTCCAATAGGTAGCACTAGAGTTCCAGTCCTTTTTCTCTCTGAAGAGACAATTTGCATATTTAATTTCCCAGAGGAGCATGCAAGTCGTTTAAGTCTCCTCATGCTGGCATGCCAGAATTGGCATGTTACTCTTCACAAAGAGAAACCTTACCCCTTAGATCCAGTCCACAAATAGTAAGGAATCTTGTTATCAGTTTAGAGTATAGTTACCATTAGGCCGGCGTCACACTTGCCGTATGAAAAATCGGTCCTATTTTCTTGGCCGAAAATCACAGGAGTGTTCTCTGTATGGTCATCCATGTGTAATCCGTTTGCAATGCGATGATACGATCTCCTCACATCTATGTATTCGTGTGACATCTGTATGCCGTATGGCAACCGTATGTCATGCGTATGCCGTGATTTTATCGCAGACTTGCAAAATGAACATATAATGGATCCATGGCCTGAAATGAATTATAAACCTAATCAAGGACCCTATTTATAGGCTCTACAACAGGTTCCACCCTCCAATCTTTGCATTATAGTACGTGTTTGTGTTTTGGTATTGCTGCTTTGTGTCAAACATGTCAGACAGTCTTACTTTCAACACTACTGAGCGGGTTCTTTTCCACTGGGTTTTGTCCCGACGTTTTGGGGAGCCTTACCCAGTGATTGTGGATCCGAGGAGGTGGAGACAAATGTGGGTACATCCGCTCTTGAGGCGACGGCTGCCAAAAGGGCATTTCCACCGTCTGTATGCTTCTCTATTCAGCCATCATGACAAGTTCTACCAGTATTGTCAGATAGGCGTACCAACTAGGGTTGAGCATTCCGATACTGCAAATATCGGGTATCGGCCGATATTGGCTGTATCGGAATTCCGATTCCGAGTACCGATATTTTCGTCATATCAGATACCGGAATCGGAATGTCACTGTCAGTGTCCGTCGGTCGGGTCTGTCAGGAGTCAGCGGCACTTACCCGGCAGAAGATCTCCGGCGGTCACATCCCGGACTGCTTGATGGCCGCCATCCTCTTCTCCCTGGCGGTCACATGCAGTTTCTCGTGATAACTGCAGTGACTGCTGGGTAATCGCGGCCGTAAAGCAGTCCGATGACGTCACCGCTGGAGAAGCAGGTAATCAGCTGTGCTGCGCCGGGATGTCAGGCTCTGCCTGTCATTGCGATGTAGCAGAGCTGGATCGTCGTGGGACACTCGTTACTATGGACTGTGTCGGACAGGTGGTATACTGTTGGTTTGTTTTTTTCTTTTTTTACAGGAGATCGATGGCGTCGCAGGAATGAGAGTGTAATAAAAGAAATGAAAACTGTGTTGTCTCTTTTATTTCATTAAAAGACTTTTTTCTTGCTGTGTCTTTTTTTTAAACATTTAAAAACTTTGGGATTAATAATGGATCGTGTCTTATTGACGCCTCTCCATTATTAACCGGGCTTATTGTCACCGTGCAATCAACGGTGACATTAACCCCTTATTACCCCGCTTGCCACCGCTACAGGGCAAGTGGGAAGAGCCGGGTAAAGTGCCACAATTGGCACATCTTTTGATGCGCCAAATGTGGGGCTGCTGTAGCCTGGTATTATCAGGCTGTTGAGGGCCAAAATCCATGGGCCTTGACAGTCTTTTAATACCAGGCCGCAGCAGTCTGCATTTTACTTGGCTGGTTAAAACAAAAATAGGGGGGATCCCCACGCCGTTTTTTTTTCGAGGGGATCCCCTATTTTTGTTAACCAGCCAAGCTAAGCAGACTGCTGTGGCCTGGTATTATCAGGCTTGCAAGGTCCATGGATATTGGATCCTTACCAGCCTGAAAAACCAGGCCTCAGCGGTCTGCTTCATCTGGCTGGTTAACAAAAATAGGGGGGACCCCACGCTAATTTTTTTCGAGGGGATCCCCTATTTTTGTTAATCAGCCAAGATATGCAGACTGCTGTGGCCTGGTATTATCAGGCTGGCAAGGTCCATGGATCTTGGCTCCTTAACAGCCTGAAAATCCAGGCCTCAGCGGTCTGCTTCATCTGGCTGGTTAACAAAAATAGGGGGGACCCCACGCCAATTTTTTTCGAGGGGATCCCCTATTTTTGTTAATCAGCCAAGATATGCAGACTGCTGTGGCCTGGTATTATCAGGCTGGCAAGGTCCATGGATCTTGGCTCCTTAACAGCCTGAAAATCCAGGCCTCAGCGGTCTGCTTCATCTGGCTGGTTAACAAAAATAGGGGGGACCCCACGCCATTTTTTTTTCGAAGGGAACCCCTATTTTTGTTAATCAGTTCCCTCTGACGTCACTGATGGTGTCCCTGGCTGACCTGAAGTGAAAGTGGAAAGCAATCAATTAAGCTTTCCACTTCCTCTCCTGTCAGCCAGGAGAGGAGCTCATTCATTTGGGGGTTTACTGTGAGGCTGCAGCATTAGCTGCGGTCCCTGCAGTAAACATTAACCCTTTCTGAAGGATTACACCGTGGGACCTGACTGTGCATCGGATTGGTAAGAATAATTTTGCTTTATTATTTTATTTTTATTACAGGAAATGGTTTTAGCAGGTAAATAAAATATGGTCAAAAACTGTGTGATTATTTCATTAAACTTCTTTTTTATTAAAGTGTGTGTGTTTGATTTTTCTTTCATACAATAGGATTAATAATTGATAGTTGTCTAATTGACAGCTCTCAATTATTAACCTGGCTTAAAGTGACCTTTCAATTGCAAGGTCATTTTAACCCCTTATTAACCCATTCGCCACCGCTACAGGGCAATGGGAATAGACGGGCAAAGTGCCAGAAAGGGCAAATCTAATTAGAGATTTGCCCTTTCTGGGGTGTCTGGGGGCAGATGTTAGTAGCTGGGGGGGGCCAAAAATAATGGTCCCTCTCTGGGTTATTATTATGTGCCCCCACTCACTGGCTTTGTCTGTCTGGTTGTGAAAATAGGGCGGGAGCCCACGCATTTTTTTTCAGCAATTTTACACCTCATATATATATATACATGTCATTGAGTTTGTGACACATATATATATATATATTTATAGTTCATACACTTCTACATAGTATAATAGCCGCTAATTCAATTGCCGGCTTTTGTGAAAATGCAGAACCCGACATGAAATGACACTTGGTTTACATAGAGTTAACCATGTCTTTTCATGTAGTTTGATATCTGATTTGCACAAACAATTACATGAGTGTAAGTGTGCAAAATTTCACACCTGTAGGGGTTAATTAAAGGTGTAAATTCGTAGCAAAAAAGTCTGGTTTTTTTTACAACGAATTTATACCTTTAATTAACCCCTACAGGTGTGAAATTTTGCACACTTACACTCATGTAATTGTTTTTGCAAATCAGATATCAAACTACATGAAAAGACATGGTTAACTCTATGTAAACCAAGTGTCATTTCATGTCGGGTGCTTCTGTCTTTTCACAAAAGCCGGCTTTACCCGGTAATTGAATCAGAGGCTATTTTACTATGTAGAAGTGTATAAACTATAAATATATGTATATATATATGTCACAATGACATGTATATATATATATATATATATATGTATTCTATGTGTGTATATTTAGTGTTTACAAGGAAAGAAAGAGGTTTTTTTAGTTACGATATTTTGTTCCCATAGACTTACATTGGATTTCCGGTATCGGTATCGGGTATCGCCGATATTTTAATGGTATCGGCGATACCATTCTGATTCCGATACTTTTGGATATCGGAAAGTATCGCTCAACTCTAGTACCAACATTTGACATTCTTCTGGAGACTGTGCGCCCTGGGATCACCTTCAAAGACACCAAGATGCGCAAGTCTATTTCCACTGAGGAGCGCCTTTTACATACTTTACGGTATGTATTCATCCTCTATGTTGACAATGTATTTTCCTTGTGTTTGAGCTAAATACACTGATCCATTCCTTTTGCTGTAGTGTTTTTTTTTCATTTTTTTTTAAAAGATTTATTGTATCACATTTTGCCATTTGTAGCGCCGGCGTCGGCGTCCCTGCCCTCTGCCAGGCAGGGACGCTGTTCCCCTCACCCCTCTGCTCCAGGTCCGGCGTCCTCCTGCCGCTCTGCTGGCGGCGCACGCTCCTTTCCTGCCACTGTGCTTAGGGCGCGCGCGCGGGCGCTGCCCTCCCTCTTAAAGGGGCCGCGCGCGTCGTCCTAAGGAGTCCCCGGCCAATGGCCGGAGGACTTCACCTTATATAAGGCCCCTCCTCCAAAATGGAGGTGCCCGAGCAATGTTGTTGCACTGTTCACTACTCTGCTTCAGTCCTCAGGGTCCTTGCCAGATACCTGTCTGATTTCTGCCAGGTTGCTGTCTGTTACCTGCCTGCTAGCTCACCTTGGAGCGCTCATCTGTTACCTGCCTGCTGGCCTACCTGGAGGCTCTGCCGTCACGTACCGTGATCTTCTGCTATTCCAGTGATTCTCGCCCGCTCATCTGGGAGCGCTCATCTGTTACCTGCTTGCTAGCACACCTGGGAGCGCTCATCTGTTACCTGCCTGCTAGCCTACCTGGAGGCTCTGCCGTCACGTACCGTGATCTTCTGCTATTCCAGTGACTCTCGCCCGCTCACCTGGGAGCGCTCATCTGTCACCTGCCTGCTAGCCTACCTGGAGGCTCAGCCATTACAGGTCGTATCTACCTTCTTCCAGAGACTGCCCCGGTCACTTGCCGTGACCTCCTGCCCACTCGTCCAGAGACTGCCCCGGTCACTTGCCGTGACCTCCTGCCTACTCATCCAGAGACTGCCCCTGTCACTTGCCGTGACCTCCTGCCCACTCGTCCAGAGACTGCCCCGGTCACTTGCCGTGACCTCCTGCCCACTCATCCAGAGACTGCCTCGGTCACTTGCCGCGACTTCCTGCCAGTTCATCCAGAGACTACCCCGGTTATCTGCTGTTACTACCTGCCCGTCCACCCTGGTCGCCACCCGCTCTCTTACAAGGTCCGCCCCTTTGTATAGTAGCTCAGAGGTTCCGCCTCCCAGACCCGTTACAGTTTGCTCGGGCCATGGAACCCGGTGGCGCCCAAGTTCCCTCCATCTCGGACCTGTGTCATGAACTGTCCCGTCAGAAGTCCCAACAGGAGTCCATCCTGGGTCACCTGCGGAATGTCAATTCTCGCCTGGACACTCTGACAGCTCCACCAGCAACCACCGCTGGTGCCATGACTCGCAATCCGGCAGCCCCTCTGCTCCCCAATACCATGGGCTCCTGTCACGGACCCAGGCTCTCCGCACCTCCTCGCTTCGGAAGCGACCCTGCTCAGGCTCGGGGCTTCATTAATCAGTGCACTCTGCACTTTGAACTCCTCTCCCACCAGTTTAACTCCGACCGGGCCAAAATTGCCTTCATCATGTCCCATCTCACTGGGGAGGCCCTGGCCTGGCTGAATCCTCTTTGGGAGAGAGGAGATCCTCTGGTGTCCGACCTGCCTGCCTTTCTCGCGGCTTTTCGGAAGGTCTTTGACGAACCCGGACGAAAGATCTCATCCACATCATCTCTGCTATGCCTCCGTCAGGGAAATCTCACCGTGGGCCAATATGCCATACGGTTTCATACCCTTGCATCGGAGCTGGCCTGGGACAACGACGCTCTGGTATCCGTTTTCTGGGAGGATTTGTCCGGCCGTATTAAAGATGAACTCGCCGGTCGGGACATTCCTACCACTCTCGATGACCTTATAACTCTCGCCACCCGGATTGACCTACGGTTCCAGGAGCGGGCCAAAGAGGTCACCCGTGAGAGGAGGTTTCCACGTCTAGCTCCTACGTTTCAGAAACCCGTCACTCCCTCCGTTTCTCCCCAATTACACTCTCCTGAGCCTATGCAGGTTGACCAGACCAAGATGGTCAAAACCCGTCAGGACTTACGCCGTGCCGAGGGGAGTTGCTTCTACTGTGGCAGTAAGGAGCATCGGATTCGTACCTGTCCGGAGAGGTCGGGAAATGCCTGTGTCTAGGTTCGCTCAGAGAGGTCGACCTAGACAAGGAGAAAGCCTCTCCATCTCTGCTGCTGTCAGTCTCAATTCTCTGTGGGGAGAATCGTTATTTTGAACTAGCCCAACTTGACTCTGGAGCAGCCGGGAATCTTATGTCACAGTCCCTGGTAGAAAAATACCGCATTCCCACCAAACCTCTGGTTGTACCTTTATCAGTCGCTGCTGTGGACGGGGGTCTTTTACCACACCCCATCCAACTCATCACCGAACCCATAACTCCGCAAGTGGGAATGCTGCATTCTGAGAGCATCTCTTTTCATGTTCTGCCTGGACTCTCTCACGCCCTCTTACTAGGGCTACCTTGGCTCCAGAGACATGGACCCGTGCTCGACTGGCAGACCGGAGAGGTTCTTCGCTGGGGACAGGATTGTCATAAGACGTGTTTGGTTCCTGTTCATCCTGTCTGTCCTTCTCCTACCCCAACTAATCTACCCCCTTCCGCTCATTCCAGAATTATTTGATCGTTTGAGGGGGGCTAGAATCTTCACCAAACTGGATCTCCGTGGGGCGTACAACCTGGTCCGTATCCGTCAAGGGGATGAATGGAAGACTGCATTTAACACCCGGGACGGCCACTATGAATATCTAGTGATGCCCTTTGGTCTCTGTAATGCTCCTGCCGTCTTTCAAGAGTTGGTCAATGACATCTTCCGGGACCTTCTCTACTCATGCGTAGTGGTGTACCTGGACGACATCTTGGTCTTCTCTCCGGATCTCCAGACTCACCGGAGGGACGTTCGTCAGGTTCTGCTCAGGCTCAGGCAGAATCACCTCTTCGCTAAATTTGAGAAATGCCTCTTTGAGCAGACCTCGTTGCCGTTTTTGGGCTACGTTATTTCTCAGACCGGCCTACGAATGGATCCAGAGAAACTGTCGGCCATCGAGAAATGGCCCCGACCGGAGGGATTGAAGGCCATTCAGCGGTTCCTGGGCTTCGCCAACTACTACCGCCTCTTCATACCACACTTCTCTTCCCGGACTGGCCCAATTTCCGCACTTACCCGTAAGGGTACTAACCCCAAAGAGTGGACGCCCGAAGCAGAGGAGGCCTTTCTTTCCTTAAAGCAGGCTTTCTCTTCCGCCCCGGTGCTACATCGCCCAGACGGCAACAAGCAGTTCTTCATGGAGGTTGATGCTTCCTCCTCTGGAGCCGGAGCGGTACTTACTCAAAAATCATCTTCCGGGAGGATGGTAACTTGTGGCTTCTTCTCCAAACTCTTCTCCTCTTCTGAGCGCAATTATTCCATAGGAGACCGAGAGTTATTGGCCATCAAGCTGGCATTGGAGGAGTGGCGTTACTTACTCGAGGGGGCTCTTCATCCGGTAATTATTTACACTGACCACAAAAACTTGGCTTACCTCCAGCATGCCCAGAGACTTAACCCGCGCCAGGCCCGGTGGTCCTTGTTTTTTGCTCGTTTTGATTTTGTTCTACATTTTAGCCCGGCAGACAAGAACATCAAGGCGGACGCCTTGTTCCGATCCTTCCTGGAGTCGGATCTCGAGGAGGAACCTAAACATATCATCGATCCCGCCAGAGTAATGCAGGTGTCTCCCGTGAGTCTAAATCGTCTCCCTCCCGGTAAGATGTTCGTATCGGTACCCGATCGGGAGAGAATCCTACACTGGGGTCATTCATCTAAATTAGCTGGCCACGCCGGTCAAAAAAAGACCCTCCAGCTAATTACTCGGCATTACTGGTGGCCTACCCTGCACAAGGACGTAATAGACTTTGTTTCTGCCTGTGCCTCACGTGGCCACAACAAGGTTCCGAGACACCTGCCTGCCGGTCGCCTCCTTCCGCTTCCTGTACCCGCTGCTCCCTGGCAGCATATAGCCATGGACTTCATAACGGACCTCCCCGTGTTTGCCGGTTGTACGGTCATTTGGGTGGCCGCTGACCGCTTTTCCAAGATAGCTCACTTTATTCCCCTGCCAGGCCTCCCGTCTGCACCCAAGCTGGCTAAAGACTTTATCCGCCACATCTTCCGTGTTCATGGCCTGCCCCGCCATATCGTGTCGGATCGAGGGGTACAGTTCACCTCACGTTTCTGGAGAGCCACTTGTAAATTGCTAGACGTCACCTTGGACTTCTCCTCCGCCTACCACCCACAGTCCAATGGTCAAGTGGAGCGGGTCAATCAGATCCTGACCAGTTACCTCCGGCACTTCGTTAATGTCCACCATTCTGACTGGGTGGATCTCCTGCCATGGGCCGAATTTTCTTACAACAATCACGAGAGCGAATCTTCCTCCAAATCCCCGTTTTTTGTAGTCTTCGGTCAGCATCCTCGGATCTCATTTCCCGTCTCCATCTCAGTGGACAATCCGGCTGCGGAATCTCTTGTTAACAAGTTTTCCTCCATATGGGAGAGTACCCGGTCCGCACTCCTTCTGTCATCCGAGCGTATGAAAAGACATGCTGACAAAAAACGTCTGGATCCTCCGCAATTCCGTCCTGGGGATAAGGTCTGGCTCTCGTCCAAGTATGTCCGGCTCAAGATTCCTTCCTATAAGTTAGGGCCTCGATTCATCGGTCCTTTGGAGGTCATCAGTCAGATCAACCCAGTGGCCTATAAATTGAAACTTCCGGCCAACTTGCGGATCCCTAACTCCTTCCATGTATCTCTCCTCAAACCGGTGGTACTTAACTATTTTCCAAGTCTACAGGTACGCCTCCTGCTCCGGTTTCAGCTGAAAACGAATTTGAGGTAGAGAACATTTTGGCCACCAAAAGGGTAAGAAGGAAGACCTATTTTTTGGTGAATTGGAAGGGTTTGGTCCTGAGGAGAGAACGTGGGAGCCTCGGGAGAACATCCATGCCCCTCTCATCCTAGCTAAATTTCTTTCTGGCCTAAAAAAGGGGGGGCCTAAAGGGGGGGGTACTGTAGCGCCGGCGTCGGCGTCCCTGCCCTCTGCCAGGCAGGGACGCTGTTCCCCTCACCCCTCTGCTCCAGGTCCGGCGTCCTCCTGCCGCTCTGCTGGCGGCGCACGCTCCTTTCCTGCCACTGTGCTTAGGGCGCGCGCGCGGGCGCTGCCCTCCCTCTTAAAGGGGCCGCGCGCGTCGTCCTAAGGAGTCCCCGGCCAATGGCCGGAGGACTTCACCTTATATAAGGCCCCTCCTCCAAAATGGAGGTGCCCGAGCAATGTTGTTGCACTGTTCACTACTCTGCTTCAGTCCTCAGGGTCCTTGCCAGATACCTGTCTGATTCCTGCCAGGTTGCTGTCTGTTACCTGCCTGCTAGCTCACCTGGGAGCGCTCATCTGTTACCTGCCTGCTGGCCTACCTGGAGGCTCTGCCGTCACGTACCGTGATCTTCTGCTATTCCAGTGACTCTCGCCCGCTCACCTGGGAGTGCTCATCTGTTACCTGCTTGCTAGCACACCTGGGAGCGCTCATCTGTTACCTGCCTGCTAGCCTACCAGGAGGCTCTGCCGTCACGTACCGTGATCTTCTGCTATTCCAGTGACTCTCGCCCGCTCACCTGGGAGCGCTCATCTGTCACCTGCCTGCTAGCCTACCTGGAGGCTCAGCCATCACAGGTCGTATCTACCTTCTTCCAGAGACTGCACCGGTCACTTGCCGTGACCTCCTGCCCACTCGTCCAGAGACTGCCCCGGTCACTTGCCGTGACCTCCTGCCTACTCATCCAGAGACTGCCCCGGTCACTTGCCGTGACCTCCTGCCCACTCGTCCAGAGACTGCCCCGGTCACTTGCCGTGACCTCCTGCCCACTCATCCAGAGACTGCCTCGGTCACTTGCCGCGACTTCCTGCCCGTTCATCCAGAGACTACCCCGGTTATCTGCTGTTACTACCTGCCCGTCCACCCTGGTCGCCACCCGCTCTCTTACAAGGTCCACCCCTTTGTATAGTAGCTCAGAGGTTCCGCCTCCCAGACCCGTTACACCATTGACATTCCATGCTGTTTGTAATAGTTCCAAAGGCATTGAATTGTGTTGTGTTTTTTTAGGCAGGGCTTAGTGTGGCATTTATATGTTAATTTGTATTTTTTTTTGTTTCTTTTCACTTACAGATTCCAATCCACTGGCCTCTCCTATGCGGCTCTTTATCTTGAATTTTTAATTGGGAAATCCACCATCTCTGGCATTGTCTGTTCTACGTGCTCAGAAATATGGTCATGACAACATCAATCAGTAATGGCTGAGACCAAAAAAACAAGACTGGCTGCGGATAGCCTGTGGCTTTGAGGCAACGTGCCAGATTCCAAGCTGCATTGGATCCCTGGATGGGAAGCACATCCGTGTGCGTAAGTTGCCAAGCTCAGGGTTCCAATATTATAATTATAAACAGTTTTTTTCTGTAGTGCTGTTGGCACTGGTCGACAGTGCATACAGGTTTATAATTGTAGATATTGGGGCCTATGGAAGAACTGGAGACATAATGGATCGGCGGCTAATTGACTTGGATGTTCGCTAATGACTTGGACCTCCCACCCCCACGTCAGCTACCAGGGTCTACAATGGATGCGGTGCCTTATGTCATGTTTGCTGATGAGGCCTTTCAATTAACACGCAACGTCTTAAGGCCCTATCCACATAGAGCCCTGGACCACAGAATCTTTAATGTCCGCCTATCCCGCACACGACGACTGTTGGAGTGTGCCTTTGGCATTCTCTGTGACAAATGGTGGGTCCTACAGTCAGTCATTCAACTTAGTGAAGGAAATGTGAATGAGGTTATTAAAGCCTGTGTGATACTTCATACCTCCACCAGAATCCATGACTGTACATCAAATGATGGTGATGAAGTGGCGGATGGAAATAATGCCATGGCTACTACACATGTACTCAGCGTCAGACTGGAACACCTTGGGCCCACCAGAGAAAATCATTCTTGGGGCCCACTATGTAGCCACATAGAAATAAATACAAGACCACCAATTGTGCAGTAAAAAACACTAATATCAGGGTATAATATAAGGTAGCACATGTCTTAATTATGTAGCAGGACTTGGGGTAGCCTCCCTCATAGATTATAAAGCAGCCCCCTCATAGGGGATAATGCTGCCCCCCATAGGGGATAATGCCGCCCCCCTCATAGGGTATAATGCTATATGTTATGATTTGGTAGCTGAGGAGAGCAGGCAAAAACGGCAATACACCAGAGAGGTTGGAATCTACTGGACTGCAGTACCCTGACTAACCACCACAACTAAAGGCAGCCGTGGAGCGTTCCTACGTTGGTCCTAGACGCCTCGTCACAGCCTGAGAGGTTAACTACACCTAAAGATAGAAAGAGGAAAGCTATCTGCCCCGGAGCAGATCCCCAAAGAAAATAGGAAGCCCCAAACATGTAATGGCGGTTAGACAAGAGGAAATACAGACACAGACAGAAAATAGTATGAGCAAACGTTGGGGCCCAATCTGCCTAGACAGAAAAGGATAGGAAGGATACTTACTGCAATCCAAAAAAACCCTAAAAAATGCCAACGCTACTAATTGCAAAAACACCTGAGATCACACGACCTCTACCACCTAAATTAGTTCTCTGGTGTAACAAAACTAAGCCGCAGCCACTGAAAATACTGGAAAAGGCAAATGAACAAATAACAGTGGCTCCAGAGGAAATGAGAGGAGCCCAAGCCCCCCAGGAGGGGAACCTGGCTAACCTCACAGAAATGCAGAGAAATATGCAAATGGTAAGCACAAAAAACAGAAAATATCTTATCTGAGAGCAGTAGAAGAGGCAAGACTCAGTAAGCTGCCAAGTGAACCAGGAAACAACGTTGAGATAAGAACAATTGATCACCGGCAACCATGATGGGAGGGAACCTCCCTTATATCCAGCCAGTTTGTGATTCCTGATTGCCAATCCTCAATGAATGGTTCAGTACTGTTTGTAACGGATCAGTCTCCTAGCATGGATATCCGAAGCAAACACCCAAGAATTGTCCTCCTGACCATAACCTCTCCACTTAACCAAATACTGGAGTTTCCGTCTAGAAAAACGAGAATCCAATATTTTCTCAACCACATACTCCAGATTGCCCTCAACCAAAACAGGGTCAGGAGGCGCAGCCATAGGAACCACTGGCTCGAAAAACCTCTTCAATAAGGACTTGTGGAACATGTTATGGATCTTAAATGTCCCTGGAAGAAGTAAACGAAAGGCAACAGGATTAAGAATCTCCATGATCTTATAAGGTCCAATGAACCTAGGCTTAAACTTAGGAGATGCAACTCTCATAGGGATATTTCTTGAGGACAACCAGACCAAGTCCCCCACTTCAAACCGAGGACCATCAGTCCTATGCCGGTTGGCAAACCGCTGGGCCCTCTCCTGAGAGAGGGACAACCTCTCCACTACCTGGTCCCAAATCTGCTGCATACGCTCCACAACAGAATCAACACCTGGACAGACAGAAGCCTCCGTCTGTCCCGAAGAAAATCGAGGGTGAAACCCAAAATTGCAGAAAAATAGAGTCATCAAAGTGGCAGAACTAGCCCTATTATTAAGAGCAAACTCAGCCAAAGGCAAAAAAGAGACCCAGTCATCTTGATCAGCAGACACAAAGCATCTCAGATAAGTCTCCAATGTCTGGTTTGTTCTCTCAGTTTTTCCATTGGTCTGAGGATGAAAAGCCGAGGAGAAAGATAATTGAACTCCAAGTTTAGAACAAAAAGGCCTCCAAAATCTGGAAACAAACTGGACTCCTCTGTCAGACACAATGTTCTCAGGAATGCCGTGTAAACGAACCACGTGCTGAAGGAACAAAGGCACCAATTTGGAGGAGGAAGGCAACTTAGGTAATGGCACAAGATGTATCATTTTGGAAAACCTATCACAAATCACCCAGATAACGGTCATTCTCTGAGAAACAGGGAGGTCGGAAATAAAATCCATAGAGATATGGGTCCATGGTCTCTTGGGCACAGGCAATGGCATCAACAAACCACTAGAGCGAGAGCAAGTCCCGCAGGACTGCACAAATTCCCTGACGTCACGAGACAAAGTAGGCCACCAAAAGGACCGACTCACCAAGTCTCTGGTACCAAAAATTCCGGGATGACCGGCCAACGCGGAACAATGAATCTCAGACATCACACTCTTTTTCCACCAGTCTGGGACAAACAATTTCCCAATAGGGCAACGCTCGGGTTTATCCTCCTGACACCCTTCCAGAGCCAGTCTCAAATTGGGCGAGATGGCGGAAAGAACTACACCCTCTTTCAAAATAACAGCAAGATCAGATAACTCAGGAGAGTCCGCAAGGAAACTCCTCAAGAGGGCATCCGCCTTAACATTCTTAGTGCCAGGAAGAAAGGAAACCACAAAATTAAAACGTGTGAAAAACAAGGCCCACCTGGCCTGTCTAGGATTAAGTCGCTTGGCTGATTCCAGATAAACCAGATTCTTATGGTCCGTGAGGACCACCATCTGATGTTTGGCTCCCTCCAGCCAATGTCTCCACTCTTCAAAAGCCCACTTCATGGCCAATAACTCCCGATTACCCACGTCATAATTACGTTCAGTTGGAGAAAATTTTCGAGAGAAAAAGGCACAAGGGTTACTTTTAGAGGTCTCAGGATCTCTTTGGGACAAAACGGCACCTGCCCCAATTTCAGAGGCGTCAACCTCCACCTGAAATGGCAGAGAAACATCAGGCTGCCATAGAACAGGAGCAGAAGTGAATCTCTGCTTAAATTCCTGAAACGCAGAGACTGCCTCAGGAGGCCAATTCACCACATCAGAACCCTCTGTACGCCAAAAAGACACTTTGATCCCTTCACATACAGAGCATTCTCTCTCAAAATCTGGAAGAGAGTCAGAACATGTTTCACATGAGAGTCCCAGTCATTGGAAAAAATCAAGATATCATCCAAATAAACAATCAGAAATTTATCCACAAAATCCTGAAAATGTCATTCATGAAGGACTGGAAGACAGAAGGAGCATTAGTGAGCCCAAAGGGCATCACTAGGTACTCAAAATGCCCCTCTAGGGTATTAAACGCCGTCTTCCATTCATCCCCGTGCTTAATGCGAATAAGGTTATACGCCCCCCTGAGGTCAAGCTTGGTAAACCAAGTAGCACTTTTCACCCTGGAAAACAGGTCAGAAATCAAGGGTAACGGATATTGATATTTCACAGTGATATTGTTCAAGAGACGATAATCAATACACGGCCTTAATGAACCATCCTTTTTGGCCACAAAGAAAAAAAACGGCATCCAAGGGTGAAGAGGATGGTCTGATATGACCCTTCTCCAATGACTCCTTGATATAAGACCGCATAGCGTCATGTTCAGGTACAGACAAGTTAAAAAGGCGACCTTTAGGGAATTTACTACCAGGCACTAATTCAATAGCGCAGTCATAGCTCCTATGGGGGGGCAAGGATGCAGATTTACTTTCGCTGAACACATCAGAAAGATAAGTCAAAAAGTCAGGAACATCCTGAGCTTGGGGAGAGGCAGAAAAAACAGGAGTGTTGGCATTAACACATTGGCAGCCCCAACTGGTTACAGATACAGATTTCCCATCCAAAACAGGATTATGAGACTGTAACCAAGGGAAACCTAGTACAATAATGTCATGCAGATTATACAGCACCAAAAATTTGCAACTCTCCTGATGATCAGGTTCAACCCTCATTATCACCTGAGTAGAGAACTGGGGTTTATTCTCAGCCAATGGGGTAGAATCAATCCCCAGTAGGGGAATAGACTTCCGTAGGGGTATCAAGGGAAACCCACAACGTTTAGCAAAATCAAAATCCATCAGGTTAATAGCTGCACCCGAATCAACAAAAGCCTGAGCAGAAAATGTGGACAGGGAGCAAATCAGGGTAACAGTCAACAGAAATTTAGTCTGAACACTACCCAAGACAACTGAGCGTGCAAAACGTCTTCCCCGCTTAGGACAGACTGAAATAGCATGAGAGGCATCACCACAGTAGAAACATAACCCATTGCGTTTTCGAAACTCATGACGCTGTGCCCCAGAAGCCACTCTATCACACTGCATGGGTTCAGAAGCTGGTTCACAAGGCAACACTATTCCACGCATACCTCTACGCTCACGCAAACGTCTGTCAATTTGAATCGCTAATGACATAGAATCATTGAGACCAGAGGGAGCAGGGAAACACACCATGACATCTTTTACAATCTCTGACAGACCCTTCCGAAAAAGGGCTGCCAAAGCATCATCATTCCATTTGGTCAGGACTGCCCACTTTCGGAATTTCTGACAGTACAACTCAGCGTCCTCAAACCCCTGATTTAATGCCAACAAGGTTTTTTCAGCTTGATCAGTGACATTAGGTTCATCGTACAATAACCCCAGAGCCAGAATAAATGCATCAACATTACTCAAAACAGGGTCCCCAGGTGTCAGGGAAAAAGCCCAATCCTGAGGATCGCCGCGCAGGAGAGAGATGACAATTTGAACCTGCTGTGCTGCGTTCCCTGAGGACTTAGGTTTTAAGGCAAAAAACAACTTACAGTTATTTTTGAAATTCAGAAATTTAGCTCGATCCCCCAAAAACAAATCTGGCATGGTGATCCTAGGTTCCACAACCGGCAACCCTGCAAGATAGGTAGCAATACTCCGAACCTCAGTGGCAAGCTGATCCACACGGCCAGACAACTGTGCAAACTCCATTGAGAAAAAAAAAAATTCCTCCTCAGCACCCAGAGAAAAAGAGGGAAAAAATGCAACAAACAGAGAAAAAAAAATTCTGACAACTCCCCTTTTTTTCCTTTTTACTATTTTTCCCTTCTGTGAGTACCATATAATTTTCAGTTTGGCAGGTGATACTGTTATGATTTGGTAGCTGAGGAGAGCAGGCAAAAACGGCAATACACCAGAGAGGTTGGAATCTACTGGATTGCAGTACCGTGACTAACCACCACAACTAAAGGCAGCCGTGGAGCGTTCCTACGTTGGTCCTAGACGCCTCGTCACAGCCTGAGAGGTTAACTACACCTAAAGATAGAAAGAGGAAAGCTATCTGCCCCGGAGCAGATCCCCAAAGAACATAAGAAGCCCCCAAACATGTAATGGCGGTTAGACAGGAAATACAGACACAGACAGAAAATAGTATGAGCAAACGTTGAGGCCCAATCTGCCTAGACAGAAAAGGATAGGAAGGATACTTACTGCAATCCAAAAAAACCCCAAAAAATGCTAGCGCTACTAATTGCAAAAACACCTGAGATCACACGACCTCTACCACCTAAATTAGTTCTCTGGTGTAACAAAACTAAGCCGCAGCCACTGAAAAATCTGGAAAAGGCAAATGAACAAATAACAGTGGCTCCAGAGGAAATGAGAGGAGCTCAAGTCCCCCGGGGAGGGGAACCTGGCTAACCTCACAGAAATGCAGAGAAATATGCAAATGGTAAGCACAAAAAACAAAAAACAGAAAATATCTTATCTGAGAGCAGGAGAAGAGGCAAGACTCAGCAAGCTTCCAAGTGAACCAGGAAACAACGTTGAGACAAGAACAATTGATCACCGGCAACCATGATGGGAGGGAACCTCCCTTATATCCAGCCAGTCTGTGATTCCTGATTGCCAATCCTCATTGAATGGTTCAGTACTGTTTGTAACCACCAGAGGGAGCTTCTGCTCAGAATTCATTTCTAAAACATTCACAACAGCTATATATATATAGATAGATATAGATAGATAATAGATAGATACCATATATACTCGAGTATAAGCCTACCCCCCCTTATTTTGCCACAAAAAAATGCTCCATAGATTGTGCCCCATATGCTGCCCATGTATTATGCCCCCATAGATGCTCCATAGATTGTGCCCCCATAGATGCTCCATAGATTATGCCCCCATAGATGCTCCATAGATTATGCCCCCATAGATTATTCCCCCATAGATTCTCCATAGATTATGCCCCCATAGATGCTCCTTAGATTATGCCCCCATAGAAGCTCCTTAGATTATGCGCCATAGAAGCTCCATAGATTGTGCCCCCATAGATGCTCCTTAGATTATGCCCCCATAGAAGCTCCATAGATTGTGCCCCCATAGATGCTCCATAGATCGTGCCACCATAGATTATGCCCCCATAGATGCTCCATAGATTATGCCCCCATAGATTATGCCCCCATAGATGCTCCATAGATTATGCCCCCATAGATTATGCCCCATAGATGTTCCACAGATTATGCCCCTATAGATTATGCCCTCATAGATGCACCACAGATTATGCCCCTATAGATTATGCCCCCATAGATTATGCCCCTATAGATGCTCCACAGATTATGCCCCCATAGATGCTCCACAGATTATGCCCCATAGATGCTCCACAGATTATGCCCCCATAGATTATGCCCCCATAGATGCTCCACAGATTATGCCCCTATAGATTATGCCCCCATAGATTATGCCCCCATAGATGCTCCACAGATTATGCCCCCATAGATGCTCCACAGATTATGCCCCCACAGATTATGCCCCCATAGATGCTCCACAGACTGTGCCCCCATAGATGCTGCATTTTATAGGCCCCTTTATGCTGCCGCTGCAAAAAAAAGACATACTCACCTCTCGTCGCTGGGGGCCAGGTGCTGGTGTCCTGAGCAGGCGGGGACACCGGCACGCTATGGGGGACAGGTGCCGGTGACACCGCTGGCTCAGGGCCCCGGCACCTGAGAGATTTACCTGTCACCCGCTCCACCGCTGAGCGCCGCTGTCTTCGGGTCCTCCGGCAGTGAATGCTCAGGCAGAGGGCGCGGCGCACACTAACCACGTCATCGCGCCCTCTGCCTGAACATCGCAGCAAGAGGACCCAAGGACACAGCGGCGCAGCCGTGGAACGGGACAGGTAAGTAATGATATTCACTGCTTCCCACGCCCATGTGGGCGTGGGAAGCAGTGAATATTCATTTCTCTTTAGCAGCGGGGACAGGGGCTCCTGCCTCCTGTCACCCGCTGCTGCTCCGCTGGCACGGGGCCCCCATGGCAGCTGCGTGGTGTGCCGCTATTAGCGACACGCCACCGGCTGGGGGCCCCTGGAGCAGCGGGGGCCCTAGGCAACTGGCCCCTGTATGCCAGCAGGTGCCAGGGCCCCCCAGATGCCAGGGCCACCGGAGAATCCTCCGGTTCTCCGGTGGGCCAGTCCGACCCTGCATGTACTTCATCCACGTCGTCAGCCCTCTGGATTTAAAGTTCGGGATGTGTTTACTAATTATTTTGTTTCACCAGAGGGATCTACTCCATGGCAAAACAATGCAGTCTCTATGTTATGATGTTTTTTTTGGGGGGGTAATAAAAAAAGTTATGTTAAGGTTTGAATTGTGTGTTGCTTTGGCCTAATAATGATCAAAAACTGATAATAAACACATCATCTATATCGTTATAACACCACAAACCACTCATATTGAATTAACTTGTTTTAATCCAAACACGTTTTTTGACAAAAAAAAAACAAAAACATATTTTACTCATATGGCATATTGGCCCAATAAAAAAGGGGCCTATATACCGTATATACTCGTGTATAAGCCGAGATTTTCAGCCCAATTTTTAGGGCTGAAAGTCCCCCTCTCGGCTTATACGCGGGTCATATACGGGGGTCGGCGGGGGAGGGGGACCGGGGGTGTCGGATCATGCTCACCTCTCCTCCGGCACGGTCCCTGTAGCCCCCCTGCTTCTCTGGCGATCTCCGGCAGCTCTTCCTTCCTGCAGCGGTCACGTAGTACCGCTCATTAAAGTCATGAATATGCTCATATTCGTGACTTTAATGAGCGGTCTCACGTGACCGCTGTAGGAAGAGCTACCGGAGATAGCAGGAGAAGAGGAGAGGCTGCAGAGACCGCGCCGGCGGAGAGGTGAGTATACCGATATTTTCCTGTCCCCACACCACCGCTGCGCTGCTCTCCTCTGTGTCCTCGCATCCTCTTGCTGTTATGATCAGGCAGAGGGCGCGATGACGTCGTTAGTGAGCGCCGCGCCCTCTGCCTGATCATTCACTGCCCAGGACACGGAAGGAGGACCAGCGCGCAGCGGTGGAGCGGGGATCGGTAAATATCTCACACCGGCACCTGTCCCCCATAGCGCGCCGGTGTCACCCGCCTGCTCAGGACCTGGCCCCCAGCGACGAGAGGTGAGTATGTCATTTTTTTGCAGCAGCAGCAGCGCGGCAGCATAAAGGACGTATATACTATGGGGCATAATCTGTGCAGCATATGGGGGCATAATCTGGAGCATATGGGGGCATACTCTGTGGAACATATGGGGGCGTAATCTGGAGCATATGGGGGCATAATCTGTGGAACATATGGGGTATAATCTGTGCAGCATATGGGGGCATAATTGGAGCATATGGGGGCATACTCTGTGGAACATATGGGGGCATAATCTGGAGCATATGGGTGCAAATCTGTGTGAACATATGGGGGCATAATCTGTGGAACATGTGGGGGCATAATCGGGAGCATTTGGGGGCATAATCCATGGAGCATATGGGGCATAATCCTTGGAGCATATGGGGGCATAATCTGTGGAGCATATGGGGCATAATCCGTGGAGCATATGGGGGCATAATCCTTGGAGCATATGGGGGCATAATCTGTGGAACAAATGGGGAAAAATCTGTGGAGCATATGGGGCATAATCCATGGAGCATATGGGGCATAATCTGTGGAACATATGGGGCAAAATCTGTGGAGCATATGGGGCATAATCCATGGAGCATATGGAGGCATAATCTGTGCAGCATATGGGGCATAATCTGTGGAGCACCATATGGGGCCCATTCTATCGATCATCTTCTGGGGGCATAACCTTTATGGAGCAGCATATGGGGAGTATTTTGTATGGAACATTTTATGGGGCTCCTGATTCAATATGGATATTATTATTATTATACATTTATATAGCGCCATTTATTCCATGGCGCTTTACATATGAAAAGGGGAAAAATATAGACAGGTACAATAAACATGTGCTGGACAAGGGACACACAAGTACAGAAGGAGAGAAGACCCTGCCCGCGAGGGCTCACAGACTGCAGGGATGGGTGAGAATACACTAGAAAAGGGTAGAGCTGGTCAAAACCTTTACCCTACTGATGTCTCAATTAATTTTACTTTTATTGGTATCTATTTTTATTTTTGTAATTTACCAGTAGCTGTCTCATTTTTCACCCTAGGCTTATACGTGAGTCAATAAGTTTTCCCAGTTTTTTGTGGCAAAATTAGGGGGGTCGGCTTATGCACGCGTCGGCTTATACATGAGTATATACGGTAAACCACAAAAACAAACCAAAAAAATTGGCAAGAAAACACTTTGGCTTATAAATTATGGTAGGTTGGTTGTGGTGATGGCGGGAGGACAGCATGCGAGGTTTGGCTACTTTGTGTGGCAACCTGAGAGTGACCCTGCGAGATGGCTGATGATGAAGCAGGATTTCGGCCCAAAGAAGGTACCTGTTGAGGAGTATGGTACTGTGCAGTATGGTATGCATGTTGGTATTCCTGTGTAGTGGAGTGGCCAATATGGCCATGTCGAGCATACCCATGTTGGGACCACTCTCCAACAGTGGGTCTGCTCAAGTGGCCATATTGGGCAAGTACAGCAGTATCTGAAAATTACACGTGTTGACTGATGTTGGGTTGGGGCGTGCTGTGGCTGAGTTGTTGGCATACGTGGGGGAGGTGATTCAGCAACTGATAGTGCCTGCTCATCCTGGATTCCAGGCATTTGAAGTTGGTTACTGCTGGACATTTGCCACTTTTATAGGAATACAAATACCGGGTTGTGTTTATTTGGTGGGGTACAAGCATATATTAAAATTTGGATTGCCCCTCTGGCCCGCAGCCTCACCTTACGGGGAATTGTACGTAGGTAGCATGCCAGACTGCATGCATAAACTTCCTCACCATCGTCATTCACAGTTCGTGAAAGGTAGTCCAACACCCCAGTGTCCATTTGTCTCCTGTTGCCGGTGGTGGAAAGCTCCCTCCTGCGCCGGCTACGGTGAAGTGTCCAGGGTAATGTTGGACTGCTACTGTGGCCCCGGTCCTCATCCTCTGGATTGGCCTCCTGTTGTGCAGAAGGTGCTGCTGGTGGTGGTGGTTGGGTGCTGGATGATGCTGCTGAAGATGGGCCAGCCACTTCTTCTCCTTCACCAACTGGGTCAATGTTTACCTCAGAGTCAGAAGCAGTTTCCCTCTCGGTAAGGTTTGAGTCAGTTCTGTTTTTAAGCACAAAGTAGAAAATAAAAAAAAATAAAGTTTTGCCCATAAGGCCCTGTGTAAAATGTGGGGTCATGCATGCACTTACGGTCTGAGATCCATAAAGGGAGCCAGAAAATTAAGTCTGTCGTAATACAGATATTTCCTTTTTTGGGGGCCTCATCACCACTCTTGGCCCGCTGCTGTCGCTCACATCGGTACAGGTCTCGGCAGCTACGCCGTCTAGTGATATTAGACCATGCAAGTAACACATGACCGGTTTGGCAGTGGGTCAGTAATGGTGTGGGGTGGCATTTCTTTGGAGGGCCACACAGCCCTTCATGTGCTCACTAGAGGTAGCCTGACTGCCATTAGGTACCGAGATGAGATCCTCAGACCCCTTGTGAGACCATATGCTGGTGCGGTTGGTTGGCCCTGGGTTCCTCCTAATGCAGGACAATGCCAGACCTCATGTAGCTGGAGTGTGTCAGCAGTTCCTGCAAGATGAAGGTGTTGAAGCTATGGACTGGCCTGCCCATTCCCCAGACCTGAATCCGATTGAGCACATCTGGGACAGCATGTCTCACTCCATCCACCAACGTCACGTTGCACCACAGACTGTCCAGGAGTTGACGGATGCTTTTGTCCAGGTCTGGGAGGAGATCCCTCAGGAGACCATCCGCCGCCTCATCAGGAGCATGCCCAGGCATTGAAGGGAGGTCATACATGCACGTGGAAGCCACACACAATACTGAGCATCATTTTGACTTGTTTCCACTTTAATTTTGTCTTGTTTTGATTTTCATTTTGACTTGTTTCCACTTTCATTTTAGGGGTCTCTCCAAATCCAGGCCTCTATTAGTTCAAAAATTTGATTTCCATTGATGATTTTTGTGTGATTATGTTGACAGCACATTCAACTTTGTACAAACAAAGTATTCAATGAGAATATTTCATTCATTTAGATCTAGGATGTGTTATTTGAGTGCTCCCTTTTTTTTTGAGCAGTGTATTTAGATTTACCACATCTAATGACAGTCTGTTTAGGGAAAGTATGCAGAGGAGACAAACGTCTCTGCTACACAAATTAACATGCTAGGGCTTGGAAACCCGTACCCGCAGATCAGATTACGCAGTGTTAAAAAGAACCACAGTGGGCATGAGATTTCTATAAATCCCATTCACTGTGCTTGCAATGTAGAACTTAGCATTTTGGATGCACTGAAAATACGCTGCGTCCAAAATACTACTATTCCTGATAATGGGCACATAGCATTATTAACATAAAGTATAATATCAGACTAATGGTGTGCATTCTTGGTTAAAAGGGAAGCAATATCCCCAATGCTACTTAATGTAATTGTTAGCCCTACCATTGCTATTTGTGGAGGTGGATTTTCAGCTAAGGTATATAATAGGGATTTACTGTAGATGCAATTCTCATGTATAAGTCAAGGTTCATCCAAGTCTCTGTAATATTTCCTGTTAGCTGTGTAAGAATGTGAGGGGCTTTCATCATTTCAAGATCTGTATTTCTTATACTATATGGGTCATCTGAAAATACAGCAAGACAGCCAATGTGATTTTTAATTCCCTTTAGACATCTATAGATGTTTCATACAATGTATTGTTACAGTCTGTAGTAGACATCCTATTTTTAGATTATAGATTGCCTTAAAGAATCTATGCCTTACTGTTGGTTATTTATTGCAATTGCAGGGATTTTGAGATTTTTTTTTTTCATGGAAGCTCAGCTTATTTATTGGAATAATTTCAGCAACACTAAAGAAAATATATTAGGGAATTACAAATTAGCACTAATTTCTGGAGTACATTAAAGGGTATGCCACACTAAACAACATCGCTAACGGGATCGCTAAAAAACGTCACTATTTAGCGATCCCGTTAGCGATGTTGTTGTGTGCGGCATCTGTCAGCGACGAGCTCCCTGCTGAGATCCTGCTGTGATCTCGCTCGTCGCTGGAATCGTTCCGGACCCTATTTTATCGTCGGCGCTCCCGCTGGGTAAGTATTATCGCTGTGTGGCACCTTTTCTTAGCGTTTTAGCGGTACTTTTGTACCGCTAAAGTCGTTAAGGAGATCGCTAACCGCGATAGCGTCCTTAACGACATCGCTAAATGTGGCCGACACTAGCGATATTGTAAACGATCCCGCTAGCGATCTCATTAGTATGCGACGCTAACGAGATCGTTAGCGGGATCGTGTAGTGTGGCAGTACCTTAAGGCTTTGACCAAAACACACACTGTGCAGCCAGAGATCGCACCTTAATGGGCATTTGTCAATAGGATCAAGCCTCCTAAGCTATCAGTATTGACATAGGTCATAGGAAACTGAAAATGACTACTTGATAGCTGTGATCTGATGTCTTATTCCAGAGAAATCCACATTTTTCTTATATGTAAATGACCTGTTCAGGACTATGGGCAGGAAACTGATCTGTATGAGAGTCTGTCTTCAGAGATTATTGTAAATTAAAGGAGGAGTTACCAGTGTGATGCGTAATGGTTACCATGGAGACTTGTGAGGGTCACCAGTGTGATATACAATGGCCGCACTCTGCTCTGCTGATCTCACTGCAGAGCTGTGTGTGATTATAACCAGGGGTAGGATTCAAATTTTTAACAACAGGTTCTGTGTTTGTGTGTAGGAAAACCACACCCATTTTTAAAACCACACCCATTTTTAAAACCACACCTTTTTTAAACCACACCCATTTTAAGCCACACCCATTTACATGCACCTTTTCCTCAAACATATACAAACCCCTAGGAGCACACACAGACCCCACAACCGTGCATAACCCCCGAGGAGCACACCGACCCCACAACCGTGCGTAACTGTCACGCTGTATAGCAGATATATATATGTGATGTCAGTAATCTATATCAAAAGGGCAACATACTATATAACATGCGCATAGATATATGATAACATAGATTTACCTGACAGAATGTCCAGAGGGTCAAAACGGAATCCGTTATACGCTGTCTCCGGCTAGAGGGTGACCGGGGTCTAAGCTGACCCTAAACTGGGGTCCTAACTAATCCCTCAACCTGGAGGTACTGTTAAAGGTACAGAGGTCCAGGCCACCAGCGTAAACCCTGTCTCCTATCAATCCCTGCCAACTGTATTCTAGTCCTAAGAAGGACCCTGAATACCACCAAAGGGAATGAACAGGTAACGGTTAATGAACAGAAAGACATACAACAAAGACAAGACATAAAGTAAATAAAGTCTTACATACAACACTCACACACAGTAGGAACACCTAAGGTCTCAGAGAAAAAACTATAAGCTGAAAGAGTAAAAACAACTAAGGAGCTCTTAGCTTAAATATTCTCAGAACCGATCCAGTCTGCTAAACTACATGAATGCTTTCACCGGCGTCTAACACCCAGACTGGCAGAAATATAAAGGAAACTAATTAGAACATAATCAAAAGCAGCCGGGCGAGGCTGCACCTAGCCTTAGCAAAGAGCTAGGAAAAATTAACTCTCTCATTACCAAAAAACAAAGAAACAGCAGCTCAGCTGTGAGAAGTCAGAATGTGCAATCGCGACGATCTTCATGGCGATGCACCCATGACAGTACCCCCCCTTCTACGAGGGGCCTCCGGACCCTCATGACCAGGTCTGTCCGGGTGAGTTGTGTGAAAGGTCCGAACCAATCGATCTGCGTTAAAATCAGACGCAGGGACCCACGTCCCCCCTCAGGACCATACCCCCTCCACTGAACTAAGTACTGAAGGGATCGGCGACTGAGACGTGAGTCAATAATTTTCGACCCATGAATTTCCACGTTATCATTGACCACCACTGAAGGAGGTAGAGGTGACGGTATGACTGGTGCCACATACTTTTTAAGTAATGACTTGTGAAACACATTATGATTTTTAAACGTAGGAGGGAGGTCCAGACGAAATGCCACAGGATTAATTATGGAACTGATCCTGTACGGCCCGATGAATCTGGGACCCAACCTCCAGGAGGAAACTTTACGTTTTATATTCCTGGTAGACAACCAAACCAGATCGTTCACCTTCAGATCTAGACCAGAAACTCTCCTCCTATCAGCCATCCATTTGTAACGGTTCCCCGTAACCTTCAGTCTTAAGCGATCTGGAACTATCAGTCTCCCTGGAAGTCCCACAGGGGCGTCCCCCTGAGCCCCCAATACTTCCCCCTCAAGCTCAGAGCATACAGCTGACACTACAACTCCCTCCTGAGGAATAGGAACCGGATCATCCGTCTTCCCGGCCCTTGGGAAAGTACGAGATAAGGCATCAGGAAGCAACTTTATTGAGCAGTCATCTGCGCGATGAGGAGGAAACTCTTTACACCCCTCCTCTGAGAACATCTCCCCAAAGTCCTCCAGAAAAGGAGGCAAAGTCCTAGGCACAACCGTACCGATGACCGTGCTCATGCAGTTATTCTTGCAAAATTCACCCCACTGGCTTATCTTTCTGGATTGCCAATCAATCACTGGGTTATGTTTAGCCAACCAAGGAAGTCCCAACACAATAGGAGTAGGTAGACCCTCCAACACATAACAAGACAATTGCTCTTTATGTATTGCCCCTACTCGAAGATCTATGTTATGAACAGCTTGTACCAAGCTACCTTGACCAAGAGGTCTAGAATCAATAGAGAGTATAGGGACCGGTTTGGCCAATACACTCAGTTGCATACCATGCACCTGGGCAAACCGAGCGTCCACCAAATTAGCCCCGGACCCACTATCAAGAAAAACAGAAATCCTCTCAGTTCTAGTACCAATCACCACCTCCGCAGGCACGAGAAACTGAGAGGGATTTGGGGACGAAATACACACTCCCAGGTTAACTCCTTGGCTCAAAGAGGTCCGGGATGGACACCCCCCAACAAAATGTCCCTCTCTCCCGCAAAAGAAACACCTTCTAGTCTTGCGGCGCACCGCCGATTCCCTCCTACAAAATGATGTCCCTCCCAACTGCATGGGTTCCTCAGAACAGACCAGGGGAACCTCAGTATAAGGGACTTTAGTAGTAGGTGGAGTCATCATGGGGGCGGAGTTACCCGCGTCTTCCCCGAAGTCGTCTATCAATGCGAATAGCGAGGGCCATAGCAGCCTCCAGTGATGGAGGAGAATCATACTGAGCCAACACATCTTTTAATTTGTCAGACAACCCTTGACAAAACTGGCTCCTAAGAGCTGGGTCATTCCACTGAGTATCTGTTGCCCATCTACGGAACTCAGAAGAATATTCCTCCGCTGGACGATTTCCTTGCCGTATTTTACGTAACCTTGTTTCTGCAAGGGAGACTCGATCCGGATCATCATATACCAGACCCAGGGCAGTAAAAAATCGATCCACTGACTGGAGATCTGGGGAGCCTGGAGGAATAGAGAACGCCCAAGATTGAGGGTCCCCTTGTAAGAGCGAGATAACAATTCCCACCCTCTGCTCTTCACTCCCAGATGACCGAGGCCGCAGCAGAAAGTACAATTTACATGCCTCCCGGAAAGTAAAAAATTTGTCCCGCCCACCAGTGAACCTGTCCGGGAGAGCAACCTTAGGTTCAGATCTGGTTTGCTCCGGGAGGGACAAAACCTTGGACTTAATGTCTGCAAATTCCATGGACAACCCCTGCAACTGCCGGGCCAGCTGGGCTACTGGATCCATGACAGCTGGGGAGAATCTTTAGTTTGGCCGGTGAAAATGTCACGCTGTATAGCAGATATATATATGTGATGTCAGTAATCTATATCAAAAGGGCAACATACTATATAACATGCGCATAGATATATGATAACATAGATTTACCTGACAGAATGTCCAGAGGGTCAAAACGGAATCCGTTATACGCTGTCTCCGGCTAGAGGGTGACCGGGGTCTAAGCTGACCCTAAACTGGGGTCCTAACTAATCCCTCAACCTGGAGGTACTGTTAAAGGTACAGAGGTCCAGGCCACCAGCGTAAACCCTGTCTCCTATCAATCCCTGCCAACTGTATTCTAGTCCTAAGAAGGACCCTGAATACCACCAAAGGGAATGAACAGGTAACGGTTAATGAACAGAAAGACATACAACAAAGACAAGACATAAAGTAAATAAAGTCTTACATACAACACTCACACACAGTAGGAACACCTAAGGTCTCAGAGAAAAAACTATAAGCTGAAAGAGTAAAAACAACTAAGGAGCTCTTAGCTTAAATATTCTCAGAACCGATCCAGTCTGCTAAACTACATGAATGCTTTCACCGGCGTCTAACACCCAGACTGGCAGAAATATAAAGGAAACTAATTAGAACATAATCAAAAGCAGCCGGGCGAGGCTGCACCTAGCCTTAGCAAAGAGCTAGGAAAAATTAACTCTCTCATTACCAAAAAACAAAGAAACAGCAGCTCAGCTGTGAGAAGTCAGAATGTGCAATCGCGACGATCTTCATGGCGATGCACCCATGACAATAACCCCCTAGGAGCACACACAGGCCCCACAACTGTGCATAACCCCTAGGAGCACACAGGCCCCACAACTGTGCATAACCCCTAGGAGCACACATAGACCCCACAACCGTGCATAACCCCTAGGAGCACACACAGGCCCCACAGCTGTGCATAACCCACTAGGAGCACACACAGACCCCACAACTGTGCATAACCCCCTAGGAGCACACACAGACCCCACAACCGTGCATAACCCCCTAGGAGCACACACAGACCCCACAAGTGTGCATAACCCCCTAGGAGCACACACAGACCCCACAACCGTGCATAACCCCCTAGGAGCACACACAGACCCCACAAGTGTGCATAACCCCCTAGGAGCACACACAGACCCCACAACCGTGCATAACCCCCTAGGAGCACACACAGACCCCACAGCTGTGCATAACCCCCAAGGAGCACACACAGACCCCACAGCTGTGCATAACCCCCTAGGAGCACACACAGACCCCACAGCTGTGCATAACCCCCTAGGAGCACACACAGACCCCACAGCTGTGCATAACCCCCTAGGAGCACACACAGACCCTACAGCTGTGCATAACCTCCTAGGAGCACACACAGACCCCACAAGTGTGCATAACCCCCTAGGAGCACAACCAGACCCCACAACCGTGCATAACCCCTAGGAGCACACACAGACCCCACAGCTGTGCATAACCCCCTCACACCCCACTACACAGCCCCCAGTATCAGCTCCCAACCCGTTAATTAATAAATCCTACTCGGTGTCACTGAGGACTCTCACCTCTGATTTCCCTCCTGCAGCTACAGACGCCGGCATCAGACTGCAGAAACCAGTGCCTAATGGCGTCTTCTCTTCCTGGCTTTGGCAGAACACACGCCCCCTCCAGGAAACGACATCACACCTGGAAGGAGCCCATACAGTCTAGCATTTACCGAGGAAAAAGGAGCTGTGCAGCCGTCAAGGTGACGGCCGTGCACAGCTCCCGGCCCTATACAGTTTGACGTGGGCGGCTGTGTCTGCTGCCGGCCGCGTCACAGTACAGCAGGCTCGGCCGCACACAATTTGCTGTGCGGCCGGCCCTGTGCAGATGCTGGGGCAGTGGGGCCAGTACTGGATCGCGGCCCTGAATCTCCCCGGTTCGGGGAACCAGCAGCTTTTTTAACAAGCGGTTCCATCGAACCGGGGAGAACCGGCTGAATCCCACCCCTGATTATAACTGACATCTGCAGGTTCCTCTCAGTTCAGCTTCTATCTCACAGGCAGACAGTATTGCAATAGTGTTACAGTACAGCAGAGCTGTGACAGCTGCAGCTGTTAACGTGTTTCTTATCAGACAAAGTTCAGTTCCACTGTTCTGTCTGAGTTATATACCTCACACCGGTGACTCCTACTTCCATTTAAAATAAGTTCTGGAGGCAGATTCTCATGCAGATCAGTATCCAACCCATAGATCTTAACAGCTCATTTACATATAAGAAAAATTTGGATATCTCGGAATAAGACATCGGGATTGCAGATATCAAGGTATCATTAATTATTTATTATGCTTTGCTTATATAGCACTATCTTATTCCACAGCGCTTTACATACATCATCATCACTATCCCCAATGGTGCTCACAATCTAAATTTCCTATCAGTATGTCTTTGGAGTGGGGAGGAAACCAGAGTAAACATGGGGTGAGCATACAAACTCCTTGCAGATGTTGTCCTTGGTGGGATTTGAGCTCAGGACCCCAGCGCTGCAGAGCTGCAGTGTTAACCACTGAGCCACCGTGCTGCACTATCATTTTATTCAGCTTTCTATGACTCCATATAGAGAGATAGACGGCTTAGAAGGATTCATCCTACTGATAAATTCCCTTTAATAAAAGTCAGTATAATTGTGTTGATGCAATCACTACATGAAAACCTGCCTGACTTCAGCTATTCTATTTTTTTCCTTCCTCTGCACAAAAATATAGGACAGGCAAACCTTCCTATAGGTCACTGTAATGGTAGGTAACTTAAGGTCACAAATTCTTTTTTTGTTAGGCATTGATGTTTCAAAATAACAAATGTGCAGCATGTTCAACCTCCTTCGCCTCCATGGATCCAGTCTAGGCCACTCAAAAGGTACGTGCTGGCTCCAGAAACACTCATCGTTATGTGCACGGTAACAGGACCGCTGACTGATAGAGGTGACGATCAGGTGATCAGAAGAGCTCGCTGTCAGATGTCTCTCTGTTAATGAGCTCTTCTAGTTGTTGGAGGCAACCACAGGCCTCATCATTCCTGTTGACATCAAGACATTGCTTTCAGAGCCAGAGCAGCTTCCTTTGGAGTGGTGGAAGGTGAGTATGCCTCTACTTGTTATTTTTAAAGCATCCATGCATAAACAAAAATGTTTTCAGAGTTGGCAACCCCTTTACCTTGTTATATATTCTTCTATTCATTGATTTTTTTTTTGGTTTTGCTCTGTTATACTGTATTTACCCGTAAAAATTCACATAATCCGGTAGAGCTGTTTATTTTGGTTATACTGGATATGATACAGGTCCACTGTCTTTTGTGCATTGGATAAGGTCACATCTAAAACGCATCAATTGTGCTGTAACCAACGACCGCAACAAAAAAATAAACTACTGCTAATAAAAGTTTATTGCTAAAATCACACCGGGGATAAAAAATATAAAGCATATCAAAAAACTGACCGGCACATCCAAACATAGATTCAGTGTGAACAGGTGCTAAACCTAGAGTCACCAACTCATATACATACAAGAGAAAAAGGTAGCACACTGTAGCGCTATAGCTTGCAAACACGAAATATGAAAAATATGAAAAATGAATTGCATCATTACCTTAGAAATATGAAAAATTGAGAAGTCTTAGCGCATAAGATGGCCAAATTATGTGAGCCTGATAGCCACGTCAAGGCTCTTCTCGTATATCAGGTCCTAACTAATGCCTATCCTCACTTAGAAAAGTCTGTCTGCATGGGAACGTATGAATCCTCTCTTCAGACTAAAATCTACATCTCTGTGGAGGGGTGATGAACCTGTTGTAATTAAAAAGCCTGTGACCAACAGGTGGAGTGCTCAGGTAGAAGGTAAATGAATACATATCAAAAACTGACCGGCACATCCAAACATAGATTCAGTGTGAACAGGTGCTAAACCTAGAGTCACCAACTCATATACATACAAGAGAAAAAGGTAGCACACTGTAGCGCTATAGCTTGCAAACACGAAATATGAAAAATATGAAAAATTAATTGCATGTATATGAGTTGGTGCCTCTAGGTTTAGCACCTGTTCGCACTGAATCTATGTTTGGATGTGCCGGTCAGTTTTTTGATATGTATTCATTTACCTTCTACCTGAGCACTCCACCTGGTGGTCACAGGCTTTTTAATTACAACAGGTTCATCACCCCTCCACAGAGATGTAGATTTTAGTCTGAAGAGAGGATTCATACGTTCCCATGCAGACAGACTTTTCTAAGCGAGGATAGGCATTAGTTAGGACCTGATATACGAGAAGAGCCTTGATGTGGCTATCAGGCTCACATAATTTGGCCATCTTATGCGCTAAGACTTCTCAATTTTTCATATTTCTAAGGTAATGATGCAATTCATTTTTCATATTTTTCATATTTCGTGTTTGCAAGCTATAGCGCTACAGTGTGCTACCTTTTTCTCTTGTATGTATATGAGTTGGTGACTCTAGGTTTAGCACCTGTTCACACTGAATCTATGTTTGGATGTGCCGGTCAGTTTTTTGATATGTATTTATTTACCTTCTACCTGAGCACTCCACCTGGTGGTCACAGGCTTTTTAATTACAACAGGTTCATCACCCCTCCACAGAGATGTAGATTTTAGTCTGAAGAGAGGATTCATACGTTCCCATGCAGACAGACTTTTCTAAGCGAGGATAGGCATTAGTTAGGACCTGATATACGAGAAGAGCCTTGACGTGGCTATCAGGCTCACATAATTTGGCCATCTTATGCGCTAAGACTTCTCAATTTTTCATATTTCTAAGGTAATGATGCAATTCATTTTTCATATTTTTCATATTTCGTGTTTGCAAGCTATAGCGCTACAGTGTGCTACCTTTTTCTCTTGTAAAAAATATAAAGCAGTCTGTTTAGCACAACTTGCTGAATGATGATCATAAGCTAAGGTTAGGTGAAGGTGGAGAACCCCTTTGAGATGTTTTTATTCTTTATACTGTAATAAAGATCCAATAGAAAGATATATAAAGTCTGGACAGATATATAACCTTTACCTGTGTCCAGGGTCGGACTGGGGTGTCTGGGGCACACAAGGGGAAAGGACTCTAGGGGCCCACCCTACAGCTATATAGTGGAGCATCGGCTGTAAAAAACAGGCGGCTCCTGCACATCTACTGTGCGCCCCTATAACTGGGATGTATAATTACGGTAGTTTACATTAATGGGGTTCTTTCGTTAAAACAAGTTATCACAGACCCATGGAAAGAATGAGGAAGTTGAATCATTGATAGGACACTTTTATCCCCGTTTTAAAATGGAGTGGCAGGTGGGATATCTGACCTGACCACAGCTCCATTCATTCTCTTTGGGGCTTCTATAAAAAAACAAGTGCAGCCACTGAGGGAATGAATGGATCAGTGGTGACGTTGGACATGCCACTCCAGTCTAATGGGGATAAAAAGTTCCACATTTTGCTGAATGGGTCCAAGTAGTTAGACCCATTCCAATCAATACGTTATCACTTATGTGGAGAAATGATTACTTTTTTCCACAGGAAACCCCCTGTACACCACTGTGTACAAAGTATTCAATCTCTAATGGAAATAAAGAATCTTCTCCTAATTAATATCAGAGAGAACAAATGACCGCCATACACAACACAATCCCCTGTACTAAGACTAATACTACCACATAGAGGGAAGAAATACCACCACACCATGACCAGACCACATAGTGACCGAATAATACTACATACAAGAGATAAATACCGCACACACATGACCAAACCACATATTACCACCACATAGTGACCGAATAATATGACATATTACCAGCTTATAGGGACCAATTAATACCACATACAAGGAGAAATACTGCTACACACGTGACCAGACCACAAATTACCACCATATAGTGACTGAATACCAAGTACGGACTGGGGCTAAACTTCAGCCCTGGCATTTGAAATTACACAAGCCCATACTGTCCCTGTCTCCAAGCACCAGATGGGATATATTACTAATATTACCCTGGATGGAGGAAAGCAAGATTTACTACAAGACCAATATTTCTAATTGCACCTCTGTCACAACTCTTAACAGTTTGACTGTCTTGAGAACACCAATTCTGTTAACAACATAGCAGACAAGGTGGCCCATGACCAGACAGGCCCTTCTGGCATTTGTTAACCCAAATACGGCTAAATAAATAATGCTCATCCATATACTGATTGAACAAATACCCAAGAAAAAATATGGACCAAAAGCAATTGAAAAAAAATATATATTTTTATTATTGCAAAAATCAAGAGACATACAAACAATATGATACGAAATGTGGCAAGGGAAAAAGGCGATACCTAGGAACCACACACAGTAAGAAGTAGCAGACTAAATCAATAAATACAATGAATGCATACCATGCAAATATATAACAAAAAAATCGTTATCTATGGAAAGTAAAGTGCATAGTGCAACAAATCCACCACATATCCTTTCACGGAAATGATATTCCTTAATACTAAATAAAATATATATTCATGAGGGATATATACCGTATCTACTCGTGTATAAGCGGAGATTTTCAGCACCTTTTTTTGTGCTGAAAATGACCCCTCGGCTTATACACGAGTCATTGGGCAGAAACCAGCAGGGGAGGGGGTGCCGCGGCAGGAGCCGGTGGCTGGGACATCATACTCACCCTCCCCGTGCCATCGCTGAACGTCCAGGCAATCCTCCGTTGTACCCGGCTTCCTGTAGCTCTCCTGTGCTGAGCGATGACGTAATACCGCTCATTAAGGCTATGAATATGGACGAGACGCCACTCCCGGCTTATACTTGAGTCAATAAGCTTACCCAGTTTTCCGTGGCAAAATTCGGGGCCTCGGCTTATACTCGGGTCGGCTTATACTCGAGTATATACGGTAAGTAACCACGCAGTGGGTGAAATGCATATATCAATGAGGGATATTTAAATTTGCAACACAATGAGTAAAACGCATATACTGATGAGGAATATATAAATATATCAACACAATAGGTGAAATGGCTAAGTCTCAGTAATGCAGAGTATGGCCATAAAAAAGACATAGTAAGTTGTTTTTGCTGTCAGACTTCATACTATGTCTTGATTATTTGCATACCTTGCCTACAGTCATGGCCAAAAGTTTTGAGAATGACACAAATATTATATTTTCACATGATCTGCTGCCCTCTGGTTTTTATGTGTGTTTGACAGATGTTTTTTATCACAGACAGAAATATAATTGCAAACATATGATTAAAAAAAGCTTATATTGACAGTTAGAATGAGTTAATGCAGCAAGTCAATATTTGCAGTGTTGACCCTTCTTCTTCAGGACCTCTGCAATTCTCCCTGACATGCTCTCAATCAACTTCTGGACCAAATCCTGACTGATAGCAGTCCATTCTTGCACAATCAATGCTTTCATTTTGTCAGAATTTTTAGGTTTTTGTTTGTCCACCCGTCTCTTGATGATTGACCACAAGTTCTCAATGGGATTAAGATCTGGGGAGTTTCCAGGCCATGGACCCAAAATCTCTATGTTTTGTTCCCTGAGCCATTTAGTTATCACCTTTGCTTTATGGCAAGGTGCTCCATCATGCTGGAAAAGGCATTGTTGATCGCCAAACTGCTCTTGGAGGGTTGGGAGAAGTTGCTCTTGGAGGACATTCTGGTACCATTCTTTATTCATGGCTGTGTTTTTAGGCAAGACTGTGAGAGAGCCGATTCCCTTGGCTGAGAAGCAACCCCACACATGAATGGTTTCAGGATGCTTAACAGTTGGCATGAGACAAGACTGGTGGTAGCGCTCACCTTATCTTCTCCGAATGAGGCGCTTTCCTGATGTCCCAAACAATCGAAAAGGGGATTCATCAGAGAAAATAACTTTACCCCAGTCCTCAGCAGTCCACTGCCTGTACCTTTTGCAGAATATCAGTCTGTCCATGATGTTTTTTCTGGAGAGAAGTGGCTTCTTTGCTGCCCTCCTTGAGATCAGGCCTTGCTCCAAGAGTCTCCGCCTCACAGTGCGTGCAGATGCACTCACACCTGCCTGCTGCCATTCCTGAGCAAGCTCTGCACTGCTGGTAGCCCGATCCCGCAGCTGAAACACTTTTAAGAGACGGTCCTGGCGCTTGCTGGTCTTTCTTGGGCGCCCTGGAGCCTTTTTGGCAACAATGGAACCTCTCTCCTTGAAGTTCTTGATGATGCGATAGATTGTTGACTGAGGTGCAATCTTTCTAGCTGCGATACTCTTCCCTGTTAGGCCATTTTTGTGCATTGCAATGATGACTGCACTTGTTTCTTTAGAGATAACCATGGTTAACAGAAGAGAAACAATGATGCCAAGCACCAGCCTCCTTTTAAAGTGTCAAGTGGTGTCATTCTTACTTAATCATGACAGATTGATCTCCAGCCATGTCCTCATCAACACCCACACCTGTGTTAATGGAGCAATCACTGAAAAGAGGTTAGCTGGTCCTTTTAAGGCAGGGCTGCAATGATGTTGAAATGTGTTTTGGGGGATAAAGTTCATTTTCTAGCCAAATATTGACTTTGCAAGTAATTGCTGTTAAGCTGATCACTCTTTATAACATTCTGGAGTATATGCAAATTGCCATTAGAAAAAGTGAAGCAGTAGACTTTGTAAAAATTAATATTTGTGTCATTCTCAAAACTTTTGTCCATGACTGTATATGTATCTTTCAATGTAGGGTATACTTGTGGATGCTACTACATCTGAGGGATATCTTTGTATGTGGCCATGTGCATTTAAAGCCATATGCAGTTATATTGTATGTATATCTTTAATTCTTACATGTTTGGGTTTGCCTTATTGCACTGCGCACTTTATTCTTAAGCAGCCCTTTACTAATACACTGCATTTTGCATCATACTGTAACATTTCCAGGGGGTATAGCTCTAGGATCGCTGTCTGGGTAGACAGAATGGCATGAAAACAGTTCATTCAGACAGCAGTTCTGGTAAAAACTGACCGCAACCAGCTTTATTAAAGTCCACAGCAAACAGATCAAAATAAACCATAAACAGAAAACCTGGGCTTGTCTAGCCACTAACTACACATAGATAGATTGCCCTGTCTACCCGGGTCCCGGCTCTACCAGCCTGGCCCAACACAACACATATCATATATGTTACCAGTATGGAGTTTCACAGATACTCCTCCTTGTATCTGAAGGCACATCCCACGTCCAGACTTGAGAGAGATCCACTCCTATTCAGCCGCTATTCGCACGGATTCTCACTGAGACTACTCCTGTGTCCGGGGTACCTCCTGCACCCCGACTGAGATAGCTCACACTCCTGGAGACGTACTCCCAATCCTGGAGACTGCTTCTTTGTGCCAGGACACCTCCCTGTGTCCAGACTAAAGACAGCTCGCAATCCTGGAGACTGCTTCTTTGTGCCAGGACACCTCCCTGTGTCCAGGCTAAAGACAGCTCGCAATCCTGGAGACTGCTTCTTTGTGCCAGGACACCTCCCTGTGTCCAGACTAAAGACAGCTCCCAGATTGTGTTTGCAGACACCTACTTCTGGTCTCCCAATTAACACCTGAGTGATTTCAGGCCTGAGCTGCAACTGTGTGTTGAATGTGAGGTGTAGTGACCTTTCTCTACCACTAGGTTTACAAAGCCACACATTTCCCTTATACCTAGGTGAAATGTACACCCCATTCAACACATATTCCTTCACTGTCTCACATATCCCCTCCCTCTTCTCCAGACCGGAGGGCTGGTCATCCAGACCGGAGGGCTGGTTAACAATCCAACAGAGACAGTGAACTCTGGACCAGTCATGGTCCTCATCAGCTTCATCTTCAGTATTTTCATTTGTATCTTCACCTGAACCATAGCCAACATGAGCTTTCTCTTCATCTGAAGCATCCGCACTACCCTGTACCCTCCCAGGCCTATACTATCTGCGGGCCTCGGGTTTCCTACACGGTTTCATCTTGACCTTAGGGCCGGGCTCATTTTCGATATAGTGCCTGGCCAGAGAAGTACGACCCGACACATCAGAACACTTCTGCTGACTCTTCCTCAGAAACTCACGTACCTCCTGTCCCTGGTGCACTGACCATGTGTCACCAACTATCACAGAAGGTATAGGGGGCTTTTCACTTTTCTCCAGTTCCCCACTTTCAGGCTCTTCTGGCAAGACACGCCCAGAAGCCCCACCGTCCATCCCATACTCCACTTCTTCAGTCACATCTGGCTCACTGTCAGGGCTATACCCTTCATTTTCATTCATATCCTGCTCACTGTCAGGGTTATATAATTCATTTTCATTCACATCCCGCTCACTTTCAGGAGTATACAATTCATTCTCATTCACATCCTGATCTGGAACCTTAGTTAACATGTCATCCACAAAATTAACTTCACCATCTGGTCCCTCAAGTATGTGACTATGTGACAACCCCAGCACTATACTTCTATATAGTTCAGGTACTAGGAGCTGGCTCACTACCTCTCCCTGGACTTCAGTGTTTATGGCAACATGAAGAAACCTCTCCTCAGAGCCAGGCTCTTGGGAAACCTCATTTAGAACATCCCTATTTTCCTGGGCCGTTTTAAGAGAGGGGTCTCGCCACTGCTCACTCTCAAAATTGTCACAGGACACAGGCAAGTCAGGGACACTCGGTTCCCGAGAACCACCATCCTCGTCTCCCAACATCACCTGCAAAGGAATTTCATCACTATCACAGTCATCATTATTATCAACATCATTATCATGACTATGATCAGTATTATCATCACTACCATGATCATCATCATCATCATTATCAGCATCATCATCATGGTCATCATTATCATCATCATTATCATGGTCATCATCATTATCATGATCATCATCATCATCATATAAGTTTAACATCTCACTAGCATTGTGTTCCGCCCCTCGGGACTGCGCACCCTCAGTAGGAGCTTCATCACACTGTCCATCAGAAACATTTCTCCCCCAGAGCTCCTCAGATCGGGGAAAGTCACATACGGAAGTCACTGGACTCTCTGAGTCTAAGAGGGCCTGTGCTGGGCATTCACTTACAACCACCGGGAACACCTGTGGTCCAGTCTCTTCGGCTGCAGTGGTCACACACACCGGTTCTGCGCAGAGAGAGAGGGACCTGCCAACATCACGGCACATAGGCTCCCCATCTATTGGACAGTTGGCTGCAATTTCACGACATCTCCAACACTGTCCACCACAATCACCCTCCCATATGTCCCCTATAGCTGGAACGCTCTTACCGCGAGAGTTCAGCGTCCGGGAACTCCGAAGTGACGACCTCTCAGACGGCTGTACCTCAGGAGACGTGCTCGGGTGTAGCGGTCCACTATCACCTTTTCCACTCCATAATCAGGTTTGCTGACTGCAGACTCCCAACTGTATCTCCAGTCACGAATCCCCTGGCACGGGCTGTCACCGTAACACCCAGCCGGGTACGAATCTCCGCTTTCAGCTTGGCATAGTCTTGGCTGTCCTGCTCGCTCAGGTCAGCATAGGCCACCTGGGGCACTCCAATCAGATAGGGTGCGACCATCATGGCCCACTCAGATAGGGGCAGATTCTCCTTCTCTGCCAGTTCCTCAAATCTAGTGAGATACACCTCCACATCATCACGAGGTGTCATCTTTTCCAGGGACCGTCTTACCGCCTTCTTTACAGCGGACAAGTCAGGTGCCTTCACAACATTACTTTGAGACGAGGTGCTGAGAGCTGCAATCTGCTCCAACACTCGGTTATTCTGCTGCTGCTGCAGGATTTGCTGCTGGTACTGCTGCATGCACTGCTGGTGCTGCAGGCGCTGCTGCTCCATGCTCCGCTGGGCCTGCACCAGGTACTCAATGAGCTCCTCCATACTGCCGGACTTATCTGTCTCAACCACGGCAGTCTTATGTTGCACAATAACTTGCGCCATTTGTTCAAACAGCGCCTCCATGCTGTCATCCATGCTGTCAGACTTCTCTGTCTTCACAACGGCAGTCTTCACTCAAGACATACACACACTCTACAGTCTTTTCCATAGAAAAATCCAGCTCTGCTGTGCAGACACTTTTTTTTTTTTTCTTTGCAAAGTCTATTATGGCTACTGTCTCTTTAAGACTGCTCCACAGACTTTTCTTTTGCTGCTGCACATTCCACAGTCATTTTCACAACAAGTTCAGCTTTGCTGTGCATACATTTTCTCTCTGCAGACCCTATCAGGGCCACTGTCTCTCCAAGACTGCTCCAAACAGAAGTTTCTGCTGACACACTTTTTTTTTCTCTGCTGCTATTTCAACAGACTTCACCTTTATTGCTGTCTCTAAGCCACTGTGCTGCATACACACTCCAGCACTAACTGTATCAGGCACTGCGCTGCCCGCATTCTCCACCAATTGTAACATTTCCAGGGGGTATAGCTCTAGGATCGCTGTCTGGGTAGACAGAATGGCATGAAAACAGTTCATTCAGACAGCAGTTCTGGTAAAAACTGGCCGCAACCAGCTTTATTAAAGTCCACAGCAAACAGATCAAAATAAACCATAAACAGAAAACCTGGGCTTGTCTAGCCACTAACTACACATAGATAGATTGCCCTGTCTACCCGGGTCCCGGCTCTACCAGCCTGGCCCAACACAACACATATCATATATGTTACCAGTATGGAGTTTCACAGATACTCCTCCTTGTGTCTGAAGGCACATCCCACGTCCAGACTTGAGAGAGATCCACTCCTATTCAGCCGCTATTCGCACGGATTCTCACTGAGACTACTCCTGTGTCCGGGGTACCTCCTGCACCCCGACTGAGATAGCTCACACTCCTGGAGACGTACTCCCAATCCTGGAGACTGCTTCTTTGTGCCAGGACACCTCCCTGTGTCCAGACTAAAGACAGCTCGCAATCCTGGAGACTGCTTCTTTGTGCCAGGACACCTCCCTGTGTCCAGGCTAAAGACAGCTCGCAATCCTGGAGACTGCTTCTTTGTGCCAGGACACCTCCCTGTGTCCAGACTAAAGACAGCTCCCAGATTGTGTTTGCAGACACCTACTTCTGGTCTCCCAATTAACACCTGAGTGATTTCAGGCCTGAGCTGCAACTGTGTGTTGAATGTGAGGTGTAGTGACCTTTCTCTACCACTAGGTTTACAAAGCCACACATTTCCCTTATACCTAGGTGAAATGTACACCCCATTCAACACATATTCCTTCACTGTCTCACAATACATATATATTGCTTATGGCCATACTCTGCATTACTGAGACTTAGCTATTTCACCTATTGTGTTGATATATTTATATATCCCTCATCAGTATATGCGTTTTACTCATTGTGTTGCAAATTTAAATATCCCTCATTGATATATGCATTACATCCACTGCGTGGTTACTTATATATCCCTCATGAATATATTTATTTAGTATTAAGGAATATCATTTCCGTGAAAGGATATGTGGTGGATTTGTTGCACTATGCACTTTACTTTCCATAGATAACGATTTTTTTGTTATATATTTGCATGGTATGCATTCATTGTATTTATTGATTTAGTCTGCTACTTCTTACTGTGTGTGGTTCCTAGGTATCGCCTTTTCCCCTTGCCACATTTCGTATCATATTGTTTGTATGTCTCTTGATTTTTGCAATAATAAAAAATATATATTGTTTTTTCAATTCCTTCTGGCATTTGCCAGAATTGCCAGATGGCCAGTCCGGCCCTGCCGATTACTACAATATTGATTATGAATACAAACCACAATACTAACAACACTGTTATTACCACCAGTGACATTATACACAGTACCTCTGTATATAGTGTCAGTGTACAGGTAATACAGTGATCACTAGTGACATTATACACAGAAGCTCAGTGATCACCAGTGACATTACACACAGGAGCTCTATATATAGTGTCAGTGTACAGGTAATACAGTGATCACTAGTGACATTATACACAGGAACTCTCTATATAGTGTCATTGTACAGGTAATACAGTGATCACTGGTGACATTATACACAGGAGCTCTGTATATAGTGTCAGTGTACAGGTAATACAGTGATCATCAGTGACATTATACACAAGAGCTCTGTATATAATGTCAGTGTACAGATAATACAGTGATCACTGGTGACATTATACACAGGGGATCTGTATATAGTGTATAGTGTACAGGTAAAACAGGGATCACCAGTGATATTATACACAGGAGCTCTGTATATAGCATATAGTGTACAGGTAATACAATGATCACCAGTGATTATACACAGGAGCTCTGTACACAGTGTATAGTGTGCGTGTATATGTAATACGCTGACTCACCAGAGACGTCTGTAGTTGAAGTCCTTTATCTTCGCTTTTCTTCAACCAGCACAGACCACCATCACTTCTTCCAGCCAGAACTAGTCTCTGCAAAAAATAACACACATGCATCAACAGCTGATCGCTTCCAGAGCACTTTCCCCACTTGTTCCCTGACTTCTACACTACGTCAGATGAAGAAGAAAAGCGACGTAGTGCCGCCCTTCACAGTAACAGGACCTCCCTTTTGTTCCCTACATGGAAAACGTTTCCTAAAAAGTAAATTGTATTACAGTAGCAATAATGTCCCTAATTGGACCCTAAATATATTATGCTCCCCACTTGTCATCATAAACTAATATAGCATGTTCCTCATTCTGGCCCTCAAACAGTAATTAAGTCCCTCATCCTGGTCTCCCTTTATTTAATAATCTCACCCAGCCTAGCCCCCTATGTCCCTTGTCCAGCCTGGCCCCCAGATATCCATCCCGCTTCCCCAGCAAAACTGGCCCTCATATGTCCCTTGTCCTGCCCCACCATATATCTCTCCTGGACCTCCATATATCCTTCCTGGTCCCTTGTCCTAGCTCCCCCATATATATCCATACTGCCCCCCATATATATGCTTCTTGGTTTTGTACTGCCCCAAATCCATCCTGGCCCCACATCTATGCAACCTGGCCCCCCCATACATATCCATTCTGCCCCACCCATATATATATATATATATATATATATGCATCCTAGTCCCTTGTCCTGTCACTCTCCCCATAAATCCATCTTGGCCCCCCATATATATGCATCCTGGGCCCCTCCCCCCCATGAGAGAGAGAGCAAAAAGAAAATTCCTCTTACCTGCCTGCGCTCCTGGTGATGTCCTCCTCCTCTTCTGCAAGTCGGCGCGCACATACTAAAATGGCCGCCGACATAGCATAGGCCGGTTCAATGTGTGCGCCCGTCGCATGCAGCGCATGACACTGACGTCATACGCCAATGACGACTGTCGCACACTTGCCAGTATCGATCGGGACGTGCGCCGCAGTAGTTCAGGTAAAGAACGCTGCGTGCACGCACCCCTGCACATATGCGGTCTGCGCTTTTAAAAGGCCTGGGCCCCTAAAAACCGCAGACTTTTTGTTTTTCCTCTTCTCCTCCTCTTCCTCCCACAGCCAAGGGCCCACCGGGGGAATCCCCGGTATCCCACCAGGCCAGACCGACCCTGCCTGTGCCCAAGGTGGAGCCCCGGGCTAAAGCAGACACCTGTATTTTTGTGCAGAGGGAGGAAAAAAATAGAATAATTGAAGTCTAAGGGTATGTGCACACATTGCAGATAAGCCTGCGGAATTTTCTGCACAGAATTCACATCTCTTGGCAGAAAACACAAGTGCATTTTTTATGTGGTTTTGATGCGTTTTTCATGCGGATTTGTATGCGTTTTTTTAACCTAAATAAAGATACGTTATTTAACAAAAAAAAAAGATTTGTGATGTCATTTCTTGTCCAACCTCCTTTTTTACATTTGTTCAACCCACACTCCATTACACACACAGATAGATAGATTAGATAGATAGATGATAATAGATAGATAGATATGAGATAGATAGATAAAAATGATACATAAATAGTTAAAGACCACACACACACACAAAATATTCACGCAATATCTTTTATTTAAAAAAACATGTGAAAAAAATGGCGTGGGGTCCCCCTATAATTTATAGCCTGAAAGGCTGCGGGCTGATATTCATAGCCTAGGAAGGGGCCATGGATATTGGCGTCCCCCTGGCTAAAAATACCAGCACCCTGCAGCCCCAGAATTGGCGCATCTGTACGATGTGCAAATTCCGGCACTTAGCCCCTCTCTTCCCACTGCCGTGTAGCGGTGGCATATCGGGTAATAAGGGGTTAATGTCACCTTGCTATTGTAAGGTGACATTAAGCCAGGTTAATAATGGAGAGGCGTCAATAAGATGCATTATTAATCTTATAGTATCAAAGGATTAAAAAAGCACACATAAGAATAAAGTATTTTAATGCATTAAAACACAACTCGGTTTGCCATCTTTATTGCACGCTCAATCCATGCAACGCCATTGTTCTCCTGTAAGTAAAAAAATAAACCAACTGTATACTCCCTGTCCAATGCAGTCCAATTAATAATGAGTGTCCCACCACGATTTCCCCTATAGAACAGTGACATCAGGTGATGTCATTGCTCTATAGGGCCTCCCAGTGATGAACTGACAGGAGAGTTCATTCTCTCACTTTACGGCAATGCTGCGTGGGAATTTTCTCAATCAGCATTGCCGGTGAGAGAATGAACTTAGGTTGTTTTTTTATTTTACTTTTATTAAAGGAGACGAGGGCATTGGGGATTAGGTGATTGGCGAGTATGTACTCTATGTTATGTGTATGTTCTATGTAATGTATGTTCTGTATGGTTTTTTTTTTTACTTTCAACACAATAGCCGGATGATGGGACTACTACTGTCCTATCATTGGCTAATGTGTCACTCACTGTCACTGTCCCATCGCATGATGCCTGCATACACACACACAGCACCCGCACAGCCCCGGCAGACCCACGGAAAGCCCCGCAGACCCCCGGGATAGCCCCGACAGACCCCTGAAGACCCCCGGAAAGCCCCGTCAACCCCCCACACAAACACACATAGCCCGGCACACACACGCACACAGTCACCGCCCACACACTTCCCTCATCCCGCTCTGCAGCGTTTCATCCGCAGCAAAACTGCACATCTTTTTTAGACCTGTGTTTTTGCTGCGGATGTGCCTGACTCAATGCAAGTCAACGGGTGCAGAAATGCTGCAGTTCCGCACAAATAATTGACATGCTGCAGAAAATAAAACACTGCGAATCCGTGCGTTTTTTTTCCGCAGCATGTGCAGAACAAACATGCGTTTCCCATAGACTTACATTGGCTGTGCACTACACTGCGGATCTGATGCATTTCCGCACGTCCAAAAACACTGCGGAAACGCATCTAGATCTGCAACGTGTGTACATACCCTAAAGAAAAATATATTACGGCCTCCAGCTGCTTACATAATTCACTATGTTTTTTTACAAGCTGGCAAAGGGGCAAAAGTTTTATTAATCTTTGAGGGGTTGTCCAGGAGTAGAAACACATGGTTGCTTTTTTTTCCAGAACAGTGCCATTCCTATTTGTAGGTTTTGTCTGGTATTGACTTCATTGAAGTGACAGAGGCTAATTTGCTTAACCACGTATCGGTGGGCAAGCGTGGCATTGTATTTGGAAGGAAGAGAGGACCACAATTACCAATCATTGGTTTCAATGAGAGATGTAAAGTGTTCCTTTTTTCAATTTGGGTGGCTACAAGAATATTGGCCTTCAGGAACGGACAGGCCCACAGGAGAACAGAAGAATCCTCTGGTGAAGGATTGCTAATGAGCAGTGCTATTACACTTGATTCACAATTTGCAGAAAAATTTATAATCTAATCATTCATTTAACAAGCTAGCCAAGTTAATATTACATAGAAGGAAAAGTAAGTTCATGTACTAGGTCAGGTTATTTTTGCATGTAGCTGAACATTGGGCCCCAAGAATCAATGTTGCTGGTGGGCCTTTGCCAACCCAGTCCGACACTGTTGACCTCTTGTTTCCATGTTCCACCAGTGATAAATAATCTCCAGCCGTATCTGTAGTAGAAACTTTTGTGAACAGTTTACTAATCGTGTCTCTGGAAATGAAACGTCACTGTTCAAACCAGACAACTAAAGATGAGCGAATTGATTTTCAAGACCCCGTTTCAATGGCCATTTCACTACCCTTTGACTGCCAGAGGAGAACATTATGAACTGCCTCCTAACTGCAAGCAGCCCCAATGCCTCTTTTGATTATAAGAAATTATGCGTGGTGTGTCACTCACAGGGTTGCCATCCATCAATCATGTAATAGTAATGAGGCCATTGGAACAGGGTTCAGTGAAATTATTTTTTCATTTCCAGAGGCAACCCATGTAATCCTATATTGTTACGGCACATGTAATGGAAGGTGTCTTTACACACCACTGCTTTCTTATGAGACTTTCGCTACTCTTGTCTTTTTAACTGTGTCTGCTAGCTAAGTGCTCATCAGGTGAGATGCATTCTATAAACCATAGGACTGGGTGAGCAGCAGAGACCAAAAGCGAAGCTTAAGCAGAGTGGGTCTTGACAAATGACACATGGATCAGCAAGGACCAATTCATCAAGGTATGCAGCAGGACGGTGTGATGTTGTTACTATATCTGTGATTGGCTTGCTGTTATTCTTGTTTCAGTTTCTGCCTAGTAACAATGATGTAATGGGGAGGAGCAGACTAGGCAGGAGCAGGAAGTCCTGGGTAAGGGGAGCAGGAGAGACGAAGGAAAATAAAGTATGGCTGTTTAAACCTACCATCCAGCATCTCTGTGTGGCCTTCTGGAGTTCCCTTCATCTGCACAACAACACCACAACTGGCGACGAGGAAGCGTTCATCATCAGCTAAAGGTATTTCAGCTCTACAACAATGGCCTGTTTACCTGCCTTCCCTGCTTTTGATGTGCATCAGTCCCCAGCTAACCTAGCAGCATGTTGGGAGAAATGGCTGAAGCGTTTTGATATATTCCTACAAGCCATGAACATATCAGATGATACCAGGAAGAAAGCCATGCTATTACATTATGCAGGGGAACAAGTCTATGATATCTTCACTACTCTGCCTAATACAGGAGAAGATAAAGACTATGAGCTCAGTAAGGCAGCATTAAGCAAGTATTTCTCCCCACACAGAAATGCAGCATTTGAAATCTTCAAGTTTAGACAATTAAAGCAGTCAGCAACAGAAAGCATTGTGTCATGTATAGTGTACAGTTCCTATAGCGTCTTGTGCTTGGGTGCGAGGAAAACACAGGAGACATAGGTTGAAATGAAATGACTTGTATTACTTCATACAAGCATGCTGAAAAGTTCACACAGTTTGCAGGAACAGCGACAGGAGACACAGCAGGCCAGAGTAACTTCAAGCACTACAATAACTCTCCAAAGCAGGTTCAGGATCTCTTCTCTGTACCGTAATTCCTCTGCAAACATGGATTCATCAAACAGCAGGTTTCCAGAGTCCAAAAGTGTTCCAAGGTTCCTCAGTAGGGAATAGCTGGAGTACAAGTCCAAGGCTTCCAGGAGTCAGGTCACAGACTGACTGAGGCTTGATTCAGGAGCACTGATTGTTCAGCTGAGGCTGCTTAAGAAGCAAGAGGGAAGAATCAGGGCGGGAACATGAAAACTGGAAACTCCATATTAACTGAGGGCAAGAGCTGCAGAAAGACAGAAAGCAAAATGGCCGACGGAAAACTGAGTTTCAAGGAACATGTCAACAGAGACAAAGAACCTTACATTACTCCCCCCTTAGGGACAACCTCCGGATGACCTCAGACCAGGCTTGTCAGGGTACCTCTGATGAAACTGGCGGAGCAGGCGAGGAGCATTTACATTATTGACTGGTTCCCATGAGTTGTCCTCCACTGGGTAGCCCTGCCATTTAATCAAATATTGCAACTGATTTCTGTACAACCTGGAATCTAGAATCCTTTCCACCATAAATTCTTCCTGACCATCGACCAGCACTGGGTCAGGGCAAGGAGAAGAACGTCCAGGAAACGTATTGGGTGTTGCAGCCTTTAGTAGGGATACATGAAAGACAGGGTGGATTCTCATAGTTCTGGGCAGTTGAAGACGACAAGCAACAGCACTTATAATCTTATTGATCTTATAAGGTCCAATGTACTTATGTCCCAATTTAGACGATGGAATTTAAGATTTCTGGTTGACAGCCAGACCAAATCTCCTACCTTGAAAGCTGGTGCAGGTTTACGAAATTTATCTGCTGCTTTCTTGTACCTTTCCTGAGCCAATTCTAGATTTTCCTTTAGAAGATCTTTATTCTTTTGTAAAGAAGTGATTCTTTCAGCCACTGCCGGCAAGGGCGTATCTATGGGAAATCGAGGAAGAATGTTAGGATGATAACCTAGATTGGAGTAAAAAGGAGACTGCTTAGTGGAGGTGCTCTGAGAGTTGTTATAAGAGAACTCAGCCAGTGGAAGTAGATCCACCCAATCATCCTGTAGGTGGCAGATAAAACAGCGGAGATACTGCTCCAGGGTCTGATTGGTTCGTTCTGTCTGTCCATTAGTCTGGGGATGAAAAGCAGAAGAAAGGTTTACTTTAATGTCCAATGCTGCACAGAAATTTTGCCAAAACCTTGAAGTGAATTGCACCCCTCGATCCGAAATGACCTCATCCGGTACTCCATGTAAGCGAAACACATTCTTAATCATCAAGTCTGATGTCTGTTTTGCAGTGGGTAAGCCGACACAAGGGATAAAATGAGCTGCCTTTGTTAGACGATCAACCACCACTAGAATGGTGTTCTTCCCTTGAGAGGTTGGTAACTCCACAATGAAGTCCATAGAAATGGATCCCCACGGGCGGGACGGGGTGGGAAGAGGTTGCAACAGACCAGTTGGTGAGGAGCGAGGTGTTTTGCATCTTGCACAGACTTCACATGAAGTGACATAGTTTAAGACATCTTTCCTGTAAGTGGGCCACCAAAAGAAACGAGAAAGAAATTCTTGTGTCTTTAGAATTCCCCTATGCCCGGCTATCTTGGAATCGTGGATGAGTTGCAATACTCTGAATCTGACTGTTTCAGGTATATACAGACGTTGTCCCTGAATCCACACACCATTCTTAAAGACAAGACTTACGTCCCTTGGGGGTTGAGCCAACAAAGAATCCGCATGGTATGCTTCCTTGATGTCCTTAAGTAGGTCTTGATTATGAATCACTCCCAGGAATCTAGAGTCAGGAAGAATAGTCTTAGGAGGAGTAAGTGGACGTGTCTCTGCTGAATGAATCCTAGAGAGTGCATCAGCCTTTCCATTGCGCGATCCTGGTCTATAAGAAATTACAAAATTAAATTGGTTTAGGAAAAGATTCCAGCGAGCCTGGCGAGGAGTCAGGCACTTAGTCGACCTGATAAATTCAAGGTTACGATGGTCTGTCAGGACGACTATTTGCTGTGCAGCTCCCTGAAGAAGGTGTCTCCATTCCTTGAAGGCGGCAATAATGGCCAACAATTCTCTATTGCCCACATCGTAGTTCCTCTCAGCCGAAGACAACTGCTGGGAAAAGAAGGCACAGGGATGCAAGACATTCTTCTCACCTGTTCTCTGAGAGAGTATAGCTCCAACGGCACAGTCTGAAGCATCCACCTCTATTATGAAGGCAAGCTCGGGGTTGGGATGTACTAAGATAGGTGCGGTGGTAAATTTATCCTTTAAACAGGAAAATGCTTCCTGAGCTTGCGGGGTCCAGGAGAACCTAGACTGTTTCCGGGTAAGTTGGGTGATAGGTGACACTACCTCAGAAAAATTCTTAATGAAACGTCTATAGAAGTTGGCAAACCTGATGAAACGCTGCACCTCCTTCACATTTCTAGGAATTGGCCAATCCTTGATGGCTTGGGTCTTGCTTCCATCCTTACTAATCCCTTGCGTAGATAGTACATACCCCAGAAATTGAATTTCGGTCCTATGGAATTCACATTTTTCAAGCTTGATGTAGAGATGGTTTTGTCTTAGGCGTTCTAAGACCATTCTCACATGTCCATGATGTTCCTCTGTGGAGTTAGAAAAAATTAGAATATCATCCAGATAAATCACCACAAATGTATCTAGGAAATCCCTGAAGATATCATTCACGAAGTGTTGGAAAGTGGCTGGGGCGGTACTCAGACCAAAAGGCATAACTAGATATTCAAAGTGTCCATAGCGTGACCTGAAAGCAGTCTTCCATTCATCCCCAGGTCTAATACGGACCAAGTTATAGGCCCCACGGAGATCCAGTTTAGAGAAAATTTTGGCATGCCGCACTCTCTCCAACAACTCAGGGATTAAAGGCAATGGATAACGGTTTCTAATAGTAACCTTACTGAGTTCCCTATAGTCTATGCAGGGTCTCAGAGATCCATCTTTCTTCTTCACAAAGAAGATGGGTGCACCTGCGGGAGATGAAGAGGGGCGTATGAAGCCCTTGGCTAAATTTTCGTCTATATAATCCTTCAAAGCTTTTAGCTCGGGCCCCGCTAGGGGGTAGATCTTACCAAAAGGTATCTCGGCTCCGGGCAATAATTCAATTGGACAATCATATGGACGGTGAGAAGGAAGCTGATCAGCGTTCTTCTTGCCACATAAATCCACATAGTCCTGGTATACAGCTGGTAGTTCAGGGACTGACATGGTTCCTTTAGGAACAGAGCAAGCTGAAACTCCTTGACTCATCTGTTTCTCCGGAAAGTGTAATTCCTTGGTCTCCCAGTTAATCGTAGGATTCTGCGCCTGCAGCCATGGTAGCCCTAGAATGATGGGAAAGTGGGGAGAAGAGATAAGCAAAAAATACATTTTCTCCTGATGATCTTTACCCATAAGGACCCTCAAAGGCTCTGTTTCTTGATCCACTGGTCCAGAAGTCAGTAGAGAGCCATCCACAGTCTCCATCTGTACTGGAGTAGCCTTCTTCACTGAACGTATCCCCTGTTTCAGAGCAAAGGAGATATCCATAAAATTTCCACTTGCTCCTGAGTCGATCATAGCAGAGCTAGACACCCAGACTGAGTCAACCCAGAGTTTGATGGAAAGGAAGCAATAAGAATTGTTTCTTTTACAACTCAGCTGGGACACCGCTGAGGAAACTTGAAAAATTGCAGCGTTTATACCGTCATCGTCCCCAGAACTAACAGAGTTTAAGTCCGAGAAATCAAGATCTCTTGCAGCAGATCTCTCTGGAGCCTGAGGCTCGGACATGACAGAGCTCCTCTCGCAACACTCACAGTGAATGACTGCTGCAGTAGTCTTACGAGAACGGCTGGGGCAGTTTATAATGAAGTGCCCTGACTTACCACAGTAGAAACATAGATTTTCCTTTATACGATGTTCTTTGCGTGCATCACTAACCCGTCTTTGTAAAGAGTCCACCTGCATGGGTTCAGGTTCTGGTTCCCTTGTGATCCTACTCAAAGGTTCCTTAGCTGAGGAGGGAGGTAGTAAAAGGTTAGTGCGATTATTTTCGAACCATCTCTCTTGTCTGCGTTCAGTCAGACGAGCATCAATACGGATACAATAGTTAATAAAGTCACCTAACGCAGTGGGAGGGTCGGCACAAGCAAGTTCATCCTTAATCAGTGGAGACAACCCTTTCCGAAAAATAGATTTTTTAGCGGAAGTGTCCCAAGTGGTATCAAGAGCCCATCTCCTGAAATCCAGGGCATATTCGGCTACTGAACGCTTACCTTGGCGCAAAGTTAACATGGCTGCTTCAGCTGTTGCACCTCGATTGGGGTCATCAAACACCTGCCCCATGGCTGAAATAAAAGCATCAAGGTGATTCAAACAATCATCCTCAGTCTCAATCAGAGGGTTTGCCCACATCAAAGCCTTATTGGTAAGCAACATGATTATAGTAAGCACTTTGGATCGTTCAGTGGGAAATTGTGAAGCATGTGCAGAGAAAAATAAATTGCATTGATTAATAAATCCCCTGAATTTCTCACGTTCACCGCCAAAACGAAAAGGAGGTAATTTGGGGATCCCAGAACTTGGGGTTATGGCAGGAGCCTGGGCTCGTTCCTCTAGAGCCTCAATCCTGGCTCGCAATTCCTGGGTAGTCTGTCCAAACACTTGCAAATTATGATTAGTGAGGTCCTGTAGGCTTGCAAAACGGGTTTTTAAAGTCTGTACATCTGAAAGGATTGTATCAGTCACTCCGCAAAGTTCCTTTAAGCGGGCCTCCATCTTCCAGATCTTTTAAGGCAGAGGTGCTGGAAGGAGAAGAGGAAAGGAAAAAAAAAAAAAAACAATAGTGTTTACCTGTGGTAACACTCCAGAGTAAAATTTTAAGGGAATGCGCTCACCTGGAATGGTTGTGAGAAGTCACAACCACTGTCATCACATAAGGTATTAAACGGACATCTGATATCCACAGTCACAGCAGACACGGCTTTCCCAGACCCAGCAGACACTAAACATTGGCTCCTGAATCTTGTCATGTATAGTGTACAGTTCCTATAGCGTCTTGTGCTTGGGTGCGAGGAAAACACAGGAGACATAGGTTGAAATGAAATGACTTGTATTACTTCATACAAGCATGCTGAAAAGTTCACACAGTTTGCAGGAACAGCGACAGGAGACACAGCAGGCCAGAGTAACTTCAAGCACTACAATAACTCTCCAAAGCAGGTTCAGGATCTCTTCTCTGTACCGTAATTCCTCTGCAAACATGGATTCACCAAACAGCAGGTTTCCAGAGTCCAAAAGTGTTCCAAGGTTCCTCAGTAGGGAATAGCTGGAGTACAAGTCCAAGGCTTCCAGGAGTCAGGTCACAGACTGACTGAGGCTTGATTCAGAAGCACCGATTGTTCAGCTGAGGCTGCTTAAGAAGCAAGAGGGAAGAATCAGGGCGGGAACATGAAAACTGGAAACTCCATATTAACTGAGGGCAAGAGCTGCAGAAAGACAGAAAGCAAAATGGCCGACGGAAAACTGAGTTTCAAGGAACATGTCAACAGAGACAAAGAACCTTACACATTGATGAATATCATGTCCGACTACGGCACCTTGCAGCTTACTGTGAATTTGCAGATGTCGACAAAGAGATCCAAATGCAGATTTTACAAGGCTGCATCTCCTCTAAGTTACGGAGACAAGCACTCAGAGATCCCACCATGACTTTAGCAAAACTGCTTGAAACAGCATGTGTAAATGATACCGCCGAAAAACAAGCTAAACTCATAGAGAACATTGAGTGCGAGGCGGAAGCACCATCTTGTATAGCAAAGCTGACACAGAGACCGCCTGTGCCTCGTATGCAGGGGACAACTTGCTACAACTGCGGAGGGTCGTATCCTCACCAGAATGTCTGCCCAGCAAAAGGGGGGACCTGCCATAATTGTGGAAAACAAAACCATTTTGCAAAAGTGTGTAGATCCAAACCACAATCCCCTCATTCCACAGTACAACCCAGGTCACAGAAAATCCAAACGCTGCAGCTTACTGACGAGCCTCACAGTACTTATCTATTCTCAGTGACTGCAGAGGGATCTCAAACACTGCACGCACTTACCAGTCCAAGGCGACTTATCCTGATAAATGGTAGTCCGGTGGAAGCCCTAGTAGACACGGGGGCATCAGTAAACGTCATCAGCCGTGCAGTCTATAGCCAACTCCCGAACAGACCTGCTCTACAAAGCACTAGCCTAAAGATTTTTCCTTATGGTTCAGCATCTGCACTACCCCTGTGTGGCAAATTTCAGTCAGAACTTGCAGCTGACGGGAAGTCCATCACCGACACTGTATATGTAGTAGAGTGCTCCGCAGACACGCTTCTCAGCTGCAGGAGTGCTATATCTCTGGGTCTGGTCAACCTGGTCAATAGCGTCACAGGTCCTTCGGCCCAACACATCATGCAGAGATACCCCAATCTCTTTAAAGGTCTCGGTAAGCTAAAAGACGTTCAGATAAAATTGCATATTGACCAGTCAATACAGCCGTCTGTTCAACCTCACAGGCGCATCCCATTTCATGTCCGCAAACTTGTGGAGCAAGAACTGCAGGATCTGGAAGCGTCTGATGTTGTTGAACGAGTTGAAGGCCCCACTCCTTGGGTATCGCCCATTGTTGTTGCACCAAAACCAAAGCAGCCTGGTAAAATCCGGCTATGTGTGGATATGCGGCATGCCAATTTGGCTATTCAAAGAGAAAGGCACATCACGCCCACTATTGATGACATTATCACAGACCTGAATGGTGCAAAAGTATTTTCTAAAATTGATTTAAAATCAGGTTATCATCAACTTGAGTTGCATCCAGATTCCAGGTACATTACAACTTTTAGTACTCATGTGGGCTTACGACGATTCAAGAGGTTGAACTTTGGTATCTCATCTGCGGCAGAAATATTTCAGAACGTTATCAGTCAGGTTCTATCTGGAATAGCAGGAGTTCTAAACGTCAGTGATGACATTCTTATATATGGTACAACCCAAGAGGAGCATGACAGTCACTTAGAGCAAGTGTTTCAGAGACTGCAAGCCTGCAATCTAACTGTCAATCCGTCAAAATGTGAGTTTAACCAAAAGTCATTAAGCTTCTTTGGATATATCTTTTCGGAGCAAGGAGTTTCAGCAGATCCTCAGAAAGTTGCTGCCATAAAGTCAGCTAGCCAACCTCAAAATGTGTCAGAGGTTCGCAGTTTTCTAGGACTAGTCACATACTGTGGGCGATTTATGCCTGATCTGGCCACGATCTCCGAACCCCTGCGACTACTCATGAAAAAAGACACTCCTTGGACATGGACTACGGAACACCAAGCAGCATTCGATTCCATGAAGTCCGGTCTGACTGGCGACACCGTCATGGCCTATTTTGACCCTCTAAAGTCCACAGAGCTGATCGTGGACGCTAGTCCGGTGGGCCTGGGTGCAATTCTCACACAAGTGTCCAAAGAAGGCAACGTTTCTACCATTTCATATGCAAGAAAAGCCTTAACAGAGACAGAACAACGCTATTCACAAACTGAAAGAGTGTCATGTATAGTGTACAGTTCCTATAGCGTCTTGTGCTTGGGTGCGAGGAAAACACAGGAGACATAGGTTGAAATGAAATGACTTGTATTACTTCATACAAGCATGCTGAAAAGTTCACACAGTTTGCAGGAACAGCGACAGGAGACACAGCAGGCCAGAGTAACTTCAAGCACTACAATAAATCTCCAAAGCAGGTTCAGGATCTCTTCTCTGTACCGTAATTCCTCTGCAAACATGGATTCACCAAACAGCAGGTTTCCAGAGTCCAAAAGTGTTCCAAGGTTCCTCAGTAGGGAATAGCTGGAGTACAAGTCCAAGGTTTCCAGGAGTAAGGTCACAGACTGACTGAGGCTTGATTCAGGAGAACTGATTGTTCAGCTGAGGCTGCTTAAGAAGCAAGAGGGAAGAATCAGGGCGGGAACATGAAAACTGGAAACTCCATATTAACTGAGGGCAAGAGTTGCAGAAAGACAGAAAGCAAAATGGCCGACGGAAAACTGAGTTTCAAGGAACATGTCAACAGAGACAAAGAACCTTACATTACTCCCCCTTAGGGACAACCTCCGGATGACCTCAGACCAGGCTTGTCAGGGTACCTCTGATGAAACTGGCGGAGCAGGCGAGGAGCATTTACATTATTGACTGGTTCCCATGAGTTGTCCTCCACTGGGTAGCCCTGCCATTTAATCAAATATTGCAACTGATTTCTGTACAACCTGGAATCTAGAATCCTTTCCACCATAAATTCTTCCTGACCATCGACCAGCACTGGGTCAGGGCAAGGACAAGAACGTCCAGGAAACGTATTGGGTGTTGCAGCCTTTAGTAGGGATACATGAAAGACAGGGTGGATTCTCATAGTTCTGGGCAGTTGAAGACGACAAGCAACAGCACTTATAATCTTATTGATCTTATAAGGTCCAATGTACTTATGTCTCAATTTAGACGATGGAATCTTTAATTTAAGATTTCTGGTTGACAGCCAGACCAAATCTCCTACCTTGAAAGCTGGTGCAGGTTTACGAAATTTATCTGCTGCTTTCTTGTACCTTTCCTGAGCCAATTCTAGATTTTCCTTTAGAAGATCTTTATTCTTTTGTAAAGAAGTGATTCTTTCAGCCACTGCCGGCAAGGGCGTATCTATGGGAAATCGAGGAAGAATGTTAGGATGATAACCTAGATTGGAGTAAAAAGGAGACTGCTTAGTGGAGGCGCTCTGAGAGTTGTTATAAGAGAACTCAGCCAGTGGAAGTAGATCCACCCAATCATCCTGTAGGTGGCAGATAAAACAGCGGAGATACTGCTCCAGGGTCTGATTGGTTCGTTCTGTCTGTCCATTAGTCTGGGGATGAAAAGCAGAAGAAAGGTTTACTTTAATGTCCAATGCTGCACAGAAATTTTGCCAAAACCTTGAAGTGAATTGCACCCCTCGATCCGAAATGACCTCATCCGGTACTCCATGTAAGCGAAACACATTCTTAATCATCAAGTCTGATGTCTGTTTTGCAGTGGGTAAGCCGACACAAGGGATAAAATGAGCTGCCTTTGTTAGACGGTCAACCACCACTGGAATGGTGTTCTTCCCTTGAGAGGTTGGTAACTCCACAATGAAGTCCATAGAAATGGATCCCCACGGGCGGGACGGGGTGGGAAGAGGTTGCAACAGACCAGTTAGTGAGGAGCGAGGTGTTTTGCATCTTGCACAGACTTCACATGAAGTGACATAGTTTAAGACATCTTTCCTGTAAGTGGGCCACCAAAAGAAACGAGAAAGAAATTCTTGTGTCTTTAGAATTCCCCTATGCCCGGCTATCTTGGAATCGTGGATGAGTTGCAATACTCTGAATCTGACTGTTTCAGGTATATACAGACGTTATCCCTGAATCCACACACCATTCTTAAAGACAAGACTTACGTCCCTTGGGGGTTGAGCCAACAAAGAATCCGCATGGTATGCTTCCTTGATGTCCTTAAGTAGGTCTTGATTATGAATCACTCCCAGGAATCTAGAGTCAGGAAGAATAGTCTTAGGAGGAGTAAGTGGACGTGTCTCTGCTGAATGAATCCTAGAGAGTGCATCAGCCTTTCCATTGCGCGATCCTGGTCTATAAGAAATTACAAAATTAAATTGGTTTAGGAAAAGATTCCAGCGAGCCTGGCGAGGAGTCAGGCACTTAGCCGACCTGATAAATTCAAGGTTACGATGGTCTGTCAGGACGACTATTTGCTGTGCAGCTCCCTGAAGAAGGTGTCTCCATTCCTTGAAGGCGGCAATAATGGCCAACAATTCTCTATTGCCCACATCGTAGTTCCTCTCAGCCGAAGACAACTGCTGGGAAAAGAAGGCACAGGGATGCAAGACATTCTTCTCACCTGTTCTCTGAGAGAGTATAGCTCCAAAGGCACAGTCTGAAGCATCCACCTCTATTATGAAGGCAAGCTCGGGGTTGGGATGTACTAAGATAGGTGCGGTGGTAAATTTATCCTTTAAACAGGAAAATGCTTCCTGAGCTTGCGGGGTCCAGGAGAACCTAGACTGTTTCCGGGTAAGTTGGGTGATAGGTGACACTACCTCAGAAAAATTCTTAATGAAACGTCTATAGAAGTTGGCAAACCCAATGAAACGCTGCACCTCCTTCACATTTCTAGGAATTGGCCAATCCTTGATGGCTTGGGTCTTGCTTCCATCCATACTAATCCCTTGCGTAGATAGTACATACCCCAGAAATTGAATTTCGGTCCTATGGAATTCACATTTTTCAAGTTTGATGTAGAGATGGTTTTGTCTTAGGCGTTCTAAGACCATTCTCACATGTCCATGATGTTCCTCTGTGGAGTTAGAAAAAATTAGAATATCATCCAGATAAATCACCACAAATGTATCTAGGAGATCCCTGAAGATATCATTCACGAAGTGTTGGAAAGTGGCTGGGGCGATACTCAGACCAAAAGGCATAACTAGATATTCAAAGTGTCCATAGCGTGACCTGAAAGCAGTCTTCCATTCATCCCCAGGTCTAATACGGACCAAGTTATAGGCCCACGGAGATCCAGTTTAGAGAAAATTTTGGCATGCCGCACTCTCTCCAACAACTCAGGGATTAAAGGCAATGGATAACGGTTTCTAATAGTAACCTTATTGAGTTCCCTATAGTCTATGCAGGGTCTCAGAGATCCATCTTTCTTCTTCACAAAGAAGATGGGTGCACCTGCGGGAGATGAAGAGGGGCGTATGAAGCCCTTGGCTAAATTTTCGTCTATATAATCCTTCAAAGCTTTTAGCTCGGGCCCCGCTAGGGGGTAGATCTTACCAAAAGGTATCTCGGCTCCAGGCAATAATTCAATTGGACAATCATATGGACGGTGAGGAGGAAGCTGATCAGCGTTCTTCTTGTCACATAAATCCACATAGTCCTGGTATACAGCTGGTAGTTCAGGGACTGACATGGTTCCTTTAGGAACAGAGCAAGCTGAAACTCCTTGACTCATCTGTTTCTCCGGAAAGTGTAATTCCTTGGTCTCCCAGTTAATCGTAGGATTCTGCGCCTGCAGCCATGGTAGCCCTAGAATAATGGGAAAGTGGGGAGAAGAGATAAGCAAAAAAGACATTTTCTCCTGATGATCTTTACCCATAAGGACCCTCAAAGGCTCTGTTTCTTGATCCACTGGTCCAGAAGTCAGTAGAGAGCCATCCACAGTCTCCATCTGTACTGGAGTAGCCTTCTTCACTGAACGTATCCCCTGTTTCAGAGCAAAGGAGATATCCATAAAATTTCCACTTGCTCCTGAGTCGATCATAGCAGAGCTAGACACCCAGACTGAGTCAACCCAGAGTTTGATGGAAAGGAAGCAATGAGAATTGTTTTTTTTTACAACTCAGCTGGGACACCGCTGAGGAAACTTGAAAAATTGCAGCGTTTATACCGTCATCGTCCCCAGAACTAACAGAGTTTAAGTCCGAGAAATCAAAATCTCTTGCAGCAGATCTCTCTGGAGCCTGAGGCTCGGACATGACAGAGCTCCTCTCGCAACACTCACAGTGAATGACTGCTGCAGTAGTCTTACGAGAACGGCTGGGGCAGTTTATAATGAAGTGCCCTGACTTACCACAGTAGAAACATAGATTTTCCTTTATACGATGTTCTTTGCGTGCATCACTAACCCGTCTTTGTAAAGAGTCCACCTGCATGGGTTCAGGTTCTGGTTCCCTTGTGATCCTACTCAAAGGTTCCTTAGCTGAGGAGGGAGGTAGTAAAAGGTTAGTGCGATTATTTTCGAACCATCTCTCTTGTCTGCGTTCAGTCAGACGAGCATCAATACGGATACAATAGTTAATAAAGTCACCTAACGCAGTGGAGGGTCGGCACGAGCAAGTTCATCCTTAATCAGTGGAGACAACCCTTTCCAAAAAATAGATTTTTTAGCGGAAGTGTCCCAAGTGGTATCAAGAGCCCATCTCCTGAAATCCAGGGCATATTCGGCTACTGAACGCTTACCTTGGCGCAAAGTTAACATGGCTGCTTCAGCTGTTGCACCTCGATTGGGGTCATCAAACACCTGCCCCATGGCTGAAATAAAAGCATCAAGGTGATTCAAACAATCATCCTCAGTCTCAATCAGAGGGTTTGCCCACATCAAAGCCTTATTGGTAAGCAACATGATTATAGTAAGCACTTTGGATCGTTCAGTGGGAAATTGTGAAGCATGTGCAGAGAAAAATAAATTGCATTGATTAATAAATCCCCTGAATTTCTCACGTTCACCGCCAAAACGAAAAGGAGGTAATTTGGGGATCCCAGAACTCGGGGTTATGGCAGGAGCCTGGGCTCGTTCCTCTAGAGCCTCAATCCTGGCTCGCAATTCCTGGGTAGTCTGTCCAAACACTTGCAAATTATGATTAGTGAGGTCCTGTAGGCTTGCAAAACGGGTTTTTAAAGTCTGTACATCTGAAAGGATTGTATCAGTCACACCGCAAAGTTCCTTTATGCGGGCCTCCATCTTCCAGATCTTTTAAGGCAGAAGTGCTGGAAGAGGAAAGAAAAAAAAACAACAAAAAAAACCAATAGTGTTTACCTGTGGTAACACTCCAGAGTAAAATTTTAAGGGAATGCGCTCACCTGGAATGGTTGTGAGAAGTCACAACCACTGTCATCACATAAGGTATTAAACGGACATCTGATATCCACAGTCACAGCAGACACGGCTTTCCCAGACCCAGCAGACACTAAACATTGGCTCCTGAATCTTGTCATGTATAGTGTACAGTTCCTATAGCGTCTTGTGCTTGGGTGCGAGGAAAACACAGGAGACATAGGTTGAAATGAAATGACTTGTATTACTTCATACAAGCATGCTGAAAAGTTCACACAGTTTGCAGGAACAGCGACAGGAGACACAGCAGGCCAGAGTAACTTCAAGCACTACAATAAATCTCCAAAGCAGGTTCAGGATCTCTTCTCTGTACCGTAATTCCTCTGCAAACATGGATTCACCAAACAGCAGGTTTTCAGAGTCCAAAAGTGTTCCAAGGTTCCTCAGTAGGGAATAGCTGGAGTACAAGTCCAAGGTTTCAGGAGTCAGGTCACAGACTGACTGAGGCTTGATTCAGGAGCACTGATTGTTCAGCTGAGGCTGCTTAAGAAGCAAGAGGGAAGAATCAGGGCGGGAACATGAAAACTGGAAACTCCATATTAACTGAGGGCAAGAGCTGCAGAAAGACAGAAAGCAAAATGGCCGACGGAAAACTGAGTTTCAAGGAACATGTCAACAGAGACAAAGAACCTTACAAAGGGAAGCTCTTGCGGTTGTGTGGGGATGCCTTCATTTTCATCTGTACCTTATGGGACATAAATTCACAGTGATAAGCGACCACAAACCGCTCATTCCGCTTTTCAACAAACATTCTTCAAAGCCTCCCCCACGACTTGAACGCTGGTTGCTCCGCCTACAGAACTACCAGTTTCGGTTGAGATACGAGGCAGGAGCTGGTAATCCGGCTGACTACTTTTCGAGACACCCAACACCACAAACTACCAAGGACGACATCCGAGCAACTATCCTTGCAGAGGAACATATCAATTTTATTGTTGCACATTCTGTGCCAAAAGCTATGACTATGGAGGAAATACAACAAACGGTGGATTCCGATCACCAACTTCAGTTAGTTATAGAGACTGTTCGATCTAAAAATTGGAGCAATTTTCTTGCTGAAGCCCACCTCCAAACACCGGATCAAACAACCTACTTGACAGCCTTCTTTAATGCACGACATGATCTCTCCGTGTCTGATTCAAATCTACTGTTGCGTAACAATCGGTTGGTGATACCCCAGAAACTTCAAAGCAGAGTACTGGATCTGGCCCACGAGGCTCATCAAGGGGTGGTGAAAACAAAGCAATTACTGAGAGAGAAAGTCTGGTTTCCAGGACTAGACAAAAAAGTAGAGGCACTCATTGAAAATTGCATACCTTGCCAAGCAACTACAATTGACCATAGATGCGCACCCTTACAAATGACACCCCTGCCAGAGGGCCCGTGGTCTGCTGTTAGTTTTGATTTCTGTGTTTTACCGGATCACTCCTATCTGCTGGTTGTCATGGATGACTATTCGAGGTTCCCAGTCATTGAACATGTTTCGACAACCTCTGCCAGGGCTGTTATACCAAAATTAGACAAGATCTTCTCGGCATATGGCATACCGGAAACAGTGAAGTCCGACAATGGACCACCTTTTAATAGCACAGACTTTCGATCATTCGCAACCTATCTTGGTTTCACTCACAGGAAAATAACTCCTTACTGGCCTCAGGCCAATGGTGAAGTGGAACGGTTCATGCAATCAATCAACAAAACTTTGAGGATCGCTACCATGGAGCACAAGGACTTACAGCAAGAGTTACACAGATTTCTTAGACAGTACAGAGCTACACCCCATTCTACTACTGGGATACCACCTGCCACTGCGCTGTTCAACAGGCCTATGCGTGTCAAACTCCCGAGCGTTCCGCAAGCCCTGTTCAAACCCCAATTGCTACTAAGGATGCCATATCCAAACAGAAGATGAAGAGGTATGCAGATAAGAGCAGTCATCGTTGCAAGCCACCGGAAGTATTGGTGGGAGATTGGGTCCTGGTAAAAAGGCTAAGACCTAGAGACAAGTTTGCATCACAATACTATCCTGAACCCTTTCAGGTCACACAAGTCAAAGGCACCATGGTTACTGCTCAAGATCACGGTCGCCAGGTCACAAGGAACGTGTCCCATTTTAAAAAACTTTGCGACTATGTCCCAGAAACAGACGAGGCAGATAGCGATGACGTCCTGCCGGATCCCCAGAGCTCAGCAGTTCCAAGGGAGGATACCTCAGGGGACTCAGAAAGTTCATCTGGGACTGTGATGTCTCACCGCTATCCAGCGAGGGCAAATCGTAGACCGCCAGCCCACCTCTTGGACTATGTTCTGCAGTAAAAAGAAAAAAAAAAATCCTTCGTACTAATGTGAACTTTTGGACCGTTATCCAGTTATAATGTTGTTTTGTTTGGTGAGAAGAGGAGAGATGTGATGTTGTTACTATATCTGTGATTGGCTTGCTGTTATTCTTGTTTCAGTTTCTGCCTAGTAACAATGATGTAATGGGGAGGAGGAGACTAGGCAGGAACAGGAGGTCCTGGGTAAGGGGAGCAGGAGAGACGAACGAAAATAAAGTATGGCTGTTTAAACCTACCATCCAGCATCTCTGTGTGGCCTTCTGGAGTTCCCTTCATCTGCACAACAACACCACAGACGGAATACAAACAAGCGGAGCCAACAACACCAGATGAAGCTGAGCCAGGTGTGTAGATCACACAGGAATAGTAACTGTATATGAAATTGGTATCTTGCCGGAGGTGAGCAGTTAATCATAAGACTACAAAGATGTAAATGCAGTCTGATATCCTTTAGCAAGGATGCAGCTAATTACAGGAATGACAGAGGAATAAATGCGGTATGGTATCTTTCAATAGAGTAATGCTTGAGAGAAACAATAAATGCAACCTGCTACTTATAGCATGGAAATTATTAACTAGTGTTGAGCGATACGATACCGCAAGTATCGGGTATCGGCCGATATTAGCTGTTTCGGCCTTTCGATACTTAGTTCCGATATTTTCCATATATCGTATACCGGAATCGGAAGTTCCCATAATTCTTTGAGAGGCAATGTGATTTTAGTCAGCCAATGAGGAATCCTAAGAAGTGTGGGCACATCCTGTACTGCTGCGGTCATGTTAACTAATGGCATGGCTGTGATTGGATGCTGAAATGATGTCAGAATGCACTATAAAAGGCGCCGCCGCCATTTTAGCGTCACTGTGCTGTGAATTCAGTAAGGGACAGAACGCTGCTGTGCTGACTCTGAGGGACAGTTAGAGATTGCGATTTAGTGTACTGTGCTGTAGGCAGGCTAGCACCAACCACTGTGTAAAGCTTCCTTTTGCCTGCAGTGTTGTTTTAACAGCTCTGCAAGGTGTGTGTGAGTGCAGGTGACGCTGCAGTTTGCTCTGCATGCAACGCTGCCTGTAGGCATCTGCACGTGTCACTCACAGACTCTTTTTTTTTTCTTCAGTGTAATTCTTGCTGCTCCATGCAATTTAACTATTAGTGTGACGCGCTTCCATCCGTATCCAATACATTGGTTGCAAACACTATAGAAGTAGACAAAGGAGTAGCCTTTCACAGATTGTGAACAGTTGTGTTTCAGTGTTCACTTCAGTCTGTGTTTTTTATTTTTTGAGTGCACATCACGCTCCAGTTACTTGTTCAAGCACTGCTGCTTGTACTCTGCTGAGCGTGTCTCAGTGCCTCATCTTTTTCATTTCTCTCCAATTGGTTCTGCTCCATTCCATTTAAAATAAATATAATCTATTAGTGTGACGCGCTTCCATCCGTATCCAATACATTGGTTGCAAACACTATAGAAGTAGACAAAGGAGTAGCCTTTCACAGATTGTGAACAGTTGTGTTTCAGTGTTCACTTCAGTCTGTGTTTTTTATTTTTTGAGTGCACATCACGCTCCAGTTACTTGTTCAAGCACTGCTGCTTGTACTCTGCTGAGCGTGTCTCAGTGCCTCATCCTTTTCATTTCTCTCCAATTGGTTCTGCTCCATTCCATTTAAAATAAATATAATCTATTAGTGTGACGCGCTTCCATCCGTATCCAATACATTGGTTGCAAACACTATAGAAGTAGACAAAGGAGTAGCCTTTCACAGATTGTGAACAGTTGTGTTTCAGTGTTCACTTCAGTCTCTGCGTAATAACCACACTTAGGCCTTATAACTTTTCTGACTTTCTTTATCAATCTACCAAGATGAAGAAGGCAGGGAGTAAGGCACGTGGTCGTGGCCGTGGAGTTTCAGCAGGGAGAGGACGTGGGGATTCTGTGGCTGCTGCCGCCCTCAGTGACACAGCATCCACCAGTTTTACCCATGAGCGTTCCTTTATGCGCAGTTTGGTAGGAGCTCGGCGTGCCCCCCTGCTGCGGGAAGAACAAATTGAAGCCGTTGTTGGTTGGATGGCAGCCAATGCATCGACTTCAATTCCTTCCACCTCCTCTCAGGAACACAACACTGTTGAGCAACCATCTGTCTGTTCACCGCCTGTCAAATTGCCCAGGGAGTCAGAGAGTTCTGTACAGGAGCCAGCTGAGTCTCTGCTTCTGTTCTCAGAATCTGTTGGCTCGCAAACACGGGCACAGGCAAGCAGCATTCTGCAATTTGAAGAAGAGGGAGTATGCAGTGATGCGCAACAGCTGTTTCTCTCTCAATCTGAAGAGGCGGGTGAGTCAGTGCCGATGGACAGCACACCGCAGAACGCATCTTATGATGATGATGAGACTCAGGTGCCAGGTTTTGTGGAGCATGGTGCTGCCCAGACCATCCAACAGCAGCAGGTGTTGGAAGAGGGTAGTGGAGATGATGAAGTCCGAGACCCAACATGGCGTGAGCAACAGGAAGGTGGTGGGAGCAGCTCTGAGGAAGAGATTGTCCCAACGGTACAAAGAGGAGGGAGAGGTAGGCTGCAGACTCGCTTGCCTGTAGCCTCCAGTTTGGCACCTGTTGGGAGCAGTTCTCTTAGAAATGTCAAAATTGGCGCTCCCATGACTTGCACTGCGTGGTCCTTTTTTGACAGACTTGTAGATGATATTTGCTATGTTCAATGCAAGCTGTGTAAGCAAAAAGTTAAAAGAGGTAAAAATATCAGTAACCTGAATACCACAAATATGTGGAAACATGTACGGACAAAGCACGTAGCTGAGTTACAAAGACACACTGGAGATGTAGGCCAACCTACAGCAGCACCTACATCTTCAGGTCGTGTTGGAACCTCTACCTCCAGCTCACACACACCTGGTTCGGCTTCCTCACAGGATCTCCATGGAAGAACCTCGGTCACTGTTGTCCATAGACAAACTGTTATTCCACCCACAGCAGCAAGTTCACAGTCATCGTCACACTCCCAGACCACAAAACAGCCATCGGTACCACAGGCATGGGATAAAAGACGGCCATACTCGGCAAACCATCGACGAGCACAGGCTCTGAATGCTGGCATTGCAAAACTCCTGTCCCTTGAAATGCTGTCATTCAGGCTGGTGGAGACTGACAGTTTCAGGAACTTTATGGCATTGGCAGTCCCACAATATAATGTGCCAAGCCGATTTTATTTCAGCAGGCAAGCCGTCCCTGCTCTGCAAAAACATGTCGAGGGAAACATTAAACATGCGCTACTAAACGCCGTCAGTAGCAGGGTCCACCTGACCACCGATGCGTGGACCAGTACCCATGGCCAGGGACGATACCTTTCCCTCACTGCCCATTGGGTCAATGTTGTGGAGCCGGGTACAGATCTTGCCAGTGGCGCTGTACGTGTTCTGCCAACTCCAAGGATTGCAGGAATCCAGTCTGTACACATTGATTCCTCCTCCTACTCCAGTTCCTCAGAATCATCGCTGCACGAGCCGTCACGGTATACCTCCACATGGACCCGTGAACGCTTACCTGTTGCGACCGATATGAGCACAGCCGTGGCCAAACGTCAACAGGCCGTCCTGAAATTAATTTCCATGGGGAATCGAAGCCACACAGCGCAGGAGCTCTGGGATGCCATCAAGCAGGAGAGCGACGTGTGGTTTTTGTCAGCTAATCTCCAGCCAGGCTTGATAGTGTGTGACAATGGCCGAAATCTGGTGGCAGCTCTGGGCCTTGGCAACCTCACTCACATACCATGTCTGGCACATGTGCTCAACTTGGTCGTGCAGAATTTTTTGAGGGACTATCCGGATCTTGATGCACTGCTGCACAAGGTCCGCCTAGAGTGCGCTCACTTGCGACGTTCCAGCATGGCCAGATCGCGCATTGCAGCTCTGCAAGTCAGATTTCGCCTTCCTGAACATCGCATCATATGTGACGTACCCACCAGGTGGAATTCCACGTTACATATGTTGGAGCGGTTGTGTTGAGCAGCAGCCAGCAGTAATGGAGTATCAGCTGCAACAGGCGCAATCAACTCGCAATTTGCGCCGTTCACACTTCACCACTACTGAGTGGGCCTCTATGAAGGACATCTGCGATGTTTTGCGTGCGTTTGATGTCTCAACGCGGATGGCGAGTGCAGATGATGCACTAGTCAGCATGACTGTCCCCCTTATCTGCCTGCTTCAGAAATCACTGAAAGCACTAAAGGAAGAGGTTTTGGAAGAGGTGGAGGATGAGGAGTCACAAATTCAATTACCTTCAGGACAGTCAGCGCAACGTGGTTCCTCACAAAGGGCTGGGCAGGGCTCACTTTGTGAGGAGGATGAGGAGGAGGAGTCAATGGAGGAGGAAGAAATCCCTACAGAGGGAGGTACACAACGCTGTAGTCAGTATGTAGAGCGAGGGTGGGGTGATGTCACGCTGTATAGCAGATATATATATGTGATGACAATAATCTATATCAAAAGGGCAACATACTATATAACATGCGCATAGCTATATGATAACATAGATTTACCTGACAGAAAGTCCAGTGGGTCAAAACGGAATCCGTTATACGCTGTCTCCGGCTAGAGGGTGACCGGGTCTAAGCTGACCCTAAACTGGGGTCCTAACTAATCCCTCAACCTGGAGGTACTGTTAAAGGTACAGAGGTCCAGGCCACCAGCGTAAACCCTGTCTCCTATCAATCCCTGCCAACTGTATTCTAGTCCTAAGAAGGACCCTGAATACCACCAAAGGGAATGAACAGGTAACGGTTAATGAACAGAAAGACATACAAGAAAGACAAGAAATAAAGTAAATAAAGTCTTACATACAACACTCACACACAGTAGGAACACCTAAGGTCTCAGAGATAAACTATAAGCTGTAAGAGTAAAAACAACTAAGGAGCTCTTAGCTTAAGTATTCTCAGAACCGCTCCAGTCTGCTAAACTATATGAATGCTTTCACCGGCATCAAACACCCAGACTGGCAGGAATATAAAGGAAACTAATTAGAACATAATCCAAAGCAGCCGGGCGAGGCTGGACCTAGTCTTAGCAAAGAGCTAGGTAAAATTAACTCTCTCATTACCAAACACAAAGAAACAGCAGCTCAGCTGTGAGAAGTCAGAATGTGCAATCGCGACGATCTTCGTGGCGATGCACCCATGACAGTACCCCCCCTTCTACGAGGGGCCTCCGGACCCTCATGACCAGGTCTGTCCGGGTAAATTGTGTGAAAGGTCCGAACCAATCGATCTGCGTTATCATCAGACGCAGGGACCCACGTCCTCTCCTCAGGACCATACCCCCTCCAATGAACTTCCACGTTATCATTGACTACCACTGAAGGAGGAGGTAGAGGTGACGGTATGACTGGTGCCACATACTTTTTAAGTAATGACTTGTGAAACACATTATGAATTTTAAACGTAGGAGGGAGGTCCAGACGAAATGCCACAGGATTAATTATGGAACTGATCCTGTATGGCCCGATGAATCTGGGACCCAACCTCCAGGAGGGAACTTTAAGTTTTATATTCCTGGTAGACAACCACACCAGATCGTTCACCCTCAGATCTAGACCAGAAACTCTCCTCCTATCAGCCATCCGTTTGTAAGGGTTCTCCGTAACCTTCAGTCTTAAGCGATCTGGAACTATCAGTCTCCCTGGAAGTCCCACAGGGGCGTCCCCCTGAGCCCCCAATACCTCCCCCTCAAGCTCAGAGCATACAGCTGACACTACAACTCCCTCCTGAGGAATAGGAACCGGATCATCCGTCTTCCCGACCCCTGGGAAAGTACGAGATAAGGCATCAGGAAGCAACTTTATTGAGCAGTCATATGTGCGATGAGGAGGTAACTCTTTACACCCCTCCTCTGAGAACTTCTCCCAAAAGTCCTCCAGAAAAGGAGGCAAAGTCCTAGGCACAACCGCACCGATGACCGTGCTCATGCAGTTATTCTTGCAAAATTCACCCCACTGGCTTATCTTTCTGGATTGCCAATCAATCACTGGGTTATGTTTAGCCAACCAAGGAAGTCCCAACACAATAGGAGCAGGCAGACCCTCCAACACATAACAAGACAATTGCTCTTTATGTATTGCCCCTACTCGAAGATCTATGTTATGAACAGCTTGTACCAAGCTACCTTGACCAAGAGGTCTAGAATCAATAGAGAGTATAGGGACCGGTTTGGCCAATACACTCAGTTGCATACCATGCACCTGGGCAAACCGAGTGTCCACCAAATTAGCCCCGGACCCACTATCAAGAAAAACAGAAATCCTCTCAGTTCTAGTACCAATCACCACCTCCGCAGGCACGAGAAACTGAGAGGGATTTGGGGACGAAATACACACTCCCAGGTTAACTCCTTGGTTCAAAGAGGTCCGGGATGGACACCCCCCAACAAAATGTCCCTCTCTCCCGCAAAAGAAACACCTTCTAGTCTTGCGGCGCACCGCTGATTCCCTCCTACAAAATGATGTCCCTCCCAACTGCATGGGTTCCTCAGAACAGACCAGGGGAACCTCAGTATAAGGGACTTTAGTAGTAGGTGGAGTCATCACGGGGGGCGGAGTTACCTCGCGTCTTCCCCGAAGACGTCTATCAATGCGAATAGCGAGGGCCATAGCAGCCTCCAGTGATGGAGGAGAATCATACTGAGCCAACACATCTTTTAATTTGTCAGACAACCCTTGACAAAACTGGCTCCTAAGAGCTGGGTCATTCCACTGAGTATCTGTTGTCCATCTACGGAACTCAGAAGAATATTCCTCCGCTGGACGATTTCCTTGCCGTATTTTACGCAACCTTGTTTCAGCAAGGGAGACTCGATCCGGATCATCATATACCAGACCCAGGGCAGTAAAAAATCGATCCACTGACTGGAGATCTGGGGAGCCTGGAGGAATAGAGAACGCCCAAGATTGAGGATCCCCTTGTAAGAGCGAGATAACAATTCCCACCCTCTGCTCTTCACTCCCAGATGACCGAGGCCGCAGCCGAAAGTACAATTTACATGCCTCCCGGAAAGTAAAAAATTTGTCCCGCCCACCAGTGAACCTGTCCGGGAGAGCAACCTTAGGTTCAGATCTGGTTTGCTCCGGGGGGGACAGAACCTTGGACTTAATGTCTGCCAACTCCATGGACAATCCCTGCAACTGCCGGCCAGCTGGGCTACTGGATCCATGATAGCTGGGGAGAATCTTTAGTATGGGCCGGTGAAAATGTCACGCTGTATAGCAGATATATGTGATGACAATAATCTATATCAAAAGGGCAACATACTATATAACATGCGCATAGCTATATGATAACATAGATTTACCTGACAGAAAGTCCAGTGGGTCAAAACGGAATCCGTTATACGCTGTCTCCGGCTAGAGGGTGACCGGGGTCTAAGCTGACCCTAAACTGGGGTCCTAACTAATCCCTCAACCTGGAGGTACTGTTAAAGGTACAGAGGTCCAGGCCACCAGCGTAAACCCTGTCTCCTATCAATCCCTGCCAACTGTATTCTAGTCCTAAGAAGGACCCTGAATACCACCAAAGGGAATGAACAGGTAACGGTTAATGAACAGAAAGACATACAAGAAAGACAAGAAATAAAGTAAATAAAGTCTTACATACAACACTCACACACAGTAGGAACACCTAAGGTCTCAGAGATAAACTATAAGCTGTAAGAGTAAAAACAACTAAGGAGCTCTTAGCTTAAGTATTCTCAGAACCGCTCCAGTCTGCTAAACTATATGAATGCTTTCACCGGCATCAAACACCCAGACTGGCAGGAATATAAAGGAAACTAATTAGAACATAATCCAAAGCAGCCGGGCGAGGTTGGACCTAGTCTTAGCAAAGAGCTAGGTAAAATTAACTCTCTCATTACCAAACACAAAGAAACAGCAGCTCAGCTGTGAGAAGTCAGAATGTGCAATCGCGACGATCTTCGTGGCGATGCACCCATGACAGGTGATGCAGAGGAGGCAGAGATGACGCCTCTTCCAGAGGACAGCCTTTGTTGGCCAGTTGGGAGTCTGCAGCACATGGTTGATTTCTGTAAGGTTCTATGTATATATTCCTGAAACTCAGTTTGTTCGTCAGCCATTTTACTTTCTGTCTTGCTGCAGCTATCTTGCCCTCAGTCAAAATGGAGTTTCCAGCTTGCATGTTCCCGCCCTGATTCTCTCCTTTGCTTCTTAAGCAGCCACAGCTGAGCAATCAGTGCTTCAGAATCTAGCCTGCAGTGAACCTGTGACTTGACTCCTGTAAGCCTTGGACCTTGTACTCCAGCTATTCCTACTGAGGAACTCTGAAGCACTTGTGGACTCTGAACCCTGCTCTTTGAAAGACCCACGTTTGCATGGACTTACGGTAACAGAGAAGAAGATCCTGAATCTGTATTGGAGAGTGATTGCTGAGCTTGGATTACTCTGGCCTGCTGTGTCTCCTGTTTCTGTGTCTGCAAACTGTGTGACTATTTCTGCCAACTTGTATGAAGTAATACAGGACTTTTCTATATCAAACCTGTGACTCCTGTGTTTTCATCGCACCCAAGCACAAGACGCTATATGAACTGTACTACATACATTACAAGATTCTGAAGCCAAAACGTTAGTGTCTGCTGGGTCTGGAAGGCTGTGTCTGCTGTACTGTGGATATCAGACGTCCGGTTGTACTTTCTGTGATGACAGTGGTTGTGACTTCTCACAACCATTCCAAGTGAGCAATTCCCTTAAGTTTTTTCTTTTTGCAGTGTTACCACAGGTAAACACTATTGTTTTTTTTTTTTTTTTTTCCTTTCTTTTCTCTTTTTTGTCTGCTGTAACTCTGGATATCAGATGTCTGGTTGAAACTTTCTATGATGATAGTGGTTGTAACTCCTCACAACCATTCCAGGTGAGCAGTTCCCTTAATTTTTTTTTCTCTCTGCAGTGTTGCCACAGGTGAACACTATTGTTTTTTTTTTTTCTCTCCTCTTCTTCCCAGTAATCCTGTCTTAAAAGATCTGGAAAATGGAGGCCCGCATAAAGGAACTTTGCGGAGTGACTGATAATATCCTTGCAGATTTGCAGAATATAAAGACCCGTTTACAAATCTACAGGACCTCAATAATCACAATTTGCAAGGGGTTGGACAGACTACCCAGGATTTGCAGCCAGGATTGAGGTTCTAGAGGGGCGAGTCCAGGCTCCTGCCATAGCCCCGAGTGCTGGATTCCCAAGTTGCCCCCTTTTCGTTTTGGCGGTGAACGTGAGAAATTCAGGGGATTTATTAATCAATGCAATCTTTTTTTTCTGCACATGCTTCACAATTTCCCACTGAACGATCTAAGGTGCTTACTATAATTATGTTGCTTACCAACAAGGCTTTAATGTGGGCAAACCCTCTGATTGAGACTGAGGATGATTGTTTGAATCACCTTGATGTTTTTAAATTTCAGCCATGGGGCAGGTGTTTGATGACCCCATCGAGGTGCAACAGCTGAAGCAGCCATGTTAGCTTTGCGCCAAGGTAAGCACTCGGTAGCTGAATATGCCTTGGATTTCAGAGATGGGCCCTTGATACCACCTGGGACAGTTCCGCCAAAAAATCTATTTTTCGAAAGGGGTTATCTCCACTGATTAAGGATGAACTTGCTCGTGCCGACCCTCCCACTGCGTTAGGTGACTTTATTAACTACTGCATCCGTATTGATACTCGTCTGACTGAACGCAATCGTACTAACCTTTTCCTACCTTCCTCTCCAGCTAAGGAACCTTTGAGTAGGATTACACGGGAACCTGAACCTGAACCCATGCAGGTAGACTCTTTACAACGACGGTTAGTGAGCACGCAAGGAACATCGTTTAAGGAGAATCTATGTTTCTATTGTGGTAAGTCAGGGCACTTCATTATAAACTGCCCCAGCCGTTCTCGTAAGACTACTGCAGCACTCATTCATTGTGAGTGTTGCGAGAGGGGATCTGTCAGGTCCGAGCCTCAGGCTCCAGAGAGATCTGCAGCAACAGATCTTGATTTCTCGGACTTAAACTCCGTTACCTCTGAGGACGTTGACTGTGTAAACGCTGCCATTTTTCAAGTTTCCTCAGCGGTGTCCCAGCTGAGTTGTAAGAAAAACAATTCTCATTGCTTTCTTTCCATCAAACTCTGGGTTGACTCAGCTTGGGTGTCTAGCTCTGCTATGATCGATTCAGGGGCAAGTGGAAATTTTATGGATGTCTCCTTTGCTCTGAAACAGGGAATACGTTCAGTGAAGAAGGCTACTCCATACAGATGGAAACTGTGGATGGCTCCCTGCTGACCTCTGGACCAGTGGATCAGGAAACAAGCCTTTGAGGGTTCTTATGGGTAAAGATCATCAAGAGAAACTGTCCTTTATGCTTATCTCTTCTCCCCACTTTCCCATTATTCTAGGGCTACCATGGCTGCAGGCTCAGAATCCTACCATTAACTGGGAGACCAAGGAATTACACTTTCCAGAGAAAACAGATGATCCAAAATTTCAGCTTGCTCTGTTCCTAAAGGAATCATGTCAGTCCCTGAACTACCAGCTGTATACCAGGACTATGTGGATTTATGTGACAAGAAGAACGCTGACCAGCTTCCTCCTCACCGTCCATATGATTGTCCAATTGAATTATTGCCTGGAGCAGAGATACCTTTTGGTAAGATCTACCCCCTGGCGGGGCCCGAGCTAAAGGCTTTAAAGGGTTACATAGATGAAAATCTAGCCAAGGGCTTCATACGCCCCTCTTCATCTCCTGCAGGTGCACCCATCTTCTTTGTAAAGAAGAAAGATGGATCTCTGAGACCATGCGTAGACTATAGGGAACTCAATAAGGTTACTATTAGAAAACCGTTATCCATTGCCTTTAATCCCTGAGTTATTGGAGAGAGTGCGACATGCCAAAATTTTTTCTAAACTAGATCTTCGTGGGGCCTATAACTTAGTCCGTATTAGACCTGGGGATGAATGGAAGACTGCATTCAGGTCACGCTATGGACACTTTGAATATCTAGTTATGCCTTTTGGTCTGAGTACCGCCCCAGCCACTTTCCAACACTTGGTGAATGACATCTTCAGGGATCTCCTAGATACATTCGGGTAATTTATTTGGATGATATTCTAATTTTTTCTAACTCCACAGAGGAACATCATGGACATGTGAGAATGGTCTTGGAACGTCTAAGACAAATCATCTTTACATCAAACTTGAAAAGTGTGAATTCCATAGGACCGAAATTCAATTTCTGGGTATGTACTGTCTACACAAGGAATTAGTATGGATGGAAGCAAAACCCAAGCCATCAAGGATTGGCCAAGTCCTAGAAATGTGAAGGAGGTACAGCGCTTCATCGGTTTGCCAACTTCTATAGACGTTTCATTAGAAATTTCTCTGAGGTAGTGTCACCTATCACTCAACTTACCCGGAAAGAGTCTAGGTTTTCCTGGACTCCCCAAGCCCAGGAAGCATTTTCCCGTCTAAAAGATAAATTTACCACTGCACCTATCCTAGTACATCCCAACCCCGAGCTTGCCTTCATAATAGAGGTGGATGCTTCAGACTGTGCCGTTGGAGCTATACTCTCTCAGAGAACAGGTGAGAAGAATGTCTTGCATCCCTGTGCCTTCTTTTCCCAGCAGTTGTCTTCGGCTGAGAGGAACTACGATGTGGGCAATAGAGAGTTGTTGGCCATTATTGCCGCCTTCAAAGAATGGAGACACCTTCTTCAGGAGCTGCACAGCAAATAGTCGTCCTGACAGACCATCGTAACCTTGAGTTTATCAGTCGGCTAAGTGCCTGACCCTCGCCAGGCTCGCTGGAATCTTTCTTAAACCAATTTAATTTTATCATCTCTTATAGACCAGGATCGAGAATGGAAAGGCTGATGCACTCTCTAGGATTTACTCAGCAGAGACACGTCCAATTACTCCTCCTAAGACTATTCTTCCTGACTCTAGATTCCTAGGAGTAATTCATAATCAAGACCTACTTAAGGACATCAAGAAGCATACCATGCGGGTTCCTTTTTGGCACAACCCCCAAGGGACGTAAGTCTTGTCTTTAAGAATGGTGTGTGGGTTCAGGACAACGTCTGTATATTCCTGAAACAGTCAGATTAAGAGTATTGCAACTCATTCACGATTCCAAGATAGCTGGGCATAGAGGAATTCTAAAGACACAGGAATTTCTTTCTCGTTTCTTTTGGTGGCCCACTTGCAGGAAGGATGTTTTGAATTATGTCACTTCATGTGAGGTCTGTGCAAGATGCAAAACACCTCGCTCCTCACCAACTGGTCTGTTACAGCCTCTTCCCACCCCGTCCCGCCCGTGGGGATCCATTTCTATGGACTTCATTGTGGATTACCAACCTCTCAGGGGAAGAACACCATTCTAGTGGTGGTTGACCGTCTAACAAAGGCAGCTCATTTTATCCCTTGTGTCGGCTTACCCACTGCAAAACAGACATCAGATTTGATGATTAAAGATGTGTTTCGCTTACATGGAGTACCGGATGAGTTATTTCGGATCGAGGGGTGCAATTCACTTCTAGGTTTTGGCAAAATTTCTGTGCAGCATTGGACATTAAAGTAAACCTTTCTTCTGCTTTTCATCCCCAGACTAATGGACAGACCGAACGAACCAATCAAACCCTGGAGCAGTATCTCCGCTGCTTTATCTGCCACCTACAGGATGATTGGGTGGATCTACTTCCATTAGCTGAGTTCTCGTATAACAACTCTCAGAGTGCCTCCACTAAACAGTCTCCTTTTTACTCTAATCTAGGTTATCATCCTAACATTCTACCACGATTTCCCATAGAAACGCCTTTACCAGCAGTGGCTGAAAGAATCACGTCTTTACAGAAGAATATGGATCTTCTAAAGGAAAATCTGGAATCGGCTCAAGAAAGGTACAAGAAAGCAGCAGATAAATTTCGTAAACCTGCACCAGCTTTCAAGGTAGGAGACTTGGTCTGGCTGTCAACCAGAAATCTTAAGTTAAGGATTCCATCGTCTAAGTTGGGACATAAGTACATTGGACCCTATAAAATCAGTAAAATTATAAGTGCCGTTGCTTGTCGTCTTCAACTGCCCAGAACTATGAGAATCCACTCTGTCTTTCATGTATCCCTACTAAAGGCTGCGACACCCAATACGTTTCCTGGACGTTCCTCTCCTTGCCCTGACCCAGTGCTAGTCGATGGTCAGGAAGAATTTGTGGTGGAAAGGATTTTAGATTCCAGGTTGTATAGAAATCAGTTACAACATCTGATTAAATGGCAGGGCTACCCAGTGGAGGACAACTCATGGGAACCGGTCAATAACGTTAATGCTCCTCGCTTGCTCCGTCAGTTTCATCAGAGGTACCCACACAAGCCTGGTCTGAGGTCATCCGGAGGTTGTCCTTAAGGGGGAGTAATGTAAGGTTCTATGTATATATTCCTGAAACTCAGTTTGTTCGTCAGCCATTTTACTTTCTGTCTTGCTGCAGCTATCTTGCCCTCAGTCAAAATGGAGTTTCCAGCTTGCATGTTCCCGCCCTGATTCTCTCCTTTGCTTCTTAAGCAGCCACAGCTGAGCAATCAGTGCTTCAGAATCTAGCCTGCAGTGAACCTGTGACTTGACTCCTGTAAGCCTTGGACCTTGTACTCCAGCTATTCCTACTGAGGAACTCTGAAGCACTTGTGGACTCTGAACCCTGCTCTTTGAAAGACCCACGTTTGCATGGACTTACGGTAACAGAGAAGAAGATCCTGAATCTGTATTGGAGAGTGATTGCTGAGCTTGGATTACTCTGGCCTGCTGTGTCTCCTGTTTCTGTGTCTGCAAACTGTGTGACTATTTCTGCCAACTTGTATGAAGTAATACAGGACTTTTCTATATCAAACCTGTGACTCCTGTGTTTTCATCGCACCCAAGCACAAGACGCTATATGAACTGTACTACATACATTACAATTTCATACTTCAGTGCCTGAGAAACGACCGCCGCATCGCCCACATTCTCACCACGTCAGATTATTGGGTGTACACCCTCCTAGACCCTCGCTACCGGGACAACTTACAAACCCTCATCACACCGGTGAACCGGGACCGTAAAATGCAGGAGTACCAAGACACACTGGTGCAATCCATACTGTTGTACATTCCAGCCGAGAGAGCTGCTGCTGCTGCTACTGCTTTACAAAGCAGCTCTGTGCGTCGAGGCAGTGTAGACACCTCTACAACAAGAGGGAGCAGAAGCAGCGCCTCTGCACAGGGCAAGAGCTGTATGTTACAAATGTGGCAAAGTTTTGTGACAGCGCCAGCAAGGTCTACACCATCCGAGACGGCTCCAGTCACCAGGAAGAAACGTTTCCGTAAGATGGTGACAGACTACTTGGCTTTCCCTCTAAGTGTACTCCCAGATGCCTCTTCCCCTTTCAAATTTTGGGTCTCTAAGTTGGATACAAGGCCAGAGCTTAGCCAGTATGCATTGAAGGTGCTGGCTTGCCCTGCTGCCAGTGTATTATCTGAGCGCGTCTTTAGTGCTGCAGGTGGTGTAGTAACAGACCGTCGCATGCGACTATCCTCAGAGAATGTAGACCGGCTTACTTTTCTGAAAATGAACAAGGCATGGATCTCACCTGAATTTGCCTGTCCTCTTTCAGATTAAATAACTGTTTGGCAACGTTTTCCATGTCTCCTGTTATGTTCATCTTTCTACCACCTGAACTCTACTCCCTGGGCTACAACACCGCCATTTGTTGCTCGTAAGTAATTGGCAGGGGTACTGACTCCTGGCCAGCCTGGTTACAGCACGACAGCTGTTTCCTGGCAGTGTGAACGTCAATTATCCTCCAATAAGTTGTGCTGTCATGTTGCATTCGGGTTAGCCGACTCTATGGTGCCTGCAGTTTAGGTGATTCCTATGTGTGCTGTGGGATATGTAAATAAAGGCTGTTTCCATTGTGACAATAGGACAAGCACCCACTGTAGGACTGTGTGATTCGGTAACTGCGGACGGCTTGCGTCCTGTCAACTTACATTTTCATGGGTGCGTTCTGCTACCCGTCCGGGTCCAGTACCGTCAACTGGTTCTCCCCAGTGCCTTTGGCCTAGGTGCCTCCATCTCCGTATCCGAGTTCCACCAACGTCTGCTGGTCCTTGGTAGTGCTTTGGAGCACAGGTACCTCCTGCTTAGTAACCGTGTCACAGTAACGTCAGCTGGTACTCGGTTGTGACATTGCCTCTTTTCCTTCTGCTACCCGTCCGGGTCCAGTACCGTCAACTGGTTCTCCCCAGTGCCTTTGGCCTAGGTGCCTCCATCTCCGTATCCGAGTTCCACCAACGTCTGCTGGTCCTTGGTAGTGCTTTGGAGCACAGGTACCTCCTGCTTAGTAACCGTGTCACAGTAACGTCAGCTGGTACTCGGTTGTGACATTGCCTCTTTTCCTTCTGCTACCCGTCCGGGGTACAGTACCGTCAACTGGTTCTCCCCAGTGCCTTTGGCCTAGGTGCCTCCATCTCCGTATCCGAGTTCCACCAACGTCTGCTGGTCCTTGGTAGTGCTTTGGAGCACAGGTACCTCCTGCTTAGTAACCGTGTCACAGTAACGTCAGCTGGTACTCGGTTGTGACATTGCCTCTTTTCCTTCTGCTGCCCCTCCGGGTTCCAGCACAGTCAGCTGGTCCTCGTTACTTCCATTGTCTCTTGCTCCATCTGATACCCGTCAGGGTTCCAGTAACGTCAGCTGGTTCTCGGAAATTAGACGACCTTAAAGACCACCCAGAAGAAGATGACGACAACAAGGACGACGAGCATGAAGCCAACCAGCCTGAACACCATCACAAAGAAAAAATAAAAGATTACCCAGAAGAAGATCACCAACAGGACAAAGAAGGTTAAGACAAACTACAAGATACAGAACAAGAGACAGAAGAACAATAAGCAGAAGATCAAAAAGCAGAAGAACATGAAGTATAAGACCAAAATGAAGAGCAAAATATATGCTCTAAATTCTAAGCAGAAGAAGACTAAGCAGTGTATGGGGGTGAGTCCGTTGCTCCTCGTGGTGCCCCTGGAAAATGCCTGCTGCTGCAGGCTAAACTGAACACGGACAAATACTGTTGTAATTTAAATCTTTTGTGACAGCAAGAACGGAAGGATGAACAATTCATACTTTTACAGATTACAAGTACAGGAATCTCTGTCACAAATAAGAATATGATGAAGAAGATGAAGAGGAAGAAGATGAAGAATTTGAATATGAAGAAGATTAATTAGTTTAATAATAACAATATGAGTAATGTAAACAAAAACATGAATAGCAAGAAGTTTAAGAAGAAGATTAAGAAGGTGAAGATGAAGAATAATTTGATGAGAAAGATGATGCTGCTGAAGATTATGAAGGAGAAAGTGTGGCACTGGCAAAAGTTAAAAAGGTGAAGAGCATGGAAGTTGTGAAACATACATATTTGCCAAAATAGAAAAAAGGTTAACAACATTGTCAATTTGTTAGTCAATCCAAACGTATTTAAAAAAAAAAATATATTAATGCTATTCCAATGCATTGGGTTAAACATGTATGCCTTTATTGTCTCCTCAACCTCCCCAATACATTCTACATTAGTCTTTGTTGTTTTCCTTCATGTACAATTAACCAACAAGGCAAGAATGTTTTTTTTTAATGTCGATATTTGGTTCCCATAGACTTACATTGGACTTCCGGTATCGGAATCGGATATCGACGATATTTAGTGATATCGGCGATACCATTCCGATCCGATATTTTTAGATATCGAGCAGTATCGCTCAACACTATTATTAACCACAGGATAGCCCTAGCATATAGGCACACTGGAGACTTGCTGTAAGAGATACTTTACGTTGATTGCAGAGATTAGGTGTGAACAAAACTGAAAGCAGTTGCAAGAAATTGGTAATCTGCTTGCTGATTTCTTGATGTAAACTACACCTAGTAAGCTGTACTTGGGTGTGGGTTGCATGCATGTATCCCTTCAGAAAAGTATCCCTGTAGCTAAGTATCCGAAGAAGCAGTTAATTCAATGGCAGTTAGTCAGGACAGGAGACAGGTAACCCACACTTTGCACTCAATTTTAGCCATGTGCCTTATTTCTATTTCCATGTGTGCCCTTGCCATCCACTTTCACTGCCCCATGCCCTCTCCATCTCCACTCATACACATCAGCCCCTCTATACTTCCCTCTCCCATGTACAGCTCCCAAGCACTTCTCCCCTTCCTGAAAAACTTCAGCCTACCTTGCCCAAAGACATTGCCCCAAAAAAAGTCACAATTTCAAGAACTACTTGCTCTTTCACTGCTCCTTATTTCAGGGTTATCTCCCTCAATCCTGGTCCACCATACACAAACCTCCACCCCTCCCCCACATCACATCGATACCTTACTAACCTGATTAACATTAGTTGTACTCCTTCATCTCCCTCTTTTAAACGTGCACTCTGTAATACGGTTTGTATGCAATAAACTTCCTTTCCTTCACAACTAATTTATAAACAACTCTCTTAATTTGTTGGCCTTCACTGAAACCTGGATTAAGGAGTCTGACACTGTCTCCCCTGCTGCTATTTCCCATGGTGGCTTACACTTTTCCCATTCCCCGAGACCTGCAAAACAGACTTGGTGGTGGAGTTGGCATACTCCTGTCCCCACAATGCACTTTCCAGGTCATCCCCCCCAGCTCCTTCACTCTCATTCCCTTCTATTGAAGTCTATACCATCAGGCTCTTCCATCCCCTCTCCCTCAGAGTAGCGGTCATATACCGTCCCCCAGGCTCACCCATCCACTTCCTCGACCATTTCTCTGCCTGGCTGCCGCACTTCATGTCCTCAGAACTACCAACACTTATCCTGGGAGACTTCAACATCCCCATTAACAGCCCTACTTCCCCATCTGCATTCCAGCTCCTAACTCTAACCACTTCTCTTGGCCTCTCACTGCTCTCAACCTCAGAAACACACAGAGATGGTATCACCATTGATCTGGTTTTTGTCCGACTCTGTTCAGTCTCCTACCTAGATAACTCACCGCTTCCACTCTCTGACCACAACATTCTCTCCTTCACGCTCAAAAATCCTCGACCACCCCAGCGAACTCCTACCTACCACACATTCAGAAATCTACAAGCCGTTAACCCTCAGACACTTTCAGACTCCCTACACTCATCAATCTCCACTTTTTTACTGTCCTGATCTGGCTGTATATCACTACAATGACACTCTCAGAAGCACCATGGGCCAAGTTGCGCCCCTCACCCTCATAACCTACAAACACAGAACAAAACAGCCCTGGCTCACATCACAAACTCCATTTCTCCAGTGATGCTCTAGGAGTGCTGAATGCCAATTGAGGAAAACTTGCACACCAGATAACTTTATCTATTATAAATTCATGCTACAAACCTATAATTCTACCCTTCACCTTGCCAAACAGACCTACTTCACCACCCTGATCTACTCACTATCAAACAACCCCAAAAAGCTCTTCAACACCTTTCACTCCCTCCTCAGTCCGAAAGCACAGGCCCGATATCACAGACACCTGAGCTTATGATCTAGCTTCCCACTTTCCAGAGAAAATAAAAAATATCCGGCAGGAAACCAGCTCCGAGTCACCAAGTGCCACAACTCAAATCCCTCCCCACATCTCCTCTGGCTCACTCTCCACATTTGACCCAGTCACAGAAGAAGTCTCCAGGCTCTTCTCATCCTACTACATGCACTACTGACCCTATTCTCTCACACCTACTCCAGTCTCTCCAGTCGTCACTACTCACCTAACTAAAATCTTCAATCTCTCTATTCTGGTATCTTTCCCTCCTCCTTCAAACACTCTATCATTACTCCAATATTAAAAAAAAAAACTCTCTCAACCCATCCTGCACAAATAACTACAGACCTGTCTCCAATCTCATCTCAAAATTCTTGGAATGCCAGGTCTACTCTCACCTTTCCACTCACTCTCTCCTAGTTCCATCACAGTCCGTCTTCCATTCCCTACATTCTACAGAAATTGCACTCACCAAAGTTACCAATGACTTTTTGACAGCAAAACGTAATGATGACTACTATCTGCTCATTCTTCTTGACCACTCTGTAGCTTTTGATACTGTTGACACCCGTCTCCTACTCTCTATTCTCCAATCAATAAGCATAAAAGACACTGCCCTCTCCTGGCTCTCTTCCTATCTTTCTGACCACTCCTTCAGTGTATTGTTCGCTGGCTCCACTTCGTCTCCTTTTCCTCTCACCATTGGGGTCCCTCGGGGTTCAGTCCTGGGCCCTTTTCTCTACTCTCTCTACACGGCCCCAATTGGACAGACCATCATCAAATTTGGCTTTCAGTACCATCTTTATGCCGATGACACACAACTATACACGTCATCCCCCGACCTTACCCCCGCTGTACTACAGAACGCCACTGACTGTCTGTCTGTGACGCACACCACACTGAGGTGGTACCAGGGCTATGGGGTACTCGGCACCGAGCCCATTGATTTCTATGGGAGATGTCACTGGCAGCGGGACTCGGTCCGTGGCCCTGGCGGTCATGCAATGGGGGATATTTACAGGGAATTGTAGATTGGAATAGTTCGTGACGCCACCTGTGGTTTCTGATCAATTGGACCAGCGCTGCTATATGGATCTTCCTAGGGGATGTTATGAGGCAGCTGGATGGTAAGTCTCCCACAGGCGAGACTGGTCCCTGGAAGTCTATGGTGGTGCAGGATGTAGTAAATGAAACAGTCTCACACAAGGCAATCTCTTTCCATACCTTTACTTGCAGATGTTTCAGGCAGGTCCCGGGAAGCTGGTCGGGGTGGAGAATGCACATTCAGGATAACCGCTGAGCAGGTTAGAGGCCTCCTTTAACCTTGTATATGTGTGAGTACAAACTTGCATGAAGTCAAGTTAACTCTGCTAATCTCCAGCTTGTTCAATAGCTGCAACGCCCGGCCGACATTGTGGTAGAGCCTTCTATGTCTCTGATTATCAGATGTTGAGAGAACTAAGTCCTTACTTTTGCAGCGTCCTGCTCAAAGTCCCTGTTCTCCCTGACTCCGGTTACGTATCAGCGCTTAGGGCTACCTTCTGCGACTTGTAGTCCAGAAAGCCTCCGGTTTTCTTATTACTAGGCGTGAAGCACTAGCAACGCTTCGGACCCCGGTGTCCGGTTAACTGAGTGAGTGTGGTCTGTCCCTTTGTCACTCTTACTTCTCCACTCGCACTTCGCCCTGCTCTCGCTCTTAACATAAGCACAAGTAGCGATGATGTGAATATCAGCTTTCTTCAGAGCTCACTGAACAGTTCTCAGTACACTCACTGTCGCAGCTCCTGTGATTACCTTCCTTCTTTCCTTTCTTTCTCAGACCCTGTCCAGAGCAGCGCACAGGAACTCTGTCAAACTTTGTTCACGCTGTAGCTCCGAGAGTCGCCTTCCACTTTCAAGGAATACAGGTAGCTTGTGCTGAGGTACTGGCTTTGTAGTTCTGACTGGGCTAGAGTGACTCCTTACACTCGAACCAGACTCCACTTCATGAACTTGCTCTGCCAGAATCTAGTCTGCACTCCTCTTCCTCCAAGACTAGACTGTACTGTCCTAAGACAGGAAGCTGACTGAACTCTGACTGAACTCCTCTCCCTCCAAGTCCAGACTGAACACTGACTGCTACGTGTCACTACCTTTTATACCCCTAGTGGGTGTGTTGGAAATGTGAGTGACGTGAATGAATATCAAGCTTCACGGTTACCTTCTTGTGCATTTTCCTGGAATATGTGTGCCTGGCGTAGCTGGGCCACACATCTGCAGTTTCCAACATCATGTCCGCTCTCTATCTGAAATGCAACCTTTTCAAAACTGAACTTCTTCTGCTCCCACCGTCAGCTCAATTCCCTAAAGCTGACATCTCCCTCTCCATGTGTGGCACCACAATAATGCCTAGGCAGTAGACACTGTGTCTGGGTGTTATGTTTGACACTAATCTTTCCTTCAACTCCTATATACAGCTCTAGAATCCGCCCCTTTCTAACTATTGAAACAACAAAAACACTCACTGTTGCCCTGATCCACTCTAACCTTGACTAGTGTAACGCTCTATTAATTGGCCTCCCCCTCACTCGACTTTCTCCTCTCCAATCCATCCTTAATGCAGCAGCCAGGGTCGTGCATCTGGCTAATCAGTATTCACCAGTCATTGCACTGGCTGCCCATACATTATAGGTCCAATTTAAACTGCTTGTTCTCACCCACAAAGCCAGAGGTGTATCTAGGCTTTCTGGCACCCGGGGCAAGAATTCGGTTCGGCGCCCCCCCCCGCACAAGCACACATGCGATTTGCACACTTAGTCATGTACCGACGAGCTGCTCTCCCTAATGCTCTCAATGTTCAGTGAAAAATCTGAGAGAAGCAGGAAGAGCTCATTGTCACTGGACCATAAGTATGAAAGTCGCATATGAGTGAAGTGTCCATGTGATGACTGCTGGAACCTGCAGAGCTGAATCCTGACATTGCAGCTTCTGAATTCTCACAACGAATGCACTGCACACTTTTAGGGTTCTCCCTTACCGGTGGCGAGAGTGCACGGTCATGTCAGCATAAGCATGTGATTTATATACTTCTGGCCACATTCCGAATAGACGTGCCCGGCCTCGCTCCGTTCATTTTCATTGAGTGAGGCCACACATATCTAGTCAGCATGTGACCGCTTGTATGTAAATTACCGGCACGAGAGAATCCTAACAGCATGCAGTGTGCACTGTGAGAATTCTGAAATTTATTAATTCTCCTGTTTTTATTTATATTAGGAGCATTAAAGGGGTTGTCCAGGTTTGTGCGGAGTCTGCAGTCATATGTGACTGCAGACTCAGCACAAACCTGGACAACCCCTTTAATGCTCCTAACAAATAAAAACATGAGAATTAGTCAATTTCACAAATAATATTTACATCCAAGTACCTTATAGATGATGTCGTCTCTGGAGTCGTTCTCCTTTTCTTCTTCTTGTCCAGACTCCATGATGAGTTTTCTCATCCACAGCCGTCTCTGCAGACTTCCATCTTCTCCGGTCTTCTGTAGCAAATCTCCACACGACGCCCTTAAAGACAGAAGAATCATTAGAATGCTTCTAAATAAAAATATCTGCAATATACTGTCACCTCACACTATTCCCCTCCCTCCTCACACTGTCTCCTCTCACATCCCCCCTGTTCACCATACTGTTTCCTCATATATTTACCCCTCACTCTCAATTCTGTCTGCTCACACATAGCCCTGACTCCCCATACTGTGTCTGCACACATCACATCACCCTCACTCCCATACTGTGTCCACATACATTCACCCGTTTGCTCCCCATACTGTCTGCACCCATCCCCCCACTCACCATACTGTGTCTGCACCCATCCCCTATACATGCCCTCATACATACATACTCTTCAGTGTCCTCAAATCCCCCACACACATTAAATGCCCCCATGCCCACTCCAAATCCCCACACACACATTAAATCCCCCCATCCCCACTCAAAATCCCCCCACACACATTAAGTACCCCCATCCCCACTCCAAATCCCCCACACACATTAAGTACCCCCATCCCCACTCCAAATCCCCCCACACACATTAAGTACCCCCGCATCCCCACTCCAAATCCCCCCACACACATTAAGTACCCCCCATCCCCACTACAAATCCCCCCACACATAAAATAACCCCCATCCCCACTCCAAATCACCCCACAAAAAAGTATCCCCCATCCCTACTCCAAATCCCCCACACATAAAATAACTCCCCATCCCCACTCCAAATCCACCCACACACACACATTATGTCCCCCTCCCTTAATTTTCGGAGGTTTCTTCAGCTCCACAGCGGAGCACACTTACCACCAGTGTTCGCTCTGGGCGCCGACGACGAGTGACATCAGCAGCGTGATCACATGACCTGATTACGCTGCTGGCGTCGCTCTGTATAGACGCCAGTACAATTGATCCCTGGGAGCCGGCATGCAGCAGCTTCTCTGCGCCGGTTGTCAGCTTGACAGCCGGCACATGGAACCACCGACTCCCAGGCTGGGGGCAGCAGAATGCAGCTGCGGGGGAGACACTGCGGACCGCCGCATTAGGTGGCCTGACTGCGCCCCCCTGCCGGCTGCGCCCGGGGCACATTCCCTGGCTGTCCCCCTTCGATACGCCTCTGCACAAAGCTCTCCACAGCGCGGCACCCCCCTACATCTCCTCCCTCATTTCTGTTTATGGGCCTACCCCCTCTTTACACTCAGCAAGGGACCTTGGACTAACATCCGCACTAATCTGTACCTCCCACTCCCGGCTCCAATACTTCTCCCTAGTTGCACCAGTCCTTTAGAATGCTCTACCCCAAGAAATTAGGATGAACCACCACTTACAGTTTTAGGTACTCCCTAAAAACACATCTGTTTAGGGCAGCCTATCACATTCCCTAATCAAAGTCCTTTTATATATAGTCCATCCTCTACTTCTCTGATCATTTTCCTCCATCAAACTCCAATGCTCCCAAAAGCAATAGAAATATTGGCTGGTGACCAGCTCACACAGCCTTTATTTACCCCCACTTCCTCAAGATTTCTGGACCATCACTGTAAATAAGCACCTGTACTTTGTCACCTCCACATAATTTCAGATTGTAAGTTCTTACAGGCAGGGCCATCATTATCTTTACATTAATTATTGTATTATGGTTAACTTTGTTATGACTGTTGTATGTGAACTGTTGAATTGTAAAGCATTGCGGAATAAGTTGGCGCTATATAAATAAAGATTATTATTATTAGCATTATTATTATTAATGTGAGGAGGGTCATGGAAAAGCAATAAGCCACAGATTTCTTTATGCTACATTTTACAGGGACAAATTATGGATGAAAGTTATGGTGGTCTGGGCCGAATGAAAAAGCAAAAGCAAAATGAATGACAATCAGCAAGAACGTCACTGGTGAGAACCTGCAGAGTGCACACATTTATAGTCTGCAAAGCACTGGTTTAGGACTGATTGTTTAGGACTGATATTACCATGATATTGTCACTGTATGGTGGTCTTAGTACAGTGGTTTTAGTTCAAAAAGCACTCTCATCTATAATTAAATATGTGTATGGTATGTAGTGCGAGTGTATTAATATACATGCCCAGGGGTGAACCTAGCCTCTCTGCTGCCTGAGGCGAACTGCAAAACGGCGCCCCCCCATTGTAAAATCAGTACAAAGCTCCGCTCCCTTCTGAACGCGCGGTGAATCCGGATGTGCTCATTGAACACATCCGGAATCACCGCAGCGCTACACAGGCCTGTGTATTTCCCTTGTCGGGAGATCATGTTTTCAAGTCCCATATAGTAACTTAAGTAGTTGCATTAATAACTAGTCACCGACCTGGCTTCTCCTAACTCTGGACATGAGGGGAGGGAGTCACAAGGATATCAAGGAAGCAGCACTGTGCGCAGCAGCCAGCAGCAGGAGCATGGGCGTACCCAGGATCAAAACTAGGGGGGGGCAAGCCAATGTCACATCTTATACAGGTCACATCATATACACTGTACATTATCCTGCATATTAGGTATGGAGCATTAGAACTGTTGTATATTGTATAATACAGCAGTGTATGCGACACTACGCTGTATATACCATATATTATACATGGCACACTCACCTCTATGCAAAGAATAAGAGGCATTATAACCTGTATATGAAAAGTATAATACAGCAGTGTATATACACTCTACATACCGCACACGATGTGTATGACCCTGTATACACCATATACTACACTCTATATACCGCACACGATGTGTATGACCCTGTATATGACGCGCACCACATTGGTGGTACCAGGGCTATGGGTACTCGGAACAGAGCCCATGGAAGTCTATGGGGAATGTCACTGGCAGCAGAGCTCGGTCCGTGGCCCTGGCGGTCATGCAATGGGGGATATTTACAGGGGATTATAAAGATAGTTCATGACGCCACCTGTGGTTTCTGATCTGATTGACCAGCGCTGCAGGGTAGATCTCTGAGGGGATGTTATGGCAGCTAGGTGTTAAGTCCCCCACAGGTGGGACTGGTCCCTCAAAGTCTATGGTGGTGATGCAGGGTGCAGATAAGAATTCAGTCACACACAATGCAGTCTCTTTGCATACCTTTACTTGTAGATGTTGCAGGTATGTCCCGGGAAGCTGGTCAGGTTGGAGAATGCACATTCAGGAAAACTGTTGAGCAGGTTAGAGGCCTCCTTTATCCTTTTTCTGTGTGTGAGTACAACTTGCATAAAGTCAAGTGCAACTCTTTTAATAGCAACTACGCCCGGCCAACATTGTGGTGGAGCCTTCTATGTCTCTGATTATCAGATGTTGAGAGAACTAAGTCCTTACTTTTGCCGTGCACTGACTCAAAGTCCCTGTTCTCCCTGACTCCGGTTACGTATCAGCGCTTAGGGCTACCTTCTGCGACTTGAAGTCCAGCAAGGCCTCCGGTTTTCTTATTACTAGACGTGAAGTACTAGCAATGCTTCGGACCCCGGTGTCCGGTTTAATTGAGTGAGGGTGATTTGTCCCTTTGTCACTCTTACTTATCCACTCGCCCTTCGCCCTGCTCTCGCCCTTAACATAAGCACGTGTAGCAATCGTGCCAAGGTCAGCTTTCCTTCAGTGCTCACTGACCTGTTCTTAGTTGGCTCGTTGGTATAACTGCTTTGATTCCTTTCCTTCCTTCTTTCTTAGGAACACAGGCAGCTTGTTCTGAGTAGCAGGTTAAGGTGTAGCTCTGACTAGGCTAAGATGATTCACTTCACCCGTACTAGCCTCCACTTTCTTATCAGATGAGCTACACAAGCTCTGTGTGGGTTCAGTCTTCTCTCCTCTCCCTCCAAGACTAATCTGATCTTCTCTGTCCAAAGACAGGAACTTGAATCTATCACTATTGCTACGTCACACTACTAAATAGTCTGATATGCCTCTAGTGGCAATGCTGAGAAGTGTGCGTGAATGAATATCAAGCTTTACAGTTACCTTCCTGTGCATTTTCCAGGAGACATGTGTGCCCTGCGAAGCTGGGCCACACATCCCCCCCTAGTTAAACTCAGCACTCCCGGGCTGAAATAGAAAAGAAAAACATTTTGTTTTGCATATAACATCAACATAATAACTCATCCCTTGCGGGAGGTAAGGACTCTTGAACGTTACATTTTGTACATAGATCAGTAGAAAATTATCAAAATACTTTTCAATAAATACATAGTATAAGACAAGATTCTTGTGGAGGACCCGCACCAAAAACCTCCCACGTGGGTCCTGGGTGGGCTGCAGGACTTCATTGTTGCAGACCTCACTCTAGGCCACACCATACGGGTTTTTCTTCAGAGGTAGTAAGGCTTTATGTAAAACCAAAATGGGGCACCGAAGTGCGAACTATTTACAATAAAAGTTTTTGGGCTGGCAAAGTCCACAGCCACGCAGTCCTTTGCATGATAAAACATTTTTCAAGTAAAATCACATTATACTTTAACTCTTTACCCAGCCGGGTATTCTACTTTAAATAAGCATAGTAGTAAACATTATTCAACATTTCTATAAAGTGCAATTTTTCATAAAACTTCTTCAAACTTTGTACAGGTTCAGTTGCAGTAAACCCCTGTCTGGGTCCTACTGATTTTCTTCTTTCTTGCAAACTTCAATAACGTCTTCCACTCCTGGGGCTGGAACGACGCGGTGTTCTTTTGAACGCATAACAAAGAGATCATGTCCTGCGATCTGTGTTTGAGTGGCTACATCCTTTATTCGAACTGGGAACCCAACGGGTATATCCTCAGAATAGAACGCAGGTTGCGTTATAAAAGGTGCCGCAGTATACAATTCAGGTTGCGATGCAGAAATGGTCGCAGATTGCGTTGCAGAGCAAGACCTGGGTGTAGAGGAGTTCGCAGGGGGTGATGCTGGTGCACGGCCTGGTGCGGACGCCAAAGATGACGCTGCTGGGGCTTGCGGTACTGTGGCACGGAAGACCTCACTGGCTTCAGGGACGGGGTCGCTGACACGGGTGACGTTTAAGGCGTACCACCCTTTTAACCCCCAGTGCCGCGTGTAGCTGACAATATCCCCGTTTACAAGATCCCTCCCAGGGTGCCCGATGGTTAAATGGGACTCCACATCTCTCCGACTCACAAAGATCTCTTGGTATAGGCCCGGCTCATGTATGAAGCCCCAGCCTTTGCGGAGTTGGAACCCTGTTTGCACCCCTGACGCCGCGGTTCCCGTCGCGTACCTTTGTTCTTCCGGACGGCCTCCTTGTCAGCAAGGAACTTTTCATGGTACTGCTGCTGCGCCTCTCTCTGCTCCTGTTGATGTTGTTTATCCAGATCACGGCGTCGCTGCTCATTTTCCACTTTTACAGCATAAGTGACGTCATCCAGATACTGCATTGCGTCCCAATCGATTTCTGGCAATGATGGCTGGGACCCCTCCGGTGTTCCTACCGGGGAACTGTAATCTGCTGCAGCCTCTTGGCCTAGCTGGCACTCCGGAACAGGCAGGACCTCCTCAGCCTCCTTCTCTTCCACCTCTCCATCGGTGGGATCAGGTACAGCTCTTTTGGGGGTGGCCTCCGGTTTTCCTTCAGCTTTCTTCAGCAGGGACATAGGAAAGTCAGGTGATGGGGTTATGTCTGTGGGAGAGAGCACTGCGTCCCACAGCAGCCGCTGTGTCTGGGCACGCCAGCGTCTCTCAGTCTCCTCCATGTCTGCCTGGCTCTGTATCAATTTCTTAAGCGCTGCATTCTCCTCCTTGCACTCCAGCAAGGTTTGCTGAAGTTTCTGTATTAGGGATGGCTCCGGTTCAAACAACAGCTTTTCTGGGGAGCAGGGCCTGCGCTCCACCGCTCCACTGCATAGCTGCTCTTGTCCTTCTGCCATCTCTCTCCAGGCCAGACTGTGTTTTCCATCAGGAACAATCTGGTCTCTTCCGTGGAGGCGGGATTTGCGCTTCCTCTTTTTTGCATAGAAGATTAAGAGGAGGCGGATCTCCCTTGCAGTGGGATAGGATCTCACATTATAGTAGCATTTTGAGAGGGCGGCCATAACTTTCGCGCCACAGGGGGGGGTACGCCCACGAATGCACGCCCACCTTCTTCACCAGCGCCTCAGGGCGCGAATATGGCGGTAAAATGGCGGAAAATGGCGCCAAAAATGACAAAACAGCAAACAGTCTTTTCTGCACAAAACAGTCAATATAGGCAACACAGGACTCACAATTTGCAAGCTTCGTATCCTGTTCGTGACGCCAAAAGATTGACGCGCACACCGAGGTGGTACCAGGGCTATGGGGTACTCGGAACAGAGCCCATGGAAGTCTATGGGGAATGTCACTGGCAGCAGAGCTCGGTCCGTGGCCCTGGCGGTCATGCAATGGGGGATATTTACAGGGGATTATAAAGATAGTTCGCGACGCCACCTGTGGCTTCTGATCTGATTGACCAGTGCTGCAGGGTAGATCTCTGAGGGATGTTATGGCAGCTAGGTGTTAAGTCCCCCACAGGTGGGACTGGTCCCTCAAAGTCTATGGTGGTGATGCAGGGTGCAGATAAGAATTCAGTCACACACAATGCAGTCTCTTTCCATACCTTTACTTGTAGATGTTGCAGGTATGTCCCGGGAAGCTGGTTAGGTTGGAGAATGCACATTCAGGAAAACTGTTGAGCAGGTTAGAGGCCTCCTTTATCCTTTTTCTGTGTGTGAGTACAACTTGCATAAAGTCAAGTGCAACTCTTTTAATAGCAACTATGCCCGGCCAACATTGTGGTGGAGCCTTCTATGTCTCTGATTATCAGATGTTGAGAGAACTAAGTCCTTACTTTTGCCGTGCACTGACTCAAAGTCCCTGTTCTCCCTGACTCCGGTTACGTATCAGCGCTTAGGGCTACCTTCTGCGACTTGAAGTCCAGCAAGGCCTCCGGTTTTCTTATTACTAGACGTGAAGTACTAGCAATGCTTCGGACCCCGGTGTCCGGTTTAATTGAGTGAGGGTGATTTGTCCCTTTGTCACTCTTACTTATCCACTCGCCCTTCGCTGCTCTCGCCCTTAACATAAGCACGTGTAGCAATCGTGCCAAGGTCAGCTTTCCTTCAGTGCTCACTGACCTGTTCTCAGTTGGCTCGTTGGTATAACTGCTTTAATTCCTTTCCTTCCTTCTTTCTTAGGAACACAGGCAGCTTGTTCTGAGTAGCAGGTTAAGGTGTAGCTCTGACTAGGCTAAGATGATTCACTTCACCCGTACTAGCCTCCACTTTCTTATCAAATGAGCTACACAAGCTCTGTGTGGGTTCAGTCTTCTCTCCTCTCCCTCCAAGACTAATCTGATCTTCTCTGTCCAAAGACAGAACTTGAATCTATCACTATTGCTACGTCACACTACTAAATAGTCTGATATGCCTCTAGTGGCAATGCTGAGAAGTGTGCGTGAATGAATATCAAGCTTTACAGTTACCTTCCTGTGCATTTTCCAGGACACATGTGTGCCCTGCGAAGCTGGGCCACACATATACACCATATACTACACTCTATATACCGCACACGATGTGTATGACCCTGTATACACCATATACTACACTCTATATACCGCACACTTACCCGATAACATTACTATTGAACCCTGTATACACCATATACTACACTCTATATACCGCACACGATGTATATGACCCTGTATACAGCATATACTACACTCTATATACCGCACACGATGTATATGACCCTGTATACAGCATATACTACAATCTATATACCGCACACAATGTGTATGACCCTGTATACACCATATACTACACTCTTATTTTGAAGTAAAAAAAAAAAGAAACAGGATCAAATACAATACTTAAAATAAAGAACAAGTAAAGTTAAAAATCAACAAACTTACTGGTATTTCAATGGGAACTATGGGCCTGCTTTTGGTTAATGAGATGGTCAATGTTCGGTTCCATATTTGTCACAAGTGAAGCAATTTTTCTCTTTCTTGATATCATTATTTCCTAGGGATTCCAAATTGCTATTAGTAAAATACCAATATATATACAGCGCTACAAAAACAATATACCAGGAATAAAACTGCCCACACAGAGACATACAGCCTGCACTGCCCATCACTGCAGCCTTGCCAATCCATATCATTTAATCCTCATCAGTGCACATATTGGCGCAACTCCGCTTTTAGCTCAGACTCAGACTGGTGTGGTGCGAGAGTCCCTAATAGGCAGGTAAATGTCCCCAATAGGCAGCATATGTTCCCAATAGGCAGCATAGTCCCCAATAGGCAGCATATGTCCTCAATAGACAGCATATGTCCTCAATAGACAGCATAGGTCCCCAATAGGCAGCATAGGTCCCCAATAGGCAGCATAGGTCCCCAATAGGCAGCATAGGTCCCCAATGCGCAGCATAGGTCCTCAATAGGCAGCATAGGTCCCCAATACGCAGCATAGGTCCCCAATACGCAGTATAGGTCCTCAATACGCAGCATAGGTCCCCAATACGCAGCATAGGTCCTCAATAGGCAGCATAGGTCCCCAATACGCAGCATAGGTCCCCAATACGCAGCATAGGTCCCCAATAGGCAGCATAGGTCCCCAATACGCAGCATAGGTCCCCAATACGCAGCATAGGTCCCCAATACGCAGCATAGGTCCCTCCAATAGGCAGCAGCATAGGTCCCCAATACGCAGCATAGCTCCCCAATACGCAGCATAGGTCCCCAATACGCAGCATAGGTCCCCAATACGCAGCATAATCCCCCAATAGGCAGCATAATCCCCCATAGCCAGCATAATCCCCCATAGCCAGCATAATCCCCCATAGCCAGCATAATCCCCCAATAGCCAGCATAATCCCCCCATATCCAGCATAATCCCCCAATAGCCAGCATAATCCCCCATAGCCAGCATAATCCCCCATAGCCAGCATAATCCCCCAATAGCCAGAATAATCCCCCATAAGCAGCAGAATCCCCCAATAGCCAGCATAATCCCCCCATAGCCAGCATAATCCCCCAATAGCCAGCATAATCCCTCAATAGCCAGCATAATCCCCCATAGCCAGCATAATCCCCCATAAGCAGCAGAATCCCCCAATAGCCAGCATAATCCCCCAATAGCCAGCATAATCCCCCAATAGTCAGCATAATCCCCCAATAGCCAGCATAATCCCCCATACCCAGCATAATCCCCCATACCCAGCATAATCCCCCATACCCAGCATAATCCCCCAATAGCCAGAATAATCCCCCCATAGCCAGCATAATCCCCCAATAGACAGAATAATCCCTGATAAGCAGCAGAATCCCCCATAGCCAGCATAGTCCACCATAAGCAGCAGAATCCCCCATAGGACGGGCCCGGCGTTAAAAAAAAAAAAAGCCAGTACTCACCTATCACCCCCGCAGCTCTGAAGAAGCGCGCTTGACTCCGTCTTCTCCTGGCACAGGCGGCGTGACATCATCACGGCGCGCAGGCGGCGTGGTGACGATCACGTCGCCTGTGCTGCATATGTGCCCGCGATTAAAGGGCTTGTGATGCATTCCGCCCGCGATTAAAGGGCCGACGGGCCGGATCAAGCACAGTGTGCGCTGTTATGTTTCGGTAGCTGAGGAGTGCAGGTAAAAAAGGAAATACACCAGAGCAGTTGGAATCTATGAGATTGCAGTACCCTGACTAACCACCACAACTAGAGGCAGCCGTGGAGCGTTCCTACGTTGGTCCTAGACGCCTCGTCACAGCCTGAGAAACTAACTACACCTAAAGATAGAAATAGGAAAGCTATCTGCCCCGGAGCAGAACCCCAAAGATAATAGAAAGCCCCCAAACATGTAATGGCGGTTAGACAAGAGGAAATACTGACACAGAAAGAAAATAGTATGAGCAAACGCTGGGGCCCAAACTATCTAAATAGAAAAGGATAGGAAGGGTACTTACTGCAATCCCAGAAAACCCTGAAAAGCACCAACTCTACTAATTTCAAAATAACCTGAGATCAACACGACCTCTACCACCTAAATTAGCTCTCTGGTGTAACAAAATCAAAACAGCAGCCACTGAAAAAACTGGAAAAAGCAAAAGAACAAAACTCAGTGGCTGAACTAAACTGAGAGGGCAGAAGCCCCCGGAGGGGACCCTGAAGGCCCCCAAAGATGTGCAGGACAAAATGCAAAAATATAGCACAAACACAAAAGAAGAAAAAGTCTTATCTGTTAGCAGGAGAAGCAGACACGACACAGCAGGCTACAAGGAAACTGGAATGAAGGATTCAGACCAGAACAATTGATCACCGGCAACCCTGATGGGAAAATGACTCCCTTATATAAGACCAGTCAGTAACACCTGATTCCCAGTCCTCACAATCTTCACTAGCACCGCTTGTAACCACCAGAGGGAGCCTCTGCTCAGAACTCATCTCAAACCCATTCACAACAGTACCCCCCCCTTGAGGAGGGTCACCGAACCCTCATTTGAGCAACCAGGTCGGTCAGGATGAGTTCTATGATACGCACGGATAAGTCTCCCAGCATGGATGTCCGAAGCAAACACCCAAGAATTGTCCTCCTGACCATAACCTCTCCATTTAACCAAATACTGGAGTTTCCGTCTAGAAAAACGAGAATCCAATATTTTCTCAACCACATACTCCAGATTGCCCTCAACCAAAACAGGGTCAGGAGGCACAGCAGCAGGAACCACTGGCTCAACAAACCTCTTCAACAAGGACTTGTGGAACACGTTATGGATCTTAAATGTCCCTGGAAGAAGCAAACGAAAAGAAACAGGATTAATAATCTCCATGATCTTATAAGGTCCAATGAACCTAGGCTTAAATTTAGGAGATGCTACTCTCATAGGAATATTCCTTGAGGACAACCAGACCAAGTCCCCCACTTTAAACCGAGGACCATCAGTCCTATGCCGGTTAGCAAACCGCTGGGCCTTCTCCTGAGAGAGGGACAACCTCTCCACTACCTGGTCCCAAATCTGTTGCATACGCTCCACAACAGAGTCAACACCTGGACAGACAGAAGCCTCCGTCTGTCCTGAAGAAAATCGAGGGTGAAACCCAGAATTACAGAAAAACGGAGACATCAAAGTGGCAGAGCTAGCCCTATTATTAAGAGCAAACTCAGCCAAAGGCAAAAAAGAGACCCAGTCATCCTGATCAGCAGACACAAAGCATCTTAGATAAGTCTCCAATGTCTGGTTTGTTCTCTCAGTTTGACCATTGGTCTGAGGATGAAATGCCGAGGAGAAAGACAATTGAACACCCAGTTTAGAACAAAAAGTCCTCCAAAATCTGGAAACAAACTGGACTCCTCTGTCAGACACAATGTTCTCAGGAATGCCGTGTAAACGAACCACGTGCTGAAGGAACAACGGCACCAATTCAGAGGAGGAAGGCAACTTAGGTAATGGCACAAGATGTATCATTTTGGAAAACCTATCACAAATTACCCAGATGGTGGTCATTCTCTGAGAAACAGGAAGATCGGAAATGAAATCCATAGAGATATGGGTCCATGGTCTCTTGGGCACAGGCAATGGCATCAACAAACCACTAGAGCGAGAGCAAGGCTTGGAGCGAGAGCAAGTCCCGCAGGACTGCACAAATTCCCTGACATCACGAGACAAGGTAGGCCACCAAAAGGACCGACTAACCAAGTCTCTGGTACCAAAAATTCCGGGATGCCCAGCCAATGCGGAACAATGAATCTCAGACATCACACTCTTTTTCCATTGGTCCGGGACAAACAATTTTCCAACAGGGCAGCGCTCGGGCCTATCCTCCTGACACCCCTCCAGAGCAAGTCTCAAATTGGGCGAGATGGCGGAAAGAACTACACCCTCTTTCAAAATAACAGAAGGATCAGATAACTCAGGAGAGTCCGCAAGGAAACTCCTCGAGAGGGCATCCGCCTTAACATTCTTAGTGCCAGGAAGAAAGGAAACCACAAAATTAAAACGTGTGAAAAACAAGGCCCACCTGGCCTGTCTAGGATTGAGTCGCTTGGCAGATTCCAGATAGACCAGATTCTTATGGTCCGTAAGGACCACCACCTGATGTTTGGCTCCCTCCAGCCAATGTCTCCACTCTTCAAAAGCCCACTTCATGGCCAATAACTCCCGATTACCCACGTCATAATTACGTTCAGTAGGAGAAAATTTTCGAGAGAAAAAGGCACAAGGGTTACTTTTAGAGGTCTCTGGATCTTTTTGGGACAAAACGGCACCTGCCCCAATTTCAGAGGCATCAACCTCCACCTGAAATGGCAGAGAAACATCAGGCTGCCGTAGAACAGGAGCAGAAGTGAATCTCTGCTTAAGTTCCTGAAATGCAGAGACTGCCTCAGGAGGCCAATTCACCACATCAGAACCCTTTCTGGTCAAATCAGTTAATGGTTTAACAATAACCGAGAAATTACCAATAAATTTACGATAAAAATTGGCAAAACCCAAAAATCTCTGAAGAGCCTTTAATGAAGTAGGTTGGACCCAATCACAGATGGCCTGAACCTTGACCGGGTCCATTTCAATAACAGATGGGGACAAAATGAATCCCAGAAATGAGATCCTCTGTACGCCAAAAAGACACTTTGATCCCTTCACATACAGAGCATTCTCTCTCAAAATCTGGAATACAGTTCGAACATGTTTCACATGAGAGTCCCAGTCATTAGAAAAAATCAAGATATCATCCAAATAAACAATCAGAAATTTGTCCACAAAATCCCTGAAAATGTCATTCATGAAGGACTGGAAGACGGAAGGAGCATTAGTGAGCCCAAAGGGCATCACAAGGTACTCAAAATGCCCTTCAGGGGTGTTAATGCCGTCTTCCATTCATCCCCGTGCTTAATGCGAATAAGGTTATACGCCCCCCTGAGGTCAAGCTTGGTAAACCAAGTAGCGTTTTTCACCCTGGAAAACAGGTCAGAAATCAAGGGTAACGGTATTGATATTTCACAGTAATATTGTTCAAGAGACGATAATCAATACACGGCCTTAATGAACCATCTTTTTTGGCCACAAAGAAAAAACCGGCACCTAAGGGTGAAGAGGATGGTCTGATATGACCCTTCTCCAATGATTCCTTGATATAAGACCGCATAGCGTCATGTTCAGGTACAGACAAGTTAAAAAGGCGACCTTTAGGGAATTTACTACCCGGCACTAATTCAATAGCGCAGTCATAGCTCCTATGGGAGGCAAGGATGCAGATTTACTTTCGCTAAACACATCAGAAAAATCAAACAAAAAGTCAGGAACATCCTGAGCCTGGGGGAGGCAGAAAAAACAGGAGTGTTGGTATTAACACATTGGCAGCCCCAACTGGTTACAGACACAGATTTCCAATCCAAAACAGGATTATGAGACTGTAACCAAGGGAAACCCAGCACGATAATGTCATGCAGATTATATAGAACCAAAAATTTGCAGCACTCCTGGTGATCAGGTTCAACCCTCATTATCACCTGAGTAGAAAACTGGGGTTTATTCTCAGCCAAAGGGGTAGAATCGATCCCCAGTAGGGAATAGACTTCTGTAGGGGTATCAAGGGAAACCCACAACGTTTAGCAAAATCATAATCCATCAGGTTAATAGCTGCTCCAGAATCAACGAAAGCCTGAGCAGAAAATGAGGACAGAGAGCATATCAGAGTGACAGTTAATAAAAACTTAGTCTGAACACTACCCAAGACAACTGAGCGTGCAAAACGTCTTCCCCGCTTAGGGCAGACTGAAATAGCATGAGAGGCATCACCACAGTAGAAACATAACCCATTGCGCTTTCGAAACTCATGACGCTGTGCCCCAGACACCACTCTATCACACTGCATGGGTTCAGAAGCTGGTTCACAAGGCAACACCATTCCACGCATACTTCTCCGCTCACGCAAACGTCTGTCAATTTGAATCGCTAATGACATAGAATCATTGAGACCAGAGGGGACAGGGAATCCCACCATAACATCCTTTACATTATCTGACAGACCCTTCCGGAAAAGGGCCGCCAAAGCGTCGTCATTCCATTTGGTCAGGACTGCCCACCTACGGAATCTCTGACAGTATAACTCAGCGTCATCAAGCCCCTGATTTAATGCCAACAAGGCTTTTCAGCTTGATCAGTGACATTAGGCTCATCGTACAATAACCCCAAAGCCTGAAAAAACGCATCAACATCACTCAAAACAGGATCCCCAGGTATCAGGGAAAAAGCCAAATCCTGAGGATCGCCGCGCAGGAGAGAGATGATAATTTGAACCTGCTGCGCTGCGTTTCCTGAGGACTTAGATTTTAAGGCAAAAAACAATTTACAATTATTTTTGAAATTCTGAAACTTAGCTCGATCCCCTAAAAACAAATCTGGCATGGGATCCTAGGTTCCACAACAGGCAACCTAGCAAGATATGCAGCAATACTCTGAACCTCAGTGGCAAGCTGATCCACACGGCCAGACAACTGTGCAAACTCCATTGGGAGAAAAGATCCTCCCCAGCACCCAGAGATACAGAGGAAAAAAAAAAAAAAAAAATGCAACAAACAGAAAAATATCTCTGACAACTCTGACAACCTTTTTTCATTCACAATATTTTTTTTTTTCCTTCTGTGAGTACCATACAATTTTCAATTTTTAGGCCGGTGATACTGTTATGTTTCGGCAGCTGAGGAGTGCAGGTAAAAAAGGAAATACACCAGAGCAGTTGGAATCTATGAGATTGCAGTACCCTGACTAACCACCACAACTAGAGGCAGCCGTGGAGCGTTCCTACGTTGGTCCTAGACGCCTCGTCACAGCCTGAGAAACTAACTACACCTAAAGATAGAAATAGGAAAGCTATCTGCCCCGGAGCAGAACCCCAAAGATAATAGAAAGCCCCCAAACATGTAATGGCGGTTAGACAAGAGGAAATACTGACACAGAAAGAAAATAGTATGAGCAAACGCTGGGGCCCAAACTATCTAAATAGAAAAGGATAGGAAGGGTACTTACTGCAATCCCAGAAAACCCTGAAAAGCACCAACTCTACTAATTTCAAAATAACCTGAGATCACACGACCTCTACCACCTAAATTAGCTCTCTGGTGTAACAAAATCAAAACAGCAGCCACTGAAAAAACTGGAAAAAGCAAAAGAACAAAACTCAGTGGCTGAACTAAACTGAGAGGGCAGAAGCCCCCGGAGGGGACCCTGAAGGCCCCAAAGATGTGCAGGACAAAATGCAAAAATATAGCACAAACACAAAAGAAGAAAAAGTCTTATCTGTTAGCAGGAGATGCAGACACGACACAGCAGGCTACAAGGGAAACTGGAATGAAGGATTCAGACCAGAACAATTGATCACCCGGCAACCCTGATGGGAAAATGACTCCCTTATATAAGACCAGTCAGTAACACCTGATTCCCAGTCCTCACAATCTTCACTAGCACCGCTTGTAACCACCAGAGGGAGCCTCTGCTCAGAACTCATCTCAAACCCATTCACAACAGTGCGCCCCTGCTTTGCCGCCCCCTAGCTGCCGCCGCCTGAGACAGAGGCTCAAGTCGCCTCATTATAGCGGCGCCAGTGTACATGCCTACTCCCACTTTCCGTTCTGCTGCACTTCTCAGTGACGGTACCACAATTTCAACTAGCTGGCTAACTTGTATTTGTGATCCAGAAGTGGCATTTAAAATGTAAATTTTATTTTTATTACTTTGTTAATATTTTGTACCCAAAAGTTGTTGCGTAATGGTCTAGTCACTTGGGTATGTATAAAGCTTTTTCTTCAACTCTACCCGCAAGTGTTTGATTGGGTTGAGGTCTGGGGACTGTGGGGCCCATTCCAGCAACACTACTTCATTGTCATTTAACCATTTATTTGCCAATATCGACGTATGCTTCGTATTGTCCTGTTGGAACACTATGTTGTCATTCATACCAATAGTACTTGAGTGTACGAAGTAAGCATCTTGTACGATACTCACATATAGCACAGCATTGAGACCACCATTGATCCTGGTCAAGTAACCCATGTCATCAGACTTCCTCCACCGAACATGACATTTCCTTGAATTTCTAAATCCGTTAGCCCCTTTTTCCCTTGTTTCTTTCAGACGCAATTGCATCTAACAGTGCCTAGTCTATTGACTTTTTTCTCATTTCCCCTAATCACCTGTTTCAAATCTTTAACCTCTTAGTGACAGAGCCAATTTGGTACTTAATGACCAAGCCAATTTTTACAATTCTGACCACTGTCACTATGAGGTTATACAGTGGGTACGGAAAGTATTCGGACCCCTTTAAATTTTTCACTCTTTGTTTCATTGCAGCCATTAGGTAAATTCAAAAAAGTTCATTTTTTTTCTCTCATTAATATACACTCTGCACCCCATCTAGACTAAAAAAACAGAAATGTAGAAATTTTTCTAAATTTATATAAAAAGAAAAACTGATATATCACATGGTCATAAGTAGAGTTGAGCGAAACAGTTCGGTCAGATTCATAAGTCGCCGACTTTCGCCAGAGTCTGGTTTCGCTGACCGAAACACGACCATAGCGTGCAGTCGGCCATGCGGTCGGCAAAACGAGCGCTAAAGTCGGTTTTCCCAGAATGCTTTCAGGCGCCTTTTTTCAGCCAATGAGCAAGGACGTACACTGTGGGCAACGAGATGACATGTGCAGCGTCCACCACCATCTTAGAGAAGGGCATTGCAGTGATTGACTTGCTTTGGGGGGCGTCATAGTGTCTATAAAACCCTGACCGCCAACCTCCATTTTACTTCTGCCGATCTTAACAGTAAGGAGAGGTTGCTGACGCTGTTTATCAGTAGGGAAGAGTTAGGGCTGGAAACAGAAGTTCTTCTGTGCTTGTGCTGATAGCAATTGTGCTGTACAGTTAGTGTGCAGTGACAGGGGAAGACTTTCTTGTGTGCAGCAGCGCTGGTTATTAGGCTGCCTTTTTTCTTCACAGTTACCGACCGTTCATTTTTTCCCACACCGTATAGAGCTGTATGCTCCTCACACACTACCGTGTACCGGCTGGTATCACGGACAAATACATGCTGACTATCTGTGTGTGACTCCGGAAATATTTACGGACATTTAAATTTTCCCCTACACCGTATACAGCTGTCTGCTTCTGATACAGCACCATTTATCTGCTCTTTGTATTACGGTCAAATCCATACTGAGTAAGCGTCTGTGTGTGACTCCCCAAATATATACGGAGATTTAAATTTTCCCCTGCACTGTATACAGCTGTCCGCTTCTGATACAGTACCGTATATCTGCTTTTTGTATTACGGTCAAATCCATACTGAGTGAGCGTCTGTTGTGAACATTTTGGAGACAACTTCGGAGCTGAAGCTCCCTCTGGTGGTTGCTGAGGGTATTGAACCTATCTTGAATACCAAAAGTCCTACACCCGCAGATAACGAGTGGGTGTCAGGTGGTATTGACTGACCTAATATAAGTGAGCTGATCTCCCATGATCCTCGCTTGTGATCAATTGTGCTACCTGGTTTAGTTTGGAATTCAGCTTGCTTTCCTGCTATCTCCTGCTTGCGTTCAGATAAGTCTCTTTCAGTTTTTTTTACTGTGGTTTGAATTCCTTGCTTTTTGCTGCATAAGTGCGTTCGCAGCCCGGGGTCCACCGTGCAGGTAGAGCCTGCTGCTAGTAGGATGGCGGAATGGCGAACTCTGTTACTTCACAGAGTCGCAACTATGGACACTGTGGCCCTATATGCGGTATAAGCAACTCTGTTACGCCACAGAGTCGCTAAGGCAGAAACGCAGAGATATGGACTGTGTCCTGTTAACTCCACAGGTATGCACAGACAACTGCTGTGCGGACAGCAGTCCATAGCAACGCAATCAGCCAATCTCCTCACCGGAGAAGCCGGTATTCTAGGGGCTTATTTCAGCTGAGCCCTAAACACGTGCATACAATCTCCTCGCCGGAGGTGCCGGTATTCTAGGGGCTTATTTCAGCCGAGCCCTAACACATGGGTGCAAGATCACCCTGGCACAAAGCACATAATGTGATTGATACTAGCGCATGGCGGCATGACCATGCCACCCTTTTATAGTAGCAACTACAGGGCCTGCCAGATAAGGACCAATAGGAAACTGCTCCAGAACACAAGTGGTTTCAGGACCTTCCTGGCGGACCAATAAGAGCTGCTGCAGTACCTGAGCATGTGACCCCTGATCTCCAATGAGAGATCTTACTCTGGGCATGCTCAGAAGGGGAAAGCAAGGACTTTGTCCTAAAGACGTCTGCTCGCCGCTATCCAGTACTAGCTGCAATAGCAGAGCCTGGAGGAGCAACAGTAATCCTCTACACAATGTTAGACTGGGCGAGACGCTGGGACCGACGTCTAAGCTGAGCAGAGTCCACTGCGGTCGGAGACGGATGGGAGACCGCAGCAGGGACGGCTCGAGATTCCCCTTGTGTAGAAGTGGGAACTCGACCCCTAACATTACCCTCCCTCCTAGGGCCCCACCTTCTTTGAGCTGCAGAGCATGAACATGCTCGGCAGGCTCCCAGGACCTATCTTCAGGCCCATAACCCTCCAATCCACCAAATAAAATCTTTTGCCCCGTACCACCTTACACCCTACGATGGTGTTCACCTCATGGTCGTCCGTAGACTAACCCGATGTCCCGGCAGATGACTCGGAAAACCGGGACATGAGCACGGGTTTCAGGAGGGATACGTGAAAGGTGTCGGAGATACCCAGGCGTGGTGGAAGAGCCAAACGGTATACCACAGGGTTAACCTGCTTGTGGACTTTGAAAAGACCCAGGTAGCGGGGTGCCAACTTAGTGGACTCAACTCGCAGCCTGATGTTACGGGCGGAGAGCAACACTAAGTACCCAGGAGCAAATGTCGGAGCGGGGTGCCGATGTGCGTCGGCGGAGGACCTCATCCTCTCCTTGGACGCCTGAATGGCATCCTGGGTACAGTCCCAAATGTCCCGTGCCTCCACAGCCCAGTCTGCCACCCTGGAGTCAGCAGAAGACACGGGCATGGGCACTGGAACCCACGGATGCTGACCGTAGTTTAGGAGGAATGGGGTCTGTCCGGAGGAGTCAGCCACAGCATTGTTCAATGCAAACTCAGCCCACGGTAGCAAGGATGCCCAGTCATCCTGCCTGGCTGAGACAAAATGTCGTAGATAGGTGACCAAGGTCTGGTTGGCCCTCTCTACTAAACCATTCGTCTCGGGATGGTATGCTGAAGAGAGATTTAACTCAATACTGAGTAGACGACAAAGCTCTCTCCAGAACTGAGACGCAAACTGGGGCCCTCGGTCACTGACAATTTTGTCCGGCATGCCGTGTAGATGGAAGATGTGCCTAATAAACAACCCTGCCAGGACCCGTGCAGAAGGTAACCGTGGTAGTGGCACCAGGTGCACATTTTTTGGAAAAATGATCGGTGATTACCCAAATGTTGGTGCAGCCCCAAGACTTGGGTAAGCCCACCACAAAGTCTATCCCGACCATCTTCTAGGGCCTGTCTGCCACCGGCAAAGGGTAAAGTAACGCTGGGACCGACGTCTAAGCTGAGTAGAGTCCACTGTGGCCGGAGACGGATGGGAGACCGCAGCAGGGATGGCTCGAGATTCCCCTTGTGCAGAAGCTGGAACTCGACCCCTAACATTCGGAGATTTAAATTTTCCCCTGCACCGTATACAGCTGTCCACTTCTGATACAGTACCGTATATCTGCTTTTTGTATTACGGTCAAATCCATACTGAGTGAGCTTCTGTGTGTGACTCCGGAAATATATACGGAGATTTAAATTTTTCCCTACACCATATACAGCTGTCCGCTTCTGATACAGTACCGTATATCTGCTTTTTGTATTACGGTCAAATCCATGCTGAGCGAGCGTCTGTGTCTGACTCCGGAAATATATACGGAGATTTAAATTTTCCCCTGCACCTTATACAGCTGTCCGCTTCTGATACAGTACCGTATATCTGCTTTTTGTATTATGGTCAAATCCATACTGAGGGAGCGTCTGTGTGTGACTCCGGAAAGATATATGGAGATTTGAATTTTCCCCTACACCGTATACAGCTGTCCTCTTCTGATACAGTACCGTATATCTGCTTTTTGTATTACGGTCAAATCCATACTGAGTGAGCGTCTGTGTGTGACTCCGGAAATATATACGGAGATTTAAATTTTCCCCTACACCGTATACAGCTGTATGCTCCTCATAAAGTAAATTTTCCCAAACACGAGGAAGTATGGTGGAAGAGGCCGCGGACGTGGGAGCCAGCTGGTACTGATGTTGGTGTTGGTGCATCTGCTTGTAGTGCCAAGAGCACAATAGCACCTAAGGCAGGAGGTATTGAGCCTGCGTCATCGTCTGGGTCCAGAAGGCCTGGAAGGCTCCATTTTCTGGGAGTAGGTAAACCGCTTTTAAAGCCGGAGCATCAGGAACAGGTTTTGGCTTACATTGCCGAAACAGCCTCCAGCTCTATTGCCTCCTCTTCTGAAGCTTCAAAAACTGCAAGCACTGAGTCGTCAGTGCAGGCTCCTGATCAGGAACAACGCCTTTCCTTGTGTCCTTCACCCCACCAAAAGTGAAGGATGCGGCCGGCCACACTTCAGATTACTCCCTGGAGCTCTTTTCACATACCATGCCTAACTTATTAAGTCAAATCCTGAATTCCTCAGTCCAAGATGAATATGACATGGAGTGCACTGATGCACAGCCACAGCTATATGATTCTGCTGGTACATTCACCCAGAGCACTACATTGCCCTTGCAGTCTACTGAGCCAGAATCTGACCCTGATGAAACTCAGGTGTCCCTTCCTGGATACTATACCACCTTACACGGTGATACAGAGGAAGGTGCAGATGAAATTGAAGAGGAGGTGATGGATGACCCAGTTGTAGACCTGGATTGGCATCCATTGGGGGAAGAGCGTGCCGCTGGCAATAGCTCAGAAGAGGAGGAGGATCTGCAGCAGGCATCGACATCGCAGCTGCGGTTATCTGGCAGGCACGTAGCAGTCCAAAAACGTGTTAAAAAAAAAAAAGGACAGCTTGGCCAGACGGTCAAATTAGCACAGCGTGCAAGCCCTGAAAATTTATCCCATAGTAGGAAGAGTGCAGTGTGGCACTTTTTTGACCAAAATCCTGTAAGAAATGCGGAAGGACCTTTAGCCGAGGGAAAAATCTCCGAAATTTGAATACCAGTTGCATGCTTAGACATGTAAACACCATGCACTTGCAAGCGTGGACGTACTACAAAACCTCACTGGCTTTGAACTCCTACATTGTCAAACTGATCTCATTAGAGATGATGCCCTTCCGTTTGGTTGAAAGCGCAGCGTTCCGAGAGCTTATGGCCTACGCTGTCCCACACTATGACCTACCCAGTCAGCACTTCTTTTCTAGAAAAGCCATCCCTGCCCTCCACCTGCATGTGAAAGACCGCATTGTCCATGCACTCAAACAATCAGAATGGAAAGGTGCACCTCACAACAGATGCATGGGCCAGTAGGCATGGCCAGGGCCGTTTAGTGTCCATCACTGCGCACTGGGTTAATGTGGTGGATGCAGGGTCCACAGGGACAGCGGCTGTGGGACAGTGCTGCCTAGCCCACGGTATAGGCAACAGTTGGCTGTAGGCGTTTAACCCTCCTCCTTCTCCAGAAGCAAAACCTCATCGACAGAGCGCAGTCGCACGAGCACTCCATCTGCAGCTGCCAGTGTTGCACACGAGGTGTCCCACTATCGAACAGCTAGTGGTAAGCGTCAGCAGGCTGTTTTAAACATGATGTCTTTGGATGACAACAGACACACCACGGAAGTACTGGCCAACTACTTGCAGCGAGAAACTGAGTCATGGCTGGGCAGTCTATATCTTGAGCCAGGCAAGGTAGTCAGTGATAATGGACGTAATTTTGTGGGGCCATAGCCCTGGCAAAACTCAGACACATACCTTGCTTGGCTCTCACCTTGAACCTGGTGGTGCAGTGCTTCATAAATAATTATCCGGAGTTACCAGCCCTGCTCCATAAGGTGCGAAGACTGTGCTCACACATCCGTAGCTCGCCCGTAGACTCCAGTCGAATGCATAGGCTACAGCGATCGCTCCACCTCCCAAAGCACCGCCTAATCATAGACGTTGCAACAAGGTGGAACTCCACCATGCACATGGTTGAGAGGCTGTGCGAACAGAGGGAGGCTGTAATGCATTTGTGGGAGGATACACGGGCAGGCAGTTTGAGGGCAGACATCGAGTTGTCAGGTGTGCAGTGGTCAAAGCTGAAAGACCTCTGTAAAGTCCTTCAGTGTTTTGAGGAATGTGTGTAGCCCAGCTGCGCTTGGTGCCACATATTACCCAGGAGGATGCATGAAAGGTAATTCACAATCACCTGATATTCATTCACACTTCACATTTTCCTGGTGCCACCAGAGGGAGCCCTTTAGATTACACAGGTATATAAGGGTGTGGAGAGATAGAGCAGTGAGATGAAGACAGTCTAGCTGAACGTTAGTTAGTTGTTGGTTTTACCTCAGTGTCAGTTTACCTCAGACAGATCAGATCTCCTCAGAACACCGGAGTGAGAGGATTCCTGTCAGAGCTCAGATTACACTAGTCTGTGTCAGAGCGTGTTGAAGAGCTGAGAGGAAAGTTACCTCAGATCGTGCTGACTGATAGTTCCCTAGGAAAGTGGAAAGTGACTCTCGGAGTGTGCACAGATCAGTCTGATGGAATGTCCTGATAGCTACTTCGGACAGAGCCTAAGAAGGAAGTGAAGGAAAGGGAACTGCAGTATTTGTAACACCGAGTCAACTGAGGTACTGTTAGTGAGCGAGCGTGCCGACGCTTGGAGAGCGGTGAAGAGAAGGAAGCTGATATCTACTGCTGCCTGTGCTTATGTTAAAGGTGTGAGTAGGATGACAGGCAAGTGGAAAAAGGGAAAGAGAGAGTGACTGAGGAGAAATAGCAACGATAGCTTACCTCCACTCTGCACCACCGGACACCGGGTCCGAGCTTGCTAGTACCTTCATGGCTAGTGGGAAAAATCGGAGACCCTGCTGGACTTCAGGTCACAGAGGGGCCCAACAGTGCTGATACGTAACCGGGGTCAGGAAGAACAGGAGTCTTGCAGGACGCTGCAGATAGAGACTTAGTTCTGTCCAAAAGAAGGCTCTACCACAATGTCAGCCGGGCGTAGCTGTTTCACACGGAGTTAGGCTTTGTTTCATGCAAGTCAGAAACTCACACATATAAAGATGTAAGGAGGCCCTACACCTACTCAGTGATTACTGGACGTGCATCCTCCACCCTGAGCAGCTTCCCGGGACGTGCCTGCAAATACACCAGTAAAGGTACAGAAAGAGACTGTCTTGTGTGTGTCTGCATTATTGCTCCTTCACCCCTGCACCGCCATATATCTCGAGGGATCAGTCTCGCCTGTGGGAGACTTAACATCTTGCTGCCCAGTAACAACCCCTCAGAGAATCTACCCTGCAGCGCTGGTCATCCTGACCAGGAACCACAGGTGGCGTCACGAACATTTCTAAATCCCCTGTAAATATTCCCACATTTTTATGGTGATCGCCCAGGGCAACGGACCGAGTCGCGCTACCCGTGACATCCCCAGTGAAGTGAACAGGCTCGGTGCCGAGTACCCCAAAGCCCTGCTACGTGCGACTCAAATGCACATGGCTGGTAAGCGCAGACGACGCCATCATAAACATGAGCATCCCACTTATGCGTCTGCTCATGCAAACTTTGACGCACATTAAGGATCAGGCGTCTGCAGCGGAGGAGGAAGAGGAGGAGGAGGAGGGAAGCCTTGATGACAGTCAGGCATTGTCTGCTCAGGGAACTGTCCTGGACGAGGTGGAAGAAGAAGAGGAAGAGGAGGAGGATGAGGGGGATGATTATTTTGGGGAGGAAGATGCTTCTCAGGGGGCAAGAGAAAATGTTGGCTTGCAAAGGTCAGGTACAGGGTTTGTGCGTGACTGGAGGGATGTGGATTTGGCAGAAAGTGCTCCTCCACCCACCACTGGCAGTGCATCATTGACACCTGGAACATTGGCCCACATGTGTGATTATGTCTTGCGGATCCTAAAAAGGGACCCCCGCATTGCCAAAATTATGAGAATGACGACTACTGGTTGGCCAGCATCCTCGATCCACGCTATAAAGGCAAATTACAGAACATCTTACCACAGGAGAACCTAGAGCTAATATTGGCGAACAAACAAGCAACTCTGATAAACCGTTTGTTGGAGGCATTCCCAACACACAGCAGCGGTGCAGGTTCTACCACGAGCCGTACTGGGCAACATGGATGAGGTGTTCGTGGTGCACACAGCCGAAATGGTGTTGGAGACAGGGGTTTCATGACCATGTTGTGGACTGATTTCTCGAGTACCGCTCACACGGCTGTTAATACTGAATCGATTGCAACAGTCAGGAAACAGCAGTTGTCAACTATGGTTAAAAATTACCTCTCCTCCCCTATCGATGTTCTCCCTCACAGTTCATTCCCCTTTGACTACTGGGCCTATAAACTGGACACCTGGCCTGAATTGGCACAACATGCCTTACAGGAGCTCGCTTGCCCTGCTGGTAGTGTGCTATCAGAAAGAGTTTTCAGTGCTGCTGGATCAATCTTGACAGAAAGAAGGACCCGGCTGTCGACCAAAAATGTTGGTGATCTCACCTTCATTAAAATGAACCATGCCTGTGTTTCAAAGGATTTTGTACCACCTTCCCCTGATGACACATAGGTTGCCAGCAAAATGGCTCACTTTGCCCTCTTCTTCCTCCGACTTCTCCAATTCCTCCATTTGCAGCTGCTGAATGTCCAGCCTACACCTCAACATATGCCAGTTTTTCCACCTCACTAACTGGGCTGTACTCCCCCTTCAGGGCCGGAGTCAGCACCTGGCGCACCCGGGCAAGTGCCGGGGCCCTGAGCAGGTGGGGGGGCCCACTCGCCGTCAGAGACACCGGCATACTATGAGGGGCCCTGTGCCAGTTCCGGCGCCCACGAGTGTGACCCCACTGCTTGCTCAGGGCCCCAGCACTTGCAATACTTACCTCTCCCTGCTCCACCGTTGTGACATCTTCCGCGTTTCCTGACAGTGACATTCAGGTCAGAAAGAGCAATGATGTCACGTCTGTGCGCGCTCTGCCTGAACAGTCACAGTGCAGAGAGCTGGAAGATGGCGACGCTGAGGAGTCCAGAGTAGAGCAGTGCCCAGCGAGGAGAGGTATTTCATTTTTTTTTAATGTTTGGAGCAATATATGGGGAGCATTATACACTGGAGAATTATATATGGGGCCCATCATACACTTGAGCATCATAGATAGGGACCATTATACACTGGAGCATTATATATGGGGCCCATCATACACTGGAGCATTATAAATAGGGCCCATCATACACTGGAGCATCATATACGGGACCCATCATACACTGGAGCATCATATGGGGTCCATTATATATGGAGCATTATATAGGCCCATCATACACTGGAGCATCATCCATGGGGCCCATCATATACTGGAGCATCACATGGCGCCCATTATATATGGCGCATCATATGGGGCACATTGTATATGGAGCATCACATGGAGCCCATTATATATGGAGCATTATATATGGGGACCATTATATGTGGAGCATTATATGGGGCTCATCATACATTGGAGCATCATATATGGGGCCCATCATATACTAGAGCATCATATGGGGTTCATTATTTATGGGGCATTATATAGGGCCCTTTATATATAGAGCATCATATGGAGCACATATGCGGCCTATTCTTAATGGAGCATTATATGGAGCCCATTCTGTATGGAGCAATATATGGGGCCCATCATATACTATATGGAGCTTTATATGCGACTCATTATACTGTATGGAGCAATATGTGGGGCTCATTATACTCTATGGGGACCATCCTACACTGTATGGCACATTATATGGGGACCATCATATACTGGAGCATTATGTGGAGCTCATCATATACTGTATGGAACATTATATGGGACCAATTATGTATGGAGCAATATATGGGGCTCATTATTCTGTATGGCACACTATGTGGTGCCCATAATACTGTATGGAGGACTATACTGTCTGATTTTTGAGCTATTGTAGAATTTACAATAGATATCACTCATGTAATGTAAGAAGTGAAGTATTTGGCATTGTACTATACCTATATTTCTCTGCCATATCGGAGCATCATAAATTGTGGTATGTTTAAAGGGGCCCACTGAGACTCCTTGGCTCAGGGCCCACGAAAACCTGGAGACAGCCTTGCCCACCACCCACCACTTTAGCCAAATAACCCCCAGTTTTCAATGCGTTACTATTATTATAAAGTAAATTAAGGTTGACAAGCTTAAGTAATAAGAATTGATGTCGTTGGCATTGAAATTGGCACTGTAGGTGTGTTAACTGTCCTCCACTCACTGGCGACTGTTATTCCCCATTGACTTGCATTGGGGTAGGGTTTCGTTTCTGGCCGAACTTCGACTTTTGTCGTGAGTTAGTCGGCCGATCTCATTCGACTCGACTTTTGGTAAAGTCTGATGGTCCGAAACCCAACTCGACCCTCCCGGAGGCAAAGTCTCTCATCTCTAGTCATAGGTATTCAGACCCTTTGCTCAGACACTCATATTTAAGTCACATGCTGTCCATTTCCTTGTGATCCTCCTTGAGATGGTTCTACTCCTTCATTGGAGTTCAGCTGTGTTTAATTAAGCTGATAGGACTTGATTTGTAAAGGCACACACCTTTCTATTAGAGTTGAGCGAAACAGGTCTGTCAGATTCATAAGTCGCCGACTTTCGCCAAAGTCGGGTTTCGCCGAGTGAAACCCGACTATAGCGTGAAGTCGGCCATGCGTTCGGAAAAACAAGCGCCAAAGTCGGTTTTCCCATAATGCTTGCAGGCGCCTTTTTTCAGCCAATGAACAAGGACGTACACTGTGGGCAACCAAATGACATGGGCAGCGTCCACCACCATCTTAGAGAAGGGCATTGCAGTGATTGGCTTACTTTGGGGGGCGTCATAGTGTCTATAAAAGCCCTGACCACAGACTGCCATTTTACTTCTGCCAATCTTAACAGTAGGGAGAGGTTGCTGACGCTGTTTATCTGTAGGGAGAGAGGGCTGGAAAGAGAAGTTCTTATGTGATTGTGCGGATAGCAATTGTGCTGTACAGTTAGTGTGCAGTGACGGGAGGATTTTCTTGTGTGCAGCAGCGCTGGTTATTAGGCTGCCTGCCAGTGACAAGGGAGGATTTTCTTGTGTGCAGCAGCGCTGGTTATTAGGCTGCCTGCTAGCTGTATTGCTGTGTGTATACTGCTGTGCAGACTGCTTTTTACACAGCACTAATACTTATATTCTTTTTTTCTGCACAGTTACTGAGCGTTCATTTTTTCCCACACCGTAAAGAGCTGTACGCTCCTCACACATTACCGTGTACCGGCTGGTATCACGGACAAATACATGCTGACTTTCTGTGTGTGACTCCGGAAATATATACGGAGATTGAAATTTTCCCCTACACAATACCTGGTATCTTCTGATACAGACCTTTTTCTGCCCTTTTGTATTTAGGTCAAATCCATATGAGTGAGTGTCTGTGTGTGACTCAGAAATATATACGGAGATTGAAATTTACCCTAAAAGTTACTGGGATCTTCTGATACAGTACCTTTTTCTGCTTTTGTATTCTGGTCAATCCATAGTGAGTGTGAGCGTCTGTGTGTGACTCTGGAAATATATACGCAGATTTACAATTCCCTAAACTGTATACAGCTGTATCTTCTGATACAGTACCCTTTTTCTGCTTTTTTATTTTGGTCTAATCATATGGCGTGAGCGTCTGTGTGTGACTCCGGAAATATATACGGAGATTGAAATTTTCCCCTAACTATATACACCTGGTATCTTCTGATACAGTACCTTTTTTCTGCTTTTTGTATTCTGGTCAATCCATATGAGTGGAGCGTCTGTGTGTGACTCCGGAAATATATACGGAGATTTACAATTACCCCTACTCTGTATACACCTGGTAGCTTCTGATACAGTACCGTTTTTCTGCTTTTTATATTCTGGTCTAATCCATACTGAGCTGTGAGCGTCTGTGTGTGACTCCGGAAATATATACGGAGATTACAATTACCCCTACCTGTATACAGCTGTACGCTTCTGATACAGTACCCTTTTTCTGCTTTTTATATTCTGGTCTAATCCATACTGAGTGAGCGTCTGTGTGTGACTCCGAAATATATACGGAGATTTAAATGTCCCTACACTGTATACAGCTGTACGCTTCTGATACAGTACCGTTTTTCTGCTTTTTATATTCTGGTCTAATCCATACTGAGCCTGTGAGCGTCTGTGTGTGATTCCAGAAATATATACAGAGATTTACAATTTCCTCTTCACTGTATACAGCTGTACGATTCTGATACAGTACCGTTTTTCTGCTTTTTATATTCTGGTCTAATCCATACTGAGCCTGTGAGCGTCTGTGTGTGACTCCGGAAATATATACGGAGATTTAAATTTTCCCCTTCACCATATGGCACTGTATCAGCTGGTATTTTTGGTACATTTTCCCAAACATGAAGAAGTATGGTGGAAGAGGCCGCGGACGTGGTCGAGGGGGCCAGCTGGTACTGATGGTGGTAGTGGTGCATCTGCAGGTAGTGCCAAAAGCACAATAGCACCTAAGGCAGGAGGTAAAGAGCCTGCGTCATTGACTAGCTCCAGAAGGCCTGGAGGGCTCCCTTTTCTGGGAGTAGGTAAACCGCTTTTAAAGCTGGAGCATCAGGAACAGGTTTTGGCTTACATTGCCGAAACAGCCTCCAGCTCTATCGCCTCCTCTTCTGAAGTTTCAAAAAATTTAAGCACTGAGTCGTCAGTGCAGGCTCCTGGTCAGGAACAACACCTTTCCTTGTGTCCTTCACCCCCATCAAAAGTGAAGGATGCGGCAGGCCACACTTCAGATTACTCCATGGAGCTCTTTTTACATACCATGCCTGGGTTATCAAGTCAAATCCTGAATTCCCCAGTCCAAGATGAATCTGACATGGAGTGCACTGCTATATGATTCTGCTGGTACATTCACCCAGAGCACTACATTGCCCTCGCAGTCTACTGAGCCAGAATCTGACCCTGATGAAACTCAGGTGCCCCTTCCCGCATACTATACCACCTTACACGGTGACACTGAGGAAGGTGCAGATGAAATTGAAGAGGAGGTGATGGATGACCCAGTTGTTGACCCGTATTGGCATCCATTGTGGGAAGAGGGTGCCGCTGGCAATAGCTCAGAAGAGGAGGAGGATCTGCAGCTGGCATCGACATCGCAGCTGCGGTTATCTGGCAGGCCCGTAGCAGTCCAAAAACGTGTTAAAAAAACAAAATGAGTTGCAAGACAGCTTGGACAGACGGTCAAATTAGCACAGCTGATTTGACTACTGGGCCTGTAAACTGGACACCTGGCCTGAATTGGCACAATATGCCTTACAGGAAATCGCTTGCCCTGCTGGTAGTGTGCTATCAGAGAGTCTTCAGTGCTGCTGGATCAATCCTGACAGAAAGAAGGACCCGGCTGTTGAACAAAAATGTTGGTGATCTCACCTTCATTAAAATGACCCAGGCCTGGGTTTCAAAGGATTTTGTACCACCTTCCCCTGATGACACATAGGTTGCCAGCAAAATGGCTCGCTTTGTCTTCCTCTTCCTCCGACTTCTCCAATTCCTCCATTTGCAGCTGCTGAATGTCCAGCCTACACCTCAACATATGCCAGTTTTTCCACCTCCCTAACTGGACTGTACCCCCCCCAGGGCAGGCGTCAGCACCTGGCGCACCCGGGCAAGTGCCGGGGCCCTTAGCAGGTGGAGGGGTCCACTCGCCGTCAGAGACACCGGCATACTATGAGGGGCCCTGTGCCAGTGTCAGCGCCCACAAGTGGGCCCCCCCTGCTTGCTTAGGACCCCAGCACTTGCAATACTTACCTCTCCTTGCTCCACCGCTGTGACGTCTTCCGTGTTTCCTGACAGTGACATTCAGGTCAGAGAGCGCGATGATGTCACGTCTGTGCACCCTCTGCCTGAACAGTCCAAGAGCAGAGAGCTGAAAGATGGCGACGCTTAGGAGTCCAGAGTAGAGCAGTGCCCAGCGAGGAGAGGTATTTCATTTTTTTTAATGTTTGGAGCAATATATGGGGAGCATTATACACTGGAGAATTATATATGGGGCACATCATACACTGGAGCATTATAAATGGGGCCCATCATACACTGGAGCATCATATACGGGGACCATTATACACTGGAGCGTCTTATGGGGCCCATTATATATGGAGCATTATATAGGCCCATCATACACTGGAGCATCATCCATGGGGCCCATCATATACTGGAGCATCATATGGGACCCTTCATATACTAGAGCATCATATGGGGTTTATTATTTATGGGGCATCACATGGAGCCCATTATATATGGAGCATTATATATGGGGACCATTATATTTGGAGCATTATGTGGGGCTCATCATACACTGGAGCATTATAAATGGGGCCCATCATATGGTGGAGCAACATATACGGGGCCCATTATACACTGGAGCATCATATGGGGCCCATTATTTATGGAGCATTCTATAGGCCCATCAAACACTGGAGCATCATCCATGGGGCCCATCATATACTGGAGCATCATATGGGGTTCATTATTTATGGGGCGTCACATGGAGCCCATTATATATGGAGCATTATATATGGGGACCAGTATATTTGGAGCATTATATGGGGCTCATCATACACTAGAGCATTATAAATGGGGCCCATCATACACTGGAGCATCATATATGGGGCCCATTATACACTGGAGCTTCATATGGGGCCCATTATATAGGGAGCATTATATAGGCCCATCATACACTGGAGCATCATCCATGGGGCCCATCATATACTGGAGCATCATATGGGGCCTATCATATTCTAGAGCATCATATGGGGTTCATTATTTATGGGCATCACATGGAACCCATTATATATGGAGCATTATATATGTGGACCATTATATTTGGAGCATTTTATGGGGCTCATCATACACTGGAGCATTATAAATGGGGCCCATCATACAGTGGAGCATCATATACGGTGCCCATTATACACTGGAGCATCATATGGGGCCCATTATATATGGAGCATTATATAGGTCCATCATACACTGGAGCATCATCCATGGGGCCCATCATATACTGGAGCATCATATGAGGCCCATCATATACTAGAGCATCATATGGGGTTCATTATTTATGGGGCATCACATGGAGCCCATTATATATGGAGCATTATATATGGGGACCATTATATTTGGAGCATTTTATGGGGTCATCATACACTGGAGCATCATATATGGGGCCCATCATATACTAGAGCATCATATGGGGTTCATTATTTATGGGGCATCATATAGGGCCCTTTATATATGGAGCATCATATGGAGCACATATGGGGCCTATTCTGTATGGAGCATTATATGGAGCTCATTCTGTATGGTTCACTGTGTGGTGCCCATAATACTGTATGGAGGAATATACTGTCCGGTTTTTGAGCTATTGTAGAATTTACAATAGATATCAGTCATGTAATGTAAGAAGTGTAGTATTTGGCATTGTACTATACCTATATTTCTGTGCCGTATCGGAGCATCATGAATTGTGGTATGTGTTGAAGGGGCCCACTGAGACTCTTTTGCCCGGGCCCACGAAAACCTGGAGCTAGCCCTGCCCCCTCACAACTTTAGCCAAATAACTCCCAGTTTTCAATGCGTTACTATTATTATAAAGTAAATTAAGGTTGACAAGCTTAAATAATAAGAATAGATGTCGTTGGCATTGAGATGGGCACTGTAGGTGTATTTACTGTCCTCCCATTCCCTGCCGACTTTTCTTCCCCATTGACTTGCATTGGGGTCAGTTGAAGTTTCAGTCGGACCTTCGACTTTTTCCGATAGTCGGCCGATTTCGTTCCACTCGACTTTTGCGAAAGTCGGGTGGTCCGAAACCCGACTCGACCCTCCTGAAGGCAAAGTCGCTCATCTCTACTGTCTATATAAGACCTCACAGCTCACAGTGCACGTTAGACCAAATGAGAATCATGAGGTCAAAGGAACTGGCCAAGGAGCTCAGAGACAGAATTGTGGCAAGGCACACATCTGGCCAAGGATACAAGAGAATTTCTGTAGTACTTAAGGTCCCTAAGAGCACAGTGGCCTCCATAATCCTTAAATGGAAGAAGTTTGGGACCACCAGAAGTCTTCCTAGACCTCGCCGTCCAGCCAAACTGAGCAATCATGGAGAAGAGCCTGGTGAGAGAGGTAAAGAAGAACGCCAAGATCACTGTGGCTGAGCTCCACCGATGCAGTAGGGAGATGGGAGAAAGTTCCAGAAAGTCAACTATCACTGCAGCCCTCCACCAGTCAGGCCTTTATGGCAGAGTGGCTTGACGGAAGCCTCTCCTCAGTGGAAGACATATGAAAGCCCGCATAGAGTTTGCTAAAAAACACATGAAGAACTCCCAGACTATGAGAAAAAGGATTGTCTGGTCTGATGAGATGAAGACAGAACTTTTTGGTGATAATTCTAAGCGGTATATGTAGAGAAAACCAGGCACTGCTCATTACCTGCCGAATACAATCCCAACAGTGAAACATAATGGTGGCAGCATCATACTATGGGGATGTTTTTCAGCTGCAGGGACAGGACGACTGGTTGCAATTGAAGGAAACACGAATACGGCCAAGTACAGAGATATCCTGGATGAAAACCTCTTCCAGAGTGCTCTGGACCTCAAACTTGGCCGAAGGTTCACCTTCCAACAAGACAATGACCCTAATCATACAGCTTAAATAACAAAGGAGTGGCTTCAGAACAACTCTGTGACCGTTCTTGACTGGCCCAGCCAGAGCCCAATTGAGCATCTCTGGAGAGACCTGAAAATGGCTGTCCACCAACGTTCACCATCCAACCTGACGGAACTGGAGAGGATCTGCAAGGAAGAATGGCAGAGGATCCCCAAATCCAGGTGTGAAAAACTTGTTGCATCATTCCCTAGAAGACTCATGGCTGTACTAGCTCAAAAGGGTGCTTCTACTCAATAATGTCAAGATATGAAATTCACCGCACACACTATTGTATTCAATTTTTGCAAAATGATTATTTATTGTGTTCCACAATGCTGAATAAAGTGCCGTGTAAAAATAACAAAGATACCCCTACATTCACATATACCCGACGTTTCGACTCTACACGAGTCTTAATCATGGGGTACTGAATGGTGGGTGGTATGGAATATGGGCACTTGTCACAGTAATGCAACAGGAATTGTGGTAATGGTTATGCAGCACTGTAACATCAGATTATCTATGCACGATCGGAGGCTGTATACAGACAAAGATATGGATGGCGGCGCTCCCGCGCCCTGCCACGGCTGCTAGATGCAGCATCTAGCAGCCGTGGCAGGGCGCGGGAGCGCCGCCATCCATATCTTTGTCTGTATACAGCCTCCGATCGTGCATAGATAATCTGATGATACAGTGCTGCATAACCATTACCACAATTCCTGTTGCATTACTGTGACAAGTGCCCATATTCCATACCACCCACCATTCAGTACCCCATGATTAAGACTCGTGTAGAATCGAAACGTCGGGTATATGTGAATGTAGGGGTATCTTTGTTATTTTTACACGGCACTTTATTCAGCATTGTGGAACACAATAAATAATCATTTTGCAAAAATTGAATACAATAGTGTGTGCGGTGAATTTCATATCTTGATAGTATTTGGTCCTATAGGGTCCAAATTCACCAGCACCTTCCTTCAGTTTGTGACCTGTATTGCACACCCATTCTCCCAAGTGATTTCTACTCAATAATGAGCAAAGGGTCTGAATACTTATGACCATGTGATATTTCAGCTTTTCTTTCTTAATATCACTCACTCATGATGTTAAAAAGATGTACCAGATGTACTTTAAGTGTCCACTTACTGATCAAGACAAAAGCTGGGCCTCTCATGTGATATGCTCAAGTTGTTCAAATGGCCTTCGTGACTGGTTGAATATGAGAAAAGTGGCTATGCCATTTGCTGTTCCCATGATTTGGAGAGAACCCAAAAATCATAGTAATGACTGCTACTTTAGTTTTGTCAAACTGAAGGGCTTTTCTACAAAGAACAAACATAAGATTAACCCCTTCATGACCAGAGCTTTTTTCGGTTTTGCGTTTTCGTTTTTCACTCCCCTTTATTCCAGAGCCACACTTTTTTATTTTTCCGTCAATATGGCCGTGCGAGGGCTTATTTTTGCGGGTTGAGTTGTACTTTTGAACGACATCATTGGTTTTACCATGTCGCGTAATACAAAACAGGATCCCACACTTTTTTTTTGTTTGACTTTTTTTGCTAGGTTCACTTAATGCTAAAACTAACCTGCCATTATGATTCTCCAGGTCATTATGAGTTCATAGACACCAAATATGTATAGGTTCTTTTTTATCCAAGTGGTGAAAAAAAATTCCAAAATTTGCTTAAAAAAAAAAAAAAATTGTGCCATATTCCGAGACCCGAAGCGTCTCCATTTTTCATGATCTCGGCTTGGGTGAGGGCTTATTTTTTGCATGCCGAGCTGACGTTTTTAATGATACCATTCTGATGCAGATACATTCTTTTGATCGCCCGTTATTGCATTTTAATGCAATGTCGTGGCGACCAAAATACGTAATTCTGGCAATTTTGATTTTTCTCGCTATGCCGTTTAGCGATCAGGTTAATCCTTTTTTATTGATAGATCAGGTGATTCTGAACGCGGCGATACCAAATATGTGTGTTTGATTTTTTTATTGTTTTATTTTGAATGGGGCAAAAGGGTGGTGATTTGAACTTTTATATATTTCTTATTTTTAAAAATATTTTTCTTTAACTTTTGACATTCTTTAATAGCCTCCATGGGAGGCTAGAAGCTGCCATAGCTCGATTGGCTCTGCTACATAGAGGCGATGCTCAGATCGCCTCTGTGTAGTAGAATTACAGACTTGCTATGAGCGCCGACCACAGGGTGGTGCTCACAGCAATCCAGCATCAACAACCATAGCGGTCTCAAGAATACCTCTGGTTGTCATGCCGACACATTGGTGACCTGCAATCACGTGACGCGGGTCGCCGGTGTGAGTATTTCCGGCCCGATGGCAGGAAGCACTTGTTAAATGCCGCTGTCAGAGTCTGACAGCGGCATTTAACTAGTTAATAGCAGCGGGTGGATCGCGATTCCGCCCGCCGCTGTCGCGGGCACATGTCAGCTGTTCAAAACAGCTGACATATCCTGACTTTAATGTGGACTCCCTGCCGGAGCCCACATCAAAGCGTGGGATACAGACATCGGCGTACTAATACATCCGATGTCAGTAAGGGGTTAATTACCCTGAACTTGAATCTGTGATTAGGCCAGTTCCACATGATGGTACCTTGCCAGTTCCTGTACCACCGTTGTCTGTACTGGATAAAAATGAAGTAGAATATGAAGACTATGGAGCTGAAGCTACTGGCAAAGACATGGTGACCTAAAGTCAAGATGAGTATTTACCTGATGGAGCAGCTGAACTTTTTGCATCTAGGTTGAAACAGAAGAATCTTCTTGAAGATGATGTCAAATTGTGTTATTACCTAAACAGAAGTAACACTTTAACACAATTTTTCACAGTTGATGGACCAATGGTGTACTGTAACAATGTGAATGGCCTCTTTGAAGAACTGAATCAAGAGTATTTTGTTGCAGATTGGCGACTGTTTATTGACTCATCCCACAGAAGTTTGAAAGCAGTGTTGCTTCACAGTGGAAATATGAAACCATCAATCCCTATTGCTCATCTAAAGGAAAGTTATGAAAATCTGTCAGCTGTTTGGATGCTATACAATATAAGCATCATCGATGGAATATCTGTGGAGATTTGAAAGTGATTGGTCTGCTAATGGGAATACAAGGAGGGTTCACAAAATATTGTTGCTTCTTATGTTTATGGGACAGTAGAAATACAGTAGAGCATTATGTTCGTCATGATTGGGGACAGAGAAACATCTATGCTCCAGCTAGAGACAATGTTCAGCATAATCCTTTAGTTGCGCCAACAAAATTCTTTCTTCCTCCACTACATATAAAGTTGAGATTGATTAAAAACTTTGTGAAAGCCATGGCAAAGACAAATTCACAAGGGTTCCAGTACATTTCACAGAAATTCTCCAGTAGTTCACCAGCAAAACTGAAGGAAGGGGTATTTGTTGGTCCTCAGATCAGAGAGCTCATGAGAGTTGATGTGTTTGAAGGAAGTCTAAATGATAAGGAATTGAGATCTTGGAAAAGCTCCAAGTGGATCTGTGAAAACTTCTTAGGAAAACAAAAATCTCCAGAATATGTTGAAGTGTTGAGGAACTGCTAAATGCATACCAGTGTCTTGGATGTCGCATGTCTCTGAAAATGCACTTTTTGCATTCACATTTAGATTTCTTCCCGCAGAGTCTTGGGGATGTAAGCGATGAACAAGGCAAGCAGTTTCACCAGGACATTAAAGTAATGGAGCACAGCTACCAGGGTTTTTGGAATGACTCAATGATGGCAGATTACTGTTGGATATTATATAGGGACAACCCTGAAAAATCGTATCAACGACAGTCTAATGTCGAGCATTTTTAATTTCTGCTCATATTTTGGTTTCTATTTTGCATGTGAAATTATTTTGGTTCAATAAAAACGGTTTTGTAAGGTGAAGCATTTTTTTCTGATATGTAGATTACTGTTTTCTTAATGTCACCAGTATATTTCCTATACCTTATAATAATGATGCTGCTCCATGGAAAATATACGTTCTACAGAAAAACTATATACATTTTTGAAAGGAAGACAAAAAGATGATTCAGAAAAGTACAAAGTCACCTGCGATGATAATTATGAATTTTTTTCTTTAAGCTGTACAGTCCAAGCTATTTATAAGTGGTTGTGCAGTAGTGAACAACCCCTTTATGTTGTGAAAGTAGTTTCTAAAGGAATTTCTTCTTAAAATGTAAGTGCACATGCAGTTTTTAATTTTGATTTTTAATTTCATAGCTATTCCTTAATAAAGTCAATGGTGACTTTGGGAAATTGCATCACTTTCTTTTGCTGCAGTTTTAATAAACCCCCACAGTTTGTCAATGGAAATTCATAAGTTTCTATTCATTATTGTTTCTTTGATTGTAAATTTAAAACAACCACAGTGGTAGAATAGAAAATCAAAGAAATTGCTCCTTGTGAATGTAAAGATTTAGCACCGCAAAAATCATACAGGGCACTGATATACTGAGGATGTACATAACCTGTATTATGACATGCTTGGCTTGATGGATGCAGTTTCCATGTCAACTATGACAGATGATATAGTTTACTTCTATATTCTAGAGCCAGAATATAAGAATGCGTTGTTTTACCAAGGCTGGATTTACACATTTTTGCTATTACCTAAATGAAAATGAACAATGATTCCATTGTTGTAAAATTAAGACACAAAGATTGGAATATAATCCCTCTAACTAAAGAGATCTGACCCCAATCATTACATGTTCCTATAGACAAGGCATCATTGTGATCAACTTGGGTTTTTTTCCCCAGCAAAATAGTCCTCATCCTAGTAATTACAATATATCCCCCTGTGTAGATGGGAAGTAGGTGTTATGGACTGACCTGGCTTGAAGTAGTGATATTGCAACCACTAAGGGCAGCATCGGCGGGCAGCATAGTCAGGGATAGCCAAGGAATCGGCACACAGGAACAGCAATGTAGTTTGAAGGAATAAGCAGGAATCCGTAGTCAAGGAAGCCAGAGGTTGTTACCAGGAGCAGCAATGTCGGTTGAAGGAATAAGCAGGAATTGTAGTCAGGGAAGCCAGAGCTTGACATCAGGAACAGCAATGCCATTTGAAGAAGCAGCAGGTTGAAGGAAGCTTGACTAGAGGCTGGTAGCTCAATAGTCACACAAGGAAAGGAGAGCAAGGCCAGGTTCAAATAGGGTGTGCAATCAGGATGAGTCAATCAGAAACTCAGGTTGGTGACCAACAGGAACTCAGGGTGAAGACATCAGCAGAAACATAGGTACATGTATTTGGGTTATCACAGAACTGTCCAGAATAGCTCAGAGGGAAGAGCTGCTGTCTGGTGCACAGGAGCTGCTGGGTTTGAATCCTGACAGTAGGGATGATTGAGACAGCCATCATAAACCTAGTCTAGTGTGATTAATTTGCTGATATTATATATTTTTGTATGCAGTTTATTTACTGTTGGTATATATATTTTATCAATGCTGCTCTCTTGGGAGCGATATGAGTTATCACCAGATTTAAAAATATGACACTGGTTTATTGCAGTCCTCATTAACCACATCATATGAAAATTCAAACACAGCCTTTGTCCTGCACAAAGTGAAACATAAAGTAAAAAGTCCATAAATAATAATGGTTTGCCCACTTGGTACGGATTTCAGCTTCTTAAGGGTATGCCACACTGAACAATATCGCTAACGGGATCGCTAAAAAACGTCACTATTTAGCGATCCCGTTAGCGATGTTGTTCAGTGCGGCATCTGCCAGCGACGAGCTTCCTGCTGTGATCTCGCTCGTCGCTGGAATCGTTCCGGACCCTATTTTCTCGTCGGCGCTCCCGCTGGGTAAGTATCTAATCGCTGTGTGGCACCTTTTCTTAGCGATTTAGCGGTACTTTTGTACCGCTAAAGTCGTTAAGAAGATCGCTAACGGTGATAGCGTCGTTAACTATATCGCTAAATGTGGCCGCACTTAGCGATATAGAAACAATCCCGCTAGCGATCGCATTAGTATGCGTCGTTATCGTGATCGCTAGCGGGATTGTTTAGTGTGGCAGTACCTTTAGTCTTTTCAAAAAGTCACACCATCCAGGAGATCTGACACCTCCACACACACTGCCATGTTTGAGATAAACAGGCCTCATTTTACAAAGTGAGCCACACCCAGGGGTGGAAATATGGTGAGAAGCTGTCTCTCCCAACTCTTCAGCTGCACATAATCAACCTGTCATAGCCCATTAACCCCTTTTAGTCCTATATATACTAAAGCATTACTCCAGGTTTATCTCCCATCCAACATGTGTCTAACAGTGAAATTACATACCTCCCCTTCTGCCTAATGCCATGGGCTTGGCACTTTCTACCATTAGACACAGATATTCTCAAGAGAGCATTGGCATTACCATGTAACTCCTGGCTCTATGTTCTAGATGGAAACAAAAATTCTGCAGGGCTAGAAAACAGCGGGAAACATGAGCATTTTCCCTCTTTTTCTTCTTCATCCACCTGAATAGGTCATGGTTTGACACTTATTTAAATTCTTGACTACTTTATGGCCAGGCATTCTTTTTTTACAATGAAATAATTTTTCTCAGATGCTGCCAGTTTCCTACTTTATTGCGTCCACTTTATTGATCTGGGGTTTGATTTTGCCTCTACCTGATACATATCCAAGGTATTTGGCCTCCTCTTTCCCCATGCCACTTTTTTTTGTATTTAAAGTGAACCCTGTCTTCCTGAGTGCACTTTACCAGATGACTTACTCAATCGGGCTGAAGAGTACAGTATCGTCCAGGTACGACGCAGCATAATTTTTATGGGTGCTAGGATTCGGTCCATGGAGGGTGGCCGGAGCTTTCTACAGTCCAAACGGAATCCGGACATATTGGAAGCAACCGTCGGGCATAGAGAAAACCATCTTCTTTTTGGCTTTGTCAGCAAACATGGAGTTTCAACTGGGTCCCTGCCTTGCAGCCTTAATGGGAAGCGGCACGAGGGGATTTCGGAAGTGAGATGTGGGAGTGGTTAACTGGCAAGTGGGACATGATTTTCAATACCGTAGAATTTCTCAGTGACATCCAGGCCAATAGAACCTCCACATGACCCATTCTTGGTTTTGTACATCCCCAAATGGCCACCCAAGACATATGAATGGGCCCAATCCAGCACCCTCTGTCTATAGGGTCCTGGTACCAAAAATTGTTTCAGTATCTTCTCCCTCACCTTAGTAAACCCGGTGCAATAAGTCCCCACTCAATTTGAAATAGGAAAACCTGTTGTCAGCTCCCGGCTACTGTGCTAGGTCAGTTATAACAATAACCTTATTGAACACTTCTTTTAGAGTTAGGTCCCTATGTTGGGCGGACCCAAAATTTTCTCTGGTCACCTCTATCTCAGAAATGTCTACCCTTAGGGGATACTACCTCCTCATCTCCCCCATTACAGAGAAGGGAAACTCGTCAGGCTGTGGTTAGACTTCTACAGGGCCAACCCGTCTCTTACCCTAGCAATCAAGGTCTCCGCCCCTCTTCTACAAGTCCCAAAACAATACAAATTCCCAGTCTATGATAATCGGGTGCAATAAATCCTGGACCACGTAGATCTTCTGGGACTCGGGCCGTCTCAATGAACTCTGAATGCAGAGGACTCCCACCTTATTCCCAGGGATCAATTGCAGAAGGAGTGTGGCCCTCACAAGCGTCACCAAGCTCCCTGAGTCCAGTAGTCCAGTCACTTGCAGACCATTCACTTTTACAGGACTTGCGGCCCCTTACCAGGTGGACAGTCCACACTGCAAGCGGGATATGCGTAGAATGAACACCGGCGTCCCATGCTAAAGTCCATTTGCTCAGTGGTTAGGGGACAATGGGCAGCTATATGACCTGGGCCATGACATCTCCTGAAAATTACAACCTCTGATGAGACCCATGGAATGACGTTTTGGACTTTGGAAGCCCCACCCCCTTTATTGCTCCCGCCCCTTGATGGGACCACCAGTATGGAGTGGGTTGCCACCCTGATACGTTTCGACCAGTCCAACCAAGTCATCAGCATTCCGGGGATCTACCTGGGGAAGCCAGATCAGCATCAAGCTCGTAAGGGAGCATTACAACTCGCTCTACCATCTGCACTAGGGTAGAGGACTCCTGCTGCAAATACTTTTGAATGAGGTGCAGCAGATCAAATATTAGGGAGCGAGGGGGTTTGTCACTGTGATATACCCAGCGGTGGACCCGTTGTGCCCTGACAGACATTGTCACCCCTAAGTGTGCCAACATTTCTGTTTTCAATTTCACATATTCTTTGGCGTCCTGTAAAGCTAAATCATGGTAGGCCTTTTGTAACTCCCCTTTAACTATGGCACCAGGATTTCCACTCATTGCTCTGGCGAGAGTTTCTCCCTATCTGCAACCCTTTCAAAAATGGTTAAAAAGGTCTCTATATCATCACCGGGGATAATTTTCTGCAAGGTTCTCCTCAATGCCTACTGAATATTAAAATCATCCAACCTCGGAGTTGGAGCTGCCGCCATGCCACGAACCGCTTCTGTGAGTAATTCATTCTGCTGCTGCTGTTGTTGTCAGTTCTCCTGCTCCTGGAGTTGTTGTATAACCAGCATACTAGCCTCTTGTTGTGCCAGTTGTTGCTGTTGCTTTTGCTGCTGTTGGGCTTGTACCAGGTGTTTAATCAGGTCCTCCATGCTGTCTGATTCTGCTCCCTGGCCTATAGCAGCCTTCACCCCCAACATGTAGTACCTCTGTAGCAGTCACTTGTGTTTTCTGAGAATTATGCCTGCACTTTCAACACTAAATGTAACATTGCTACTCATTTGGGAGCGATATGAGGTATCACAGTAACCGTTTCTATTTAAAAGTCCAGCTGGTTTATTGCAGTGAAACATAAAGTATAAAGTGCACTATACAATAGTGCTGGTTTGCTCGCTTGGTACTTAAGGTACTGTCACACTAAGCGATCGCACCAGCGATCACGACGACACGACCTGGCGAGATCGTTGGTGTGATCGCTATATGGTCGTTAGTAGCTTCCAAACAGGAAGATCTCATAAATGACACATCAGCGATCAGTGATCTGTATAACGACCTCGGCGGTCGTTGGGACCTGTCACACAGCAGTTTTGTTAAAGTTCTCGACCTCGATAGGTGTGATTAAGCGCAACCTTTTCCATGCCCCTCAGCACAGATTGGTGGTCACTGTATGTCATATGTCACAGCTCTCGCTTAGTGATTGGATGTTCGCATCATAAAAGACGACGCAAGTGGTTCATATGAATTTCCAGCATCGTTCCACACTGCTTCCTGCCAGCCTTCTGCTTTTCAGCTACCGCGATCTAGTCTGTGCCGCTATTGCGTTTGCCCCGATTCATTTTTTCAGGATCCCAAAAACGTCTTGTATAAATGGCAAAGATGAAGCGCTGTACCGACTCTACAGGATCGCAAACCCCCACACAGATAGTATCCTCGCAACAACGCACAAAGGACTAGATGTTGTGGCCACCAATCGGAGCTGAGGGGCGTTTAAACTAGTCCCGCCTGCGCCGCTGACATGAGTCGCCAACGAGGTCACTCGTCGTTCATAAAGGGTGTCAAACTCAGCGATTCAGGCTCACCAGCGGAACACCAACGATCAAAAAAACGGTCCAGAACGTTCGTGCACGATCAGCGACATCGCAGCAGGGACCGAGCATCGCTGCTACATGTCACACACAGCAACATCGCTGACAATGTCGCTACTGCGTCATAAAATCGCTGTCGCTAAGCGATATATGCTAGCGATCTCACCTAGTGTGACAGTACCTTTAAGGGTATGCCACACTAAACGAGATCGCAAGCGAGATCGCTAACGAGATCACTACTGCGGCACAATTTATGACGCAGTAGCGATCTCGTTAGCGACTTAGCTGTGTGATTCCAAACACATCTCATCAGCGATCTGTGATTCCAAACACATACTCATCAGCGATCATGTTAACGACCTCTGCGGTCGTTGGGAAACCTAGTCCCACCTGCGACGCTGGTGAAGTCGTTCATAAAGGGTGTCACACTCAGCGATTCAGGCTCACCAGGGACACCAACGACTAAAGGGTATGAAGCGAGATCGCAAGCGAGATCGCAATTGCGTCACCATTTATGATGCAGTAGCGATCTCGTTAGCGACTTAGCTGTGTGTGCATGTAGCAGCGATGTGGCCCCTGCTGAGATGTCGCTTTATCGTTTTAAACGTTCTGAGCCGTTTTTTTTTTCGTTGGTGTCCCCTGGTGACCCTGAAACGCTGAGTGTGACACCCTTTATGAATGACCACCAGCATCGCAGGTGGGACTAGATTTCCCCCGACCCCGATGAGATGTGTTTTTGGGAAAAACAAGCTAAGTCGCTAACGAGATCGCTACGCGTCAAAAATGGT